>OW386291.2:0-1200000 GCA_936432065.2 Rutpela maculata | reverse complement strand
ATATTTTTACTTTTTGTCTACTTTATCTATTTTAAGCGCCATTGTGACATCTTTGAAATTTTTTACAGGGTCAAATACTCTTTGGTATATTACACAGTTACTCTCGCAACACCCTGTATACCATAGAAATATGAATTAATTAAATATTAATTATTACTAGTGTTCCTTTATTACCACTGTTACTGTGTTTGAATATTATATTGTAATTTCCTGTAATTGGGTTTGCATTCCTGTGGAAAATAAACATCTATTCACCCGCTGAATCTGACAATGCTATTTATTTTTACATAGTCTGGATTGTAATAATGCCTCGTAAATTAAGGCAGAATTTGGTCTTGGCATATACGATGCTTTTTAAATATTATATGCATACACTCTTACATTGCTTCGAGCTAGCATGGCCTTTGACAAAAAATGTTTGTGCATGAACGTTTGTTAAGCTTTACTATTTTGCATTTTTTGTCAAATATGAAGGATCAAAGGAACACATTGTAAAAATATGAACGTCTAGTTTTCCGTATTGCATATAATAAAGCGCATAACAATGTGAACTAAGAAGTAGAAAATATTCCCGCACACGCTTTTCACTTTGTTACCTTCCAAACACTTCCGACTAATGATGTTTCCAACTGTATAGTGTAAAAATATGTAAGAGCAGGGCAATTATAATAATTAGTCCATTGCAATTAAATTTTAACTTTGTAAAAATTCCTTGTTCGCTTGAAGTTTGAGATGACTTTCAAAGGGGTAGAAATGATAATCTGAAATGTTTACAGCGATCAACCGTGCAGTCCGGGAGGCAGTAAATATTTTTTTCCGTGATAAGCACATGGTTGAAATTTTGCACACTATAGAGGATTGTATATACAGGGTGATTAACGTAAAACTTCCCAGGCAGTTTCCGTGGTAACAAAAAGAGAGATTCAAATTTTGTAAATGGCAGACGTTAGATACTCTTGGTGACTTTATTTTGTCTTTCAAATGTTTCCAATGACAGGACCGTCTCCGGCACCGCGACGCCGGAAAGAAATTTTTCGATGACAGGAGCTTTGGAAGTATAGTATTATTAAAGTATGTTTATTTCTAACTGCTTTTTGCAGTACAGGGTGGAGCAAATATTGTTTATAATTTATTATTTGTGGCATATTCATGCCAAAAGTAGTCTAGTTTTGATAACGGAAAAAGAACTATTTGCCGAAACGTCAACTGCCTTCGTTTTAATTTTTTGTATTTATCATTTGAATGAAACAAGATATCTACCTTTATATACCGGGTGATTCAGTTTGGTATTCGCCCCTCTGTATCTTTTTATTTTAACAGAAAACTACAATAAACCATATATATATTTGCAAATCGTTTGTCAAGCTCTATCGAATGACGTCCTTAAATCATCTTTTTGATCACATATGCCAAAATAACGATAGTCAACTTTTTTTTTCAAATGGTATGCTATACATTTTTTTGCCGATTTTTGTAGAGCTCTTTCTGCATTCAACCATGTGAAAAAAGTATACACTTCCATAAGGAAAATTTCGAGAAAATTAATAAAATACGAAAAAACTTCATTTAAAGGTTTTGTTTCTGATTCAACATAGTTAGCCATGGAAACAATTGAATTTTGTCATTGTTAGTAATGTCAAATTGAAAATACTGTTATTTGTGACTGTGTTATTCGTTTTTGTTTTATGTTGTTAACATAAAGTAGCCAAACGTAGCTAAACGTTTATATCAAGATCGCTTTCGAAATAGGCCGGTACCATCAGTCAAAATGTTTGTAAAATTGGCAAGAAATATGAGCGAAAGTGGAAGTTTTGAGAAAAAAGAAACGTTTTTAAACACCGTTAGATTTCTTCCTTTGGTTCTATCTAAAAGAAAAAGTTTACTTTATACCTCTAAATGACGTCGAAGATCTTAAAACTAGAATACGAATTGAATGCTGCAGATGTTAAAATGTTAAAATTCATTCTTCAACATAAGGAAAATTTCGAAAAAAATTAATAAAGTATGATAAAACGTCATTCAAAGGTTCTTTCTGAATCAGCATAGTTAGCCAAGGAAGCAATTGAATTTTGACATTGTAAGTAATTAACTAGTACCAACTAGGCAAATCAGATTCGAAAGAGAGGGATTTGTACGAGGATTGTGTACGGTACTGATGAGGCGTAAAAATTTCGAAACAATGTTTTGACCAAACAAAGTTCTGTTTTTAAATAATTATGTAATTCATTTTTATATAAACAAACATTTAATATCGTATCTTTAGTTAATTAATGATAATAACACTCAACAATAATATTAAAATAACAACTAATAATAAATAACAATTACCAATAAAAAAACTACCAATACTTGAAAACTAACTAACAATTAAGAAAATAAAAACATTATTTATTGCATCATATGTTCGAAGAGTCCTCCGTTCGCTTCTAAACATAATCGTTCTCTGTTTTTCACGCCTTGGGTACATACATGTTGAAGAATTTCAACATTTAATCTGAGGCATTCAGTTTGTATTCTATTTTTAAGATCTTCGACATCATTTAGAGGTGTAAAGTACACTCTTTCTTTTAGATATGGCCAAAGGAAAAAATCTAACGGTGTGAGATCCGGTGATCTGGCAGGCCACTTGACTTCCTCACTACGATTTCCGATCCATCTACCTGGATAAGCTGGATTTAAGTAATTCGTTACAATTATGGCATTATGTGGCGGTGCCCCATCTTGTTGCAATATCGTGTTATGCCTAATATGTAATGGAACGTCTTCTATGAAATTTAACAACTCTTCTCTTAAAAACTGTAGATATTTTTCTCCAGTAAGCGTGCCTTCGTAAAACTTTGGTCCTATAATTTGTCCGTTGAGAATTCCACACCATACGTTAATTCCCCAGATATTTTGGAAATTAGTTTCCCGAAGCCAGTGAGGATTATCCTGCGACCAATAATGGCAGTTATGTCTATTGACAATTCCATTATTATGGAAACGGGATTCATCTGACCACATGATGCGATGTAATATAGTCATTTCTTGAGCAACTGCCAACCACACTACAAAATTTAGACGTCCCTCGTAATCTCCTGGAAGCAAGCCCTGATGTAAATGTATTTTATATGGTCGCAGTTTATTGTCTCTCAGAATTCTTTGAATTGAAGAATATGAAATATCAGTTTCTGTCGCTAACTGACGAATAGAAATATGCGGATCTACGAAAACACGGGCTAAAACTGCAACTGTATGTTCCTCATCTCGTGCGGTTCTAGGCTTAAAAACGTATCTTTTTTCTCAAAACTTCCACTTTCGCTCATATTTCTTGCCAATTTTGCAAACATTTTGTCTGATGGTACCGGCCTATTTCGAAAGCAATCTTGATATAAACGTTTGGCTGCTTTACTGTTTTTTCCGCACTCTCCATAAATTAATATCATGTCCAATTTTTCTTCATTAGTGTAAGATACAATTGTGTAAATCTATTTAGAAGTATAACATAAAACAGAAACGAATAACACAGTCACAAATAACAGTATTTTCTATTTGACATTACTAACAATGACAAAATTCAATTGTTTCCATGGCTAACTATGTTGAATCAGAAATGAAGTTTTTTCGTATTTTATTAATTTTCTCGAAATTTTCCTTATGGAAGTGTATACTTTTTTCACATGGTTGAATGCAGAAAGAGAAGCTCTACAACAATCGGCAAAAAAATGTATAGCATACCATTTGAAAAAAAAAAGTTGACTATCGTTATTTTGGCATATGTGATCAAAGAGATGATTTAAGGACGTCATTCGATAGAGCTTGGCAAACGATTTACAAATGTATATGGTTTATTGTAGTTTTCTGTTAAAATAAAAAATATACGGGGGGGGGGGGGGCGAATACCAAACTGAATCACCCGGTATATATTTACGTACTCGTAGTCTAACAAATGACAAGTTGCTGTTTTCGAGGATCTATTTTCACGGAAACATAGCCTCGTGCGACGTCACAATACGGAATGGATTCAGCAGAGATGCCGTTTGCATTTTAGCCGTCAATGATCTGGATACAGGTCTACAGGCAGGAATGGTGTTGAGGTCCATAAGAAAAGACTATTTGATACCTCCAAAATTGCCAGTTGTCAATACCGCAAATTTAATTAGAAAACCTGGGTACATTTTACTAAATTTGAACAAGTTTCTATATTTATCTCGTTATTATCATTCTCATCATCGTCATCGTCGTCGTCATCATCATCACCAACACCATCATCATCGTCATTATCATCGTCGTCGTCGTCGCCATCGGCATTGTCATTACCATTACCGTTATTATTGCACAATAAAATTTTGTTATTAGTAATCACTGTTACAAACATTTTAATGTTTTATTGAAAGATTTGCATTCTGTAACCTAATTTTCCAGATTCGAATTGCTACCTAGTAATAGATTCCAGCTGGCTATTTAATATGTATTCACTTACATTCTAGTAAATAATGGCGTGTTAACATATTAATTTTGCTGGAGAGTATGCAAATAAAGGAAATTTCCGAAACCGGAAGTTTTTTAGCGATTACATTTTCCACAACACATGATATATAATTTACAATTCAAGTACATTTTGGCAGGGGTTATAAAGTACTTGCATGACTGGCATGCATATCGGCAATGTTTCCGAACCTGGTAACTTACCGTATAAATCTGAACGAAGGCATGAGCGCCTCCTCGAAATATTACCAGCGCAGCGGGCCAAGAATTAACTCTATTTATCGAATATATATTTTGTGTTACTAGGGTGTTCGTTTCAATGAGCCATAGGCGTTTTTTTTTATGTGGCTGACATAAGATACTTGTAAAAACAATAATTAGTACATTACGTTAAATGAAACTTAACAATATCTGATAATATAGGGTGAGTCATGAGTCACTGTACATACTTTTACCGTAAGTAGAGGCTCCTAAGACAAATACCAAGTGATCATTAAAAAGTGTTTGTTCCCTTTCTTTACTACCATACAGAGTGATTTATGAATTTTATCCAAAAATTGTTTTGGTCATAACATTTTAACGGTTAATCCGATTTGCCTCATTTTTTACAACAATGTACACTGTTGCCTAGCAACCATCATACGTATCCAAAATTTAAAAAATCCAGGGACGGTTTCAAAAAAATTTGTTGGATTGCTTCGTATACGATAGTTCACCCTGTATATGATTTATCTAAAACTTGATATGAAATTTGTATAGGACACAAATAGGTAGTAAAACCTGAGTATTTGAAATTTTGTCAGTCTCAACAAATTTTTTATTAACGATCAATTTTCAAGTCAAATGAAAAGTTTGTCAAAATGGAATATTTTAATGTATACTAATATTTCTTAATACAAAAATTTATCTTAAAAAAATGATATCTACATATCTCGTACCTAGGTTTAATAAGTGCCATCATTTTAATCAATTTCCAGGCCCGGTCTTAAAAATGTGGCTGATGTGGTTCATCTAAAAAGTTGCCTCTGTATGTGATTTCTCCAATTAGTAAAATTGCTTCCAAAAAGGACAGAAATAAGTAGTCAAATTTGTGTTACCAAACTTTCCCCTATTTAAAGTGTCCAACCTAAATGATTGTATGATTAATTTTAACGAAAACTGTAAATTTTCGGAAATATCTTTAAAAGCCATCATATTCAAATGCAAGCATTGAATTTAAAATAAATACAACATACGGATCTATGTCCTTTAGTGCTTGTTATTACGTAGGTACTTCAATTTTATTTAATTTTCAGACATTATGCATCCATCATTGTTGAATTTATAGAGATCATAGAAGTCTGCGACAATTTCACAGGATTATTAACTGCTGTAACATTATCAGAAATGACCCCCTAACAATTAGGAAGTCTATCCGACATTTAACTATCCAACAAGAAAAAACCGCTGCCCAAGGAATCACTACTTCCACATCCAGATTTTTTATCTAAGTCATTCACGACGAAAAAATTTTGTTATGTGGAAATAATTGTTTATGGAGCATTAATAATATAATATTTGAAATCCTCTACCCCAAAAACCCATAAAATGATAGCCACATCGGTAGCGGGGTGGAGGTGGTGATAGGGAGTGGTAGTGGGGGTGGATGAAGTAAAAAACATTTTGAGGTTTCTGGTTCTTGTACACACTCTAATTCACAATTTTTTTTCATCCCCTTTAATAACGGGTGGGGGTGGTAATGGGGGTGGCTAATACCAAAATTTTTTTTGAGACCTCAGCTTCTCCTGTATATACTAAATACCAATTTTATGGACTCTTACCTGCTTGATTTACTTATTTTCCCCAAATTTACCCCAATTTACCCCCAACCCTTCGACGGAACAAGATGAAAATATAATCTAGTTCTAGATCTCGTTAAAGTACATACGTGTACCAAATTTCAAGTCAATATCTCAAACGGTTCCAGAGTAAACGTGCGCACAAAAAAAGTTACAGACAGACCGACAGACAGACCGACAGACAGAAATTTTTTTTCTCAAACTTAAAATCTCGACGTTTCGTAACATTCTAAGCGAGTCTCGGCCTAGGTTCGATTAAGAGTGAACGTATCGATCGAGAGCGCGAAATATAGTGAATAAGTTAATCAACAGAATGAGTGGAAATGGAAAGGATCCTCCCGACAGAGGAAAATATGAAACAATGGAAACGGATAATATACAAAAAACTGCTAACGGTAATAGGACTTTGAATATTGGCATCGATCAGGTAACAAATAAGAAACTGGAAAATGTAAGTAAGAAATTTAATTTTAGTTTAAATCAAACAGCACAAATAGTTGACCTAACACAACAAAAAAACAGTGAACAAGAAATAAATATAAATAAAAGTCGCAAGGTTGTTTTATACGATAAGTATGATAAGGGTCCCTTTATTGTTTACGTTCAAAATAGTACGGGTAATATAGGCAAAGCGCATCCAATTACCATAGCTAAAACTATAAAAAGCTATATACCAGATGCATTTGAAAATATTGTAAATATTACTAGTATAGGGAGGAACAGAATAAAGGTTGAATTTAATAATTATGTTTGTGCCAATAAATTGGTTAATAACACTTTATTAAAAAATAATAAATATGAGGCATACGTCCCTTCATATCTTACCCGCAGGCAAGGAGTCATAAAATTTATAGACAGTGAAATAAGCGATGAAGAAATTTTAAAAAACACTAAACCAATTTTCGGGGAGTACTTTGAGCTTCTAGAGGTTCGAAGAATTAACCGAAGAAAAACAGAAAATGACAGTATCACGTACGTTCCTACAGGAACGGTTATTTTAACTTTTAAGGGCCAAATGTTACCAACAAGGGTTGCTTTACATAAGGTTTCACTAGAAGTGGAACCTTATATTCCAAAAATAGTACAGTGTCTTAAGTGCCTGAGGTATGGCCACTTGAGTACTCAGTGTAAGGGAACAGAAAGGTGTAAAAAATGTGGAAAGGGAGAAAAAGACCATATATGCGAAACCCAAAAACCACAATGTATTCTATGCACGGGGGAACACTTAGCTACAGATTTTAAAAACTGCCCTGAATTTAAAAAACAAAAAACAATAAAAACTATAATGAGTACAGAGAACATCAGTTTCAGAGATGCCAAGAATAAATATAATAACAGTTATTCCGCAATAACTACAAATAATATACCATATTCTCAAGCAGCACAGCCCTCACAATCTATTTCACATGTACCAAATGTAACACAAAGTCCCCCAAAACGTAAAAGAATCGAAGGCGGAAATCCATTAGCCCAGGCACATAAAGATATTATTTCAAGACCAAATATACAAAAACCAACTACGTCCTATACAACCGCCCCCCAATATCACAATTTAATAAGCGTAGATAGCGCTGTTCTACTAATATCCCAATATATAAGTAACTTGGTAAAAGATATTTCATTAAATAAAAATAGTCAGGAAACGATTCAAGATATAAGAGGAACTATACTCTCAATACTTACTAACAATGCTTAATATATTACAATGGAATGCACGTTCTCTTATATCTAATAAAGGTAATTTAGAAGTCTTCCTGTTTGAAAACGATATTAACTTAGCCTTAATATCAGAAACATGGCTAAAACCTTCTCAAAATTTGAATTTTCATGGATATAACATAGTTCGTACTGATAGGCAAGACCAACGAGGTGGCGGAGTAGCCATCCTCCTTAAAAATAATATTAGTTATGTACCTCTGAATGATTATCATAATATTGGTGGTATAATGGTTGTGGCTGTGAAAATATTTCAAAAACAAAACAAACATATTCATGTATATTCTGTTTATGTAAAACCACAATCAAATATTTCATTCAGAGACTGGTTGAAATTTTTAACAAGTCTGAAAAAGCCATTCATTGTTGGTGGTGACTACAACGCTCACCATTTGGCGTGGGGTTGTAGTCGGACCGACCAACAGGGAGAAAATCTACTCCAGGCAATAGAAGACTGTGGTCTAACATTACTAAACACAGGTGGCGAGACATTTGTTCGTCGTCCACACAGCGCTAATGTATCGGCAATAGACTTAACTATATGCTCTGCGGATATTGCTCCAGAGTACACCTGGAATATAATTGAGGATACTATAGGGTCGGATCATTACGCTATAAACATAGTTCATTATAATTTTGATAATGCAGTGAATGCATATAACCCTAATAAAAAATTTAACCTTTGTAAAGCAGATTGGGATTTGTTTTCTTGTCTGGTGGAAGAGTTTGCCACAGATTTACTAAATTCAAATGACATTAATTACGACCAATTTTACACTCATTTAAAAAATTGTTGCGAATCATCAATCCCATACAAGAAAAAATTTTTCAATAAAAAATACCAAAAAAACTGGTGGAATGATGAATGTAGCCAGGCCATCCTCCGTCAAAAGGAGGCATTAAAAAAATACAAACAGAATTTTTCAGTAGAAAATTTTTTAAATTATCAGAAAATGAAGGCAATTACAAAAAAAATTATTCTGAAAAGTAAACGAACTGCCTGGAAAGAATATTGTCAAAAATTAAACAAAAATACACCAATACGAGAAATATGGACACAAATTAAAAAAATAAAAAACTCTTTTCATAACAATCATATTCTTTTGACCGAGGATGCCTGGATTTATGAATACTTAAATAGACTTACTCCGTCAATGCCGAAAGAAAATATTATATATAACGCAGATAACTTAAACTGCCCTGAAATATTAAAGAAATTTGACCTATACGAATTAGAAAATTGCTTAAAAACCAACAATAACTCAGCACCTGGCATAGACTCCATACATTATTCCATGCTGGCAAATTTACACGTATCTGGGAAAAATTTACTCCTTAATATCTATAATAATATATGGACTTCCGGTGAAGCACCGACGGAATGGAAAACATATATTGTAATCCCAGTCCTAAAACCTAATAAAACGCCCAATACACCAAGTTCATACCGAGCAATTGCACTAGCATCGTGCCTTTTAAAAACCTATGAAAGGTTAATTAAAAGTAGGTTAGAAATATTTTTGGAAATCAGGGGAAAAATACCAAGTTCTCAGTTTGGATTTCGCAAGGGACATTCAACCACGGACAGTCTTGCTCACATAATCACGGATATAAATATATCATTCACTAACCAAAAATCCATGGTAGCCATGTTCGTAGATATTGAAGGAGCATATGACAACATTAATCTAAAAATACTTTACTCTAAAATGATTAAAATAGGTATCCCCATGTTATTTGCTAAAAATATAATAGCTTTATATGAAGATCGGAAAATATTTATCAGAGTAAATAATAATCTCATTGGTCCACAAAACACTAACATTGGATTACCTCAGGGTGGAATATTAAGTCCCCTGCTATATATTATTTATACATATGATATAGAAACAATTATCACGAACAATAATATTAAGTTACTACAATATGCAGATGATATATGTATATATAGCGATAACTGCGAGTTAGAGCAGGGTGTAGCAAATATAAAAAAATCATTCTCGCAATTAAATAAATGGACGGACAGACATGGCTTAACAATTTCTATACAAAAAACTCAAATATGTATTTTCACTAGGAAAAGACAATTACTTCCAAATTCAATCACATTAAATAGTGCAAAATTCGAGGTAAAGGACAGCATAAAGTTTCTGGGTCTGATAATAGACAAAAAATTACTATGGCATGAACACATAAAATACGTAGTAAAAAAATCAGAAAAAGCCATAAACATAATTAGAGCCGTATCACACGTCAAGTGGGGTGCAGATCCCTCTATTTTATTGCTGATATATAAGAGTTATATTAGATCCATTATCGATTACGGATCTATGTTTTACTCTCAAGCATCAAATACATTTTTAAATAAATTAAATGTCATCCAAAACAAGTGCTTAAGATTATGCCTGGGAGCACTAAGAAGCACGCCAATAGATGCCTTGTTAGCAGAATGTAATATCCTACCACTTAGCTATAGGAGAAAAATTCTCTGTTCTAGATTTATTATCAGGACATATTCCAAAAATAGCCCTCTAATACAAAAAGTACACTATCTATATATTCAAGATTTAACACATCGATATTGGATACAGAAAAAGTCACTTATATACATAAACTGCTATGAAGATATATTACATTATGAAAACCAACTATACATCACACAAACAAATTTGACGTATGAAATTAATATATCCCAAATCAAACAAGAAATAAATATCGCATATCTAAGAGATTACAGCAAATTTCCCGAAAAATTACGTAATAATATGTTTAATTTTGACGTATCGCAACTTTGGCCTAATTCATATCAAATTTTTACTGATGGCTCAAAAAATTTAGAAGATACTGGATGTGCAATTTTTGATCCCCAACAAAACATAGCAAAGCATATAAAACTTCCACCTGAATTCTGTATATATAATTCTGAGCTCGTTGCAATCCTAGAAGCAATGAAACATATACAAGAGCTGAATGAGAGCAGATATACAATTTTTACCGACAGCAAAAGCGCTTTGGACACATTTAACAACATACAAGGAAATTCGAAAATAAACTACATAATCCTGAACATCATCAAATTAATACACACGTTATATGAAGAAGGAAAAGTAATAGTTTTGGTATGGGTGAAAAGCCATTGTGGTATAAAAAATAATGAGATGGTGGACAATGCTGCAAAAGAAGCATCACATAATGGAGAAATTAAGGATTACCTTATTACCCCTGAAGACCTAATGACTACAATTAAAAATCGGCAGCTAGTAAAATGGAGAGAAGAGTATTTAAACAGTGGAAAAGGAAGATACTATAAATACATCAATCCTAGTCCAAACAATAAACCTTGGTTCGCGGCTATACCTGTCAATAAAAAACTTGTCTCCACACTGACTAGACTGCGTATAAATCATGGACTATTTCCCACCCACAAATACCGGATTAACTTGGCACAAAATGAAAACTGCGAATGCGGTGAAAGGGGCGATGCTGAACACATTATTTTAAATTGTAATTTAAGGCAGGACTCGGTACACGAATTTATGAAAAAAATAAGTAACAACCATATACCACAGCCATTTAATTTAGTCGATATATTAAGGTCAAATAATTTAGAAATATATTTAAGTCTATTTGAATACATCGAAAAAAATAAAATAAAAATATAATGTAAGAAACACACAACTGTAATATTATAAATTTAAGTCTCCTCTGTTCTTATCCTATGTTTAAAATCCTTTTACTTTCCGTGGTCCAGTGTTGTGATGTAGAAGCCATGACGGGCCCCTTGGCAGATTTTTTGGTCCTCGTTAAAATCCCTAATACAAAAAAAAACAAAAAAAAACAAAAAAAAACAAAAAAAAATCAAAAAAAAAATCAAAAAAATCTACAGATAAAAGAGAAAAAAAAAGGAAACAGAAAAAAAAGAAAAAAAAGACAAATAGATAAGAAAAAGAAAATGAAAACAAAAGAAAAAAAAACGAAAGAAAAAAATTGTTTCATGTTTATTCAAATGCATATAATTATGTATAAGAAATTGTTTAATTTAGTTAACAGAATGTAAGTAGTTTCATAGTTATCATTATTGTTAATATTTGCCGACCTTATGGACTTCCTGTTCTGATACATTGGTGTTGTGCGGATGGCTTTGCAGCCACAGCCATATATTACGAGTATAGATAGATAGATAGGTAACATTCTAAGCCTATTTGAACAATAAAAATTTTTAAAAATTTTTTTGTCGTTACTATACTTCCACTGGATGTGGAAGTAAAATGTATTGAGGCAGATGGATTTCACTTTGAAAATCTTTTACAATTATGATATTTATCTTTCTTTTGTTGAATTTCTTCTGGAATGTTTAAAATATTATGATATTTTCGTTATTCCTTTTCTTTTCTTATAATTCTTAAATACATACGTATTGTAAATAAACATGTAAGACCTGGCCTGGAAATTGATTAAATTAACGGTACTTATTAAACCTAGGCATGAGGTATGTTTTATTATTGTATTATTTTTTTTAGCAAAATTTTTGTATTAATAAATATCAGTATAGGTACATTAAAATATTCCATTTTGCCATACTTTTCATTTGACTTGAAAATTGATCGTTAATAAAAAATTTGTGGATTTTTTAAATTTTGGATATGTATGATGGTTGTTAGGCAACAGTGTACATTGTTGTAAAAAATGAGGCAAATCCGATTAACCGTTAAAATGTTATGACCAAAACAATTTTTGGACAAAATTCATAAATCACTCTGTATGATAGTAAAGAAAGGGAACAAATACTTTTTAATGGTCACTTGGTATTCGTCTTAGGTGCCTCTACTTACGGTAGAAGTATGTACAGTTCCTCATGACTCACCCTGTATAATTGAAAATGTATAATAATTTCATTTATTACATATTTTAAAAGATGTAATTTTTGTTCCACTTTCTCTTGATTATTTTTAACAATCCGTTGAATAGACAACAAATGTCTGGCTAGTATTTGACCAGTCATTTAACAAAACACACACAACACAACAATATTATTAACTATTAAACAGCATGCCGAGAGACAAACATCCTGTGTGGAATAATTTTTATTGCAAAATTAAGGCTAAAAATTGTGGAAAATGTCAATTTTGAACAAGTTCTCATTATCGAAATAAGCTGAAATTTTACGTATAAGTACATGTAGTTTTGATGACACAATATAGTATGGCATCATTGAATATTGCTGATGACTAAAAAGTAAAAAAAAAACATTTTAAAAATCATACATCTGGAAAATAAAAGCTTTGCTGGCGGTCATATAACACTATTGCACAGTTACTTTGCTCAATTGATCGCCCGCAGATTTTATTATCTGGATGTATAAATTTAAAAATGTTTATTTTTACCATTTGGTACATTTTTGAAATAAAGGTTTTCTATAATTTTTTTTTATAATTTTATTCTAAATATTAAAATATCCGATATATAACAACTGTTGATATATATCCGATATATATCGTAAATATCGTATATTTTGATATTCATGTTAAATATCACGATATTTTCGAACCTAGCCTAAAACTAACATTATTTCCGAACAAACTGCGAAGAATATCCTATATAATTATATTAGAAGTTCAAAAAATCCACGGAAGTGTATAATGTTTACTCCAGTTGTTTTTTAAATGTGTGGTTACAGACACAAAATTTTTTTTGGTCAAACTTAAAATCTCGACGTTTCATGGCATTCTGGACCTATTTGAACAATAAAAATTTTTAAAAAATTTTTGCGTAGTATATAAATAAAAATTTCAGAAATTTTTTCTGCTCGAAAATGAAAACTGATGAGCAGGGGAGGGGAAATGCAAAACATGTTTTAACGAGCCGGGGGGCGCAAGATGGGAATAATTTTAGATATAAGTAGTTTTAATAAATTTTCCCTGACTTCTTTTTATAAATTCCCTGATTTTTCCCTGATTTCCCTGACCAAAATCAAATTTCCTAACTTTTCCAGGTTTTCCCTGTTTTCCAGAAAGTATACACTCTGAAATTTCTTTTGTACTTGAATATTGTAGTCTGCCAATCGGAAAATAGTTCCTAATTTCATTATTAAAGTATGGCATTTAACTATACAGGGTCTTTTAAGGCGGCCATTAGAATATTTCCCACTTGCAGATGAGATAGCCATTTGAAATTTGGTACCCTACCATATTCAACCATTGCGAGTCCGAAAATAATAATTTCAAAATGGCGGGACTTCCGGAAATACCGGAAGTCGATACCAACTTGCTTATTTTAAATGGAACACCCCATATTTTCGACTTTTCGAAAAAATGTCAAAAAATGTAGCACACCCTATATCTAAACCGAGCAGTTTCGGAGATATTTGACATTTTATAAGAAATTTGACAGGTGCAATGGTTTGCAAGAACCGTTATAACTTTCTTCTTGTAGGAGATCCTTATTTGCTCTTTGGTACATAGGAAGAACACAAGATGAGCTACAAAAAAGCTCTACAAAGCTCTACAGCTCTACAAAAAAATAGATTCCAAAATAGTATACCAAGCGTTTTATTTTTCACGTTACATTTTGTCAAATTCAAACCCCAAAAACTTTTTTATTTCAAATGTATTTTTTTACATCAAATTATGTTAAATTAAATTCCCTTTTTTCTAGTAACAGCATTGTAGGGGTTAAAGTTACAACTTTTCGAAATATTGGCGATTTTCTTAAATGTCCAAGAATTTTTAGTAAAAATTGCCATCAACTTACCCATGATTAGAAACAATCATTAATGTCAGTCACTCTCTTTTGTTAAAAAATGCCAGCACGTTTAAATTACACCCACGAAGACTTTTAGATTTGTTTATTATTTATGGAGAATGTGATAAAGTAATAATACCAAGAACATGTAACACATTTGCTACTCGATACCAACTTTATTGTTTCAGTTGTTTCATAGGTTTCTACATTTTTTTGGATAAATTATAATTTTCAACAAAAACTTGCGAATAATTCAAAAAGTACAGATATAGGACATGCTGATATAAGTCCACCTTAAATTTAATTCTACATCGATTGCCATAATAAAATTTGGCACGTGCCATTTGATAGGGCCAAATATTCTGAAATTATCCAATATGCGTTTTACAGTGTATGGTGGATGGTTTCTGTTCTTGTGGGTATCGAGTAGCAAATGTGTTACATGTTCTTTATCACATTCTCCAAAAATAATAAACAAACCTAAAAGTCTTTGTGGGGGTAATTTAAACGTGCTGGCGTTTTTTAACAAAAGAGAATGACTGACATTAATGATTGTTTCTAATCATGGGTAAGCTGATGGCAATTTTTACTAAAAATTCTTGGACATTTAAGAAAATCGCCAATATTTCGAAAAGTTGTAACTTTAATGCTTATACTAGAAAAAAGGGAATTTAATTTAACATAATTTGATATAAAAAAATACAGGGTGTTCCATTTGAAATAAAAAAGTTCTTGAGGTTTGAATTTGACAAAATGTAACGTGAAAAATAAAACACTTGGTATACTATTTTGGAATCTATTTGTTTTGTAGAGAGTAGCTCATCTTGTGTTCTTTCCACGTACCAAAGAGCAAATAAGGACCTCCTACACGAAGAAAGTTATAACGGTTCTTGCAAACCGTTGCACCTGTCAAATTTCTTATAAAATGTGAAATATCTCCGAAACTGCTTGGTTTAGATATAGGGTGTACTACATGTTTTGACTCAGAATTTTATGACCATTTCGAAAAGTCGAAAATATATAAGGTGTTCCATTTAAAATAAGCAAGTTGGTATCGACTTCCGGTATTTCCGGAAGTACAGCCATTTTGAAATTATTATTTTCGCACTCACAATGGTCGACTATGGTAGGGTACCAAATCTCAAATGTCTATCTCATCTGCAAGTGGGAAATATTCTAATGGCCGCCTTAAAAGAATCACCCTGTATACAAAATTTATGATAAAAACTGTACATGGTTGTATTCCTTAGAGCAATGGGAAGTACTTGAAACTATTTTAAAGATTATGCCATTTATGATTTTTTAAATATTCATAATAAACCGAAAATAAAGGCATATTTCCCTCTCACTCTGCAAAATCCTAGCCTGTGACTTAGTAAACAAGATGGTGTTCCTTGGAGCTCCTGTGAACAATACTGGCGACTGTGAATATGAGATTCGACGGATAATACGGATGGCAAAACCGAAAATTTGCCAGTTGACCAAAATTTGGCGTGACAGAAATATCACGAGATGTATATAGATGAGACTTACTAACGCCGTAGTTTTCACCATCTTTCTCTACGTGTCTGAGACATGGACCGTTAGGGAGGCGGACAGAAGGCGTATTGATGCTTTCGAGATGTGGCTCTGAGACGCTTATTACGAATACATTGTACTAATACCTCGATTCTCCATGAAATACGTCCCCAGATTGACTCTCCAGCATCGTATTCTCTCGAATCCTCTCATATTGTTGGCTACATCAATCAAAGAGAAGACATTATAGAACGGCAAAACGTGGGCTGATGTCACAAAATAGTTGAAGATAAAGAGTTTTAATGAAGCTGTGCGCCTACCAGGCAACCACGACAGATGGCGTGATGCCGTCAGACACGCTATACAGCAATAAGAGGCCCACTAGAATAGTTTTCATGAATTACAAAATGTCTGGCAAAATGTTGTGAATAAGCTCGAGAATAAGAAAATAGCAACTACATAACTAATTTTGGGAAAAATGTTTTTCTTTATGGAAAACATTTGTCTTAGTTTGTCCACTGCGGTGAAAGTTCTGGAAGATATTCTGGACAAGTAAGGATTCGCTGTTTAGATCCACTTAATTGTTTTATAGTGTAAGAATTTTCTAATTACCTTTTAGATTTTTAATGGCCTGCAGCAGAACACGAATACAACGGAATGCCTTGCCTACCAACAAAGTTTACTACGTTTTTATAGCTATTTTACGGCCGTAATTAAAGCGATACAGGAGATGTATTATTATTTAACATAAATTACGTGGTTTTGTTAATAGCTGTTCTAATTTAAGAGTGAAACGGATTATTGAGGTTTACACTCTCAATCGATAATGTCTGGAACAGATATGTGAAAAACCATGATAACAGCATTGCTATACCATAATCATTATTAAACCATGTATTAACAGTTAATAAATAATGTATAATACATATTCAAGAATATTCATTCAGTATTTACTTAGTCATAAATAAAAACAAGTGTTATTAAGCAAACACAGCAAAATAATACAAAGCCTAAAAAGTGCTATTGAATGCAGGTATATTCACCCTATCAACTTCGCTATATATGCTTTTTTCTAAATCGCCATATCCGAAATTCTAATAAATGAAAAAAAAAAACTGATAAAACTGCATAGGAAGCAGTGGAACACAAATTAGCCCGATCTAACGCCAATGGAATTAATAAACACAATAGAAAACAATGAACCACAAATTGGCAGATGTTGCCTCAATCGATCTATTTTTATCTATACATCTCCAAAATCATCATAATTACTTCCACATCCACGTAGCAGAGTGGAAATTTAGTAACAGTAAAAAAAATGATTTTTTTTTGTTGAAATAAGCTTACTATTCTTATAATTAAGACAGATTAACATAAAAGCATTGATCAGGGGAATACTGGTGAAACTAGACGGGTACAAACAATTTGAGCAAGTTGGCAAATTCGTCCTGGGCACTAGGCCCGACCTATCGCTAGGACCATGCAGACTAGAATGATGCAAAATCTCCTTATTAGGATCGAAGTAAACTCGGTTCCACGTATTTGATGGAAGTGGAAATGGAGCTTTCATTCGGTTAACTGTGCCAAATCCGGTATCAAAGAATAATTTACATTTAATGGAATAATTGGAATAAGCCAGCAGAATCCCAAAGATGTCACTGTCAACACTTTTAACCCTAATCTATTCATAACCCATTGTTACCGTTTTCGAGACAAATGTCTGCAAATTATAATATTATTATTATTATTGTTAATTACTTCCACATCCAGTGGAAGTATAGCAACGACAAAAAAATTTTTGAAAATTTTTATTGTTCAAATAGACATGAAAAAAATGTCATGAAACGTCGAGATTTTAAATTTGAGCGAAAAAAAAAATTATGTCTGTCGGTTTGTCTGTCTGTCGGTCTGTCTGTCTGTAACACTTTTTTTGTGCGCACGTTTACTTTGGAACCGTTTAAGATATTGACTTGAAATTTGGTACATATATGTACTTTAATGGGATCTGGAACTAGATTACATTTTCATCTTATTCGTCGAAGGGTTGGGGGGTAAAATGGGGCAAATGGGGGTAAATAGGTAAATCAAGCAGGTAAGACTCCATAAAATTGGTATTTAGTGTATACAAGAGAAGTTAAGGTTTCAAAAACTTTTTTGGCATTAGGCACCCCATTACCAGTATTACCACTCCTACCCCATTATTAAAGGGGTTGAAAAAAATTGTGATTTAGTGTATGTACAAGAACCAAAAGCCTCAAAATATTTTTTCACCTCATCCACCCCCACTACGACCCCCACCCCACTACCGTGTGGGATATCGTTTTATGGCACGACTTCAAATATTATATTATTAAAGTTCTATAAACAATTATTTCCACATACAAATTTTTTCGTTACGAGAGATTTGGATATAAAATCTGGATGTGGAAGTAGTGATTCCTTGGGCAACGGTTTCTTTTTAGCTTATTTTATTTTTTGTTATGTTAATAATATAAAGTTATATTATACGCCTTACAATAATTGTTTAACCCTTTACTGCATGATTTTTTATTTTCATTTAAAAAAAAATATGATGGACAGGAAATATGATTGAGATAACAGCAAAAATGTTTAAAAAAATTATATTTAAAATTTAAAAAACTTATACAAAAAAATGGGGTTTGTGCCATATATGGCACAACATGCAACTAAGACAAGTGTTAAAGATTTATATTATGAAAAGCATAATAAAAACATTTGTCTTTGTTTAAGCAAAGAAATGCTTCACATTTCTCACATTTTATGTAACTTGTTCCCGTACACCCAGAATACTTGCACCTTTGTCTTTCACTTTGCCAATGTCCCCAATCCATCTGTTCTCGAATTGGGAAATCCTAAAAATTTTGAATCTTCATCCGGAATATTCATTTTGTCTTCCTTCCATTCTAAAGGATTTTTCTTTTTCATTTTTTTTGTAACTCACTGAGCGGAATATCATCCTTGCTACCACTTTCATAGCGGTTCTCAGATATAACAATATCAGAATTGTTGGAATATGCATTACTATCATAATCTGATTCCAAGTCCGGAGCCAGTAAAACATTTTCTTGATCAGAATCTGACAGATCTTCATCTTCACTATCCTCTAGTATTTCTCGAATAGTTGGTTTAAATTCCTCCATAAAATCTTTTTGGATCCATAACACCTGGAAAGCTAGAATAATGTGAAGACTAAAAAATTCTTGATTATGAAAATTCAAAAGAAAACTATGTCGTAGACGCATGCTGTGCCATATATGGTACAAAGCTATTTTTGACAATAAAAAATATATAATACATAAAAAATGCCTACTTACCTCAATAACCTATCGTCAATACCATCCTTGAATCACTAATATTTTTTTCAGACAATAAAATTGTTTAAATATTTAGAAAACACAACAGACCAATATAAACTTGTGTGTCTGTCATCAGCTGTTGTCCGCCATAGTAAAAATATTTTGGATCTCTCAAAATTCACTACTAGATGTCGCTACTATAATACAATATGATGAGAATATGTCCCATGTGATAATATATGTAGTCTACAGTACTATCAGAAATGCCAACAAATTACAAACGAATTAAAACTGCTTTGTGCCATATATGGCACAGTATGTAGTAAAGGGTTTAGTTATTTCCTCTAAATGATTATCGATATATGAATTTCCATGTTTTCTTAATTTTCAACTCATTTATCTGGAAAATAGTAACTCCTATCAAATTATTGTATAGAAACAAAATTGTAGAACATTTTAAGCACATTGTTTTTTGTGAAAAAATTTTAGCCCATCTTTTTACTTCCACATCCAGTGGAAATATAGTAACGATAAAAAAAATTTGAAAATTTTTATTGTTCAAATAAGCTTAGAATGTCATGAAACGTCGAGATTTCAAGTTTGAGCGAAAAAAAAATTTCTGTCTGTAACTTTTTTTTGTGCGCCCGATTACTCTGGAACCGTGTAAGATATTGACTTGAAATTTGGTACACGTATATACTTTAACGGGATCTGGATCTAGATTATATTTTCATCTTATTCCGTTGAAGGATTTGGGGGATAAATTGGGGTAAATGGGGAGTAAATAGGTAAATCAAGCAAGTAAGAATTCATAAAATTGGTATTTAGTATCTACAAGAGAAGGTAAGGTTTCAAAAAAAAATTTTTGCATTAGCCACCCCCATTGCCACCCCCACCCCATTATTAAAGGGGATGAAAAAAAATGTGATTTAGTGTGTGTACAAGAACCAAAAACTTTAAAATACTTTTTTGCTTATTTTCTTTTTTTGGGATGATTTCAAATATTATATTATTAAAGTTCCATAAACAATTATTTCCACAAACAAATTTTTTTCGTTGTGAGAGACTTGGACAGAAAACCTGGTTGTGGAAGTAGTGATTCCTTTTTGTGTTAAAAACAACATTGGCAACAGTTTCTTTTAACATATGGCCGCCATATTGAAAGTACAGCAAATTTTTTTGGGGGACATGTCTAAAATTGTTCCTTAGGCTTTAATCTTTATGAAAAACATTGTCCACAAGGATCGGGGGGAGGGGGGTGCACGTACAGCTAAGGTGGGCTCCCCAACTAATGAGGAAAAATGGTAAATGACGATCCCAACCTCCCTGATTTTAGAAAGATGTTCCGTCATGGTTTTGTTGTGTCCCTTCACCATTCCATTTGATTGAGGATGGAGAGCTGCCGTCCGAGTCTTGTAGATTCCCAATAATTTGCAGATTTCCTGGAACACCAAGTTTCTACTTCAATCTGAATATAACTTCAAATCGACACACCAGGTTCTCCACCATTTTTCTCAATTCGCCTTTTTCTTCTTGACTCCGTTTTTCTTCCTCTTGACGCCTTTTTTCTTGTTCCTCTTTTTCATCTTGACGTCGCTTTTCCTGTTCTTCTTTTTCTTCTTGGCGTCTTATTTCCAGGTCTTCCATCATTTTTTTCAATTCGTCTTTTTCTTCTTGACGCCGCTTTTCTTCTTCTTGACATATTTTCTCTTGTTCTTGTTTTTCTTCCTGGCGTTGCTGCTCCATCATCTTCATAAATTCTGCAAGCAGGTCCTGCGTTTGTTTTCCAGCTTTTTCAGTCATACTTCTTGTTCTAAACATACCATGACGTTAACAAAGTTTATTGCACAATAGCTTTCAGAAAATCCAGATATCTCGTCGATATTTCCAACGGAACTTTCTCGAAAAATCTCGAAATAGCACGAAAGAGTGTTATTTAGAGTGCGAGGCATCTACGTCTACAATAATCATGTTTGTGAAAATGAAAGTGATAGTGATTACAGTGATAAAGAAAATCAAAATCCATCAGTGTTTTCCGCAAAAAAAACGAGTACATTTGGACGTGGACGGAAAACAAATTTGCTTAAATGTTTACGATAGTATTTTGGAATGAAAAGCTAATAACCTTAATTTGGATGATTTAGATGTAATAGATGAAACAACAAAAACGACAAAAGTTCCCCGTTCGACAATACACAAACTGGTGAAAAAAGGTGCCCTCCCAAGAAAACAATGATCCGATGCCGATAAATCGAAAACTCTGGACCCATCTTTAGCAAAACTTTTAAAATGTGTAGTTTGCGATGCGTATCAGAAAAATGAAATTCCAACTCTTGACGTGATAAGACAGAAAACTAAAGGAAATGGATTTTCCTCTAAAATATACCAAAACAACTTTAGGAAATTGGATGAAAAAAAATTGGATTTAAATATCAAACTATTAATAAACGAATGGCGATTATGGAAAGCAGACGAATAGTATATTGGCGAAATTCATATCTAGAAGAGATAAAACAACTTAGGAAAATAGACCCATTTATTATCTAGATGAAACCTGGTATGATTTTTTTTTATTTTTGCAATGACTCATCTTTCTGTTTTTATTGTAGTAATAACTTACTATTACAGTTTATTTTTAGTTTATTTGTTGAGACAAATATTTATTTCTGTTACTATTTTTAGAGTATATTTTTGTTTTTATTTTGTTTTTAAAGGTTTTTTTGTTACATTTTAAATAATCTCTTTATCCTATATTAATATTCCATACCCATCCTTTCCTGGCGAGAAATGCTCATACCTCCTCGCGGTTCTTGCTGGGGTGTAACAATTTATATTAAGCGAACTGCAGATACTGTAACTACTATAGGTGTAGTCACTACTGTATTTCAAGTTAATACGTTTTTTGTACATTGAAGCAGTTTTGCAAAAAAAAATTTCATCGAATTTTGCAAAAAGCAAAGTTTTAAAAATGAATTGAACACCACACAACAAATGGGTTTTTGTAAAAAGACTTATTTAAATTCTATTAAATATTGTTTTCCTCCTTTTTTCTGAAAAAAAAAACAGATTAATAAAATTTAAATGAGTCTTTTTACAAAAACACAGGGTGTTCAACTCATTTTTCAGACTTCCTTTCGCAAATTTCGATGTATTTTTTCCGCAAAACTGCTTTATTTTATCTTGGTACTCATGTCACAAATTATGGCTTTGGCTTTGGACCCATGACTTAATATTAAGATACTACAAGCCGCAGCGGACAAATACCTACATTGAAAAAGTAAACGAGCGAACAATATAGTTAAATCCGGCTCTGCGTTCTGCAACCATTACGTCTCTACCACACCGTCCTGATAGGCGGTATGTCGACGATTGCTTCAACATACTAAAATTCAATAATCCAGTCACTTTAACACTCTGTTTACTTCTTGATCCGTTTTGAACTCACTATCTGAACTGAACTGCTCTGCGCGGCCACTCGCCTTCTATTTATATAGCTAAGCAAGTGGCTCTGGAATTTTCTACTTTGATCTAGTAAATGTAAGCAATTATGGATGGTTTCTAGATGCCGACACCGCGCGCGCCATCTCTGGGATGATTGCCGCACTAACTAACTAACTTAGTCTTCTGTTACCCATACATGGAAGTCTTCAGGATGTCTATGGGGTATTAGGCTGTAACATTAAGAAGAAATAGTCTTATTTTGATTTTGTCGGTCAGTTGTGTTGCACTTTATGTACTGAATGTTAAATGCAATTAGACGCTATACATTTTAACATATTCTTTGAAATCTTTTATTAGCTCAGCTTTGGCAAATCATTTGCGTTAATTATCGCATATATTACCATTATTGCAATAATAATGAGCGTTCAAAGTGCTTTTTCAGAATATACGGAATAAATGAAAACTTAATTATTCTCAGCCATACCAACTACTAACTTTACTAACTTACCCCCTGGCTGTACTATTAAGTAAATTCTTTAACAAGCTAAGATAAAATGTTTCTTTACTACACTTTAGATATTTAAATTGGCAAAGTAATTTTTCTGGCTACACAATAGACGTTAATTTGGCTCTTACATTATGCAAGGAATATTATGCAAAAGAGTACCGAAGGAGTAATTTGTGTTATTGTAAGGCGTTCCTCTTATGCAAATGTAGACTATAGATCAAGGACGCTGCGCTGCGGTTTCAAAGCATTAGTCGGGAAGACAAACATCGCACGGAAATTTAGCTTTAAAAATGCAATCAACACAATTAGAGTTAATTATCAAAAGCTGCGTTGCGAAAATATACACTGACTTATACTAAAATTCTTCTCCGCGTAAAGATATAATCACCCTATTCGGAGCCATATCCCCCTGTCGTAAATTAGCAAATTGTGCAACCAACAGCAAGATTCTGTAATGAACAAATTTAGGATTTTTGGGCGCCATAACAGAGACGGACTTTAAATCTAAGACGATGTTCTGAAAAACGTGCAATATTATAGTAATAAAGCCTGTTCGCTGATAGAATCCTGGTCGTATAGTGTAAGGAATATCGTCCGGAGTTCTATCATTCCTTGGCTTTATTGAAATATTGTTTGTAACCTAATCTGTGACGTAAGTTTTAATCTTTGTGGTCAAGTTACGACCGACACGCGGTATTTCTATTGTTCGAAGCAAACCAATTTGCGTAACGCGTGTCGTCGTCCAATACGGCTGGCGATTTCAGTGGCGGGTATTTCAATTAGTGCCTAAGAGGACAATTTTAGTCTTGTTCTATTGTTAAAATAGTAAACATGTGTCCTGGTGAATTTTTAAATCCGCAATCACAGCAGTTAGTTTTGAATTTGTTGGAATATTTTCAAAAGGAAAATCAAAATGGTTGACCTTTATTGTCAATAAAAGCTGTTCAAAGGCGAGTGGGTGAGGCTTTAAAAATCGATGAAAAGACTGTAAGAAAAATAGCTAAAAACGACACAGAAAATGTGGCACCTCAAGCTTCGGTTAAACGAAATCATAAAAAGTCCAAAACAGAGTTACACCATGCTGTAAAATATGAAATAAAAAATGTTATCTGAAAATTTTGAAACATGGCTGACAGAGTGTAACGTGCAATTTTTTGGAACCGCCTATAAGCGCGTAGTATGCACGTTTGGTGAAACTAACTATAGATACGCGGGATTTGTTTACCTCCTACGGTGAGGGGAGAGAGAGCTCGCGACCGATGACATCATCCTTCCATATAAGGTATTGCGGAGGCACGAAGAAATCTGATCGGTGACTTTCAACACTGACGCGGTCTTTGCACCCTCTCCATGGTGGCTATATAAATATCAATTTTATCGAGAACCATATTGACTTTGGGGACCACTCTCGTGGGTTCTCTGTTTCGGTCAAGATGGCAAGAATTTGAGCCTTGATCTTCTTAAGTTGTGTAGTTAAAAAACTATGAATTAGATAATTAGTTCAACTACCAAATATTCTGTATAATCTGTCTCATAAATATGGGCATATTCTATAAAAATCTGATATGAGATTATGTTTGTTTTACGAGAAGTACACCATAGAAAATATTACAGTGTACGTGTGAAATATACCAAAATTGGTATATTTATGCAGTTCTATATAGAGTATACTGCTGATACCAACTTATAATTTGGTTTGTAGTGTACAGTGCCTTCATCCCTTTTAACAAGCTTTTATTTAACTTGCAATGTTTGTATGTTAGTTTGTTTGTTTAGTTCAAATCTTGCAAGTCAATTTTAAAACAGTTATCCCCAACCGATTGAGCTGAAATTTTGCATACACGTTTAGTCTGGATGACAATGCATGGTTAGCTAAGTGACGTCATTCTAAATCCAATATGGCCGACTCCCAAAGATGGCGGACCAGTTATTTTTTATGCACCTCCATGATATGGGTATCAAATAAAAGGGTTTGCTGAGAAGAATACGAAAATAAAATGACGTCACACTAAATTCAATATGCCGGATGCCCCAAGATAGCGGACAAAATTTTTTAGTTTTAACACTAGGATACGGTTTAAACTATAAGTTTTATATCGGATAGGAACGACGCAATGAATATATAAAACTAATTAAGGCGTAACTAAAAATTTAAAAATAAAATAAAATGTAAAACAAACTTTTTTAAAAACAAGCTTTTATTATTTAGGTGTACTAAAACGAAAAGAATAAAAATTAAAAAAAATTAATTGTCTTAAAAGCTTGTTGCGTGAATAGAAATAAAAAACTTACTTAGGTACTTACAATCTTTGTCAAAAAAAATGAATGCCTGTATGAACTTTTAAGACAATTTTTTTTTTATTTTTTTCGTTTTAGTACACCCAAATAATAAAAGCTTGTTTTTAAAAAAGTTTTTGTAGATACACTGTAAGTACTTTATGTTCCTATTTTGTGTTTACCGGCCAACTGGTAGCAACCGTGGAAAAATTACAGTAACTTTCCTTTATGTTGTGACCCAAAGATGACAATTTGGTTCAATCCTTAGTGATATTAATAAAATTTGTTATTTAATAGTGTAAATAATTTTCTGTACCTTTCGTTTTTGTATGTTTTGTAGCTTAAAATGCTACTATGTATTTCATTTTTATGTACTACCTTTATTTACGTTTAGAGATTTGTTTGATATAAAATATTACAAATACCTATTATTTCTGCTTACATCATTGTTAAAAAATATTATTTTGGGTATTCAGCAGCTAACTTTCAAAGAAAACATTCGTTTCTTTCATATACCATTGGTGCAATACTGACCAAAATAGAAGATCAACAAGACTCCCCCTACGAAGTGACTTGTCGACTTCTTTCATTCACCCACCATATCTAACATTCAGCATGAAAAACAATAAAACAACCACTCTTTCTATATATTGATGATTCAACTCTGATCATGCTAATATAGATAATATTAAGTATCTCTAGTCCTACCTAGAGGATACTACATCACAATACTTCATTTATTGGACATGGATGCGGTGAGCGAAATTTTATAACTATTTTCTTGGTGCTCAATGTACTTTTTCACATTTTTTTTTTTAATAAAAACTTCGCAATTTTGTTAATGTAATTAGTCTAATTAAAAAAATATATTCCCATATACTGTTTTTCGTTAATATATAGTATGACCTAGACGCTCAAATTTTTTCATCGGCTTACAGCTTGCTTTAAAAAAAAATTGCATTTTAAACTGTAAAGGGATTTTAGAAAAAATATAACATTCTTGTTTCTCTGCAAATATCTCAATAAATATTATTTTAAGAGAAAATATGGTGGACATCAAAAATGAAGCGTATAAACTGAGAATAAACTTATTTTGTTTATATATTTGTGTAGGGTTGATTGTTTCGGAGATATTTAATTTTATAGATGGCATCCAACAGTTTTTAGGATGTTTAAAATGTTGAATAGAATCCGTGACCCTTCCATCAAAATTTCTAAGAAACAAAATTAAAGGTAATTAATCAATTTTTAAAATGATTGTTTGTTTGTTTCTACATCACAAAAAATAAAGAAGTTATAATAATAATAATAGTCCTTTATTTAGCACTTTGCTATACACGTTCACAATAAAGTAAAATATATACACATACATATAGATATCATATATAACATCCAAGGTAAGCATTTCAACTAATACTACCTAATACATGACAGAAAACTTATATATAATTGTCTCTAACTATTCTTTTGAAAGAAGCTATGTTCCGGGCTTGCTTAGCTTCCATGTTAAGGCTGTTATATTTATTTAAACCCCTGAAGAAAATTGATCTCTGTGCAGCAGTTGTGTTGACTCGTTGCAATACAAAATTTATTCTACCTCTAGTGTTATAGGTGTGGAAGTCCTCAAATGTTTGTACATTTTCTTGCAAGTAGGAAGGTACTATATTCAATTTAATTTTATGTATGAAAATCAGTACATTAAATTCGACATACTTGTTCACATTCATCCATCCTAATACTTCCAGCATGTCACTCACTCTGGTATAAATACTACACTTTAATATAATCCTCATAGCTCTATTCTGCAACTTCTGCAAACGATCTATATCACTCTGATTAGCGAGATACAGAATAGTGCTACAATAATTAAAATGTGGTAATATAATAGTGTTGTATACCAATTTTCTAGTTTCGATAGACAAATACCAACTAACTCTTTTTAAAACACCAATTTTTTTAGCTATCTTTTTGCACACATAGCTCACATGATTGCTGAATTTTAGTTTGTCATCTATGATTACTCCTAGGTATTTAATTTCCTTGACGATTTCAATCACTTCACCACACGCTTGGAATTCTAGTCCTTGCTGTTCTATTTCATATTTATATTTCTGTTTTCCTATAATCATACCTTTTGTTTTAGACACATTCAACTTCAGTTTGTTTACTTCTAACCATTCACTCACCTCTTCTAGGACTTTATTCATTTTAGTCACCAACGCTGCACTGTTTTCGTCCGTTACATATACAACTGTATCATCTGCAAACAAATGATAACTGCAGCTTCTGAACAGATCTGCCATGTCGTTAATGTATATAATGAACAAAAGCGGCCCTAGAATACTTCCTTGCGGTATTCCCCACATTTGGCCGATTCAATGTGCGTTTTCACATTTTTGTTAACAAAATGTCGGCATTTTGTTACTCTAATTGGTCAGTAATCAATGTTTCTTCCAAAAATGCTGTTTTTCCTTAATATATGGCTTAATTTATTTTGTCCCTTTAAAACACTTGTTTTAGAAAAAAAATTCATCCGTATTTTGGTTAATTATTCCTATAAAATTAATTTAACAACACCTAATTAACGATAATTTTGCCAGAAACAACTTTTATTTGAACAGTTTTTTTTTGTAAATGCCATATTTCTCAATTTTTCTTATTAAAAATTAAAAAGTACCCCTTTTTACCCCTATAAAACTCCTAAACTTTTTTGTTTCGTGAACTTTGGCCTATTTTAAACATAACCAAAGTTTAAAGTCTGCACAAATTTTTTTCGAGTTACAGTCATTTTTTCAATCTTTCCCTGTACTATCAGGGTTTCCGGTTTCCCGTGTTCGAACAAAATATCGATCAACTAGATATTCGTAGTCTACAACGCCCGACTGCAACTCGTTTATAATTAAGATTTATTCAAATTTCAAGCAAGTCGATTAACCTAGACAGTTTCATTAGCAGGACGTATAAAGAAAGAACCGTTACTTAATATTGTTTCAATTCTAATCCTGGCAAAATCGTTTTCATTAGGAGGGTTTTACTTTTTTAAGTTTTATGTTGATTTCACGTCCGTAGCCGAACATGTTTTTATTGCTTTTATTTTAAAAGTACCAAACTTTAGCGTCGGGCTAATCTGCCATTTAATCCCCTTGACATACAAACAACACCCAGTTGACTTAAGAGGTAATCAAACCCACGCCCGCGTGCTGTATATCCTTGCCAGTAGTGGAAGTTGTAAGCGCTCCGCCAGCGTTTTCTCCGAAATGCCAAACAGAATGATGTATGGTATTAAAGGAGGCAAAAATAATCAAACTAGGTTTACCTTGCGTAAAAAGGGATCTCAATAATGAATTTTTTAAATTAAAATAAGAATGAGTTTAAGATTTATATTTTCCGCTCATAATGAAACAAATCTTGTCTCGGGGCGCGCTAAATTTATTCACTATAGAAGATGTAACATGTATTAAAATATATGAAAAAATTGTTGATGGTATTCAGTGCGTGTCAGATTCGAACTTCACCATTGGGTTTTTTACTGATATAGAAAGATTTTTAAATGGGAAATTTTGCAGAATTCCATAGCAATTTTGAATATCTTTCCAAAAATATCTTTGGTTTGTGAAATATTGCAAAAAACATTTTATATTTTCTTTTCTTGCATGTTTTTTCTTTTTTTCAGTTCTAAACTGCTTAAACGGACACTTTTAAAAGATATATTTTATACTATGAATTTTTTTCCATTTTACTTCCACATCCAGTGAAAGTATAGTAACGACAGAAAATTTTTTTAAATTTTTTATTGTTCAAATAGGCTTAGAATGTCACGAAACGTCGAGATTTTAAGTTTGAGCGAAAAAAAAATTCTGTCTGTCGGTCTGTCTGTAACCTTTTTTGTGCGCACGTTTACTCTGGAACCGTTTGAGATATTGACTTGAAATTTGGTACACATATGTACTTTAATGAGATCTAGAACTAGATTATATTTTCATCTTGTTCCGTCGAAGGGTTGGGGGGTAAATTGGGGTAAATTTGGGGAAAATAGGTAAATCAAGCAGGTAAGAGTCCATAAAATTGGTATTTAGTATATTAGACCGAGAGCCGGCAGTAAAAATAACCTCCTCATAAGTTACCAAAGGTTTGAACTAACACGTCGGTACTACTTTAGGTTGTAATTTTAAAACCGCCCGTCTGCCGGGCGTAATTGGTCGCTTTATTAGATTTAATAAAAAAAAAAAAATTTAAAAATAGCTCATAACTACCCAATTATTACCAACATAAATGTTGTGTGAAAATGGCCTAAGATCTTAACTAAATCGAAATCGTAGGCGTCTGCCGTTGGGAATGGTCGCTATTTTGGAGCAGACGCTGTCAATTAAGTCAAAAAAAAACGCCGTCAACTTCCTCACAGGTTATCGCCGTTATTTTTGTGTCAAAATATTATTAAATATGTTAGCAACCAGAGTTTAAAAAGAAAACTTTGGCATACGGTCGCATTCAAACCGCAGACGGGGTATTAAGTTGAAAAGTAAAAAAAAATTGTCTACACTCCAACTGCAAATTTTAGCTTATAAAAGGTACCTATTTGGATTAAAGATTTGCAAAATTTCTTACAATTGATAATCACTTGTAACTTTTCTTAAGTAAATATTGCATTTTTACAATAAGCGTTATCACATATGTCAAAAAACGCCATCAACTCCTTTACAAGTTACCTTCAATTTTTATTTCAATAAATATTTATTATTGTGTAAGTAATAAAGATGTATAAAGAACACTTCGGCAGACGGTCGCATTCAAAGGACAGACGGGAGTAAATTGCTATCAATATATGAAAGTACGCGTAATACCTAAATTATTTTAAACGACCTCGGGAATATAGAGGTCCTTAAGCAAAAATTTAATGTAACAAAGAGGCTAGTGATATAATACTCATTAAATATTTATTTAATTTTAAACACCCAATAAAAACGAAAGAAATAGAAGCAAAAATAGAAAAAATTCATCTATTCATTTTCATCACCACTTGTATTGTAAAATACGTCATTTTCATCTATGTCCGGATCTGATATTTTGCAAATTTCTTCGAGTGTAGAAAGGGTTTGTGGTCCAATAAACCATTCCACTTGGTATCTTCCATTGATTAAACGCCAGCCACGTTCTTCAGGATTTAAAAAAATTGGATTAGCCTCTGTTGCATAATTCCAGATGGCGCAAACTTGATTAACTCTTTTATTTTATTTATTAGTACCTTTCGACAAGGTGGCATCAAGCTCCCATCAAAATTTTTAACTTTATCTAATGGATTTCTTCTCTGGGATACAGAACCACCATGGGTTCTAAGAAACAAATCTAACCCTGTTTCATTCACACTATTAGCATTATACCTACCATACATGCAGCATACAAATTTTTCAATGCCTTGAATTTGCTCTTCCGATATATTCGTAAAGTTTTTAATGAAACATTGGAAAATTAGTATTCCTCCAGATATTTTGGGAGACAAAATTCTTCGAGTAAATTGTGAAGATATTTGTTACATGTTTTATGAGATTGATGGACTTGTGAATTGTGAAATTGATGAGGTTTTATATTCTACTCCTCATGAAGCTGATAATAGAATTATATTTCATATATCCAAACTACCAGAAAGTATAAATAAACACACCACAGATAGTAGACAACCCCCAAATCCAAAGCCAAGGCTGTCCGGAAGGGGGTTACACATTTGGAAAAACGCAGACATACATCCACACCCACCGGTGTTGTCAATACCGGGGCTGGGGGTCGAACCCAGAGCGGGATAGCGAGTCGATCAGCGTATTCGCCACTTAATACGCCTTAACCGATTGAGCTATGTTGCAATACGTGCCTCCGATACTGATATATTAATAATAGCAGTGGGAAATATGCAAAAACTAACAAATAGAGTGAATATTTGGATAGAAACTAGACTTCAGTTAAAAAATACTCTGAGATACGTTTCTGTTAACGATATATACACAAATTCAGGAGACATCCTTTCTCAAGCTTTACCTGCCTGTTACGCTTTAACAGGCAGTGATTATACAGCATCATTTGTCTGAAAAGGTAAAATAAAGCCTTTTAACATTATTGAGAAAGATCTAAATATTGCCAGAATTTTTGCTTCTTTTGGCCATTCCCATCGGAAGAGCAAATTCAAGGCATTGAAAAATTTGTATGCTGCATGTATGGTAGGCATAATGCTAATAGTGTGAATGAAACAAGGCTAGATTTGTTCCTTAGAATCCATGGTGGTACTGTATCCCAGAGAAGAAATCCATTAGACAAAGTTAAAAATTTTGATGGGAGCTTGATGCCACCTTGTCGAAAGGTACTAATAAATATAATGAAGAGGGTTAATCAAGTTTGTGCTATTTGGAATTATGCAACAGAGGCTAATCCAAATTTTTTAAATACTGAAGAACATGGCTGACTTTTAATCGATGGAAGATACCAAGTGGAATGGTTTATTGGACCACAAATCCCTTCTACAATCGAAGAAATTTGCAAAATCCCAGATCCGGACATAGATGAAAATGACGTATTTTACAATACAGGTGGTGATGAAGATGAATAGATGATTTTTTTCTATTTTTGCTTCTATTTCTTTCGTTTTTATTGGGTGTTTAAAATTAAATAAATATTTAATAAGTATTATATCACTAGCCTCTTTGTTACATAAAATTTTTGCTTAAGGACCTCTATATTCCCGAGGTCGTTTTAAATAATTTAGGTATTACGCGTACTTTCAAATATTGATAGCAATTTACTCCCGTCTGTCCTTTAAATGCGACCGTATGCCGAAGTGTTCTTTATACATCTTTATGACTTACACAATAATCAATATTTATTGAAAAAAAATTGAAGGTAACTTGTGAGGGAGTTGACGGCATTTTTTGACGTATGTGATAACGCTTGTTTTGAAAATGCAATATTTACTTAAGAAAAGTTACAAGTGATTATCAATTGTAAGAAATTTTGCAAATCTTTAATTCAAATAGGTACCTTTTATAAGTTAAAATTTGCAGTTGGAGTGTAGACAATTTTATTTTACTTTTCAACTTAAAACCCCGTCTGCGGTTTGAATGCGACCGTCTGCCAAAGTTTTCTTTTTCAACTTTAGTTACTAACATATTTAGTAATATTTTGACACAAAAATAACGGCGATAACCTGTGAGGAAGTTGACGGCGTTTTTTTGACGTAAATGACAGCGTCTGCTCCAAAATAGCGACCATTCCCAACGGCAGACGCCTACGATTTCAATTTAGTTAAGGCCATTTTCACACAACATTTATGTTGGTAATAATTGGGTAGTTATGAGCTATTTTTAATTTAAAAAAAAAAATTTAAATCTAATAAAGCGACCAATTACGCCCGGCAGACGCGCGGTTTCAAAATTACAACCTAAAGTAGTACCGACGTGTCAGTTCAAACCTTTGGTAACTTATGAGGAAGTTATTTTTACTGCCAGCTCTCGGTCTATATACAAGAGAAGCTGAGGTCTCAAAAAAAAATTTGGCATTAGCCACCCCCATTACCACCCCCCCCCCCCCATTAATAAAGGGGATGAAAAAAAATGGGATTTAGGGCGTGTACAAGAACCAGAAACCTCAAAATGTTTCTTTACTTCATCCACCCCCACCCCGCTACCGATGTGGGGTATCATTTTTATGGGTTTTTGGGATAGAGGATTTCAAATATTATATTGACCTCAAACTGTATCTGGCTATCAAGGATGAATCTGACTGTTTGCTACTGCAAGCGGACCTGGATCTAATAAACGACTGGTGCATCTCAAACTTCCTACCTCTCAACGCTGCTAAATGTAACGCTGTGACCTATACTAGAAAATTGAATCCGGTGCAGCATGAATACTCTATAAATCAGGTACCTTTTGATAGCAAGTTGACCTTTAACCAGCACATCAATATCATTGTATCATCAGCTTATAAAATCCTGGGCTTTATCATTAGAAACTCCGGTGAGCTCAACAACATCGACACATTAAAAATTCTATTTACGTCTTTTGTACGTTCTAAACTTAAGTACTGCTCTGTTGTATGGAATCCTAACTACGCTGTACACAGTAAAGCTATCGAACAAATTCATAGAAGATTTTTAAAATTTATGGCATTCAAGGAGGACAAAATCTATCCGCCAATAGGGTTTTCGCACGACAAGCTGCTAGAGAGGTTCAATGCTGATGAACTGGTCAGAAGGCGCTTTCTTCACTCTGTTATGTTTTTGCATAAACTTGTCAATGATAAAATAAAATACCCTGAAATGTTGGCAAAAGTTAATGCGCTTGTTCATATGCCACTGGTGCAAACAAAATCAACTAATCTTTTTTATTTACCCACACCAAGAACAAATCTATTAGAATTCTCACCGGTGTATGTTATGTGTCATAACTGGTATGATATTCAGGACAAAGTTAACCTTTTTAATTGTGGTGTTGCAGACATATGAACTGCTTGCTATAACAACTAATTGAATTCATTGTATGTACTTTCAATTAATTATCTTAAAACCTGTATGTACGTTATATACCTTGAAAATTTGTTATATTGTGTATTTTGTAATATTAAGTATCTTGTTATTGTGTATTTGTATTTTGTTTTTGTATTTTATTATTGTGTATTTTTCCTACCCTGTAATTGGAACATGTTCTGTTGGGTAGTGTATAATAAATAAATAAATAAATTATTAAAGTTCCATAAACAATTATTTCCACATACAAGATTTTTTCGTTGTGAGTGACTTAGATAAAAAATCTGGACGTGGAAGTAGTGATTTCTTGGGCAGCGGTTTTTCTTTTGATTTCTTGTCATTAAAAAAAATGGTAATGAGAAAACACGTAGACAAACAAAAATTCTTATATAATATAGGGCCTAAAGCTTATAGTACAGTAAAAACAATTTTTGAGGCTTTTGGTTCTTGTACACACACTAAATCACAATTTTATTTTTTTTCACCTCCTTTAATAACTGGGTGGGGGTGGCTAATGCCAAAAAATTATTCTCCTTCTTCCTTCTCTTATATATACTAAATAGGTACCAATTTTATGGACTCTTGCTTGGTTTACCTACTTACCCCAATTCACCCCTCAACCTTTCAACGGAATAAGATCAAAACATAATCTAGTCCCAGATCTCCTTAAAATACATGTGTACTGTGTACCAAATTTCAAGTTAATATCTTAAACGGTTCCAGAGTAATCGTGCGCACAAAAAAAGTTAGTCCAACAGGCACAGAATTTTTTTTTTGCCCAAACTTAAAATCTCGACGTTTCATGACATTCTAAGCCTATTTGAACGATAAAAATTTTGAATTTTTTTTTGCGTTACTATACTTCCACTGGACGTGTAAATAATTAGACGTTATATGACCAGTTAGCGGAAATAACTGGCAGATTTTTTAAAATTTAGGGAGATGTTCATTCTTACGTCCTGACTAAAACATAATAATGTTTTTCTGCGTCAAATGCACAGTATGTGAAAAGTATTAAAATCATCAAAGTAGACGGATCTTCTTGAAATGTTGCATAAGAGTATAACTTTTCAATCGGAATAACTTTCCTTACTGACATTTTGCTGTATTTTTATAGAAAATGTACTTTACGTAAGAAGAAAAAAGTTGTCGCTTATTTATCATGGCCTACAAGACAAGACAAATTAAAATTACGCACAAAATTGCATATCAGTTACCTATGTAGAGATAATTCCCCAAATGCATAATATATTTTAAAGTTTGTCCATTTCGCCTACTGAAACTTTAATCAGGGAATACCATGTATATGTATTATATAAAAAAAAATAAAAAAATGTTTTGCTAAAAATAATTTTACGAACATCATAAATTATATGATATCGTTGAATCTTTTATTCATTTTCACTGTGAATTCCAATGATTATACGAATTTTTCCAGAAAATAGAAAATTTGTGACAGTCTAAGTTCATTTGTGGGAAAACTGTCAGTTCTACAAAAAAAATTGTATACGATCTTCTTTGGACAGAATTTTAAGAGGTGCATTTTTTATAATAACCTCCATTTTGATATTTTTCAGTGTTGTTGAGTTACAGCCAAATTCTACCACCTTATAAAAAAAAGGTGACCATAAACTTCTTAGTAATTATCGACCAATAGCAATCCTATCTGTATTTTTTAAAATATTTGAAAAACTCTTAGCCACACGTATAATTACATTTTTAAAAAACCGCTGCCCAAGGAATCACTACTTCCACATCCAGATTTTCTATCCAAGTCTCTCATAACGAAAAAATTTTGTATGTGGAAATAATTGTTTATAGTTTATAATATTTGAAATCGTCTACTCCAAAAACCTATAAAACGATATCCCACACGGTAGTGGGGTGGGGGTGGTGATAGGGGGGTTGGTAGTGGGGGTGGATGAAGTAAAAAAAATATTTTGAGGCTTTTGGTTCTTGTACACACACTAAATCACATTTTTTTTTTCATCCCCTTTAATAATGGGGTAGGGGTTGTAATGGAGGCGCCTAATGCCAACAATTTTTTTGAAACCTTAGTTTCTCTTGTATATACTAAATACCAATTTTATGAACTCTTACCTGCTCTACTTACCTATTTACCCCATTTTATCTCCCAACCCTTCGACGGAAGAAGATAAAAATATAATCTAGTTTCAGATCCCATTAAAGTACATACGTGTACCAAATTTCAAGTCAATATCTTAAACGGTTCCAGAGTAATCGTGCACACAAAAAAGTTACAGACAGACAGACCGAGGGACAGACAGAAATTTTGTTTTCGCTCAAACTTAAAATCTCGACGTTTCATGACATTCTCTGCCTATTTGAACAATAAACAAAAATTTTTTTTTCGTTACTATACTTCCACGGGATGTAGAAGTAAAACTAAGCAAATATTGTCGCCAAATCAATATGGTTTCAGGGAACACAAATCTACCACTACCGCGCTTTTAGCTATAATTGATCAAGTCTACAAAAATTTAGATCAAAAGTCCTCGCCAGTTTTGTTGATCTCTCTAAGGCTTTTTTGACTGTGTCGACCATCAAATTCTTCTAGAAACTATTAAGTCTTATGGTATACGTGGCATTTGCAATGACTTACTTAGGTCATATTTAACCGGTAGGAAACAGTTCGTAGATTGTTTTGGCAAAAGATCAAATGAACTTCTGGTTGATATAGGTGTACCACAAGGCAGTGTGTTAGGCCCATTGTTGTTTATTTTGTATATCAATGGTTTGGATAATTTAATTTATTCTCATTATGGTTCATTTGCAGATGACATAACTATGATTTCTTGTGGAGACAACTTGGGAGTTGTACTCGAACAGCTCAAAACTAACTTTAGATCAGTAACTTAATACTTTAAAAACAAAAAGCTTGTGTTTAATCAAGACAAAACGTTTCTTATGCAATTTTACCCGGTTACATCACGATATAATTCAAATTTGCTATTACAGCATGATGGACAATCAGTACAACAGCTTACTTCTTTCAAATTATTAGGAACTTTTAGCTAACTCCAGACGAATTAATGTCCATTTTACCTGTTGTGTGGGATCAGATATCGCAAGAGGCCATAGACAACTGTATAAGGAATACTCCTAGACGCATCCGAGTAATAGAGGAATTATCCAAAATGCATGCCCAAGCATTTATTTCTCTACCCTCTCTCTCTCTACCGCACGTTATATTTATCGTGCAGTCAGGAAAACTTACCTATTGTATTATGAATTTGAAATTACTGATTGTTATTAAAATAACAGTTTAGACTAAACCAAACGTCATTATGGGCGCTACGTGTTTACAATTATAATTTTCACTAAACCACGGTTTATCATTACCTTTTTATTTCTTTATAAAATGATATGCCATCAACATCGCTAATAACAAATTTCATTTCAACTTATCGATACATTTTATCTAGGTTCTATTTATGGAAGCTTATTTGTTTTCAACATGAAATAAAAACTAATCATGTTTCTATGTTGGTTCGAACTTTAACAACTGGAAATAAGGTAATAATTATACATAATTAAATAGACAAATATAATTTTAAATAAAAAAACGTAATTTGTAATTTAGAAATTAAGCGCAGCTCTTTAAAATGTGTGGGATATTAAAAATACACAAACAATATTTAATTGCATATTGTACGAGATTAGCATACTATATTCGTATGTACAATTACTTCCACATCCAGTGGAAGTATATTACTTCCACATCCAGTGGAAGTATAGTAACGACAAAAAAATTTTTTAAAATTTTTATTGTTCAAATAGGCTTAAAATGTCATGAAACGTCGAGATTATAAGTTTGAGCGAAAAAAAATTTCTGTCTGTCTGTAACTTTTTTTTGTGCGCACGTTTACTCTGGAACCGTTTAAGATATTGACTTGAAATTTGGTATACGTATGTACTTTAACGAGATCTGGAACTAGATTATATTTTCATGTTGTTCCGACGAAGAGTTGGGGGGTAAATTGGGGTAAATTTGGGGTAAATGGGTAAATCAAGCAGGTAAGAGTCGATAAAATTGGTATTTAGTATATACAAGAGAAGCTAGGGCCTCAAAAAAATTTTTGGCATTAGCCACCCCCATTACCACCCCCACCCCCTTATTAAAGGGGATGAAAAAAAATTTGTGATTTAGTGTATGTACAAGAACCAGAAATCTCAAAATATTTTTTTACTTCATCCACCCCCACTACCACCCCCCTATCACCACCCCCACTCCACTACCGATGTGGGGTATCGTTTTATGGGTTTTTGGGGTAGAGGATTTCAAATATTATAGTATTAAAGTTCCATAAACAATTATTTCCACATGCAAACTTTTTTCGTTGTGAGTGACTTGGATAGAGAATCTGGATGTGGAAGTAGTGATTCCTTGGGCAGCGGTTTTTTTATGAAGTAGAATAAAACTGATTGAATATATTACCAGAAATGCTAGTAATTACTTCAACCTTCCCGTTGTTTTTTTAGCTTTTGGCTATAGTGTTTGTGACTTTTCTGTTTTTCCGTTTCACTAGTAAACCTAGCGCCCGCAATTTTGTAATTTTTGCACAATTCTCTGAAGTAAATTAACAACATTTTTAACTAATTCCAGCTACTGTGAGCCTGGTTGTTCACTTACTTACGCTCTCGTCTCCAAAATCCTGGGTAGCCGAGGCCTAGTTTATTTTGAGATGCACCTTTTCTGCCTGCTTAACATCTCAGGTCACTCCATTTAAATTTGATATTTTTTGAAATTAAAGTATCTTTATAGTACACGCAAATTAGATTAAAAAACAGTGAACAAAAGAAATAATTTATAAAGTAATATTTGAGATGCGTACTCTAGATAAAGTTAGAAATATATACCCGAAAAGTTCCCCCCCCATTTAGGGGAGGAATGCCCCTTTTTTGCAAAAAAAAACACCCCTAACGGGGACTTAAAGCTGGTTTTTCACTTTTATCTTGTAAACCGTTCGTCGGAAGAGAAGAAAGCACAGGAAATAAAAAATTTGTCGTTAAATTCTGCATAAAAAATGTTATATTAACCCTGTAGTTTATCCTCACCAGAACAGGGGGGTAGTTTGGAACGCACAGGTAAAAATCAATCCTATTCGAAGTTTTACAGCGAATATCTTAAAACCGGTTACTTTAACGAGAAAATTGCTCAGGAATGAATGTATAGAGTGTAATTCACGCATGTATAGCGGGTTTTGACGCAAGTGATTTTTATTTATTTTCCCCTTTTTTGCCCACATAGATTTTGCCCATTTTCCCGACACAGATGCGTTACAATTGAAAAACCAAGAATTCGTCTCTGTATATTGTCAATGCTGTACGAAAGAGGCCAGTAGATTTTCCTGATTGCCAGTTCATTTGATTCATCGAGTAATATGACCAAAGCAGGGTACCTTTGACGACGTGTATACAGCCTACGTTCGCTTTATTCGTAATCAGTACGGCAAAAAGTGACTGTAGTGTTTGACAATGTCTGCAGTATGAAGAGCATTGATTTTTGAAATGCATTTCACCGGAAATTATTTTCAATGAGAACACGCCACTGACTGAAACGCAAAATAAAATGATAAACAATCTCACAAATAAGGACCGGTTTATTTCGCCATTGGTAGAGAGATTTAAAAACGAGGGAATCAAAACAATTACCGCTGTAGACGACGCTGACGTACTCATAGTTTAAACCGCCTTTAATGAATCTCATGAAAATGATACAGTGGTCATCGTCGGACAAGATATTGATCTTCTCGCAGTGATTATCGCTCGCGCACCTGAAGATAAAGATATCCTTTTTTTAAGAGAGGCTCAGGGAAAAATAGAAAATAAAGCGTACAGTTCTCGTGACTTGCAGTCCTAGGGAGTTTTAAAAAGCTGTAAAGAGACAATTTTGTTTGTCCACGCGTTCAGATGCGATTCCACTTCAGCTTTCTTTGGTAAAGGAAAAGTGCAAACGGTGGAATGCGTCAATGAAATAAAAGATCTCGAAGAGGTTGTCCGTATATTCAACAACCGTAACTCAACGAAACAAGAAATTACAAGTGCTGGAGAGCAATTCGCACTTGCATTATACAAAGCCCCCAAAAAAGAGACATCTTTGAATCATCAAAGGTTCATTATTTTCAATAAGTTGGTCGGTCAACTGCCGGGATTCTACCAAGACTGAGGCATTACGTCAACATTCTTACAGAGTATTTCTCCAAATTCGATCTTGGCGAGGAGAAAACTTGGAACCAACGGATTGGGGTTGGAAAAAAGTAGGCAACATCTTAGCAACCATTTATACCACCGAGTTACCTAACTGTGCTAAGGTTGACTTGCGCTGCTCAACAATGTGCTCTAATTGCCATGGGCAAGGATGTTTAAATTCAGAATTTGAAGAACGATGAAGAACCCCTTAATAAGTAAAATTGGACAGAATTTTAGTAGAATAAGCCTACAGGAGCAACCACTTAAAAAAACGCACCGAGGGTGGTGTGGAAACGAGCTCAAATTAAAAAATACAGCTTTGTAGAAAAAAAGGGGAAAATAAATAAAAATCACTTGCGTCAAAACCCGCTACACATGCATCTTATAGAGAGAATTCCGCTCTATAAATTCATTCCTGAGCATTTTTCTCGTTAAAGTAACCGGTTTTAAGATATTCGCTGTGAAACTTCGAATAGGATCGATTTTTACCTGTGCGCTCCTCTATTCCGAGGCTGTTAGCGTGAAATAGGAGGATAAGCTACAAGGTTAAAAAAACATTTTTTATGCAGAATTTAACGACAAATTTTTTATGTCCTATATTTTTTTCTCTTCCGACGAACGGTTTACAAGATAAAAGAGAAAAACCGGCTTTAAGTCCCCGTTGGGGGTGTTTTTTTGCAAAAAAAGGGACGTTCCACCCCTAAATGGGGGGGGGGGGGGCTTTTCGGGTATCTAATCTCAAATATAATTACTTTATAAATTATTTCTATTCTAAAATGTTTAATTTGCGTGGATTATTAGAGTAATTCACTGGTTTAAGTACAAGTGACAATACCAGTGTGGGCTTATCCGATTTCACGTCATATATTTCTGATAATTGCCACTGATAATTTTAGTTACAATGTGTAATTTATTATTAATAAATAAATACCATTGAAACAGTTTACAACATTACCCTTTATAAAGTTATTTTCTTAGGCAACACGAACAAGAGGAACGGGTTGGTAAAATTTAACTGGCAAAAACTCATAACGTTCGTGAACTATTAAGGCAAAAAGAGTATACAGTGCTCGTAATCTCCTTATAATTTCACCATTGTCGGTGGATCAAGAAATAAAGTTTAACACACAGAAAATAAGGACCGGTATTAATGGTATCTAGCAACCCTTTCATGTTTGATAAATATAATCCATTCGTAGTGTCTGCAAATAATTTAGACATGGAAGATGTACGGACACAATTATAAGACGTAGAGCAGGTTAAGTAGATAATTAGTAAACTGGGAGTAAGGCATTATTCAGAATTCACGGCATCATCCATTTCCCTGGGGCTGCCGTTAGAAAATTTCTCTATCCCATGTATGTAATTCGGTCGAGGATGCGAGTCTAGCTGTCGTGAAATGAATCATTACTCGCACTGTGTATATTAATAAGGTCCTCAAAGGACACGATGTTACACCTCGTTTACGTGTACGCACCTGAGGCCGTCAGGCCATTGTAATTATACCTACATGATAAAGATTATTATGCCTAATTTATCTATCTTTGTCAAATATACTTTTGGTATCACAAACATTGATAATTTGACGGTAGCTTGACTTGACAAAATATATGTTTTTTCCATAAAAACCACTTACAAAATATAAGCGAGTGAAAGTTGAAATCAGGTTTTGCCGCATGTGAATACCTACTTAAACAATGAAAATAAAAATGATGCTATGCACTTAGTGGAATCCCGTGAAAAATATGACGTGTTTTAAAGTATTTTTTTTTGCTCATAGTTACATTAAATTAGTTGTCAAAACAATAATAGTATGGGGAAAATAGGCAAGGGTTCAAAACTGCTTATGATATTTGGCTACTTTGAGCCGAGTATTTCCTCTGTTTGGGAAAGCTAATAAAATTTTCAGCTAATGAAATGTTTTACAAAGCTTCCTTCATTCCCGCTTCATTTTGAGCATTTAAAATACAAATTATTATCCAAAGTATTCCATTTGAAACAAATACTATGTTATTTGAAATAGTCATCCAGATTCATTTACTTGATTGATTGATTGATTTACCAGCCAGCGTGCGGTAGGCATTGCTGCCACTCCCACGCTTATACAGCTGGGCCTGCTACGTCCACGCTGAGGTTAGATTAGAGTCATGCTTGTTCCAGCAGCGAGAGCCACATGGCGCATGGTAAAGGAATGTGGGATGGGAGGTGTAGGTATTTGTGAGATGCGTTACCGCATTGTGTCGTGAGGGAGCGTTTAGGCTCCCTTTTTTGTGTTTTTGGACTTCTGCCTCTCCTGAGTCTTCTTGAGAAATACGTTGCCGCGTTGTGTCGTAATATGGAGTGCTTACGCTCCTCTTTTTGTGTTTCTGCTTCTTCGAATCGTCTTTTTCTGAGTTTTCCGATTCCTCGGTTTCCGATTTTGGCGATATATCGTTGCGATTTGTTTGTGGTGTTCATTTTTTGATCCTGATCATCTCAGTTGTTGTTCTCCGTTGTAGCATGGTCTTCCTATTTTTAGTTTGTTAATGTTCGGTGCTAGCACTTTCTTCAGTAGATGTGTTGAGCATGTCCTCAGTACTTCATTGCGTACATTTCTAACCTTCTTTTAATTGTCTTTCCTCCTAATAGTGTTAATATTTTATGTCGCTCGTCTTGTTGTTTTTGCCATGGACGATGTCCATCCCTGCTCTTCTCAAAAACTTTTTCTGTTGGCTTTTGTTGTTGTCGCGTTTCTTGACTCCATATGTCTTCGTTTTTGACCCCATATGTACATACATTAGGTAAGATTCCATGACAGTTTATTTTTCTCAGTGAACGATATGATTGCCTTTGTGACTCGTATGCCGCTTTAATTCTTTCCTTTATCGTTCCTCTCCGTTCCAGTTGGTTCGTCATGTCTGTTCCTAGGTACTTCAATTTGTTCGTTGTTCTTAGGGACTATTCGTCTATTTTGTGTTCCTCTCCACTGGTCCAACTCTATTTTGTTAACGGGTCTCGCTCCATTATTAGTCTTTTCTTGAAGTTTGTTTTCAGTCCAGATGTGTCCTGCGGCGACTAGGAGATACTATTTTTCTGAAAGAAGCCTCCACCACGCATACCTCCGTTGAAGTGCTGTGAGAATTCAGTTTTGACGCAGTATATCAACAATGCCTCATTGATTATTTCAGGTTTAAATTAAATTCGTTTGAATACTTTTAACAATTATGAAAAACCTCACTTGAAAATGTTTAAGAAAGTGTTATGACCATACTTTAAGAGTAATGCATTTGATTATTACAGGTTTAATTTATATTAAATTCGTTTGAGTATTTCTAATAATTATTAAAAAATAATTATTTGAGGGTTAACGTAAGAAATTTATATGACCATACGTTATTGATTATTTCAAGTATAATTTAAATTAAATTCATTTAAATATTTTTCTAATGATTATAATAATTTGCTTGGAGGTTTACGCAGGGTTATTATGGCCACACTTCAATAATTCATTGCTGTCATAAATTTGTCGACAGATGTCGATTTCTCAAGGATTTGGACCTAAAAATTTCAATGGTTTTACTTAGAAATAAAAAGGTACTTAGCTGTTATATTTGTTATTTATTGCCTGGATCGGGTCGTTTGTTTACATACTCGTTTCTTTAAGCTCGTTTCTTTATACACCACACTGATTGCCGCTAAATAACTCTGTATTAGTTATTTTCAAATATTAATTCCATTTCAACTTTGTTCTTTTGTTATAACACATCGATTTACGCGGAATTTTTTGAGCTACAATTCCTCTGAGCTTTATCAAATTGAGCGCAGTTTTACCCGGTATTTTCGCGTTATATGTGGGAACGTTTCAGAGCCACATCCGTTCACTCCGACCTATCCCATCCAGATTCATTTACTTGAAATTAAATATTTTAAAAATCATTTGCCAGCGGCGGGCTGTTTTGGATTTACCATTTCAAACAAAAAAACATTCTCATCTCATTAATTTGTAACTGATATGAACAAAAGACACTATATCTTTTATATTGTATTTCAAATAATGACACTAATTATTCGACTAAAGTTTTAAGAAGGTTGGCGTTAAGGAATTTATGAGATTTTTTACCTAGACCACAGGCCCTTGGAGTTAATATAAACAGTTTATTTATCTAAGAAATTTGTTACGTATTCTTTCAAAATTATAGGGGTAAATGGGGGTAAATAGGTAAATCAAGCAAGTAATAATTCATAAAATTGGTATTTAGTATATACAGAGAGGTCCATAAGTATCGGAGAAATTCATTATCTAAGTAATTTAGAATTTTTAAGTAAAATCCTGAAACACGTCAATTTATAATTCTAAAATGACATTTTTTTACCATAATTTTATACCTCCCCTTCAACCCCCTAGGAGTGACAGCTACCCTCTTAAAATTTTTAAATTGAACGATGGTGCGTATGAGAGCTCATTTGAAAGGGTTTTTAATTCTCTATCCAGCAATATAAGATTTTTTGAATTTTTCTAATTTTTTTTTTTCGAAAAATATTACAATTTTAATGTTCCTAAGTAAACAAAAAAACATGAAACAGTTTAAATCAAATGTTTAAACTGGGCGCCCGTTACCTCTTGACAATAATAGAGGTGTTGCTGAAATTCTTGTAAAACATTTTGTATGGTTTACGGGGTGATTTGATTAATTTCTTGCCTTATTCTGTCTTTTAAATCATCGCCAAAACCTTATATTGCTGGATAGAGAATTAAAAACCCTTTCAAATGAGCTATCACACGCACGTTCAATTTAAAAATTTTAAGAGTGTTGAAGGGGGAGGTATAAAATTATGGTCAAAAAATGTCATTTTAGAATTATAAATTGACATGTTTCAGGATTTTACTTAAAAATTGTAAATTACTTAGATAATGAATTTATCCCTTACTTTTTTTTTCCATCGAATGCATGGCTAGAGCAATGGTAGCTATTAGCACATTTATCCGTTACTTATCGGCTATTAAAATGCCCTAACTATTATGTTTGCAGACGATACCTCCATTGTGATCTCAGCTCCAGATCCTGAGGAACTTAACACCAAAGTTTTGGAAATTTTGATAATCTACAAGGAATGGTGTGCCAAAAATACTCTTATCTTGAATATTGATAAAACAGAATGTCTATACTTTTCTAAACGGAGGACATCTCCTAGTGATCTGAATAACATCATTCCTACAGGACAATTTTCACCATTTACAAAATTTTTAGGAACTATAGTAGACGAAAATCTATGTTGGGAACAACATATTGATTACTTATGTAAAAAGGTTAACTCTGCGTACTTTGCTATAAAACAAATAAAAAATTTATTCGATACAAAATACCTGGTAAATATATACTATGCATTGGATACTCCCATCTTTCATACAATATTATAGTCAGGGGACGTGCGACAAATATAAATAGAGTATTCATACTGCAAAAAAGACTCATCAGATTAATATTTAACTTGGGCCCTAGAGAAACTTGTAAAGCTTGCTTTAGGGAAAACAGAATCTTAACAGTTCATTGTATCTATATTTTAAAGACTATAATGTTTATTAAAAAAAACCTTTATAAATTCAATGTAAATGCTAATATCCACTCACATGATACTAGATACTGTAGCTTACTCAGAACGACTAATCATAAGTCATCAACATATGAAAAATCACCTCACTATGCTGGAATTAAATTATATAATAAGCTACCTGCAGAAATAAAAAACATAACATCAATAAATAAATTTAATAATGAACTATGACTATGAACTATCATCTGTGATAAAGTTATAATGTATGTAGTTGCATTACAATTTGTCTCTATAATTTTTTTATCTTATGTTTTTTAAAATTGTACTTTGTGTATTTTTAAATTGTATTTTCTGCATTTTTAAATTGTTTTTTGTGTATTTTACTATGTATGACGTTCATATATGTACCCGGTACATCTAGATGACAAAATATAAATAAATAAATAAATAAATAAAATATGGACCTCACTGTATAAGAGAAGCTAAAATTTTTTGGAATGAGTCACCCCCATTACCACTCCCACGCTGTTATTAAAGGGGGTGAAAAAATAAAATTGTCATTTAGTGTGTGTACAAGAACCAAAGGCTTCAACAATTTTTTTTACTTTATCCACTCCCCCCCCTACCACCCCTCTTCCACCACCCCCACCCTCGCTACCGATGTGGCATATCGTTTTATGGATTTTTGGGGTAGACGAAATCAAATATTATATTATTTAAGTTCCATAGACAATTATTTCCACATACAATTTTTTCATTGTGAGAGACTTGGATAGAAAATCTGGATGTGGAAGTAGTGATTCCCAGGGCAGCGGTTTTTTATATAACAAAGACCCTTGACCATCGTGCTATCATTCCCGGTAGAAATGGTCTACTCTACTTAAGAATATTTATACAATTTTTATCCATTTAATAATTCTCCTCCAATATCAGTAAACCCATTATTATTTTATTTAATCAGATATTTACGAGTAATTAGTAATTTGTCTGAGCTCTTAAAGACAAATAGCTGCTCTGTGGTATTGCATAGCCGTTGCGGCGTTACGAGTGCAACATGATATAAAATGCATTTTTATTTTTAAAACATGCAAGTCTTAATGAACTTAACCAGACTCGTGTGCCAAATTTCTTCAATGCTATTCTCAATTATGTATTTTTTATATGACATTTACAGTCTCAAGTTTCTAAACCATTTAATATTAATTATATGCAGCGTTCGAAATGATACACTTATTTACATTGCAATTCGGTTTATCGTGAAACATGAGAATTGTACGGAAATTTAATACCCGGGTGTAATGTTTCTCGTTAGCCAAGGTCCTTTTAATTCGGTGAGGATATACAGTTACAAAGTAAGTCTTAATTAACATATGCAAAAGTGATTATAAGTAATTATACATTTTTAAAACATTCTAACAACTACAGCTGGTGTTTTCTGTTAAAAATATTAGGTAGTAAAGCTAGGCCGCATCATCTGGAAATGTATTCGATTCACGGATCCGAATCATAAAAAAATGTTTTTTAAATGGAACCACCTTAAAAAATTATATAAAATTCCACCGTTTCTACCGGTCGTCAAGTTATCAGAAACTTTTTTTTAATGTTCGTTTTGAAATTCTCTATCAATCTGTCGAGCCGGATTTTTGATCTTTAGCTATAATTTTTTATAATTTTGATCCAAAATTGAGTCTTTACTAGAACTAGGTTTTTCAATTAAAATCAGTCTACAAATAGATAAAAATTCGCACAATTTTAGTTTTAAATCACTTAATTTACAAATACATAATGACCTGCCAAAGTAGATTTTTCATAATTTCCTTTTTTTCATTGTTAACAGCTGCCAAAATCGGTGTTAATTAAAAAAAAAACGAAAAAAATTTTGATACTATATTTGCACTCCACTACGTTAAAATTATTGTTTATGGAACTTTAATAACATAATATTTGAAATCGCCTACCTCAAAAACCTATAAAACAATATGCCACATCGGTAGTGGAGGTGGGGGGATGGAAGGAGGTGGTAGTGGAGGCGGATGAAGTAAAAAAAAATTGAGGCCTTTGGTTCTTCTCACTAACTCACAATTTTATTTTTTTTTCACCCCCTTTAATAGTGGGATGGGGGTGGTAATGGAGATGACTAATGCCAAACATTTTTTGAAACCTTATCTTCTCTTATATTTGCTAAATACCAATTTTATGGACTCTTACTTGCTTGCTATTTATCCCCATTTACCCGAATTTACCCCCCAACCCTTCAACGGAATAAGATCATAGATCAAAAGGTATACTAGTTTCAGATCTCGTTAAAATATATGCGTGTACCAAATTTCAAGTCAATATCTTAAACGGTTCCAGAGTAATCGTGCGCACAAAAAAAAGTTGCAGACAGACATATTTTTTTTTGCTTAAATTTAAAATCTCGACGTTTCATCACATTCTAAGCCTATCTGAACAATAAATTTTTTTTAGTAATTTGCAAGTGTGTCGTAATTTTGAAAATAATGTGAGTTTTCATAGAAGAAGAGGTAATATAAACTTTCTAGTTTCATAATTATTAAAGTTTTCACTTTTGACAGCTGTCAAAATTTCTGTCAACTTAATGAAAATGCCATTTAAAAACACAGGTCTACAAAAGAAAAAAAAGTCTTGTCCTAAGGTTCTCATTTAACTTTTTCGAAGTATTTTGACGCGCTGACACCAATTTTGCACACAAATAATTTGGGGGATAAAAGGGTGGTATAGAGAAAATGACACGACAGAAAAAAAAAGTGTCCAAAATTGGCTTCAGCGTGTCAAAATACTTCAGAAAAGTTAAATGAGAACTTTAGGACAAGACCTTTCTTTTGCCCTTTTTAGGGGATTAAAGAGATGGTACAGAAAAACTGACACAATAGAAAAATTTTTTTGTCCAAAATTAGCTTCTGTTAATAATTAACTTGGAAGCGAAATCCAACCCGTTCCAAGAAACAATGTTTTCAGAAGAAATATTACAAAATGTTAACGTGGTGCAGTAGTGGAAATCTCAAAAAAGATATTCTACAAATTAACAAAGTACTGGATTTGGTAATTCCCTTTATATGTGCCGTTGCTTCTTCTGCACACGTGGAAATAATGTTTTCTTCATATGAACTGGTTCATTCAGATATTAGAATAGAGTGAGCAATGAAAAAGCATCTAAATTAGTATTTCTCTTTAAACATTATAATATTAACATGTCTTGTTTTGTACTGTTTTGAAAAATATATATTTTTATTTTTATATGTTCATATGTTAATGTTTTAAGTCTTTACATTAAAGATTTTCAAAGTTTAATTTTTCCAAATAAAGTTTGTATTACTTTTTTTGTGCGCACCATTACTCCGAAATCGTTTAAGATATCGACTTGAAATTTGGTACATGTATGTATTTTAACGAGATCTGAAACTAGATTATATTTTTATTTCATTTCGTTGAAGAGTTGGGGGGTAATTTGGGGTAAATAGGTAAATCAAGCAAGTAAGAGTCCATAAACGGGTATTTAGTATATATAAGAGAAGCTAAGATCTCAAAACAAATTTTGGCATTAACCCCCCTCATTGCTACCAGGGGGGGGGGGGGGAGTGAAAAAAAATAAAATTGTGATTTAGTGTGTGTACAAGAACCAAAGGCCTCAACCATTTTTTTTTTATTTCATCCACCCCCACTGCCTCCACTCCCATCCCTACTACCGATGTGGCACTTTATGGGTTTTTCAAATTACTTCCACACCCAGTGGAAGTGTAGTAATGCAAAAAAAAAAAATAGAAAATTTTTATTGTTCAAATCGGCTTAGAATGTCATGAAACGTCGAGATTAAGTTTGAGCAAAAAAAAATTCTGTCTGTAATTTTTTTGTGCGCATGATTACTCTGGAACCGTTTAAGATATTGACTTGAAATTTAGTACACGTATGTATTTTAACGACGATTCCGTTGAAGGGTTGGGGGGTAAATTGGGGTAAATGGGGTAAATCAAGCAAGGAGGAGCACTTAAAATTGGTATTTAGTATATATAAGAGAATCTAAGGTCTCAAAAAATTTTTTGGCATTAGCCACCCCCATTACCACCTCCACCCCACTATTAAAGGGGGGTGAAAATAATAAAATTGTGAGTTAGTGTATGTACAAGGCCTCAATTTTTTTTACTTTGTGCATGTGACCTCACGGGGGGGGGGGGGGGGCTGTGATTAGCGGGTAATTATGGGGAGGTACTTAAGAGCAATTGTGGAGCATTTTTTCAAATGGGAATAACTCAATTTTTTGAGCTATTAATTTACAGTTCAAAAAAAAGAAAAAAACTCCGAGATAGTTATAACCTAAGCACATTTTTGACATAGATACTCTTAATCTAGCTAATTAGTGAAAATATAAAGCTATGAGTTTTAAAAGAGTTCTAGGGCCTTACCAAGCTATAGGTTTTCATAACTTTACTCATTTTTTTTAAATGTGACTTATTCCCATTTGAAAAAATGCTCCAAATTAGGGGAAGACAAAGTGGGACAGCGTGAGACGAGTTGGGAGAAAAAACAAGATTAATATGGATAAATAGGGATAAACTACTATACCCATTAATATTTGATGTCATACTGTGAAAGGGTAAACATGTTTACATGTAATGCAATATTTACTTGGTCTTGCGGACTAAGCTAATATTCATATAATTCTTAAAGATTTGTTATGATTTTTTTTCATTGTGAGAGACTAGGTAGAAAATCTGGATGTGGAAGTAGTGATTTCTTGGGCAGCGGTTTTTTTCTTTATAAGATTTAAACTTGAAAAGAAAAAACACGATTTCTTTAAATAAAAATCTCTTAATAAAATCATTATTTAAATCAGCTCTACCCTGCGGCGAAACGTTGCAAAACTGGTATGGAGAGTGAGCGTACCTTCTGTGTCTTATTATGATGAATAGGTTAAATGCAATAAATCCGTGAAATGCACTCGTAAATTAATTTGTCAACCCTCCAAATATAACTTAACATTAATTTTAAGTCATTTCTATGTTACCACTTCCTTTAATAATAATGTTATATCATTAGTCATTCAGACGAATACTGGTTATTTGAATTGATATTTATGGCTAAATAATAAATCACAAATCCATGTTGGTAAATAATACTTCTGGAAATGTCCTAATCCACTAGACTTTTACTAATTTTAAACAATAAGCTTTTTTTAATTGAGATATAGCGTGAGCTAAAGCACTTTCATATGTGACCTTGAGACCCTTTTCCATTATTTTGGTTTGACATGACACGTTCACTTGTTTTTATGACACATTACATTCTTTTGTTTCATTTAACTGGATGGTTTAGTGGTATTAGATAGATTACCGGGTTTATTATTAAAACGATTATTATTAGAAATTTTGGTAACATGATTTCGGGTTTTGCTTACTTTTAATTCTACTATTCAAGAATTTAATATCTAATATCATCTAGACAAATGTGTGAACTAATGTTACATTTAGTAACAGGAAAAAAACGAGTGGAGTGCGTTGCATCAGAAAAAATGCAGAAACCTAGTTATGGTAGATAGACGGTATACCTTGAAAGGTCTTTCCATGAGCCAAGGGAAGACCACTGTGGTCACCTTCACAAAAAAGAGGAAACTCAATCTGGAAAAATTATCTCCGGGAAATGAATTGCAGGTGAGCAATGAAGTCAAATATTTGGGACTGATTCTAGACACCAAATTAAACTTCAATGCACATCTAGATAGAGTGACTACCGAAGCAACGCAAGCCTAATGGGCCAGCAGAAGAATGGTAGGTAAAAACTGGGGACAACAACCAACAATGGTGCACTGGCTATACCAAAGGATTATATGCCTTCCTGATCTGGTTGCACAAAGCCGGAAAGTGGGAGGCAATGAGGAAACTAACAAATGTACAAAAACTGGCCTGTCTAGGAATAACGGGAGCAATGTCAACAACGCCTACCGCAGCCATGGACTACATTACCTATCTCCACCATAGTTAGTCGTGGAGAGTGAAGCACTGCTAGCAGCAAAAGAAACTGATACGGGACCATTCCAAGAATAGGATACCTTACCGAAATATTTCAACAAATAGAAAAAAATCGACTACTAGACATGCAGAGAAGAAGGAATAAGCTAACTGCAAAGTCATTCAAATGATACCATATGGTATACTGACGGATCAAAAACGGCAAGAAGTACTGAAGCAGGAGTTACGGGGACCAACCAGGGACAAACATTAGTCTGAACCTGGGCAGTACCGCAACGGTGTTCCACAGCTATAGAAATCTGTGCACAAGAAATGATACGGAGGTCATATACTGATAAAAGAATACGTATCATCACTGACAGCCAAGCAGCTCTCAACGCTCTAGATGCAGTAAAGATACGTTCTAAAACGGTAAAAGACTGCCTCAATCCCCTGACGAAACAGGCAGAACACAACAGTGTACAACTGAGGTGGACACGAGGATACCAATATATGGAGGACCTTCTTCTTCAGATGTGCTTTCTCTTGTCTCACTAACATTCTCAAAATATTCACTTTCTATATCAGAGTTACTGTCAAGTTCTTGGTTATCATTGTCATTATCGGGATTTTCGTTATATTCTGGCATCATCTTGATTTTTTTCAAAATCTAGTAGGACTACTGTATCATTTTTTTCTTCTGTTTTTGGTTTGACTGTCTCGCTTTCTGCGATAAAAATTACATATCTGTGTATCTCTACCATATTTCTTTCAGGAAAAAAATACTCTACAACTATTTGATGTCTCAGAATAACCAACCATCATGCCTATTTCACAAGTTTCCTCCTTTTTCTTTTAAATATGTGCACAGGTACAGTTGATCCAAATTCTTGCAATAATTTCAAGTCAAACTTTTTACCAAACCATGCTTCATAAGGTGTAACATTTTCTGTAGAGCTACAACCTCCTCTATTCAATACAAAAACTGAAAAATGTACAGTTTCTGCCCACCATTTCTTTTCTATGTTTTTACTATACAACTGGATTCTACACGCTTCCATTATCGTTCTAATCTCTCTTTCTGCTCGTCCATTTTACTCCGGCGTATAAGCACAACTTCTTTCAGTATAAAACTCTTTTCTTCTGCTAGCTTTTTAATTTCTTTATTTTTAAACTCTAATCCGTTGTCAGTTCTCTTTCTTTTCTGTTTGTGTCTTTACCATATGTATGTACTTTTTAATATATTCAAAAGCTTCCGACTTACACTTAAGAAAATAAACATATCTATATCTGCTAAAGCCATCTTTTAGCATTAAAAAATATCTTGCGCCGCCTATGGATGGCACTTCTATAGGTCCTTCCAGATCACCATGGATAAGTTCTCCAGCCTTTTTAGCCCTACTCTGGCTCTTAAGGAACAGAAGCCTGTTGCTTTCCTTCTAAGCAATCCTTACAAAAAGGTGCACTCATCTCATGGTACTGTATATTGCTATTACTTCCACATCCAGTGGAAGTACAAAAAAAAAATTCTGTCTGTCGGTCTGTCTGTAACTTTTTGTGCGCACGATTACTCTGGAACCATTTAAGACACTGACTTGAAACTTGGTACACGTGTGTATTTTAACGTGATCTGAAACTAGATCATATTTTCATCTTATTCCGTTGAAGGGTTGGGAGGTAAATTGGGGTAAATGGGGGTAAATAGATAAATCTAGCAAGTAAGAGTCCATAAAATTGGTATTTAGTATATACTAGAGAAGCTATAAGGTCTCAAAAAATGTTTTTGTAGCCACCCCCATTACCACTCCCACCCCATTATTAAAGGGGGTGAAAAAAAATTGTGATTTAACGTGTGTACAAAATAATTTTTTACTTCATCCACCCCTACCCCACTACTGATGTGGGATATCGTTTCATGGGTTTTTGGGGTAGACGATTTCAAATATTATATTATTAAAGTTCCATAAACAACTGATAAACGATTATTTCCACATATAAATCAATAATTATTTTCTCACACTTTCAACGAACTTCTCGTAATACTGGGATCATAACCTGTTGGACTGAGATTTGAACTAAACTCTTCAATAAAACGCAGCACAACTAGTTCTTAGGTCGCCTTTAATATACTCGTTAAATCGACACCAAAATTGTAAATGTCAAGTTATATAAGAGCAAGGAATAATGTTTAGTAGTGTGTACAACACTACTAAACATTATTCCTTACTCTTATATAACTTTACATTATTTTACACCTTGCAGTACCAACCTCGGTACCACCTAATTACCATTAAGTCATTAAACTCAAATAATCTTATTGGGTACTTGTAACACAACCATTCTTCAAAAATATCCTCGTTCATGTCTTCATGAAAATCGCCAGTTTTCTCGATAAGGGATAGAAAGAAGTCCATCCTCCACGAATGACAGACCGACAAACAGATTTTGTTTTTGCTTCAACTTAAAATATCGACGTTTCGCAACATTCTGAGCCTGTTCGAACAAAAAAAAATTTTTTTTACTGTATTTCCACCCACGGCGCAGATGTGCAAGTAAAACTGCAAATTTTGAGATTAGCATTTATCTCCTGGCGTCACACGTGTGTACCTGTATTGCTTCGAAATAAGTAATTTCCAACTTTCAACACAAGTACAATTTTAGTTTGCGGAAACTTGATAAATATCTGGAAAATGGAATCATAATTTCATATGATATAAAATGATGGTTCGTAAATATAATATTTTCCATGGCATGTAATATAGCATGTACCTCAATTATCACATTATCTAATTCGTCTATGCCAACATATAATTATAGCTTGCATGTAACACAATTATTTCAGCTAGCGGTACATTTGTTTGTAAGAATACTTTTGGTATATTTATAGGAAAAGTAATAGACAGATTGCGTGTGATATAGTGTAATGAACGTAAAACAAAAACTCGGTAAAAGTAACCTTTTGTATAATTATATTGTATTATGTAGTCAATGTCTCTTCTGCGTAAGGACAATTGCTAGTTCAATAAATAAACTTGTGTTTACTTTAAAGATTATTATGTAAGTTAGATTGTACTAAATATCGTGCGCTAATAGTGGAAACTTTTTTTTTAATTGCCATGGATAGCAGTTTTATTCCTGAAAGGACCCCGCATACTTTAAATGGATTTCGGCTTCTTCATGTGAAATTTTGATGTAAGGAAGTGCTAATGTTCCTGATGAAAAATTTCAATAGGTCCAGTTCCAAAAATTGACAGTTTTTAAGATTCTTTAGACATTCAATCATTTTTTACCCTTAAACTATTAATTTAATACAACAGTTAAAATAATTATTTATGTACCAAGGGTCGTAAGTGCACTTTTTTGGTCAAGAATACAGTTTGCAATCCGAGGCTCGTAGGGTCGAGAGTTGCAAGTATTCGAGACCAAAGTCGTACGATGTACGACCTGCGGTGCATATTATATTTTTCGCCATACCCATGAATCATTAAACTAGAAAAAAACTTTAGAAAACTAGTGGAAAACTATAATTATTTGAGTCAGGTTTCGTATTTGCTAAGCAAATAGTAAAGGTAGCGATGCTTGGAATATCCATGGCAACCGTCATTAAACTAAATTTAGGATTCGACTTCTATTTAAATAACAACTACTGACAAAATAAATTAAATCATATTATAATAACTCTGAATATTTTTGAAAATAATATCGGACATAGAAGATATAGCAAGTAAGGCTTGTCTGGATTTACTTCCAAAAAAAGTTAAAACATTTAATACTTGTTATACGAAAAGAAATTTTTCCCAAATTCACTTTATTTCCCTAAGGATGTTAAGAAAAATAACGACCCGTTGTTAATGGCAACAAGTATTTGCTACACAAAGCGTCACTTACCATCGACAAAACAATGGAATTAGAGTATACTTACGAGGGAGGTATGATGAAAACGTATACTTTGGCCCACTAATGGCCAGAGAATTCTTTCAGATTTTTTAATTTTTATTAATTGTGTATATTAGTACGTCATATTATGTATATATTTTACTGGAAAAATTACCTCAGTTTTATTGGACTTAAGTACACATTTTTTCGGTCACAACTACAAAGATGACACTTAGAAACCTTTTAATGCAGATTCTTGCAAAAATGTCAAGAACTGCCAAATCTGAAGTTAACCAGTAGCAGGTGTCATAAATATCGTTTGCATACTAAGCTGAAAAGTACTCAGATAACAATCGTTGTAACAACATTTGAAAACCCAAAGAAAATTTTCCATTAATTAAACAAATAAATTAGTTCAATAACTGAGTTAGTGAGTTAATTCTGAATATGATTAGTTATAATAATGAAATAAAACAATATAGTATAATTTCAAATAAATTAGCTACTTAATAAGGTACCACAGTAACTATTGATGCAATCGCGTTTTCAACCAAAGATATAAAGTCGTTTATTTTTGGTAATGTAATTAAGATTTGCATTGATTGGCTTGCGCTTGAATGAATTTAGAAAAGATTCAATAAGTTTTTATTAACGATTGGTAACGATTTAGTTATTTAGGTAACTTTACCTAGTATCTGATACATGGCGAGATTACCCGTTTCCACGTGATTCGTGTCCATTATAAGATAGCGAGTGATACTGGACAGAGGAACCAGAGGATCGTGTTCAGAGAGAATAACTCAAAATTAGGGAACGAACAGTAGTCAACAAATGACAGGATGAACGCCGCTTATGGCTATAGATCACCAGAGATATCGCGTTAACCCAGTGCCAATGTTCAATAGTGGATGCAATTCCAGGTGAACGCCTCTTTCAAACTACAGATCACAAAGAGAATCACAGCATCCAAAGTTCAAAGGTGAATATAGTGTATATAGCGACTATAGCGACTCACTCACTTCCAAAAGCGAGAAGTTTCCATGGAGTCGCTAAGAAACAAAAAGGAAAACTCGATCCATAATGGATCGAGTTTTCCTTTTTGTTTCTTAGCGACTCCATGGAAACTTCTCGCTTTTGGAAGTGAGTGAGTCGCTATAGTCGCTATATACACCCCAAATTTATAGCGTTATCGCTATAAATAAAATTAAAATCGAAGTTAATAAACGTATATTTGTTTTTAATACATGTTCATATTTTATGTGATTCTGGTATTTTTAAGTATATTGATATTATATTTTTATATCGAATGTTTTTTATTTTTCTTAGCGACTCCATGGAAACTTCTCCATTATGGATCGAGTTTTCCTTTTTGTTTCTTAGCGACTCCATGGAAACTTCTCGCTTTTGGAAGTGAGTGAGTCGCTATAGTCGCTATATACACCCCCTCGTTAAAAAAGAAAATAGTCAATCAATCAACGTGTCGATTGCAAAACGTACTTTTTTAATCGGGGTAGGCAAAGTGTCACATCTGTCAACTAATACAAAAGCCGGTTTAACCCTATCAATATTGACAGTTATGACTTTGGCTCCTTTCTTAAAGGTAAATAACTTATCTGAACGAGATAAAACTTTAAACGGTCCTTCATATAAAGGAGTAAATGAACGTTTTAAACGTTCAATGCGAACGAAAATAAAATCGCAAGAGGCAAGATTTGAACTAATAAAAGTTTTGTAATTGCCATGCGAAGTTGGAGGAACAAATTTTAAATTATTAAAATAAATGCGTAATTTGTCAATGAAATAAGGAATATCTGGGGAATTATACGATTCAACGAAAAATTCACCAGGTAAACGAAGGGTTTGACCATATATGAGTTCAGCAGGTGAACATTGCAGATCTTCCTTGGGAGTTGTCCTAAATGCTAATAAAATGATGGGTAATTCATCTGTCCAATGTGATGTATTGGCTCTAGCTAACAAGGAAGTTTTAAGTGAGCGATGAAATCTTTCAATTAAAGAGTTGCCTTCTGGGTGATATGGAGTTGTACGTATTCTATGAAAACCTAAAAACTTTGCAAATTCATTAAATAATTTTGACTCGAATTGTACTCCTTGATCAGTCGTTACTGACAAGGGAACACCGAATCGACAAACAAAGTTTAGTGAAAACAAAATAAAAACATCTTGGAATGTAATTAGGGAAGCCACAAATTCACAAAATTTGAAAGAAGCAGAACCAATATATTTATTACAGGATGATGTGTTAGTTGTAGATCAACCGGAGGTGGTAAATATATTTAATAACTACTTCTTAAATGTAACTTACCAAGCAACACAAAATATAGTTAGCCACTCAAATTCAGATACCTATCTACGAAAAACTAATATCAATATTGGAAACTCTTTTTTCCTGCCTGAAATAACGGAACCAGAATTAATTTCCATAATTAAAAACTTAAAAAATAAAAATTCAGCTGGTTACGATGAAATGACCATTACTTTATTGAAAGAAAATCTTAATATACTAATTAAGCCTTTGCTATATTTATTTAACCAGTCTATAAAAAGCGGAATATTTCCAGACAGATTTAAAAAAGCTTTACTAAGACCCATTTTTAAAAAAGGTTCTAAAGAAAATGTAAGCAACTATCGTCCTATATCATTATTGCCGGTTTTATCTAAAATATTAGAAATATATGTAAAAAATCAGTTAGTTAGTTATCTTGATAAGTACAGGATTCTGTCAAAGTCACAATATGGATTCAGAAAAAACCTTGGTACATCAGATGCGACATTTTCACTACTAGATGAAATAAATAATAAAATTGAAAACAAGGAATGTGCCCTAGGAATTATCTAAGGCCTTTGACTGCGTCGACCATTCATTAATGTTAAACAAATTGGAATACTATGGCATTAGAGGTATTCCACTTCTATGGTTTACCTCATACCTAACGAATCGGACGGCACAGACAGAGGTTTTCGAGACATCCAGAAAGGTACTTAAAAAAACTAAGTCAAAACCGGAGGTATTGAAGTGTGGTGTACCACAAGGGTCAGTTCTGGGTCCATTATTGTTCATTATCTATATAAATGATCTGTCTGCAAATTTTCCTGGCATAATGTTCTCACTGTTTGCGGATGACACTAGTATTATACTACATCACAAAACCATCGATTCGCTTTATCTGGATGCATCAACACTAATGAATAATATATTAGAATGGTTCAAATGTAATAAACTTATGCTGAATCCTGAAAAGTCATGTAATGTTTTATTTCAAGCGCATCATCCTACCAACATACAAAGAGTGTTACCAACAACCAGTGGGGATATAAGACCAGTTGAGCATGCCAAGTTTTTGGGTATCTACGTAGATAGATGTCTGAATTGGAAAGTGCACATAAATAATCTAAATAGAAAGCTAAGTACAGCCATCTACGCAGTTAACACTATCAAGCTAAATGTAGGATTTAAAGCTGCTCTTACTGTATATTATTCATATTTTCACAGCATCCTACAGTACGGCATTGAATATTGGGGAAACTCTACAACTAGTGATAGCACCTTCGTTATGCAGAAAAGAGCAATTCGAATTCTCTTTAATCTAAAACCAAGGGATTCATGCAGACAATATTTCTTAGAGAACAAAATATTCACTGTAACAAACTTGTATATTTTCAAATTGGCAATAATAATATATAAAAGAAAATCAAATTTAAAGAGACCACTGGACATACATAGTTATAATACTAGATATAATAATATAATATTAACACCGGATTACAGATATACTTCAAGTAGAAATGGGCCACTATATACTGGTATAAGCATTTTTAACCACCTCCCAACGTATGTAACTCAGGCCCCAAATTTATTCAACTTTAAACGAAAATTAAAATCCTTACTTACAAAATTCTCATTTTATAATTTGAATGAATATTTTGGTGAAGAATTTTCTAATTTAAATTGATTTCTCATACCTATCATTCATTAATGAATTTCTTATTCTCTAGTACTACAATGTATTACTTAATAAACTACCATTTTATATATTTGTTAGTATAGTATTTAGTGTTGTAAGATCTGACTTGGAATCTGTTTGAGTTGCTGGCTCGCGTGGGTTGCTATCATGTGTGTCACGCACAAAGCTAATTGCAGTATAAACAAATTACTATCAGTTAAATTTTAATATACTTTCGGTATTACTGCAGTGGCTTTGTGTACGGCACACGTGGGGACGTGCGCGGGCTGGCGACTCACGCAGATCTCAGGATAGATCATAACAAATGTATCATGTTCATTCATGTTTTTATTGTTTTTATGTTTATATATTAGTATTTTTAATATTATTTACTAAATTATCTCTTTTCCCATATGCCTCTTAAGAGGTTTAAATTACAATTATTATATGTGTGTGTTATATTATGAATTATAGAACTAAATTGTAATTGTTGGGAAATAAATCTATCTATCTATCTATCTATAAAGTACGCGCAACTGTTTCTGCTGTGATGTCGCGAAGAGGGTACGCTTCCGGCCACCTAGTGAATCGTTCAATCACCGTAAGAATGTAAGAGTGACCTTTGGATGGAGGTAATGGTCCTACCAAATCTATGTGGATGTGGTCGAATCTGATTTTCGGAATGGTGAAGTTTCCGAGAGCACTTCGCGTATGTCGACTGACTTTGACAGCTTGACAGTTAATGCACGATTTTGACCATAAATTGCAATCTGTGTTCATTTTCGGCCAAAAATAGTTATTTGAAATCAACAGTCTAGTGGCTTTAATACCAGGATGAGATAAGTTGTGAAAAATATCGAATATCGTTCGTCTGTAAACAAGTGGGACAAAAGGTCTGACTTTTGCACGAGAAACATCACACCAAATAAAATCATTTGAATCTGGAATTTGTATCTTTTTTAAAATGAAATTGGTTTTAGTTAGTGATGATTTATCTGACAATAAATAGTTGAGATTTGAATCTTTCTCCTGAGCTTCACTAAGCAACTTTAGGTCAAAGTTAACATTAAGGAAGGGAGAATTTTTAAGTTGAAGTGGTAAAATATCTTGTTTTAAGGAAGAAGTGTCGTAAATACGTGACAAGCTGTCAGCTATTACATTATGTTTTCCTTTAACATGTTGTATTTTACAAGAAAATTGAGCTATGTATTCTAAATGACGTATTTGACGAGGAGATCTTTCTGCTTTTGTGAATAAAGCGTTGATTAAAGGTTTGTGATCTGTAAAACAATTAAACTTTCGACCTTCAAGTATAAACTTAAAATGTTTAATTGCAGTATATAATGCTAAAAGTTCTTTGTCAAAAACCGAATAATTGGTTTGTGCTGTGGTTAATTTACGGGAAAAGAATGCTAAAGGAGCAAGAAATCCCTTATTATCTTTTTGCTCTAAAACTGCACCCATGGCAAGGTTAGAACAATCGACTGAGAGAGATAAGATAGTATCGTCATTATTGCAAGGATGAGCTAAAACTACTGCATTACTTATTGCGTCTTTGGCTTTCGAAAATCCGTCTAAACATTGATCAGGCCAACTATTTATCTTTGTAATTTTATCATGAGATAAACTGTTACAAAGAGAATATAGGGGAAGTAATATTTCAGCAAAATGAGGTATGAAACGATGATAAAAATTCACCATACCTATGAAAGCGATCCATTATGGATCGAGTTTTCCTTTTTGTTTCTTAGCGACTCCATGGAAACTTCTCGCTTTTGGAAGTGAGTGTCGCTATAGTCGCTATAGTGGACAATAATTCAGGAGAAAACTGCTCTCAGACTACAGATCACCGGGTTACCTCAGTGTGTACCGGACTAAGAATGTCCCCGATCTAAAGATTTACGGCTTTTTAATATGCATCCAGGCGCTTAAGGGAGAACTCACAACTCATCAAGGATTCTAGGACCACTTTCTTGATTCCCTCACTTTTCCCGGTTTCCAGGTTTTTCCAGGTTGGTGGGAACCATGAATACGTATATTATTGATCAATAAGTAAGAAATGATTAAAATACACGACCTAGGAACAGGATGTTTCAGTTTGTTACGGTCCAAAATAAAACTGCTTATTTTCTTTTGACTGCGTAAAATATAGGAATTACAATGTTTGTTTTTATTCCTGCTATATTATTATTAAATTAATGTGAAATGCGGAGGCCATATGCCTCTTCCTGGTGGGCCCTTACGGACCAGCCCAGTCCTGGCCCTATGCACATTCTGTTAACTCTAGTAAATGGTTATCACATCATATTATAAATTCGACCACGCACCTGAGTTGGTGCAGATGATTCACACTGAGGTCGACGACTCCAGGCCAGGAAGGCGACTACATAATGCGAGCATTTTTATTCCTTCAAAAGAGGAATCACGATTTGCAACGGCCCGGATAAGGATCACAAACGGCTCGAGACGAGTAGAGAGTAGAGTTAAACTGGTTCCTATAGTACACAAGAAACCGAGTCCTCTCCGGCTGCACCAACTCACTCGACGGACCCGAATAAGTAAGCGGATAGATTGGAATGATTTAACATGATTCGTTGTACTCCAAACATGACGCGTCAGGAACTTTTCGAAAAGTAGGTGGGAAACAAGGGAAACAAAGCAACATCCTCAGCTATACTTTGGTCACGTATTAAATTCACTTGATGTATGTCCTGCGATTTTCGGTCTTTTAATAAAAATTTCGTTTCGCTTTATTCAGCCATCGTCAGAGAATTACACAGTATGTATAGGTTTCTAAAGTCAACTGGGAAATCATAAAAAAGGACAACAAAGGAATTGTTTATAACTTTGTAGCTAAGTCATGGACGTCGACCGAAACATGTCTAGAATAATTTTTTTAATTTTTGGAATAAATTGATTTTTTTTTACTACTCTATATTAATTGATATATATGATGTAAATTATTTATTTATAATAAATAATGTTAGTTAAATGAACAACTCCATAGATGATCCAATAAACTAAAATGTTAGATCGATCGGACATCAAGCCATAATCTTATGAAAATTGGGTTTTAGGGCAATTGTCTGGATTTTTTATATGTTGTAGTCCTTGTCATCATGAACAACAGTCTCCATTGGTAGAATCCTGAGTGTTTCGGCTACTAGAGACCACCATATCTTCATAGCTTCATCGAAAATCAAGTCGTGTTTTAACCTTGCAAAACTAGAATAAACCAAGCTGACAACGTAGTCTTCGCCAATTTACTGAGCTTTTTATATAATTGTTACACATTCTATAGGATACTCTTCGTGGTTTTCTTGTAAATAATGCTAGTTTTTGGACATCCTAAATTTTGTGATACCAACTTTGTTGCGAAAAAAAATATATGAAAAAAAAATTTAAAAAAAAACAACACAAAGACAAAAGCTTATGGACCATCACACATTACTAGAAAAATAGAATATTTGTAATATACAGCGTGTCCCAGGATAGATGTAACGAGAGGTGTAATGGACCAAAAATTTTGGAATTTTGGAATGGTATTTGGGGATTGAGTCCTGCTTGTTGTAAAACTAAAGTTTACCAAAAATGACTTGATTTGGTGTTCTACAGGGTGTTTTATAAGCAAAGTTGTAAAAATCACCACTAATAAAGTACCTTTATTTTTCAAAATATGAAAAAAGTTATACCACTAAGAAAAGTTATTTAGAATACAATTTTATACCTCTATACCAAATTTCAGGAATATAAAATTATTTTTTTGAAACTTCCCATTTTTTCAATAAATTTGTATTTTATTTTGAACCATTCGATTAAAACTACATAGAAATTATTTTTTATGAATTAATATTTAAAGTTATGTAGAAGCTAAAAGTAGGCTATGAGAAAAGCAGTGGATACACATTTATCATTTATTATTGACATATATCTGTCAAACGTAGTCAATATTATCCTTAATTTCTGTTTCAAATTAACGAACCAAGCATAAAAAATTAAGTGAAAATGGTACTCACAGTGCGTGAAAAAATTTATATTGTGCAATGCTACGGAATTGGCGGTGAAAACTCGCTAAGTGGTAAGCCAATTTAATTTGAAATTTCCAAACACTGCTTTGTCACGTACTCAGGCTATGAGAATAATTAAAAAGTTTCTGGCTACTGGTACTGTTCTTAACATGAAAAGAAAAATAAAAGCATATGATGAAGACAATGTTGGGGGCTATTATAGCTCATGCCTCTGTTATAGAAAATCCTAGGATGCCACTATTAATATTAGCAAGTCTGAACTCCAAAGAATTTACAAGGCAAAGAAAATTAGGGCATATAAAGCAAACTATAAACATACGCTTGAAGAGGGAGATGACGGCCGTAGGTTGGATTTTTGTTTGACCATTGGAGAAAAAATCATGGAGAGATTTTTTCATCATTTCATAATTTTCTCAGATGAATCCACATTCACAACCAATGGTCTTGTTTCATCTCAGAATTGTCGGTTTTGGGCTTCTGAAAATCTAAATTTTAGAATTCATTGTAGAAGACAATATTATAAAAAAGTGAATGTGTGGTGTGCCGTTTCTTATCACGTTGGAATTATTGGACTTTATTTCATTGAGGGAAGGTTAAACCAGCACACTTGTTCACAGCTTCCTGAAAGATTTTCTGAAGAACATTTAAATATTTTAAGAGATATGCCTTTAGTTCATTTTCAACATGATGGTTGCCCTGGCCACTCCAAATAAATGGTTAATCGGTGGTTGAATTTAAATTTTGGAGAAAATTGGATTGCCAGGAATGGACCGATTAAGTGGCCGGCGAGATCCCCAGACCTATCAATATTGGATTTCTTTTTATGGTTCGCCTCAAGCAGTTGGTTTACGCTGAACCACTTCCTAACGATGTAGCAGTATTGAAGCAGAGAATTACAAATGCCGTAAACTCCATACCGTTAGATCATATTCGAAACAGTTTTAAGGACTTCAGACGAAGGAACGAAATGTGTGTGGATGTGGGTGGTAGCTACGTCGAATAATAAAAAAATTGTAAACATTGTTTTGTATTGGTCAATAATTAATTTGTTTGTGAATCTGTTATGTTTTTGACATTTATTACTTGGTATAATTTTTAAACCTCATTAATCTTCTGTTAGTAATTGTTTCTTGTTTTACAATTAGTTCGATTAACATTATACCTTCTTACATCTCGTATATTAAATTTTTTATTTACCAATAGCCTACTTTTTGAGATGATTAACATTTACTCCTACACAACTTTAAATATGAATTCAACTCTTAATTCGCAAAAAAATGGGAAGTTTCAAAAAAATAATTTTATATTTCTGAAATTTGGTATAGAGGTATAGAATTGCATTCTAAATAATTTTTCTTAGTGGAATTTTTTCATATTTTGAAAAATAAAGGTACTTTATTAGCGGTGATTTTTACAACTTTGCTCATAAAACACCCTGTAGAACACCAAATCAAGTCATTTTTGGTATACTTTAGTTTTACAACAAGCAGGACTCAATCCCCAAATACCATTCCAAAATTCCAAAATTTTTGGTCCATTACACGTCTTGTTACATCTATCCTGGGACACACTGTATATCATTCGAGTACTATATTTCAACGAATTAGATATGATTATTATGAAATATATATATTAGTAAAATGTATAAACAAAAAAAAAAATTATAGAGAATAACATTTCGCAACATTTCTATTTAAGTACAAGTGACAAAAATTAAGAAAACATATTTTTTTAATTTAAATGATTAATAACTTTTTTATTTACTGATTGATTTTTTTCGAAAACAATAGGGTTCCTCCTCTAGCTAACGCTAACTTACTTTCCAAATTTCAATACAATCAGACTTTTCTTTCTTAATTCTTAAGCTATCGTGCTTACAAGAAACGTGACGGGCGGACAGACGGACATTTTGACAAGTTGTTCAAAATTCGTTCACTAACGTAATGAACATTTTTTCTCTACGAGCGATATTTACTGTTTTAGAAATGTGCCGATCAAATGCAAATTCATTTTTGCGAAGAGTATAATTATTGTACATATTTTGTGTATTTTCCTTTTTATTACAGATTCATAAAAATATTTTGGGTAGGAATTTGTTTCTGCACTGTTTAAATTTTTTGAAATTATTTGGTCTGTATTTTGGATGTGAGAGTTGAATGGCACGATCTGTTAGGTTATTAATAAAAAAAAATGTAGCTGTTAGGTGTATGTCAATGAAAATTTAGATATCTTTGTGACTAAACTTCTTTTGTGTACCAGTTAGTTTTAATGATACCGGATTCATTGTATTTAATAGTTATGTCTAAAAAGTTTATGCTATTTTCTTATTCTATTTCGGGGGTGAATTGCAGTCGTGGGTGAACATTATTGAAACTAGAAAAGAATTAGTAGGGTCAAATACAAGTAAGAAAGGAAAGAGGAAACAACCAAGCAGCTACGGACACGTGTTTCGGAATTATTGTTCCTCATCAGCGTGGCGTAGCATCTATTGTTGTTCATATCTGTGTTTTCCGGATCCATTTTTGATGCTAGGCTACGCTGAAGAGAAACAATAATTCCGAAACAAGTGTCCGTAGCTGGTTGATTATCTCTTCTTTAGGGCATATGGCGCGATTTTCCTTTCTTATTATTGAAACTATCAACTGTGTATTCTATTAACTGTATATTCAATTTTAATTTTTGGTACACATCCATCACATCCATTGTTATAAGAAACCAGCATATAAAAAATATCGCCGTCTTTTGCATACTTTGTAGTTCTGTGACGATGGTTCAATAAACCGAAACATAAGAAAGTTATTTATTTTTATTATAAAGATCGAAAATCCCAGGATATACATCAAGTTAATTTGATATCAACGGTAAAGAAAATAAAAACATTTATACGTAAATACATATTAGAATCCGTGTGCAACTCTAGTCTTGCAGGCCACATCCATTTTTAATGCACGTTCTCTAGACGTAATGTACCACCATTAGAAAATTGTTTAAAATTAATAACTTCTTAGAATGGAATTATATACAATGTGGTTTATACTACTCCGGGGTATAATTATGTTTAACATACCTACTTATCAAGAAATCATATATTTATTATATATGAAACAATCACGAAGGTAATTTATGGTGGAATGCAACTGCTGCTTTGGTTGAAGCTTTTATTTAAAAATAAAGCGCATGGAAAATGCAAGAAATGTGGAAGGCTTAACGGGCCTTTTTGAGAAATTACTCTGGTACATGAATTTTATGAATATCTGAAGTGGGCAATAATTGAAACGGAACAAACAATAATTTTGGTAAACTTTGAAGTTCTGTAACTTGAAACGATCGATTTTCAGTTATAGTACAGGAAAACTTTACTGTAACTCGAAAAAAATTTGTGCAGACCTTAAACTTTGGCCATAGGTTCAAAACGGGCCAAAGTTCACGAAACAAAAAAGTTTAAGAGTTTTACGGATCCACGGGGTTGAAAAGGGGTATTTTTAATTAAAAAATCCATTTTTCTCTATTTTCTCAGGAAATATGGGATTTACAAAATGATAGTTAAAATAAAAGTTGTTTCTGACAACATTATCTATATTTTATACCAATAATTAACCGAAATACTAGAGGTTTTAACTTCTGAATAATGTCATATGAATTAGATCTCGTTCATTTTTTGCAGCTTAATAGTACATGCATAGAAAAAAAGAAGTTTTTATATAATGCGAGGGCTTGCTAATTTATAGGGGGTGGATGCCACCCGTTTTCAGGGGGTGGCACCTAAAAAAAAAAGATTGGAGCTGAGAGAGAATTAAATTTGAAGAAGAAAAGGTTCTATGCAACTTTCCATATAAATTGATGCACTCAAAGAAAATTATAGGTAAATTCAACCAAAAAGAGCATATGAAATCGCGCCTATCTAGTTTCATAGTTAAATCAATCAGAAAAGAATAGTCATACAACTTTATTTGTTTTCGTAAACAAATAGTAGTTTAATAATCATATCTTCTTGTAACAAATTAAATAGTACAATGACATTTTCTATGTTCACTAACTATTTTCAATTTGGTCTACAATTAAATAGTACCAACGACTTTGTTTTTTGTTCACCAACTAATTTTTAGGTTGATCTACACTTTATTGTATGATGAAGTTTTTTTTGGTTAGCCAAAATCTCAGTATTGAGACATCAGACCACCCATACCAAAGATTAGAGATCGTTTATAAGATTCATCCAAATATATCGATGATCCCTGAGAGAATTTGAACATTGCAATCATGTTATTAATTTTCTATAAATTCAAAAGAGTATAAGATAATGCATGATTGATTATTGTCAATGATTTGTATGTGGCGCCATCTGGGAATAATTTCTGTAATAGACTACGTGGTAAGCAGGCAAATTTTATGGTAACTCTTTTAGAACTTCTAGAAGACGACAATAATATTGGTTTGTCTACCAAGTACAATAATACAGCGAACTAATACTGGGTTAGAATTACAATTCGATAATAGTTAAAAATAAAATATACTATTATCTAGTTTAATTTGACAGAATTCAACAAAATAATAGTCAGACGAACAAAATAATAGTCTTATTCATCTATTTTTTAAGTTAATGTTTGTTTTGTTGTACGACAACTTTTTATTAATTAAAATAACAATCACCTCTTGTTTAAAAATACCATCAATATAGTTTGGTTTAACAAAATTAACGATATTGTTAGTTAACCATTTTTTTTTGTTGAATTTACCCATACTATTTCTTTGAGTGTGGATTTAAGTTATAACTACTAGAAAATCTGGGATTTTAGCATGAAAAAGTGCTATTTCAAATATATTTTCGTCAAATAACAAATTGAGCAAAAACATGCTAGAGACAAATAAGAAAGCTACTAAATTAAGGATAAACTTTTTTTCTAATTTTTGTTGAGTTAATGGTTTCGGAGATCTGGAAGTCTAAAGGTGGCGTCCGAACGTTTATAAGACGAAGTGTTTAGTTTAAATGTTAAATATCTCAGAAACTATGGCACATAGACCAAAAACGCTAATAACCAAAATGAAAAACTGTTAATTAGGCCTTCAAATAATTTTTCTCCTATTTTCATAGCATAAAAACAAAGAAGTTATGATAGAAACAATGTACTTTTCACATTTTTTTTTTAATAAAAACGTCGCCATTTTATTAATGTACACTTCTGTGCAATAAAATCCCGTACACTTGAAAAATCAAGTAATCCAGTTTTTACTAATATTAAGTGATGTGAATCAGTCTTTCTGGAATTTAGATTTTTTATTATCATATAGGTTATAAAAAAGTGACATTGATTGTGAAATGTCATAAGTGAGGTATTTTGAAAAATATAAAAATTGACGTTGAAAAATTGTGTCCGAGATAAGGCCAGATTCTGAAAGCTCAAAACATTAAAAAGCGGTATTCTGCATGGCTGTTCTGCACGTGTCTGCCTGTGATAATTTTCCTTCCACATCCAGTGGAAATATATTAACGAAAAAAAAAAAAAAAAATGAAAATTTTTTATTGTTCAAATAGCTTTAGAATGTCAGTAAGGCTGGAGTAGCCACTGCATTAGACGCCTCCGAACAGCGTAAGTTGATGGTAAATTTAATAAATTTAATAAATTTAATAATTTATATCGGGACTGTGCGAAGGCCACGGTAATAATTCAATATTATTGTTCCTACACCATTGAGTAATTATCCTGGCAGTATGAATAGACCAGTTGTCTTGTTGATAAATGAAAGTGTTTTGGATATAATTGCTCCACCGAAGGAAGCATAACGTCTTCCAAAATATCCCTATAAACCTGTCCATTAAATCTACCATTACCCATGATACGCCACGCTACACCAGGGCCATACACGCTTATCCAAGCCCAAACATTAACAGAAAATCGCCCGAACCTGTTCCGCGGAGACACGTAGCGTTCGTGAAACCTGGTATTTGCAGGACGGTACAGCCGAATATGTCCATCATTACAAGACTGAAAAACTTTTTCATCGGTAAACGCATCATTGCTCCAAAACTCCAACGGGCGATAAACATAATTTAAACAAAACAGAATGCGGGTTTGCTTATGTTCTTCTGTTAATATGGTCTTCTTGGCATTTACACAGTATTTCAATTCCGATTTTTCTATCCTTCGGCTAGCTGTTGACCTCGATGCTGGAAAATTTGTCATGGACACAGCGTCTACTGCAGTTTGAAATGGATTTTCCCTCAAATAGCCAAGAAGCGCTTCATCTTGAGCGAAACTTGAACTTCTCGGTCGGCCTGAACCTTCTTTTCTCTTTATGATACCTTCCTCCTCCCACCTTTCATACTCATAACGGTACTTTTATTTAAGTGATAATGGTTTTAGCAACTGCTCTGATAGACCATCCCTCTTCAATATTAGAGAGAATTAGAATTTTTTAATGTTCAATTAATTTCGGTATTTCTAAAATATGACACTGACTGACAAGTAAATAAAGAATGATTTAATATAGCGGATTTTATTGCACAGAAGTATTGCAAAATCATTTATCGCATCATTTTTTCATAGTTTTACCTTTGCTGCTATTATTACACATTATAATTTTAATGTCAAAAAACCGCTGCCCAAGGAATCACTACTTCCACATGCAGATTCTCTATCCAAATCACTCACAACGAAAAAACTTTGTATGTGAAAATAATTGTTTATGGAACTTAATATAATATTTGAAATCTTCTAGGGGGGTGGTAGTGGGGGGTGGATGAAGCAAAAAAATATTTTGAGGTTTCTGGTTCCTGTACATACACTAAATCACAATTTTTTTTCATCCCCTTTAATAAGGGGGTGGGGGTGGTAATGGGGGTGGCTAATGCCAACATTTTTTTTGAGACCTTAGCCTCTCTTGTATATACTAAATACCAATTTCGTGGACTCTTACCTGCTTGATTTACCCATTTACCCCAATTTACACCCCAACCCTTTGACGGAACAAAATGAAAATATAATCTAGTTCTAGATCTCGTTAAAGTACATATGTGTACCAAATTTCAAGTCAATATCTTAAACGGTTCCAGAGTAAACGTGCGCACAAAAAAAGTTACAGACAGACAGACAGACAGACAGACAGACAGACAGACCGACAGACATACCGACAGACAGACCGACAGAAATTTTTTTTTCGCTCAAACTTAAAATCTCGACGTTTCATGACATTTTAAGCCTATTTGGACAATAAAAATTTTTAAAAATTTTTTTTGTCGTTACTATACTTCCACTGGACGTGGAAGTAATTGACAAACGTTATTTAGCCAAGTTATACAATTTGAAATCCTAATTTGATAGCATAAGGTAAATAGTGTTAATAAAAAAGTTTTTTTAGCATATTTTGAAGGAAAGAAGAATGAATAAACATTGTCTCTTTTTCGTTTTGAAAGTTGTTTATTTTTCTTAATTGATGATATAACGAACTTTTCCTCACCTTAGGTAAATTTAACTTTTCATAACTGGTGATGAAAAGTTGGACGTTTTGACACACGTCAGTTTTGAAAAGTGTCATTTTATATGTCAAAATTAGAAAAATGATATTATGATTTTGTGATATGTACGTAAAACGTCAGCGTACTGAACGGCACAATAACAAAGAAATAAAGTGTTCTCTACACTACACTGTCTTTATAGAACTCGGTGGCTGCCGGCTACACTTTCAAAGATAGTAGGTTATATATTTGCGTTATGTGATAGCCTATATATAAGTGTATTATTACGCAATTTTTATGTACATTGTTGCAAACTACAATTATAATTGATATTATACTCAATGACTATTTTCATTAAGTAGATAAGGTCTTTTACAAAATAGAATGGACTAATTATAATTAAGTACTGCAATATAGAAATACATATAATTTTCTACTACCGTTTATCCTGTCATTTCACAACTGGTTTTTGATCGTTTGCAAGAGATAGCATTGTGTTCCTCACCTGAAAGAAGAAAATATGATTATCATAATGTATTAAAATAGTAACCATAATCTAAAATTTAAATTACTATTATTACTTCCACATCAAATGGAAGTATAGTAACATCAACAAAAAATTTTAAAAATTTTTATTGTTCAAATATGCTTAGAATGTCATGAAACGTCGAGATTTCAAGTTTGAGCGAAAAAAAATTCTGTCTGTCTGTAACTTTTTTGTGCGCACGTTTACTCTGGAACCGTTTGAGATATTGACTTGAAATTTGGTACACATATGTACTTTAACGAGATCTAGAACTAGATTATATTTTCATCTTGTTCCGTCGAAGGGTTGGAGGGTAAATTGGAGTAAATTTGGAGTCAATAGGTAAATCAAACAAGTAAGAGTTCATAAAATTGATATTTAGTATAGACAAGAGAAGCTAAGGTCACAAAAAAAATTCTGACATTAGCCACCCCCATTACCACCCCCACCCCATTATTAAAGGGGATGAAAAAAAATGTGATTTAGTGTGTGTACAAGAACCACAAACCTCAAAATATTTTTTTACTTTATCCATGACATAAATATACACTGACGATCAAAATTAACGTAAGCCCTAAAAGGACCTCGGAACAACCCTTATGGAAATGGGGTTTCGGCGAAATAGGCTGAAACTCTGCTAATTTTATCTATCATGCTGATTAAAAGTTGTCATTTCACCGAGTTGATCCTATGAGTAGGTTTTGCTCTAAGAGTACTTGAAAGTTCTAAAAATGAGGTTGTAACTAGGTGGAAGTGATGCTGGAAATAGAGTCCTTGAGCTTGAAAATCCTATGGGTGTTCGAATGTATAAAAATTTAAAAATAAAAAAAAACAAACAAAAAACTAAAATAAAACAAAAATTTTTAAAAGAAATCTGTAATTGTACATTTCTTATCTATTTCACCTACCTCAAAAAAATCTCATCCTCCTAACTTCTTTTTTTCGTAAAAAAAAATAAGGAATTACTTTTTTGTGTATTAGTGTTAGGGCAAAAAACGAGTATTTTCAAAAAAAATTTTCACGAAAAGTTACCGAAAAAAATTAGTTATTAGTAGTTATTATGCGCTTCCGCAAGATCTTCAATTTTCAATTTTACTTTTTTTTCGTCAGGTCAAAACCGCTGCCCAAGGAATCACTACTTCCACATCCAGATTCTCTATCCAAGTCATTCACAACGAAAAAACTTTGTATGTGAAAATAATTGTTTATGGAACTTTAATAATATAATATTTGAAATCCTCTACCCCAAAAACCCATAAAACGATACCCCACGTCGGTAGTGGGGTGGGGGGTGGTGATAGGGGGGTGATAGTGGGGGGTGGATGAAGTAAAAAAATATTTTGAGGTTTCTGGTTCCTGTACATACACTAAATCACAATTTTGTTTCATCCCCTTTAATAAGGGGGTGGGGGTGGCTAATGCCAAAAATTTTTTTGAGACCTTAGTTTCCCTTGTATATACTAAATACCAATTTTATGGACTCTTACCTGCTTGATTGACCTGTTTACCCCAAATTTACCCCAATTTACCATCCAACCCTTTGACGGAACAAGATGAAAATATAATCTAGTTCTAGATCTCGTTAAAGTACATATGTGTACCAAATTTCAAGTCAATATCTTAAACGGTTCCAGAGTAAACGTGCGCACAAAAAAAAGTTATAGACAGACCGACAGACCGACAGACAGACCGACAGACAGACAGAAATTTTTTTTTTGCTCAAACTTAAAATCTCGACGTTTCATGACATTTTAAGCCTATTTGGGCAATAAAAATTTTTAAAAATTTTTTTGTCGTTACTATACTTCCACTGGACGTGGAAGTAATAATAACAAAATTATCGTGGAAAAACGTGTTTTTGCGAATTTTAAATGCGAATTCCTCCGCCACGCCGTGTGAATAAGCTGAACTAACTTGATAACATGATAAAAGAGAACGCATGTAATCTAATTGTCAAAAAAAAAAAAAAAATTAAAAAAACTTCTCTTTTTCTCACCAGATTCGCTCCAGTATAACTAAACTATAATAACTAATTACTGCGTAGGAGATGAGCAGCAACAGGAACAGAGGTAATTGCAAAAATCTGCAATTAAGTACAAATTTTAGGATAGAACTAACATGAAAGGAGATAATTGAGAAAAATCTATTTTTTTTTCATCGGTCGTAGCGGCAATGATACTTTTATAGAAAGCATAAATATCGAAGGAACATAAGTAACAAAGATTGTAAACTATACTTGCCAGAAACAAATAAATTCAGATAAAATAGTACCGAAACAACTTATTTAAATAAAAAACATATTATTCGTGAGTAAAAACAATTCATTAAAAATACAACCTTAACTTTAAGAAATAGAATTTCCTTGAAATACGAATTTTTATACAGCAATATTTTATCTAAATCCAACTTATCAATCACTATAATGTCGACATTTGTGTTATATAAAACCGCTGATTAAGGAATCACTACTTCCACATCCGGATTTCTTATACAAGTCCCTTATAAAGAACAAAAAATGATATCTGCACTCCACTACATGGAAGTAATTGTTCAAAGAACTTTCAGAACATAAAGAGAGTTAAAAGGGTTAAAAACCGCTGCCTAAGGAATCAGTACTTCCACATCATAATTTCCGGTGCGAGTGGTAGTGGGGGTGGCCAATGTCAAAAAAATGTTAGAGCCTTTGGTTCTTGTACACACTGTTTTTATTCGAATATCTCAGTAAATATGGTGAATGTTACAAATGCGGAAATGGCTGCAAATTGTTGGTTGATTTTTTGTTGTGTCCGTACCACATTCTAAGAGTACAGGCATTACTTCCAGGAATTTTTCAGAGCGTGTGAATTTCTGTCAGTGGTATCTTCACAATGTTACACTAAATCCGCAGTTTGAGTCACAAATTATGTTCATAGACGAAACAAACTTTTCTAGGAATGTTATTCAAAATTTCCCTAATAATCAATCATGTGTGGGCGGACAAAAAATTCCCATACCACAACCGAAATCCATTTCTAAGAGCAATTTTCGTTTTATGTAAGGGTAGGAATTATTGGTAATAATCTTATCTGTCAAGACGGCTTAATGGACAATCTTACCCGCATTTTCTCCAAGAAGGACACCTCTATTGCTTGAAGATGTACCAATTGCGTTAAGGAAGGTTCGGGAGAACCTCAGAAATGGCCATGTATTATAATTCTCCTGACTAAGAAATTATGCACCTTAAGATCAAATTAAGGTAAGAACAACTTCCACACATATATAAAAACGAAGAAGCGGACGATTTTACGTGATATTGACGTTACCATCGCATCTCGGAGGTTGTAAATCATTGTTAAAAGTTTTACTATTTTTTTGCTACCAATAACAAAAAAAATATGCTTTATGTATATAAGTTACCGCATCCTGCTCATTTCAGTAAATTTAATGCGATTTCCATCTTCCGTTATATTTCAGGGTTTAGATATCACTGACAAATGTTCTGTCACTTATTTCTCATGTTAATAAAGTCCTCTTAACAAAAAATAAATATGCTCTCCAGAACAAGGTGATCGTCAAAGAAATTTTCAAGTGCATATAAAAGGCACTGTATCCTTCCATTTTCAATCAAATCAATGCGATTTCCAGCTTCCGTAGTATCTCAGATTTATCATTGTTAAATTGGTGCGGGAGCTAAGTGGCTTTTTCGGACACTCATCGTTACAAGCATTTTCTATGCGCTGATTAATTCTATCGAAATTAAATAACGACAAAATAGACTTCTGGCATATGTCAGCCCGTCGAGTTGCCCATGGTTCAAGATATGAAATCAGTGAAATTATATCATCGTTACAAAGCCAATTTTTTTTGTGTGTACACATTTTATGTTTAGAATGAATAAAATAAGATCGCCAGAAAGTGTGGACAATCAGGGGCGCAACCAGAAAGGTCAAAGAGGTAAAAAAACGGAGTTATATAACATGATCGTTACAAACTTTTTTAAGGTTGAGCATGTTTATTTAAATATTTTGATCACCGAAAAAAATTCCCAGAAAGAAACTCCCGTCAGTAAGGCTAGCCAGAAAGAAAATGTTTAGGATTTTTTAAGAAAATTGGATTTTTTTTCGCATATTTCATCTCAGAACCCTAAACTCATCGTTACAAGTTCTGGTTCCTTTTTAAAATGTAAATATAAGCTCCTTCAACAATAGAATAGCCTCCCCGTAAAGTTCTTAGTGTCAACAAAAGTACCATAGGCTCTTAAATATACAGGAATTTAACACTTTCGGCTAACTTGACTCCGTACCGTGCCTCAGATGTATTGTATCATTATTATCTTTCTGGCTGCGCCTCCTGACGGCCCACACTTTCTGGCGATCATATTTTATTCATTCCAAACATAAAATGTTCACACACAAAAAAAATGAGCCTTGTAACGATGACATGATTTCACTGATTTTTAAACAGTGTTCGTGACGCTCCTGACAGGAGGTGTCCCGTCCCGCATGAAGTCGATTTTATGAATCGTTATCATTCATTAAACCATAAAAATATATCAAAGTTCAGAAAACGATGAGCTGCCGAAAAAGCCACCTAGCTCCCGCTCTAAATGTTCTGTCTCTTTTTCGTTATGTTGATAAAAATCCCTTTAACAAAAAAATATACTCCCCAGAACAAGATGTTTGCCAAACAAATTTTTACCCTCATGTAAAAGATAACACATCCTGCCCATATCAGCCAAATTGTGTTCTTTCTCTTCATTGTTGTATTGATGAAAGACCCTTTAACAATTAGACATACATTTTAAATTTACTTTCTTAATTTATGGATCATCGTAGCCTTGTTCGTCATTTTTTCAACATGGCCGTCGTAGCGGCAACGGTATTTTTGTGGAAAACATTAATTAATGATTGAGGCAATCCCCTCAACATTATTCAAACAAAAAATTTCTTGTAGGATTTATTCACGGATCAAATGACAGATCGACTGTACTACCAGATGAATTTCTCTGCAATATCAATCTGGTTAGATCAGTATATTCCAACTCTTCATGCAAATATCGATCGGTAAATGTGCGTAGTGGGTATCACTTGTCTCTGTTATACCTTAAATGAATAACGGTCCCACGACTTTCCGCTGCAGGCAAACAAGCGAAAGTTACTATATATGTTTTTCTGTAGATTTACTGCTTTCAGTACTTTAAAATCAAAGTATATAGTTACCCTTTAGCCCTCACGGCGCTCTCGAGATATAATATGCCTCTCCTTTGTGCCATTGAATAGAAAGTGGTAGATGCGGAGAGATATGATATTTTGTTTTATGGACGGCTAAAATTTTTTGCTTTGATTTTTTTTTTTAAATCGTTATTTTTTAATATCTCAGAAAGTACTTTAGATATGGTAACAAAATAATGACGCTTAAAACTAAACATAAGCCATAATAATAATTGTACAATTAATATTAATATTTATAAAAAGTCAAAGTATATCAATTTTTGGTTTCATCAAAGAGACGATTGAAGAAAAAAATATTGTACGTAACACGCCCCGAAAGTACTTTTACTGGACTCACAAGCTTCCAGGTCTCGCCTACGGCTCGTCCTGGAATTTGCACTCGTCCAGTAAAATACCACTTTCGGAACTTGTTACGTAAATAACTATTCTGGCTAGCTATACAGACAGACATTTCTTTCTGGGAATTTTGTCTGTGTTTAAAACATTTAAACATTCTCAACCTAAAAAAAGCTAGTAACGTTCAGGTGCTATACTTCCATTTTTTTACAACTTTCTGACTGCGCCCCTGACGCCGCACACTTTCTGGAGATCTTATTTTATCCATTTTAAGCCTAAGAGGTGTGCGTACACAAAAAATGAGCCTTGTAGCAATGACATAATTTTCCTGATTTTTAAACAGTGTTCGTGACGTATCTAACGGGAGGCGCCCCCGCCAGAAGTCGTTTTTGTGAATTGTTATCATCCATAAAACGACAAAAATATCACAAAGCTCATAAAACGATGAAAAAGCCCCGCACTATAAGAAGAATAAGAAGAAGAAACTTTCTATAACCAATTAATATTTTATGAGTTCCTCGAATAGTAGTGACGACGAATTATAGTAACCAGAACAATGAAAAACAAAAAATTCAGAATTTCATTGGTAATGTGGTACATACCCACGTTCCAATGGGCCAGTGGCACTCAAGATTGGTAGAGTTTGAGGTGGCCTAATAACTCACGATCCCCACCAAAAAATGTTATTAGCCAATGAACATCTGGTGTGAAATCACACCAAATGCAGGGTCTTATTCAAAATATAGTAAGAATTTGCGTAATGTTAATTAAGCAAAGAACTCGTAACTGGAACGGGCTCACAAAGACCCGCTTTTGAGGTCGGGGGTAATTATCCTCGCATTTTGAGTCACTGTTCTACATGCTGGTAATGAGGATAAGTTTTAGAATGTAACACTGCAGATCATAGTATACTTTAGACCATATTTCGGGCCAGTACGGACTGTTCTTCTAGAGTGAGATAACCGCGCCGCTACTGCGCGTACGAAGAACAAGGATAGTCTGACTTTTCACCCCCGCATTGACTTCTACGTCTAAAAGCTGTGTATTAAGGAACCTCATACTCTACAAATCTTGAGTGGCACTGTCACTAGTGTCATTACCGTAAAATTCGTGGAGGGCATGACGTCATTTGCATGCGCACGATGTGCACTCAATGCTGTTCACTGGAAAACGTTATAAACGTTTAACATTACCAATAAAATTCTAAATTTTTGGTACACTAACCGTTTTTTCCATTATGCTGGTTACTATAATCCCGTCCCCACTACTATTCGAGGAACTTACAAAATACATCGATTAAATTCAATTCTCTTATTCTTTTCAGATTAATCATACGCACCATATTGCACTCCACGATTGCGCGTGCTGCCAGAGCTCGTGTCAAAAATGGGCTCTCAATGCATACTACACGAAAATAGTTTTTCCAGTGGAGCATAATAGTACGGCAGCCCGCTACCAAGATTTTCGAGTTACTTTAGCGAAAATAATTCCAGCGTTTCTCATCAGTTCTGGGAGAGCTGAAAAGAAAAGTTCAGGGTGGCGGAACGTTTTACCTGTCCTAAAGGGTTCAGATCGAGTTTTGAACATGTAAAGAAAAACCGGTCATCTCGGTCCTCGGAGCAAGGCAGTTTATTTTGTCTTCTTGTCGCAGGAAGTAAATATGATGAGGAAAAGTGGGAACTGCCCTTTTGATTGATACGCTGAATTACCAAGACCGAAATAATGATAAATAGCCACCGGTCAAAATTCTGGTCACCGCGGCGGGGCAGTTCTGCTCATTATCGAGTAGTTTCGATGTCTCTTGACCACAAGAAAGTTCGAACGGAACTTTTTGCTAGTTCAGTTACGAGTGATTACATTCGCATGTTGCTTTTTAAGTCATCACGGCGAGGCAGTTCTCCACTTCAGGCTATTTCAAATATCATTAAAAAGACGAAAAAAATATGAACTGTTCACATTTGAGAAAAATTATAGGCAACGAAGCCATCCGACCTTTCCATGTATTGCGCGCGCTGCCGCGTCATTCCGGAGCACGCATATACATACCAGAAGACTCTGATTCGAGCTGCCCGGACCGAGGATGCTGCGTTGGCACTATACGCAGTATACCATCTCTGTATAACGACAACGCAGCATCCTCGGTGACAGCAGCTGCCATCTTTTACGTGTACACACGTTCTATACCTTCCCCTGGAGATGCTACATGGCCCGGAAAACAGCAGTTCGCATTTTTTTATCGTTTTATATACACCACTCTATAAATAGAAAATAGGCCAATGAAAAATGACAGTTCTCGATTAATTCGTGTCTTGTTTTATCACTTTTAACGAGAATTAATCGAGAATTGCCTCGCCGCGGTATAAAAATTACATTTTTTTTCGACAGACGGAAAGTCGTCTGCCAGCCGCCCGTATCGTTTTCCGAACTTTTGTCATATGAAAAAGTGTCTTAGAATTTCATAATCTATAGTTTCCCTGCGATACAGTTCGCTGTTTTGATAGGGGTTTTTGGTAACGGGCTGCGGTACTATAAGAAACTGCCAAACTACATTTTAATTTCTCACTGGAACATAAAAATTGCACTAGTTTCATAAAGTGAAGTCACAAGAAAACGCTATAATATTCGTGGAGTGCATGTGTACAGAGTGTAACGCAACTTACCCGAAAAATTTTAACCATACATGCACCTTTTAATAAGAATTCGATTTCTTAAAAAAAAAATTAATAAAAGTCCAACACAGAAAAAGATACAAATTGTTAAAGTTACAAATTGATGAAATTGGTAATTTATTGAACTCTACTTAATTGAAGAACTGTTGTAATTAAAAAAAACAAAATTAAAAAGAAAAATTAATTTGAAAATTTTAATTAGGTTATTTTAACATTTCCATTAATTTGTAACTTTAACAATGTGTATCTTTTTCTGTGTTGGACTTTTATTAAAATTTTTTTTAAGAAATCGACTTCTTATTTAAAGGTGCATGTATGGTTAAAATTTTTCGGGTGAGTTGCGTTACACTCTGTATTGTATGTTTATCCGACTTCAATACCAATATTAAGTAAAAAGGTTCAATTAAATGGGCAACGGTTAAATTTTGTTTCACAATTTTTAGCGATCTTTTTGGTAGGTGGTTCAATTTCTCTTCAAACAATTCTTATACTGTTACAACAAAAATTATAGGGACTGTTTAACATACGTGGGGTACTTAAATAATTTGATGGTAGCAAAACTATGACACGTATTTAAGATAAGTTTATGGGACGATCACCATGATACTTCTTATACCAATCTTTTTTAACAGGAAATAGGAAATGACAACAATTTCCGTTGCCCATCTACTCAGTCACATCTATTATGTAAAAAAGAAGAAATAACATGGTAAAGACCCCATAAAGTTATGTTCTGTGTAGGTCCATCGGCGCATCAAAGAACCACAACCCTACTAGGTAACTATTTCATATAAAGAAATATTGAATAGAATGTCTACTTTATTGCTAGAGAAAAATAAAAATGTCTGGAATTTTAACTGCCTTGTAATCTGACTTGCATAATACAATTTCTTCCATCTGTAAATGAATAATAATTTGTAGTACAGAAAAACTTTAACTCGAAAAAAATTTGTGCAGACTTTAAACTTTTTTTATAAGTTTAAAATAGGCCAACGTTCACGAAACAAAAAAGTTTAGCAGTTTTACGGATCCGCAGGATCAAGTTAGTCATTTTTTTCAATCTTTTCCTGTACTATTGGGGGAGTTTTAAATTGAAATTATGTTTCGTCATTATATATAATTATATCTTGCCAAAATAGTAGTTTAAAGTTGGTGTTTCAATATGAATAATTAATTTATAATAATACATAAGTACTTTAGAAGTAGTAGAATAATCCTTGTTTTATAAATCAATTTCCTAGCTAGAACTTTGTACAAGTTTACTTCATTATATTATTAATGCAAACACAACACATACTTTATTTCTTTAATTTGACGATAAGCCATTGCACGAAGAAAGCGTCTTAATTCGTCTAAAATAAATAAATAAACAACGACATACGGGATTATTGTTTCATGGCATGAAAGATTAAAACTAACTAAAAAGAAACATTAATTTGTTTTGTTTAACTAACGATGCATTGATGTATTTTTGATAAAATCTAAATTGAAAAATGGATTAAAAATCTATACAAACATTACAGTAATTCCCTTCTTATCAAAGGATAACATCAATTGTAATGTAGTATTTGAATTACTCGAAATGGCGGTTGAAAGGACTGAAAAAATAATGAGTTGATTTCTGACGTAGCTTAAGCGACTTCTGCCAAATCTGTTGTAAACTGTAAGCGATGGTCCGGCGGTGGTCCCACACTAAATTTATAAAGCTACATCTGTGAACAAAAATCGGAAACAATTTTTTATACTACGAGTATATTCCCAGATTTGGCGGATTCGCGGGTGTTTTCAATTAATATATAAACTTAGTTCTCGATTTATAAGTAATAATGATAATTTTTTTCGCAAACAACAGGGCATTATTATAACTTCCTGGATTGTCATATACCATTTTGCAATGAAAGAGAGCCTTGCATGAAGGCGAATCAGCTACGATAACAGTATGAACTGAGACATTTTTTGAGAAACGCGCCCGTTGAACACTTTGCTTTTACAAACAAATTATTATACAGCAGGCTCTCACTCAGGTCGTTGTTTTCAATGCTGTTAATGATGACGAAGAAGGAAATTGCATTAGAGACCTAACCGATGTTTACGCTGGCGCACATTATATGATGGTTTTTGATTGAGATCTGACAATGCCAGAAACTTTTTCGCAGATTTACATGAAACCTGGTAGGTACACAGGATTTCAGTATTCGGGGATAGCTAGTATGATGGCGAATTCAATATGGCAGACCTAATAGGGTCGTTTCCTTCAACAAAATTTGCAAAACATTGTTATATGATCAAAAAGTATATTAAATATACATTGTATACAGTGTGTCCCAGGATAGATGTAACAAGAGGTGTAATGGACAAAAAATTTTGGAATTTTCGAATGGTATTTGGGGATTGAGTCCTGCTTGTTGCAAAACTAAAGTATACCAAAAATGACTTGATTTGGTGTTCTACAGGATGTTTTATAAGCAAAGTTGTAAAAATCACCACTAATAAAGTACCTTTATTTTTTAAAATATGAAAAAATTTCACTAAGAAAAGTTATTTAGCATGCAATTTTATACTTCTATACCAAATTTCAGGAATATAAAACTATTTTTTTGAAACTTCCCATTTTTTCAATAAATTAGTATTTTATTTTGAACCATTCAATTAAAACTGCATAGAAATTATTTTTTGTGAATCAATATTTAAAGTTATGTAGGAGCTAAAAGTAGGCTATGAGAAAAGCAGTGGATACACATTTATCATTTATTATTGCCATATCTGACAAAAGTAGTCAATATTATCCTTAATTTCTGTTTCAAATTAACGAAACAAGCATAAAAAATTAAGTGAAAATGGTACTCACAGTGCGTGAAAAAATTTATATTGTGCAATGCTACGGAATTGGCGGTGAAAACTCGCTAAGAGAAGTGGTAAGCCATTTTAATTTGAAATTTCCAAACACTGCTTTGTCACGTACTTTGGCTATGAGAATAATTAAAAAGTTTCTGACTACTGGTAGTGTTCTTAACATGAAAAGAAAAATAAAAGCATATGATGAAGACAATGTTGGGGCTATTATAGCTCATGCCCCTGTTATAGAAAATCCTAGGATGCCACTAAGAGAGAGCTCAGCTCTTATTAATATTAGCAAGTCTGAACTCCAAAGAATTTACAAGGCAAAGAAAATTAGGGCATATAAAGCAAATTATAAACATACGCTTGATGAGGGAGATGACGGCCGAAGGTTGAATTTTTGTTTGACCATTGGAGAAAAAATCATGGAAGAGAAATTTTTTCATCATTTCATAATTTTTTCAGATGAATCCACCTTCACAACCAATGATGTCGTTTCATCTCAGAATTGTCGGTTTTGGGCTTCTGAAAATCCAAATTTTAGAATTCATTGTAGAAGACAATATTATAAAAAGTGAATGTGTGATGTGCCGTTTCTTATCACGTTGGAATTATTGGACCTTATTTCATTGAGGGAAGGTTACACCAGCACACTTATTTACAGCTTCTTGAAAGATTTTCTGAAGAACATTTAAATATTTGAAGAGATATGCCTTTAGTTCATTTTCAACATGATGGTTGCCCTGGCCACTCCACAGAAATGGTTAATCGGTGGTTGAATTTAAATTTTGAAGAAAATTGGATTGTCAGGAATGGACCGATCAAGTGGCCGGCGAGATCCCCAGACCTATCAATATTGGATTTCTTTTTATGGGGTCGCCTCAAGCAGTTGGTTTACGCTGAACCACTTCATAACGATGTAGCAGTATTGAAGCAGAGAATTACAAATGCCGTAAACTCCATACCGTTAGATCATATTCGAAACAGTTTTAAGGACTTCAGGCGAAGGATCGAAATGTGTGTGGATGTGGGTGGTAGCTACGTCGAATAATAAAAAAATTGTAAACATTGTTTTGTATTGGTCAATAATTAATTTGTTTGTGAATCTGTTATGTTTTTGATATTTATTACTTGTTATAATTTTTAAACCTCATTAATCTCCTCTCTCAGGAGACCCTGATGTATTTGATTATATTTGTTGTATTTATTTAAATACTTAGAAGGTATTCAAATATTTCTGAAAGTATTTAAATACTGTCAGAAAAGGATTTAAATTTAAAAGGAAATAAATTTTTTTTCACCCTTTTTAATGGCCTCATTACTCAATTTGCGAGTTTTTGGAGATTTCACTATAAAATTTTCTCTGTCGTCTGGGCTAGAATTTCGACAGGCTCAGCTACTATTTATTAAGGTGGGCGGTACGAAAAACGTAATTTGATAAATTCTTTAACATCTCTGAAAAAGCTTTTGATGTGCTTTTAGAGACAACTTTATGGAATGGTACTAGGCTATTGAAAACTAAAGAAGGAACAAATTTTTGTAGCGCGAAAATTAAAAAAAAAATGTTTTTGCTGATTTCAATAGTCTGGTATCATTCTATCAAGTTTTCTTTGAAAGCATATCAAAGAATTTTTTCAATCGGTTCGGGGATATAGGAGAAATAGTCGAATTACGAAATTATTTTCTTAAGCAGGGCACCGCCACCCTTAATATTACGGTGAAGTATATGCGCATTGTTTCTACCAGGCGAGATGAGATGACCGAGAAATACTTAACAAACTGAAAATAAAATACTATCTTATACTACGATTACTTTTCATATCCGTTAATCAGAGGTTCAGTTTGTGTTTTAGGCAGAGAACTGTTATCGAAGATAACAAATTCAGACAATAAATTAGTAGATTACGGGAGAGTTATGAAATGCTTAGCCAGAGAATTATCACCTTTTGCCCTAAACAAATATTAGTTAATAATTTGAAATGCGTGTGTAACAGCTGGTGGACAAATAATATTAAGTACCTATTTTCTGTTATCAATTAAAGTTGTGTACAGAGTAAACAAGTAATTTGTTTAAGTTAGTTTAGGTTTTTAAACGATCGACATAATAGGCTAGTGAAACTACACGAAAATTTAAGCAAAAATAGTCGGGAGTAGAAATGGTTTATTTTCAAGGTTATTTCATGCCAAAATGAATTCTTGATAAGATACCTAATTTTAGAACTTCCCTCCTTTTAAGGGCCGAATATAAAATTTTCCTAAACAACCTGTTTTCTTTCACTCTTGCGTAGATAGATAGAAATTTATTGACTACGTTATATAAAATTGTTACATTTGTAGCAAGTCGCAGTTGCTGCAATTACATTAAGTACTGCATTCATGATAAATTAGCGTATATTGGACACTCTTTAACGTTGACAATTTGAGAGTGCTGCAAGTGATTAAGAATGAACTTTTAGTCAGTATTTTTTACTTTTCCTATTTATCCCAGTGTCAATACATTTGAATAACATTAACTGAGAACGACTTGAGTGCACTCTTGCACATACTTACAGAATGACCTCGCTGTCTGCAGTCGATTTCTCTCTCTTTCTCTCATTAATATTATCTATTACATCCAGTAGAAGTATAGTATATAAGTAGAAGTAAAGTATATAAAAAAATTTTTTAAAATTTTTATTGTTCAAATAGGCTTAAAATGTCATAAAACGTCGAGATTTTAAGTTTGAGCGAAAAAAAAATTTCTGTCTGTCGGTCTGTAACTTTTTTTGTGCGCACGTTTACTCTGGAACCGTTTAAAATATTGACTTGAAATTTGGTACACATATGTACTTTAACGAGATCTGGAACTAGATTATATTTTCATCTTGTTCCGTCGAAGGATTGGGGGGTAAATTGGGGTAAATTTGGTGTAAATGAGTAAATCAAGCATGTCCAAAAAATTGGTATTTAGTATATACAAGAGAAGCTAAGGTCCTCGTCACGATTCTTGTAAGCACGATAACTTGAGAAAGAAAAGTCCGATTGTATTGAAATTTGGAAAGTAAGTTAGCGTTAGCTAGAAGAAGAATCCTATTGTTTTTGAAAAAAAAAACAATCAATAAACAAAAAAGTTATTTATCATTTAAAGTAAAAAAAAAAAATTTTCTTAATTTTTGTCATTTGTACTTAAATAGAAATCTTGCGAAATTTTATTCTCTATAATTTTTTTTTGTTTATACATTTTACTAATATATATATATATATATATTTCATAATAATATATCTAATTCGTTGAAATATAATACTCCCACTTAAAACTCCCGACGCCATTTTCTCGATAACCAAAAGCGATATTTGAATTCTGTAAAAGGTATCTACTAGAATATATAAATGACTTCAGTTTTGAGTAAAAATGGTTATTATACACATTGAGGTATAGATGGCGTTGCAATGCAAAGAAATTTTTCGATCACAGGAACCATGAAATGAGTTGCATGAGATGGAGAATTATATTCTGAGCAACTTTTATGATACGAACAATTTTCGAAAAATCGCTGGTTCTCGAGATATTTGAACTGCAATATAATTTTTTTGAATATAAAAATCGTCATAACTTTTTTAAAATACATTTTAGACAATAAGTCCTTTGGGACATTTTTCATAGTGAATCAGGCTCTCATTTAGGTGGTAATGAAACATTTATTTCAAAACACAAAACAATTTCTTTTTTCAAGTAAAACGAAGGTAGGGTTGTAACTGCTATTTGGAAATTAAAGATTTTGACATTTTGTTTATTGTGTATTGTCTAATTTTTGCGTCATGTTTATGTTGTATGTTCTACTAAATTTTACACTATAAATTGTAGACATATGAAAAAAAAAATGGGATTTTTGTTACTTGAAAAATTACATTGAAGTTCAAATATCTCGAAAACCAGTGATTTTTCGAAAATTGTTCGTATCATAAAAGTTGCTCAGAATATAATTCTCCATCTCATGCAACTCATTTCATCGTACCTGCGATCGAAAAATTTCTTTGCATTGCAACGCCTTGTATACCTCAATGTGTAAAATAACCATTTTTACTCAAAACTGAAGTCATTTATATATTCTAGTAGATACCTTTTACAGAATTCAAATATCGCTTTTGGTTATCGAGAAAATAGCGCCGGGAGTTTTAAGTGGGACACCCTGTATACTACAGTCATTCAATTATTAAAATGATGTGTGTTGGTCCAATGGCTAAAGCTCGTCTTGTGTTCGGATGCTTTATTTAATATTTTTTTCATATCTTTTTTTCACGACAAAGTTGGTATCACAAAATTTAGAATGTCCAAAAACATTATTTACAAGAAAACTGCGAAGAGTATCCTATAGAATGTGTAACAATTATATGAAAAGCGAAGAGTATAATGCTTCTACTAGTTTATATATATTTTTGAGAGTAAATAAGTACTGATTCTCTGGCTCTGGCATTAATAAAAATTTCCTAATTTATAATAATATTGATTGCGATTTCAGAAAAAATAGTATGTGTACTTCGTAGTAAAAGCACATTCCCGGACTTTAATGCTTGTCTCCCGGGAATGTATTGCTTTTATTATTAGATGCACAGCGGCAGGGAGCCAGCCGTGTTGGCATGCTTTGGACTCACTCGTAAAAGTGGACTGGTCCGCTGGAATTCCAATTATCTTCAAAGCGTACCGACAATGTTGGCTCCCTGCCGCTGGATCGTGTGTAGACCCCTATAATATTCCAAGGAACTGTTTTTTATTACTTGTCAAGACATATACTACTTGGAAATTATAAGGCACACACGATCCAGCGGCAGGGAGCCAGCCGTGTCGGCATGCTTTGAACTCATTCGTAAAAGTGAACTGGTCCGCTGGAATTCCAAGTATCTTCAAAACATGCCAACAAGGCTGGCTCCCTGCCGCTGGATCGTGTGTAGACCCCTATAATATTCCAAGGAACTGTTTTTTATTACTTGTCAAGACATATACTACTCGGAAATTACACACGATCCAGCGGCAGGGAGCCAGCCGTGTCGGCATACTTTGGACTTATTCGTAAAAGTGGACTGGTCCGCTGAAATTCCAATTATCTTCAAAGCGTACCGACAATGTTGGCTCCCTGCCGCTGGATCGTGTGTAGACCCCTATAATATTCCAAGGAACTGTTTTTTATTACTTGTCAAGACATATACTACTCGGAAATTATAAGGGGTCTACACACGATCCAGCGGCAGGGAGCCAGCCGTGTCGGCATACTTTGGACTTATTCGTAAAAGTGGACTGGTCCGCTGAAATTCCAATTATCTTCAAAGCGTACCGACAATGTTGGCTCCCTGCCGCTGGATCGTGTGTAGACCCCTATAATATTCCAAGGAACTGTTTTTTATTACTTGTCAAGACATATACTACTCGGAAATTATAAGGGGTCTACACACGATCCAGCGGCAGGGAGCCAGCCGTGCTGGCATGCTTTGGACTCATTCGTAAAAGTGGACTGGTCCGCTCGAATTCCAATTATCTTCAAAGCGTACCGACAATGTTGGCTCCCTGCCGCTGGATCGTGTGTAGACCCCTATCATATTCCAAGGAACTGTTTTTTATTACTTGTCAAGACATATACTACTTGGAAATTATAAGGCACACACGATCCAGCGGCAGGGAGCCAGCCGTGTCGGCATGCTTTGAACTCATTCGTAAAAGTGAACTGGTCCGCTGGAATTCCAAGTATCTTCAAAACATGCCAACAAGGCTGGCTCCCTGCCGCTGGATCGTGTGTAGACCCCTATAATATTCCAAGGAACTGTTTTTTATTACTTGTCAAGACATATACTACTCGGAAATTACACACGATCCAGCGGCAGGGAGCCAGCCGTGTCGGCATACTTTGGACTTATTCGTAAAAGTGGACTGGTCCGCTGAAATTCCAATTATCTTCAAAGCGTACCGACAATGTTGGCTCCCTGCCGCTGGATCGTGTGTAGACCCCTATAATATTCCAAGGAACTGTTTTTTATTACTTGTCAAGACATATACTACTCGGAAATTATAAGGGGTCTACACACGATCCAGCGGCAGGGAGCCAGCCGTGTCGGCATACTTTGGACTTATTCGTAAAAGTGGACTGGTCCGCTGAAATTCCAATTATCTTCAAAGCGTACCGACAATGTTGGCTCCCTGCCGCTGGATCGTGTGTAGACCCCTATAATATTCCAAGGAACTGTTTTTTATTACTTGTCAAGACATATACTACTCGGAAATTATAAGGGGTCTACACACGATCCAGCGGCAGGGAGCCAGCCGTGCTGGCATGCTTTGGACTCATTCGTAAAAGTGGACTGGTCCGCTCGAATTCCAATTATCTTCAAAGCGTACCGACAATGTTGGCTCCCTGCCGCTGGATCGTGTGTAGACCCCTATCATATTCCAAGGAACTGTTTTTTATTACTTGTCAAGACATATACTACTCGGAAATTATAAGGGGTCTACACACGATCCAGCGGCAGGGAGCCAGCCGTGTCGGCATATGCTTTGAACTCATTCGTAAAAGTGAACTGGTCCGCTGGAATTCCAATTATCTTCAAAGCATGCCGACAAGGCTGGTTCCCTGCCGCTGGATCTAATGACATAATATGGTCGATGGACGAAAAAAGGCCCTTTTCTACCTTTGTCCTTTGTTGAAATACCTTAAAGAATAACATGACATCATGTGTTTAACAATATCTCTAAAATTTTAAAATAAAAAATTATGACAAAAGTTCATCGTACGAAAAAAGCTGTGTTTTATTGATACCAAAAATATAATTCACACATTTCCCGAAATATAACGAATTTAAAGCTGGCATGGCCCTAAAGGACATTTTTCAATCTAAGTTAGCAGATCTTCAAAACTATTCAAAGTAAGTTATTCAAACAGTGACTGATTTACATTAGGCACATCATGTTTTTCCTGTTCTCCGTTTTTGAGATACTCGCTGTTAAAGTGGGGTTCAATACATCTGAGTCGTATATTAATTTAATGCAAGAATCATTGGCTAACCAGCATTGATCTTGTATTCAATGTCTCGTATGACTATATCGTTTAAAAAGTTCTATAATAATTATTTAAAGTCACCACAAAATTTATATCCTTTGTCGACGTTGCGACATATGTTACCAAATCACAGACATCTCTTTATATTGGTTAGAATTCTCCATCTCACCAGAAAATCCATTTCCCTTGCCAAGTGTCGGTTCTTTATACATTTAATCTTTGACAATATCTGAATATGTTTTATCTTATCTCACTTATCTCTGCACAAGTATCCGTGAAAGCTTGGCATGACCAAATGCAACAATTTTAACAATACCACCTCGTGGAAATATATTTTTAACGTATGCGCTTAAAAAACACGGGAGGAACAAACTGCCATCTGGCGTATAACTTAAACAAATTTTATATATTTATACAAACTAAAAAAAGTAATGTTTGTGTTTCCCAGAGAGCATAATAAAATATTCTTATGTATTCTTAAAATATCTACCCCGTGTTTGTTTCTTTAGACGTATAGTTAACAACTCACTATAATTAAGTACGTATGTATCAAATAAACACATACAAAATAATTATAAACAACTTTTAACCAATATTTATTTACATACTTAGTTTCTAACGTCCTGGGTGGGATAATTCCAAAAATAACTTCTCTTGTTAAAACATAATATATGTACCAATATGCTCTCTACCAACAACTAAAATATGTAATTAAATAATTCGTCTAATACTAATTAATATTTCATAGAAAAGTATTTCAGTTTGTATCAATAAAATTTAAGTATGTGATAAAAAATTCAAATTCTGTCAGAACTGCATTAAAGTTGGTAGTTGTGTATTTTAGGAGTAGCTGATATCGAACAATCTGACGTCAAAAGTTAAGATTCAAAGTACGAATCTAATATGGCTGCCATAATTTCAATATTTTTGCAGATTTAACGTGCCTAATGTTAAAGCTTAAAACGTCAAAACGACGGATATTTTACTCTGTAGATTTTATAGTGAAATCTCCAAAAAGTTGCAAAACGAATATATTTTTTTAATAAGTTCGTGAAAGTCAGGGTAGGAAAAAGAAAAAATACAGGTGGATGAACCACGTGTTTCTGAATAAAAAAATATCCTAATAGAATTTATCGCTAAAGCTACGGTACCTAGAAAAAAATAGTAAAGTAACTTCGTTACGGTTAAATGCATACCATGGAACCTCTAAAAATTCTTAGCAGTTCTAACGAGTAAAATAAAGCTTTCTCATTACACATTTTTAACATTTTTCTTAGTGAATAGGAGGATAAATAGTGAGTATGGAGGGAAAATATATAATTATGAACGCATACACAGACACCACACATAGAAATAGAAAAATAGAAATAGAAATAAACTTTATTGCTGTAGATCTTGCAAAAAGAAAGACATTAGCATTGTCGAAATAATCAAATATTTAAAAAAAACTTACAATAAAATAAGATATATGAAACATTAAAATATGTAAAATGTATAAAAAAGGAGGGCTGCAAAAGGAATAAAACAACATACAACTAAATTTTGACTAAAACTAAAAATGTAAAAGTGTAGATACGGTTAATATTTAACAAACAATACAATTTTTTATGCAATTAAAAAATCACTAAAAGAATAAAATGCATTTTCAAATAAATACAATTTAAGTGGTTTTTTAAATAAATTAATATCATTTATCAATTTTAATTCGCTTGGCATGGTATTGTAAACCTTAACAGCGTTATAATGTAGACCTTTTTCATAAAAACTGTGGTGATGAATTGGTATTCTGAGATCAGGCCCATGCCTTGTCATTACTTGATATATATCGTTATTTCTTCTAAACTCAATTGGATTTTGTTTGACGAAAAGACTAATTTGTATATAAACAGGGAAGGGATGGCAAGAATTTTCAATTCTTTAAATAAAGGTTTACAAGAATCTCTGTAAGAAGCATTCATCATGCATCTAATTATGCGTTTTTGGTTAATAAATACTTTCTGCCAATATAGGGAAGAACCCCAGAATATTATTGCATATTCTAGAATACTTTGCACACATGAAAACTAAAATATTCTTAGGCTGTCTATTGAAAGCTGGTTTCTCATAAAACGTATTAGATAACAGGACGAATTTAATCTTGATATCAATGTATTAGTATAAGATTCCCAGTTTAACCTACTATCTAGAGTTATGCCAAGAAACTTCACATTGTCTGTTTGTTTAGTGGAAAAACCATTTAATTGAACGTACAACGAATAATCAAGGTTAGTACTTGGAGAAAATACAAGGGTAGTTTTACTTCCATTTAGGTTCAAGCTATTCGAGTCACAATACTTAGTCATACATGAAGATATTGTATTAAGTCTATTTGCATAAGCCACTACGGGTTCTTCAGCTGCCATACAGGAATTATCATCAGCATATTGATATAAAGTATCTATGTTAATATGATCTTTTAAGTCATTTGTATACAGAATAAACAATAGAGGCCCAAGTATAGATCCTTGAGGCACTCCTTGTAATACATGAACTTTATCTGAAAAAAATGTATGGCTGAAAAGTGTCGTACTCGATGTAAAATTGTCTGCTAAATCCGAATCCGGAGGGCGCATAAAAATGGGGATTGCCTTCAATCCTTAATTCGCGAATTTACCCTTATTTCGGAAATTGTGAAAAATAGAATCTTTAAAATATAACTTGCATTTTCTCCCACAAAAAAATAAGCTAAAAATCTATTATTTTTTTCAAATTGTAGCTCACAGTGCATTTAACGCAACAGTATAGCCAAAACACGTCCAATACTTTTTAATTTTAGAAAAAACATGTCGTGGCGGCGCATTGAAAAATGTAGTCTGCGAGGTTTTTTTTTTATTTTGTGAAATTGACAAAAACTAGATCATACAAAATTATAAGAAAAGACCAAAATTATTTTTAGTGATTGATTCATACTGATATTTTGAGTGAAACGGAAGATATGATTTTTTTAAATTTGACCGTCCTGCGATCGAGAGCGCTACGAGTCGAAACCGACATATGCGGTTAGGTTTAATTACTTCTACTTCATGGAAGTGGAATAAAAAAATGGAATTTATTTTGTTCAAATGGGATTAGGATGTCATGAAACGTCGAAATTTTAAGTTGGAACAAAATTTAAAAAGTTCTGTCAGTCCGTCTTGTCTGTAACTTTCTTTGGACATACGATTACTCTGGAACGGTTTATGATATTGACTTGAAATTTGGTACAGTCTTGGATAGAAAATCTGGATGTGGAAGTAGTGATTCCTTATATTAGGCAGTGGTTTGTATTTATATCAGCTAAGCGAAATACATTACAATTAATACTTAGAAATTATTATAATTATAAGTTTTCATCAGTACATTTACCGAAACATAATAATAATGCAAGACCAGTTCTCCAGTTCTCTTCCAGATACACTTCTTGTTGCAAATATTATTCTTACACTTGCAAACGACTACTTAGAAGGGACCGGCTTCGACTGTTTCTTACACATAGTAGGTATCAGTATCAGTGCACCTTTTGTCAAGGTCTAATCATACTGAAGAACATTTGGAAGTTTTGGAGACATGTTACCTGTTTTTTTCCAAATAAGAAGTGTATATAGGCACATATCTTGGCATGTTCATAAAATGCGTCTTCAGTAGGTGGTAAAATTCTATACTGCTATTGCAGTTTAAAAATAAATGTGCCCTTAGTTCTTTAAGGTTTACGTGGAAATGTGAGTGACCATACAGGCATTTTAAGAATATGGAGCCAGTGTTTATAAATTTCATGACGTTGCAATCGTCCACGTCATTTATATATTTTGCCAGAGGATTGAGTGTTTCGAAATTTTCAATTGCCGTCTTAAATTCTGTCTTTTTTCCTTTCCCAAATGTGTAGCATGTGTTATTCCACCCACTAAGTACATAGGTACATAGGTAGACATAAAGAGGGTCACTGTAAGGAGGAGAGGTATGAGTGCCTGTTGCCGCGTCTTCAATAATTATTTTATTGCAGAACAAATAAGAATCGAATTTTTGAAGCCGCAACTTTACTTTCATTTTACTGTACAAAAATAATGACAACAAAAAAACATCTGTTACTTGCCACTATTGCTGCTCTTCCAAAACACAAAATTTTAGTATGGAGAATATAACTAGGGTATATCGGCTTCCTCACGGTTATGAATCTTCGCATTTTCAAGATATAGGGTGATTCTAATTATAGTAATTTCTAATTATTAACTGTTATGAATTTTGCTATGATGATATAAATACATTCACGTCTATCAGGTTAGATACCTGCATAATTTAAGTGTTTCTAAAGTTATGATGAAAATTGAACCTAAGGCATTTTAAACAACTCTATTAATAACTAAATATTTTAAACAAAAAGAGCCGGTAAAATCTTACACAGGAATATTGTACCTACTAAAACAGTACCAAATAACTAAATATAACGCAAATGAGTGCCCGCATCCGTCGATTTCGATTCGTAGCGGGCTCGATCACAGGACGGCCTAATTATAAAAAATCATATCTTCCGTTTCACTCAAAATATCAGTATGAATCAATCACTAAAAATAATTTTGGTCTTTTCTTGTAATTTCGTATGATCTAGTTTTTATCAATTTCTCAAAATAAAAAAAAATCTCGCATGCTACATTTTTCAATGCGCCGACTGCGTAGAGGTTCACGTGATATTCTTTTCTAAAATTTTTATATATATTAGATGTATTTTGACTACACTGTTGCATTAAGTGGATTGTAAGCTACAATTAAAAAAAATAATAGATTTTTAGCTTATGTTTTGTGGGAGAAAACGCAAGTTATATTTTAAAAATACAAGTTTTCACAATTTCCGAAATAAATAAGGCTAAATTCGCGGATTAAGGGTTGAAGGCAATCCCCGATTTTTATGCGCCCTCCGGATTCGGATTCAGCAGACAATTTTACATCGAGTACAATACTTTTCAACCGTATCTTACAGATACTTAGGACTGAAAGATAAACGCCTCCAGAATCTAGATTAAATTCGGATACATTTGCCATTGTGCGGCTTTAAAACGTCAATTTTCATCATAATCTGGAATGTGGATTTTTTCACCACGCCAAAAATACTTTCTCTATCCCTAGTTGAGGAAGTAATCTTATGTTAATCGTAGTTTGTGAAGTAACCTTTGATGGGTATCCTATAATTTAAAGTTAACCGGTTGTTTTATAAACTACGAATAAAGATGAAACAAGAGAGACTTGCGCTCAAATATCAAATTAATGCTGTGCATAGAATTGATGAGTGGGCGTGTTCCTTTGCTCTGAATAGAGCTAATAATATAACCCTACACAACCCCTCTGATTATTCGCCGTTTCCTTGTAACGAAATCTGCAATCTGTTAACAAGTGAACGAAGGAGCATTATTAAAGGGCTTGATTAATATATAAGAGCTCTTTTGTTATAAGCGTTCCACTTTTTTTCGAATATGTAACATCAAACAAGGGGAAAATAGTAAATTATGAAGCGATTTCGCGTAATAAAATTTACTTGTTGGCATCCGTAGGTTAATTTATCAATGTCAAAATCGATTAGTAAGTGGATAGGCGCATGTGTAAGGCTTCCTTGCTGACAGACCGGGAACAAAGCCCGCCGGCCTGCCAGCTGACCATCAAAAATAGTGCCTGATTTGTACAGCGTACACCCTTTATTATTGACTAGTTAATATAGTGATCTAGTAGTCTAATAGCTGCTGAACGAATGTACCTGAAGTTTCGAACGTTCACTTGAACGAATTTTAGATGAAAAGGAAAAGTCAATAAAAGCCACACATCGATTTAGGCGTAAACATTTCATTGCCATATTTGCTGACAATAATATCCACAATACTTTAATTTTACTTCCACATCCAGTGGAAGTATAGTAACGACAAAAAAATTTTAAAAAATTTTTATTGTTCAAATAGGCATAGAATGTCACGAAACGTCGAGATTTTAAGTTTGAGCGAAAAAAAATTTCTGTCTATCGGTCTGTCTGTAACTTTATTGTGCGCACGTTTTCTCTGGAACCGTTTGAGATATTGACTTGAAATTTGGTACACATATGTACTTTAACGAGATCTAGAACTAGATTATATTTTCACCTTGTTCCGTCGAAGGGTTGGGGGGTAAATTGGGGTAAATTTGGGGAAAATAGGTAAATCAAATAGGTAAGAGTCCATAAAATTGTTATTTAGTATATACAAGAGAAGCTGAGGTCTCAAACAAAATTTTGGCATTAGCCACCCCCACCCCATTATTGAAGGGGATGAAAAAAAAATTGTGATTTAGGGTGTGTACAAGAACCAGACACCTCAAAATGTTTTTTTACTTCATCCACCCCCACTACCACCCCCATATCACCACCCCCACCCCGCTACCGATGTGGGGTATCGTTTTATGGGGTAGAGGATTTCAAATATTATATTATTAAAGTTCCATGAACAATTATTTCCACATACAAAATTTTTTCGTTCTAAGTGACTTAGACAAAAAAAATCTGGATGTGGAAGTAGTGATTCCTTGGGCAGCGGTTTTAGACCTAAATCGAAGTGTGGTATTTATTAATTACTTCCAGATCCAGTGGAAGTATAGTAACGACAAAAAAAATTTTAAAAATTTGTATTGTTCAAATAGGCTTAGAATGTCACGAAACGTCGAGATTTTAAGTTTGAGCGAAAAAAAAATTTCTGTCTGTCGGTCTGTCTAAGTTTTTTTGTGCGCACGTTTACTCTGGAACCGTTTCAGATATTGACTTGAAATTTGGTACACCTATGTACTTTAACGAGATCTAGAACTAGATTATATTTTCATTTTGTTGGGGGGTAAATTGGGGTAAATTTGGGGTAAATAGGTAAATCAAGCAGGTAGGAGTTCATAAAATTGGTATTTAGTATATACAAGAGAAGCTAAGGTCTTAAAAAATATTTTGGTATTAGCCACCCCCATTACCACCCCCACCTCATTATTAAAGGGGACGAAAAAAAAAAGTGATTTGGTGTGTACAAGAACCAGAAACCTCAAAATATTTTTTTACTTCATCCACCCCCACTACAGTTGTGGGGTATCGTTTTATGGGTTTTTGGGGTAGAGGATTTCAAATATTATATTATTAAAGTTCCATAAACAATTATTTCCACATACAAAATTTTTTCGCTGTAAGTGACTTGGATAGAAAATCTGGATGTGGAAGTAGTGATTCCTTGGGCAGCGGTTTTTTTTATTTTCATTCATTTCTTTTTGTTCTGACAGATTAATTAGTAAAATTCAAGTGATTTTTTTTGCGGAAATTGGATATATTGCCTATTGTAAATTAATTTGCGGGTATGTACTTTTACTTCCACATCCAGTGGAAGTATAGTAACGATAAAAAAATTTTTTAAAATTTTTATTGTTCAAATAGGCTTAGAATGTCATGAAACGTCGAGATTTCAAGTTTGAGCGAAAAAAAAATTTCTGTCTGTCGGTCTGTAACTTTTTTTGTGCGCACGTTTACTCTGGAACCGTTTGAGATATTGACTTGAAATTTGGTACACATATGTATTTTAACGAGATCTAGAACTAGATTATATTTTGATCTTGTTCCGTCGAAGGGTTGGGGGATAAATTGGGGTAAATTCGGAGTAAATAGGTAAATCAAGCAGGTAAGAGTTCATAAAATTGATATTTAGTATAGACAAGAGAAGCTAAGGTCTCAAAAAAAAATTTGGCATTAGCCACCCCCATTACCACCCCCACCATTATTAAAGGGGATGAAAAAAAATGTGATTTAGTGTGTGTACAAGAACCAGAAGTCTCAAAATATTTTTTTAATTTATCCACCACCCACTCCCACCCCCTGTCACCACCCCCACCCCACTACCGATGTGGGGTATCGTTTTATGGGTTTTTGGGGTAGAGGATTTCAAATATTATATTATTAAAGTTCCATAAACAATTATTTCCAGATACAAAATTTTTTCGTTGTGTGACTTGGATAGAAAATCCGGATGTGGAAGTAGTGATTCCTTGGGCAGCGGTTTTGGTTTTACGAACGAATTTTACTATAGTGTTTTTAAAAAACACACACTGCTAGGAGACAAACTGCCAGTTAATCCATGATCCAACATAAGTTGTGGTGCACATTTTATTTCAATTCTGTGGATTATAGCCCAAATCCGCGTAACTGAATTTCACAGAGCCGTTCAAGAACGACCGATGAGTTGAGTAAATTAGAGCCAGGATTAAATGAGCTCAGTAATTACCGAGACCATTCTAAATGTCATAAAAGAAAATAAAGAATGAGTTATCTTAATGTGTAGACGTACACACGAGGCCATTAGGGCTCCGTAAGTTTTCGGGATGTGAAATAGGCTGGAAGGCAATGAGTACGAAAGAAGCAAAAAATAAATCGTTTATTTTGCGGGACTGGGAACAGACCAGACCGTGTTATGAAATGTCGGCGCCTGAAGCTTACCTCCAGTATATGAACATGCATCTTAAATTTACCAGAAAATCAGTGGAGTTGTCTGTTATTTTGTGATATTCCATTATAACAAATATCGAACATAAAGGACCCCCGCAGAAACCTTATGAAAATTAGCTCTAATAGTACAGGAAAAGATTGAAAAAAATGACCGTAACTCGAAAAAAATTTGTGCAGACTTTAAACTTTGATTGTAAGTTTAAAACAGTTCAAGAAACAAAAAAGTTTAGGAGTTTTACGGATCTGCGGGTACCTACCTATAAGGGATAAAAAGGGGTATTTTTAATAAAGAAATCGATTTTTCTCTATTTTCTCAGGAAATATGGCATTTATAAATAAAATAGTTCAAATAAAAGTTGTTTCTGGCAAAAATTATCTTTAATTTGGTGTTTTAAAATTAATTTTATAGCAATAATTAACCGAAATATGGAATTTTTTTCTAAAACAAGTGTTTTAAAGGAACAAAATTAATTAAGCATCTAGGTGATGCTACATATTAACGAAAAACAGCAATTTTAAGAGAAAAAATAATTACTGAGCAATTACAATAACAAAATGCCGACATTTTGTTAACAAAAATGTGAAAACGCACATTGAATCGGCCATAACTTCTACTTCTGAGGATAGATGTATGTGTGACGGATTTCAATTTTCTTTACGGCGTTGAATAGCCTGTTAAAATACCTTTCTTTTGAGGTATCACAAAGGGTAGATTGTTATTTGAAAAAAAAAAGTGGGATGGCTGAGGATGGGGGTGTGTAAAACTAAAAATTATAAATTGCACCCTTGGACAGATCGATTTTTATTTTCAATTACGCAACTTTTGGTGCAATTTATAATTTTTAGTTCTCCACACCCTCATTCCCAGCCACCTCAAATTTTTGTTTTAAATAGCAACCTTCCCTTTGTGATACCTCAAAAGAAAGATATTTTGATATGCTATTCAACGGCGTAAAGAAAATCGAAAACCGTCAATGTGATTTGCTTCCCGAACGCATGCAATACATTTTTTTAAGGAAAATTAAACTTTATTATTGAAATAAAATTAACAAATCAATAAAATGTTCAAACTGAGCTCCGTTAACAGCTACGCAATGTGCAAGTCGCTATAGAAAATGTCGTAAACAGTTATTGCCGTTAGGGGTATTCGACCAATCTCCGTCCGTATTTTACTTTCAGATCCTCCAAATTATTTGGCGTATTGTTATAGACTCAACCCTCTAAATGACCCCAAAAAAAAGTCGAGAGGTGTAAGATCGGGAGATCTAGCCGGCCATTCGACTGACAAATTCCGATTTTCTTTACGCCGTTGAATAGTTTATTAAATCAGGCAAGTAAGAGTCCGTAAAATTGGTATCTAGTATACATAAGAGAAGCTAAGGTCTCAAAACATTTTTTTGACCATCCCCACCCCATTATTAAAGAGGATGAAAAAAATAATATTGTGATTTAGTGTGTATACAAGAACCAAGGGTCTCAACATTTTTTGAACTTTATCCACCCCCACTACCAACCCCCTACCACCACCACTACCGATGTGGAATATCGTTTGATAGGTTTTATGGGTAGGCGATTTCAAATATTATGTTATTAAAAAACCATAAACAATTATTTCCACATAGTGGAGTGCAAATATAGTATCAACATTTCTTGGATAAAATCTGGATGTGGAAGTAGTGATTCCTTGGGTAGCGGTTTCTTCAAATGATTTTAAATGTTCAGAGTATCTTATATTAAAGGCCCTTCCTGTTTGATCATATAACAGCTACCGGATTCTTCGCACGAGAGATTTTTACTTTTCTGTTTTCGGTCTAGCATTATAGGAAATATTTGACATTTTCTGACATCTTATACAATAAGATTATGGAAAATCCATTTAGCATTTGGAAATAAAAATTGTACCAACTATACATTTATCGAATATCAATGTGTTTATTGTAACGAGATGGGGTCCAAATAAATCGCAACCAGTTTGGAATCTTAAATACTAAATGTTAAGTCAGTAATGGTCAAGTTAACTTGCGATCCGAGATTTAAGCAACTATAGTCCAGTCAAAGTTAGTCAAGTTTGAGTTAATTTCAAGTTTATGGTACCATATAGTCCAATTTCGTTGAGTAGAGTCTATTTAAGTTCAAATCGCGCTTGACAAAACTGTTAGCGTTATCCGAGTGATCCAGAATAGCAGATACGTGCCATGCCGCCATCTTATAGTCAGGAATCAGGAGCCACTAAATCGATCATAGGGTGTCGAAGATATAGTTTTTAAAAAATACATACATTATCCGAAATGACCTTGCGGATCTGAATCCAGAGGGCGCCATTCTGTCCGCGATTGCAAAAATGCGTAAAAAAATTTTTTCCGAAAATTTTTGTGTCACTAATTATTGATTAATTTTGGTGCTGCTAAATACTTCTCATAATTGTTGTTAACAAATGCTACAGAAATTGTTTAAACAAAGAGAGCCCAAAGAGTGCACGGTAAATTTCAGCATCGAGACATTTTTAAAACTATTATCGATAGATGCATACTTCTATGACATGAAATCTGCAAAACATAAAGGAGCAGTTTTTAGAGAAAGAATTATCTACATTGCGTTATTGTTGTAAAAGATACGATTATTCTTGTACAGCACGCGTTGTGATCCGGCTCGTCTTTTGGTAGATATACAGTGTACATGTATGTCTGGCATTGCCTCGCTCTCTTTAGGCTTGTTGACTACCTGCTGAGGTGTAGTGTAATAACAAAAAAATCTTATGAGTAGCGTATACAGTAACTGTGTTGTTTATAAATTCATGTAAAATATATTTAAAATAATTTTTGTATTAGTTTAATAGCCTGTATATTTCCATTATTATTGCAGAGTATCCGATGAAATTACAAAAATAATAGCGCAATTGCATTTTTCTCATCATAATCATAATAAAGCCGACACTAGAATATTTGCGATCATCCTATATTATCAAATCTGGAGTATGGTAGAATAATAATAGAAGCTACAACAGATATTTTTGTCTTATCCCTGTATTTTGTGTCTAGAATAATGGTGTCGTAGATTTGATGTATTTATTTATACCGATTCATCATGCTGTGCGAGAATTAACTATAGAGAAGACAATAAGTGCTCAAATGAATTTGGATAATTTATTTTTGTGCATTTATGCTTTGACTGACTGTGATACAGTCAGTTTTCTATTTCAAAAAGGAAAAACTAACGCTGTAAAAAATGTTTAAGACATACAGAAGATAAAGAACTACAAAGAATACTTCAATGATTTCATTAATTTTCAAAATCTGGCCCGGTATTTTTTTAAAAACCGCTGGAAGGAATTCACTACTTCCACATCCAGATTTTCCATCAATGTCTCTCAGAACGAATAATTTTTTATGTGGAAATAATTGTTTATGGAACTTTAATAATATAATTTTTGAAATCGTCTACCCCCAAAAACCCATAAAACGATATCCCTCATCGGTAGTGGGGTGGAGGTGGTGATAGAGGGGTGGTACTGGGGGAGGTTTTTGATTCTTGTACACACACTAAATCACAATTGTTTAATTCCCTTTAATAATGCGGTGAAGGTGGTAATGGGGGTGGCTAATGCCAAAAAACTTTTGAGACCTTATAACTTCTCTTGTAAATACTAAATACCAATTTTATGAACTCTTTCCTGCTTGATTTATCTATTTACTCCAGTTTACTCCCCATCCCTTCAACGGAATAAGATGAAAATATAATCTAGTTCCAGATCACCTTAAAATACATACGCGTACGTACCAAATTTCAAGTCAATAACTTAAAACAGTTCCAGAGTAATCGTGCGCACAAAAAACATTACAGACAGACAGATCGACAAACAGAATTTTTTTTTCACTCAAACTTGAAATCTCGACGTTTTATGACATTCTAAGCCTATTTGAACAATAAAACTTTTCAAATTTTTTCTTGTCGTTACTATACTTCCACTGGATGTGGAAGTAAATGTTATATGGTCGACGAAAAGTCTAATATAAGGAATTTATCGCCTACCGAAGATTCTTTTTATCAACATATGTTGAGAGCTGCGTATCAAATTATTCTGTGGAAGAGTGCAACTGAGATAAACCCAGAAATGCCCGATCCAATTGATTTTGGTTGGGATTTGAAAAATAACGTACTTATTCCTAAATTAATAACTATAAATGTTCGTCCCAATATAACTTCTCAAAATGTATTTTGTAAATGTAAATTTAAAAAATGTATCGGAAACTGCAGTCGTAGCAAAGCTGGGTTGGAATGCATAATAGATTGCTACTGAGAGGGTAAATGTATTAGCTGTTAATTTAGTTTAAGTATAATGTATGTATACCGTGCGTGTAATTTCCCATTAGGCATGTACATTCACGTAGCGCGAGAGATTTGACAACACCGTCAGCCGTAAACTCGTCCGTCGATGGAGCATTCCAGCTCTGTTATTTCATTTCAGCCAGCTGGCACGCGCGATGTTGTAATTCTTCTCCCCATGCCTAGCCCGCGACTACACACACGGTATATATTATTATTTTTGTATTTCTATTTTTCAAGCACAAAAAGTAAATTTAAGTTCATTTAATTAGTTATATGGTTTTCTGTCTAATCAATATTTTAAGTTAAAATATAATAATTTTGGTTCTCAAGTAAACTAATCTTTAAATACCTTCGTTTTTTTTCATAATGACAAATGATAATATTTACGTATAAGTAATACGCATCGTAATTTTTTTGCAATCACAGTATATTGTCAGCAAGTTACCGATCGGCCACAGCGCGCGAACGTGTCAGCCAAAACGATAGCGGAAATAACGGAGCGCTGTACAAAAATAGTCATATCTTTTACAACAATAAAACAATGCAGATAATTCTTTCACCAAAAACTGCTCCATTCTATTCCGCAAATTTCATATCATAGAAGTGGTAGTGGGGGGTGGATGAAGTAAAAAAATATTTTGAGGTTTTTGAGGTTTCTGGTTCCTATACATATACTAAATCACAATTTTTTTTCATCCCCTTTAATAAGGTGGTGGGGGTGGTAATGGGGGTGGCTAATGCCAAAAATTTTTTTGAGACCTTAGCTTCTCTTGTATATACTAAATACCAATTTCATGAAGTCTTACCTGCTTGATTTACCTATTTACCCCAAATTTACCCCAATTTACCCCCAACCCTTCGACGGAACAAGAAGAAAATATAATCTAGTTCTAGATCTCGTTAAAGTACATATGTGTACCAAATTTCAAGTCAATATCTTAAACGGTTCCAGAGTAAACGTGCGCACAAAAAAAAGTTACAGACAGACCGACAGACAGACAGACAGACCGACCGACAGACCGACAGACAGACAGAAAATTTTTTTTCGCTCAAACTTAAAATCTCGACGTTTCATGACATTTTAAGCCTATTTGGACAATAAAAATTTTTAAAATTTCGTTACTATACTTCCACTGGACGTGGAAGTAATAACCCTGTAAATGAGATGGGAACATAAAATTAATCAATTTTCAGTGACACAAAAATTTTCGGAAAAATTTTTTTTTATGCTTTTTTGCAATCGCGGACAGAATGGCGCCCTCTGGATTTAGATGCGCAAAGTCATTCCAGATAATGTACATGTTTTTTCAAAAGTATATCTTTGAGTTCACACCCTGGCATTTTAGGAGCGTCTTTTGAGAAGAATGTTTCCCGACTATTATGTAGTTTCCTGAGTTATTTGAGACAATTTGGTGGGAGTTGAGGAGCTTCAGGATTTATCCTCTGTATGTCCATGATCAGGTGGTGAAAAACGTGCATATTTTCTTTTATTTATTGTGCTTCGATTTGCCATTGCAAAATATCAATAAATTTATTTTCATCAAGAATTCATGTACTGCATCTTATATATTCTAAAACATTTTGTAATAACTTTTGATTTCGAATATTTATTGCTTTATTCTCAGATTGTTACAAGATGTTCACAATGTGTTTACCAATATCTTTTTTAGCAATTTCCTTTTAAATAAATAATATTAACGATGATCATTTGGACCACGTGGTCACATTTATATGTCAGTGCATAGCTCCGCCTCTGAATTGTATGCACACTCGATTTTACAACCACCTCAGAAGTGAAGTAATGCACATATGCTCTAGCATGCAAATACTGTTAACGCTTGTTTAACTTGTTTTAACTTGAGAAAAAAAAAAGTAATATTAAAAAGTTTCGACTCATTTTAAAGTTAATTAAATGGTATTTCCGGTATTTTCAATGTGACACATATGGACTGAAAAAAACTAATTCACAGCCAGTTTCATAATCGTTGGTTATCTTTTTGGTTGACTAACCAGAACCTGAAAGTTCTAATAATTAGTAAACACAACTTTACCAGACATTCTTACCTTAATAGTAATGGATAATTAGCCAAATGCTAGCTATTAATTAACCAACAATTGTAAAACTGGCTGTTAATGTCACAGATTTTTATAATAAACTATTAGTCAAATCCTATTCCCATTAGTTAACCAACGATTGTGAAACTGGCTGTCAAAGTCAAAAACGCGAAATGGGTCGATTTACTTGCTCGCAACTGTATAAGCCTACTTTAGTTGAGTAATATATTTTTAATTTGATCTATGAAATAAAAAAAGTGTGAATGACTAAATGTAAATAAATGATTTAAGTATTTCTAATATTTTTTTTTTCTTTAAAATGCTAAGAATCCTATCATGTAATTCAATACTTCGTCAGTATTAGCTAGAAGAGTAGTTGTTTTGATTGGTTCTCCAATAATGAGTGTTTTAAAGTATTTACCTGACTAGTATATTAGCGTGCCCAGATTAGGGCAACAATATACAGAAAGTAGGTATTTTCATAATAAATAAAAAAGTGTGTAAGTTGTGATTTGCATAATACCTAAATAATATTCTCTAATCTTGATCTATGAAACGCATAACATCGACCGCAAACATCATATATTCGTAACAGCAATCCCATTTTGGTAAATGAAATAATGCAGGAGGGAAGCTAACCGTCAATCCCAGTTCATTATTTTGCATCCCACAATCACTCACACACACAAATTGAAGCCAAAAATGAAACCTTAAATATTTAACTGGCAAAGATCAAATTACGCGAGAGCGATGCACTGCACATATTTGGATTATTAAATTATTCGGCTGAGGTCATCCATCACAGTCGCAATATTTACACCATTTGCATTTCCTGTCAAATAAGATTATATTATACGTTTTTTATTGGTAAAAAGTAAATACACAGGGAGAGGTTATCCTGTTGTCTAAATCAAAAGCTTTCTAGATCCTGAATAAGGCTTAACAAACAGCCAAATAAATGGTTTACAATCGTAAAATTGCTCGCAACATATACCGGGTGACCACGAGTCAATGACCCCCCCCCCCCCCCCAACGTTGTAAAAACCGGTGAAAGTTGGGAAAATTAGAGAAAAATTTCACCCCCCCCCCCGCTCATCAATTTTCATTTTGGAGAAAATTTCTGTGATGAGAAGTTGGGAATTATTACCTTCCCCCTCCCAAAAAAAAACTCTAGCGACTCTCCTGCTAACTAGGCTATGGAAATTATTAGTAAGGTTGTAGACTTGTCTGTAAAGAACAAAATAGTTATTTGAATTACTGATAGGTACGACTATGTCCAGGTTTTTTTTTAAAAGACGGAATTTAGTTTTCATTTTCATTTCCGTAAGGGTCCCATGGAAAATTTCTTAATGGGACCGTGCTATTTTCTTTTATTAATCAGAAATAATGATTCATAAACTTTAATTTTTTGGCCATTAATCATTTCTTAACGATACACTCAAAGAAAAGGATAGGTAAATTCAACCAAAAAGGGCATATGAAATCGCGCCTATCTAGTTTCATAGTTAAATCAATCAGAAAAGAATAGTCATACAACTTTATTTGTTTTCGTAAACAAATAGTAGTTTAATAATCATATCTTCTTGTAACAAATTAAATAATACAATGACATTTTTTTATGTTCACTAACCATTTTCAATTTGGTCTATAATTAAATAGTACAACGACTTTGTTTTTTGTTCACCAACTAATTTTTAGGTTGATCTACACTTTATTGTATGATGAAGTCTTTTTTGGTTAACCAAAATCTCAGTATTGAGACATCAGACCACCCAAACCAAAGATTAGAGATCGTTTATAAGATCCATCCAAATATATCGATGATCCCTGAGAGAATTTGAACATTGCAATCATGTTATTAATTTTCTATAAATTCATAAGAGTATAAGATAATGCATGATTGATTATTGTCAGTGATTTGTATGTGGCGTCATCTGGGAATAATTTCTGTAATATACTACGTGGTAAGCAAGCAAATTTTATGGTAATTCTTTTAGAACTTCTAGAAGATGACAATAATATTGGTTTCTCTACCAAGTACAATAATACAGCGAACTAATACTGGGTTAGAATTACAATTCGATAATAGTTAAAAATAAAATATACTATTATCTAGTTTAATATGACAGAATTCAACAAAATAATAGTCAGACGAAAAAAATAATAGTCTTTTGTTGTACGACAACTTTTTATTAATTAAAATAACAATCACCTCTTGTTTAAAAATACCATCAATATAATTTAGTTTAACAAAATTAACGATATTGCTAGTTAACCATTTTTTTTTTGTTGAATTTACCCATACTATTTCTTTGAATGTATAATTCGTAATAATAAAGGCATTTTTAAAAGGTAAGCGCCAACAGATAATTTAATAAGGTACCATCTACGTTTAAATCCAAAATTGCAGATAGCCATGCAAATGGCAGACATTAGCAACAATTGAATTATTCTAGGCATTACTCAGTGATTATCTGAAGTAAGTGTATTGAATTTGTTACTAACAAGTAGTAAATTAATATAAAATGGCTGAAAAATAATGAAAACAGTTTTCAGTTTTTACATCGTGTTACAGGTTTTCGTGTTACAGTCTTGCTGGATGGTCATTTTCGAAAACCTTCTCGCAGTATTGGCGGGGAATAGCAGCTAAAGTTTAATTTTGTTTTGTTCTCACATTTATTAAACCGTGTAGGGCAAAGTACGATAACATTTGTTATTTTTTGTTTTCTTTCTTACAAATATTTTTTTTATTAGAAAAACTATTAAAGTATTTTTTATTGCCTTACCTAAGTCAGTAGAAAATCAATACAGCTTACTTCTTACCTGAGAAAGAAATAAATATATAAGAAAGCAGAAAAACTAAAATTGGTACATTCACAAAAGATCAACTAAATGAGTGGAGGGACTAAAAATGTGTTTTTTTAATTAAAGTGCCTTTGCAAGCTTTTTGTGTGTGGTTCCTTCCAGTGATGTATCTTTGCGTGAGATACTACCACAAAAAGTTTTGACAGAAACTTTATAATATCTAATCTAATACTACTCTATTCCAAAATGCTATATCTCTGTAAATGTAATTTAATGCAAATAATCTTGGGAAATACAGCGTTCTCGTCCCACCTAGAGGCTTGTATATCAGTGTATACTCGGAAGTTATGTAATTTCAGACGAGGATTACGTAGTGGATATACCATCCTTCGGAGGGGATGTAAAGCAGGCGGTCCCTTGTCTATTAAATGTTAGGCAAGTAAAAGATCCCTACTCTTCTTAAGGGAAGAGGTTCGGCAAAATTTCCAGCTCGTCTCCTGGCGTCGGTGATAGGCCCTGGTAGCGGAAATAGGCCGACGTTAAACAGTTAAAAAAAAATAAATAAATAAAAAAATAACTGTTTTTTAGCCGCTACTTGATTCAGCAAATCTGAGGATTTAATTCTTCGGCATGCTGTTGATCGAGAGCCAGGAAAATTTGTGGCAGCTTTAGCGAGTCTTGCGCAATCAAAAGGGTTTTCTCTTAAATATTCCACAAGAGCTGCATCCTCTTCATTACTTGAAACTCTCGGCCGAGAAGATCCTGCCTTTCTGCTAATACTTCCTTCTTGTTCCCAGTGTTTTTTTACTCCCGAAACAGTATTTTTACTAATATTCATATGCCCTGCAATCTGTCTTATAGACCAACCATCTTCTATTTTGCAAATTATTCGAATTTTTGTGCGATCATCTAAATGACGAGGCATTTTTAAAATAAGTAAATTAACAAATATTTATTCTGATAAATTAACTCCTATATAAAAAAGTCAATTTGACAGTCACATTTTGTCACTTTGACAGCGATAAAAAAAGGTGAATCGTTCTTTATCACGATAAAAATGCCTGTTCCTCAAAAGCAGAGTATATCTAGTAGTCGCACGTCATTTTAAAATCTGTACTGTCGGCTATAATTTTTAAGTCTTGTGGAAACTATACTGTACGATATGAGTCGTTTTGAGAAAATTATAATTATTTTTAATTGTTGTTGTTCGTTCACATATTCTGTCGTTAATTTATCTTGCCAAAAATCACTCGAGCTTTTCTTTTATGGATAAATTTCTTTTTAACTCAAAATTTTTCCAATCAGTAATTTTGCTCGAAAAACTGACATTTGACAAAATCGCTCGACCTCCGGTCTCGCGATTTTTTCATGTCAGTTTTTCTCATAAAATCACTGATTGGCAAAATTATTTCGTTACAAAGAGAAATTTATCCGATAAAAAAAAGCTCTTGTGATTTTACTGTTGACAAATTCACCTTTGTTACTATGGAAATGATATATGTCCTCTTTAAATTATACAATATTTCATGTCCCCAATTTTATTGCACAGAAGTGTACATTAAAGCGAACGGCCTTTTCTCTATGCAAATTTCATGTCAACCAAATCTTACATTAATAAACCGTACTGTAATAAAATGAAATAAAGTAGTAATCGTCAGACTGAACTCGAGAATAAAAGCTAACGTGACGATAATACATATTATTACCACAGCGAACAATTCGTGATTGATTTTGATAAATTATTACTGCGGTGTCACCACGGTAGAAGGTAGTTGCTCTTTTATTTATAGGTTAGAGCCTTACAAGGAAAAATCACTAGTAGACTGAAGACAATTTTTTTTCAACTAGACGTGCTGTTCACAAGGAAAGTTGGGAATAAGAAAATTATACAAGGTGTAATCAGTTTCATGTCATTAAAAAAAACTGGTAGTGGGGACCGACTACACAAACAAAAAACCTTCATGACTTTTTCCTCTAGGGGCACTTTGACAAAACTGACCTAGGTCAACAATTTGAATATTTGGGTAGGAAACATTTGAGAACCACTTCCTTTCTGGGTCAATGGACGTGTACTTCCCAATTATACTATTTTTAAATCGTCATAAAAAAGTGCAAAGAATACCGACCGACTTGTCCTCGCCGGCACGCGGCGGTCCGCGGTTTCAAAGCAAAGAAGGGCGGCACCTTTGATGACCGCCTCAACGGAACTAATTATAAAAATGTAAATAATTCTCTCTCTCTCTCTCTCTCTCTTTGCAGAACTGCAAGCAAATGATGGACGTAGAGGTTTAAACACAGCATTTCTTTACATGTGTGTTTTTTTAATTTAGAACAAAATATTGGAGCTTTTATTGTTGTTTATAATTTTTAAGATTTAAATGTGATTTATTAACATTTGTAACCTAAATGAGTGTTCTGGGTTAAAAGCTTAAAAAATGAGAAACTATTGCTTGACATTGGGAAATAAAGAGTTAGACGTCTGAAATACGATAACAGAAAACAATTATGTGTACTTTAAGTTAGGAAAAAAATTTGATTTATTTAACGAATTGCCGATTAGGTGTCGAAAACTAAAATATTCGATAAATCTAGAACTTACCAATAAATTATTTTTGATTTACATAAATTGTTTGAAATGGCTTCCATCTGCATCAATACACTTTTCGGCACGTCGAACTAAGGACATACGCACTTCGTTCAACACATTTGGTAAATTAGGATCATTTCTTATGGTTTCTATGCACATTAAAATACCACTATAAACTGAAAATCAAAATAATATTTGAGGGTATTTTGGATAGCAGGATCCAAATATGCAAAAATATACAGGTTGTCCCATTTAAAATTTTGATTTTCATGTCAATTTTACCGAAACCGGAAGTTGGTCATTTTGCTTCTTTACACCATATAATTGCAAATTTTATCCCATATCACTGCACCAAATTTGAAAAAAAAATCCATTCGCCCATTCAAAAGTTACAAGAGTGTCCCTATCAGCTGAGCCACCCGGTATGTAGTGTATCAAGACTGTTCCAATTTGAAAAATTGTGATTTGATTTGAAAATGTGATTTGAAAAAGTTGATCAGATTCTAAATTAATAAAATATTTTTGTTTTAACACAAAGTGGTCACGCCAAGCAATATTACTCTTTTAAGCATAATACATATTTGATTTTTAAACAAAACGTTTTTTAGTTGGATACAAAACACTTCATCCAAAACCTCCACTATACTTAGTTGATATATAACTCCACAAAAATTAAATATATATTGTATTTTGCAAATAAAACTTTATAACATTTTCTTTATTTTAAACACCCCGGTATAAAATGCAAGCCTCCGATAGAACTCTTCAGGGAAAATGTTGAAATTAAAATCCCAGAAGTAAGTGATGATATATCCGTTTAAGTATCGTGGTTGAATAGGCTTACGTGTAGATCTGGCATCTAGTACAACAACGTTGCTGTAATGTAATGTGATTTCCTTTCACACGTAATAGCACCTCAGGAGTATATCCTACTTTGTAGCAAAAATAACATTAGAAAATCTCGTCTCCTGTACTTGCTAGTGTATACAATACCCGACTTTACGTACACACGTTGAAGCCGTGTTAATAAAATACGAAAGAAATAATATAATATTCACTGTTCTGCACAAAAATACTGATTATACTCTTCGCAAAACGAAGGGTACTTTGCATTTGATCGGCACATTTCTAAAACCGTAAATATCGTGATGTTTTGAGTTATTTTGTTTCTTAAATGAAAGCTGATGATCAAAAATTATGCCTAGGATCTTTAATGTCTGTGCATCGGGATAAAATAATACCGTTAAAACCATAGTCATAATTAGTTCTTCGATTAGTGAATGATAACACTTGCATTTATTTATATTCAAATGAAGTTTATTTAATATGCACCAATCCTATTATTAATTTCAGCCTGTAAGCTATCACAATACTATAAAATATTTTTTTGTCATCGGCAAGAAGTAGTTTGGTCATATTTATCTCTAGAAAAAGTGGTTGACTTTCGAAAAATTTAATATATTTGTGAGGAGGCCATAGAAAACTATTCACAACACCGCTGCCCAAGGAATCACTACTTCCACATCCAGATTTTCTATCCAAGTCACTCAAACGAAAAAAAATTGTATGTGGAAATAATTGTTTATGGAACTTTAACGATATAATATTTGAAATCTTCTAACCCAAAAACCCATAAAACGATACCCCACATCGGTAGTGGGTGGGGTAATGTTAGGTGGGGTGGTAGTAGGTAGGGATTGCATTACCGGTTAACCGGTTAACCGATTAGGAAAAAAAACACAGATGATGATAATTACCGGTTATTTTAATTTTTTACCGGTTATTTCGGTAAATTCTGAACTTACGATATGTCGCGTATTCAACGTTTCTGTCTATGTCACTGACTAGTATTCACTAAATACAGAGTGACTGTCCCAACACCGAGCACTTTTAATAATAAATAAATAATATTATAAAAAGTAAACTCCAAACACCAAGCCCTAAGAAATACAAGAGAGACATTGACAATATCTTACGACAGAAAATTGAATATGTCACTGCCGCAAATATCCGTGGAATATATTTAGAAGTATGTTATTACCAATTCTTATTAACTTATCGACCCACCAATATCGATTGAGGAAGGGCATCTTCAGCTGGTGGTATTCTATGCACAAATATCAGACGATTAACAGATATAGCTTTGAAAAACTAACCCTTTTAACAGGCTATTTTTAAAAAATATTGTATTTTTAGATTAGGTATTCAGTAAATGCGCTATTTGAGTTTATGTTTATAATTTTTGTTATTTAAGTGGATATTTTTGTTATTTACAGAATAATTATTTATTTAAATTTATTTCATTTATATTTTTTCCTTTTGGTAAATTAACTCCTATATAAAAAGTCTATTTGACAGTCACATTTTTGTCACTTTGACAGCGATAAAAAAAGGTGCATCGTTTTTTATCACCGATAAAAATGCCTGTTTCTCAAAAGCAGAGTACACCTAGTAGTCGCACGTCACTTTGAAATCTGTACTGTCAGCTATAATTTTTAAGTATTGTGGAAACTATACTGTACGATGAGTCGAAAATTATAATTATTTTTAATAAATTATTGTTGTTGTTCGTTCACATTCATATTCTGTCGTTAATTTATCTTGCCAAAAAACACTCGAGCTTTTCTTTTATGGATAAATTTCTTTTTAACTCAAAATTTTGCCAATCAGTAATTTTGCTCGAAAAACTGACATTTGACAAAATCGCTCGACCTCCGGTCTCGCGATTTTTTCATATCAGTTTTTCTTATAAAATCACTGATTGGCAAAATTATTTCGTTACAAAGAGAAATTTATCCGATAAAAAAAAGCTCTTGTGATTTTACTGTTGATAAAAAAACCTTTTGTTTGTTCATTATATCAAATATACCTATATAAAAATATTTTTTGTTAAATTTAGATAATTTTGTACGGAAAGAGACAATTGCCATTTTCGCCACCCTAATCATCCATTCTAAAAATTACCGGTAAATACCGGTTAACCGGTTATTTACATTTTTATTTACCGATTTACCGGTTATTAAAACTTCCGGTAAATTGCAATCCCTAGTAGTAGGGGGGCGGATGAAATAAAAAAATATTTTGAGATTTTTGGTTCTTGTACACACACTAAATCACATTTTTGGTAATGGAGGGTGGCTAATGCCAAACATTTGAGACCTTAGCTTCTCTTGTATAAGTATACTAAATACCAATTTTGTTGACTCTTACCTGCTTCATTTACCTATTTACCCAAAATTTACCCCAATTTCCCCCCCCCAACCCTTCGACGGAACAAGATGAAAATATAATCTAGTTCCAGATCTCGTAAAAGTACATATGTGTACCAAATTTCAAGTCAATATCTTAAACGGTTCCAGAGTAAACGTGCGCACAAAAAGTTAGACAGACCGACAGACAGACTGACAGACAGAATTTTCTTTTTCGCTTAAACTTAAAATCTCGACGTTTCATGACATTCTAAGCCTATTTGAACAATAAAAATTTTTGAAAATTTTTTTGTCGTTACTATACTTCCACTGGATGTGGAAGTAATTATTTGAGCCATATCACAAAAATGGCTGCCCCTGCGCCGCTGCAACCCGGATTGCTATGACCGACAAAAAAATTTTCCAATTTTGGCAAAAACATTTTTTTTCAAAACAAAAATCTGAAAAAACATGTACATTCTACATAAAAAAAAGAAACAACTTTTCTCTTTTACAATTTTTTCTAGAACGGATACTTTCGCCGTAAAAAATTATTGAAAGTTGAAAAATTCGAGTTTTTGAACCCGATTTCTGGCAAAAATTGACCTCGGGGCAAAACATTGCAAAGTACAAAAAATTCTTATTTTCTTATAGAGAATCGAAATCCGTCGCCAGAAATGGGGAATTTGTCACCAAATGGTTACCTTGTCAGATGAGCTTTTTAGTTGAGCTTTTCTCCTTCACATTAAGCTCCGTAGGTTTGGCCTGGCGACCCTAGCCGTTCTTACGTTATGTATATTTGACCTTGACACTCAAGCTTGTCTACCCTGCTCGTTGCCGGCAACTCAATGAGTTCCAATGCTTTTATAATCTACTTTGGCCGTAAAAAATTATTGAAAGTAGAATAATTCGAACTTCTGGCGCAAATTGGCCTCGGAGTAAAAAATTACAAAAAGCAAAAAATTGATAATTTTTTACGTAGAATCGAAATCTACTATAAAAAAACATGTTACCCCGTAAAAACTCCATTAAACTCCATTAAAAGTAAAACCCCATAATGCCATTATATAGAGACCACAAAACTGAAAAACTTTTGTCTCAAACATTTTTTGATTGGACCTCATGGGAATGCGTCACATTCAAAAATTATTTGAGGCATATCACAAAAATGGCTGCCCTGTGCCGCTGCAACCCGGATTGCTATGACCGACTACACACGTTCAGAGAATGACTTGATAAGCATCCCGACCAATTTTTGACTCTCCAACTTATATGTTCCATTTTTGTCGGCTCTCGTACTATTTGTATAAATATTTTTACATTTTTTTTATTGTGGAATACAAATTTTTAAATCGATTAAGGTTATTACTTCCTTTTTATGAACTTCCTTTGCATGGACCTTTAGCCGCTGTAGACTAACTTATTCATATTACGATGATCTGAAATAAAAAAATTATGAAACATGGACTAATTAACATGAGGAACGATAAACCTGGTGAATTGACTGTAAATTAGACACCGAATTGGAACAACTTTTGATAATCATTCAAATACAAATTAAAATACCGCACGTCGTTCGCCGTCGTAATTGAACGTATGAAATGAAGTAAATGCGAGAGAAACCTGTTCACTTCTCGGTCTGCAACCAGCTGGCATTTCTACCTGTAGAATAAACTAAGGCCGTCGAGTCAGGTGGGAGATTTACGGTGCATTGTGTCGTGGTCGTGCCTCACAAACCCCACACCCTCTAGAAATAAAGCAGCAGTGTCTTGCTCGGAAGAAACCGAGCTGTGCCCTGATTTCAGATTTTATTTGCAATTTACATGCAAGTTGAGATTTGTTGCCTTTTATCTTTGCTATGGAAATTTTTGGAATGGTTGACCCAGTTTGGCCAATGTGACAGACCTCTTATGCTAATGTTTTTATCCAAACTAGCAGAATGTTTAGATATAATATATAGTAATCATAACAAATATAATTATATGTGATGATCTTAACATTAATTTTTTATGTAAGAACAGAGACACTATGAATCTTATAGACATTGTAAATTCTTATTGTGTTATCTTGTACTAGACAAACCTACTTACGTTCAGAATACTAGGGCATCAGCTATTGATTATATAATGTCAAATTTGAACAATAATTTGATAGATAAGAGTATACTAGAAACAGATCACACTGCCCAAAAAATTGGGTAATATGATCTGTAATGTAAATACCTCACAGAGTAAGACCCCCCATATACCTTTAGATCTTTCTCAAAAGTAAACATTTTAGAATTGAAACAATTTTTTAAATAACGAATCATGGAACAGCGTTTATCATAAACAAACTGTAGAAGCTAAAGGGGTCTACAGACTACCGAACCGACCAACCAACCAACCAACCAACCTACTCGGTACACTTTGAAAATTGCCATGGCAACTCGTAAAAGTAAGCTGGTCTGCTGGAATTCCAGCGTCTCCAAAGCGTATCGACAATGTTGGGTCCAGTAGTTTTACGAGTTCGCATAGCAAACTTCAAAGTGTACCGCGTAGTTCGATTGGTTGGTTGGATCGTCTGTAGACCCATTAAGTATATAGCTTTTAACAGCATGGTTAGTACAACTCAAGTTTTAAATTTGTCACTAAAAAGCTCGATCCAAAAAATAATGAGAGCTGGATCACAAAGGGCATTACGATATCATCTGTAAGGCTTAAAGAGTTATTTAAAATGCAAAAACAAAATCATATCTTTAAAGACTATTATAAATCATATAAAAAAGTGTATAATGGAGTCATAAGGCGAGCAAAAAAGATATATTTTGACAATATTATTATAAACTCCGCAAACAAATCTAGAACTGTATGGAAAATAATAAACAGTTGTACTAAGATTATAATTTAAAAAAAACTTTTTAAAAATAAGCTTTTAAAAAATAACTGGTCCGCCATCTTTGGGAGTCCGCTATATTAGATTTAGAATGACGTCACTTAGCTAACCAAGCATTGTCATCCAAACTAAATGTGTATGCAAAATTTCAGCTCAATCGGTTGGGGATAACTGTTTTAAAATTCAATTGCAAGATTTGACCCATACTAACAAAGCAAGTTAAATAAAAGCTTGTAAAAATGAACCAAATATACACCACAGATAAACAAATAATCTCCAATGAATTTAACAACTCTTTTATTAATTTACCAATAACTTTAGTTTCTAAGCAAAAATATAGTCTTAATAACTGTGCAGGCAATTGCCAAGGTCATCTCTAAGATTCTGGAGTGCCGACGTAGCGAGATTTCGGCAGCAGAGCTGGACGGGGAGGAATGAGTCCAGTGGATAGAGGATTGAGTCATTCAATACTTAACATCGATACGTGTCACATAGTTTAACTTGACGTTATAAATATCGTATTTTAATAGATATAAATATTCTTCAGTTTAGTTTATTTTTATTAAGGATAGTTTTTACCCCAATCTCAATATTTCAGAAGTCAATTTATTATCTGTCACTGATGACTTCATTTGTCTAGAACCTGTCACTCTCCATGAGACAATTGATGTTATAAATAACTTAAAATTAACAAATTCGGTTGGTCCAGATGACTATTCTGTAAAAAAACCGCTGCCCAAGGAATCACTACTTCCACATCCAGATTTTCTATCCAAGTCTCTCACAACGAAAAAAATATGGACGTGTCAAGATCGCATGTTTTTGTAATTTTTTCGGTTCCAGAATGCAAAGTGTTTTTTAAAATTTTTCGGATATATCTCCGAAATGGTGACAGTTAGCTCGAAATAAAAAACCGCTGCCCAAGGAATCACTACTTCCACATCCAGATTTTCTATCCAAGTCTTACAACGAAAAAATTTTGTATGTGGAAATAATTGTTTATGAAACTTTAATAATATAATATTTGAAATCCCATAAAACGATACCTCACATCGATAGTGAGGTGGGGGTGGTGATAGGGGGTAGTGGGGTGTGGATGAAGCAAAAAAATATTTTGAGGTTTTTGGTTCTTGTACATAGTCCACACTAAATCACAATATTTTTTCATCCCCTTTAATAATAAGGTGGGGGTGGTAATGCCAATAAATTTTTTGAGACCTTAGCTTCTCTTGTATATACTAAATACCAATTTTATGGACTCTTAGCTGCTTCATTTACCTATTTACCATTTACCCATTTACTCCAATTTACTCCCTAACCCTTCGACGGAACAAGATGAAAATATAATCTAGTTTCAAATCTCGTTAAAGTAAATACGTGTATCAAATTTCAAGTCAATATCTTACACGGTTCCAGAGTAAACGTGCGCACAAAAAAAAAGTTACAGACAGACATTTTTTTCATTCAAACTTAAAATCTCGACGTTTCATGACATTCTAAGCCTTGAACAATGAAAATTTTTAAAATTTTTTTTTGTCGTTACTATACTTCCACTGCACGTGGAAGTAATAATCAAACAATGTACAAGACAACTTGCGGAACGGGGCGGGCGTAGAGGCGACTTCAATGTGAATATCAGTCGATATTCCGTTGAAGCAACGTCGTTCCGGTTAGTACTTGGATGGGTGACCCATCTTGGGAAATACAGCATACTCGTCCCACCTTCTAGTATATCAGTGTATACGCGGAAGTTACGTAATTTCAGACGAGGGTTGCGTAGTGGATATACCATCCTTCGGAGGGGATGTAAAGCAGGCGGTCCCTTGTCTATTAAATGTTAGGCAAGTAAAAGATCCCTACTCTTCTTAAGGGAAGAGGTTCGGCAAAATTTCCAGGAGTAGCTCGTCTCCTGGCGTTGGTGATAGGCCCTGGTAGCGGAAATAGGCCGACGTTAAATAGTTAAAAAAAAAAAAAACTTGCGGAACCACTAACACATATTATTAATGAATGTTTTAAGAATGGCTCTTTCCCTAGCCTCTTAAAAGTTTCAAAATTTATACCTCTGTTAAAAAATGGAGACAGTAAGCAATTCTCTAATTATCGTCCGATATTATTATCAGTGTTTTCTAAAATTTTTGAAAAATTATTAGCTAAACGTATAATTGCATGTTTAGACAGTAAGAAATTCTTATCATCATCTCAACATGGTTTTAGAGAAGATAGATCAACAATATCAGTACTTACAAATATTCGAAACTTTATGTATAAAAATCTATACCAAGGAAATAAAGTTATAGCTTTATTTATTGATCTGTTCAAAGCCTTTGACTGTGTTGATCATAGTATCCTGTTAAAAAATATAGAACGTTATGGTCTGCAAGGAACATATGACAAACTTTTAACATCATATTTAAGTAACCGTAAACAATTTGTTGATTTTTTGGTGTAAGATCTAAGGAATAGAAGTTCTCCAAGGTAGTGTGTCTGGGCCCTCTTCTGTTTATTTTATACACAAATGACTTAGATAATTACCTGTTTATATTCCTTTGTGTTTTGCAGATGATATCTCAATCATTGCTAATGATAAAGCCTTAACTGATGCAATACACTTATTGAACACTAACTTGCTATTATAGATGTAGTACATGTATGAAGAAATTGACAAGTCTGTTCGTAAGGGGACCCTTGTTGATGTTCTAGCTTGGTCAGATTTAGGTCAATGATACATGAAAGGAACGAATAATTTCTTTGAAAGTTATCTGCTAAATACCCAAAATAATATTTTATAACAATGATGTAAGCAGAAATACAAGATTTTTATTTTTAAAAACTAACTTGTTCTCTATTTCGGAGTATTTCAAAAATAAAAAACTTGTGTTGAATCAAAATAAAACTTTTGTTTTGGAATACCAGCCTGTTGGATCACATTACACATTAAGTGTATATGTGAAAAATGATGGGAAATTGATTCAACAGGTGACGTCATTCAAATTATTAGGTATTAATATAGATCAATCTCTAGATTAGAAAACTCATGTAACTTATCTATGTGGTAAGTGTGCAAACAGCTCTCATTTGAAAAGATTACAAACCATTACAAACATAAGTACGGTAAACACTTTTTATTTTTCTAACATTGAATCACGTCTCCAATATGGGATTACTATGCGGGGTAATTCAACATGGGCAAATAGAGTGTTTGTGTTACAAAAAAGAGCCATAAGTTGTATGTTCGGAATTAAATATAGGGAATCTTGTAAAATGACATTGAAGCAACAAAAAATCTTTACTCTACCATGTTTATATATTTTTGAAATTTTGACATTGGTAAAACGTTTATTCAGCTTTAATTCGTTAAATACACACCACAGTTATTAAACTCATCAAAACCTCAAATGAAATTTTAGGACGATCACAACACTTTCCCTGTATAGGTACTCCATGTATGGTAAAGTGGAAAATATTAAAAAAATCGAATAATCAGAGCAAATTATTTAATGTATCCTTCCGCCATTTTGGAAAATGGCGTACCCAGCATAAAATGCCGACGTGTCTCTACATATAAAACCATTCTTTGACCTATTGAATATAACACAAAGTGGCACGTTCTTATCAGGATTTGCAGCTTTCGTATAGAATCTCTTGCGAACTGCTTCCACTAAAAAGAATTGCGTTGAGGGCCATTTGAATTGAAGTGTATATAGTAAAGCGATTGAAATATCCGCTAGTCGACGGGTTGCAATCTGTACAAGTCCTACATTGAATTGATTTATACAAGTAACTTCACAGAAAATATAGTGTTTTCTTCTTCGAATGTAATAATAATAACAATAATAACAGTATTTTATTGGATAAACCAAATGGTCACTGACTGAAGCCCTTCAGTCAGGCTGTAATAGTTTGCTTGAAACTAATGTACGATTCAGATGTATTGAGCCCACACTTTATCCGCAAATATCACAAAAATGGAAGAGAGGAAACAGTTGAAAAAGTTATGTGTTCATTATGTGTCTATTGCAAATCTCTGAAGTTTGAATAACTTAGGTGAAAACGTTTGAAGGTTATTTAATTTCTATCTACCCTAGTAGTCCAGTCAATGAAAGAGTTGTGGAGAACATTTAGGAGGGGAGGGGAGAATTTTTCTCTTCAGGAATGTGTTGGTGGTAGTTAGGAGGTAGACATACTAAAAGTCCCCGCCCTTAGCCCAGCCGCTTAAGGGGGGAGAGGTGGGTGGAAAGGTTCCTTTTTTCGATTCTTCGCTTATAACTCGGAAATGATGCGTCGTACGGAAAAAGGTAATCTACACTCAAAGAAATAGTATGGGTAAATTCAACAAAAAAAAATGGTTAACTAACAATATCGTTAATTTTGTTAAACCAAACTATATTGATGGTATTTTTAAACAAGAGGTGATTGTTATTTTAATTATTAAAAAGTTGTCGTACAACAAAACAAACATTAACTTAAAAAATAGATGAATAACACTATTATTTTGTTCGTCTGACTATTATTTTGTTGAATTCTGTCAAATTAAACTAGATAATAGTATATTTTATTTTTAACTATTATCGAATAGTAATTCTAACCCAGTATTAGTTCGCTTTATTATTGTACTTGGTAGACAAACCAATATTATTGTCGTCTTCTAGAAGTTTTAAAAGAATTACCATAAAATTTGCTTGCTTACCACGTAGTCTATTACAAAAATTATTCTCAGATGACGCCACATACAAATCACTGACAATAATCAATCATGCATTATCTTATACTCTTATGAATTTATAGAAAATTAATAACATGATTGCAATGTTCAAATTCTCTCAGGGATCATCGATATATTTGGATGGATCTTATAAACGATCTCTAATCTTTGGTTTGGGTGGTCTGATGTCTCAATACTGAGATTTTGGCTAACCAAAAAAAACTTCATCATACAATAAAGTGTAGATCAACCTAAAAATTAGTTGGTGAACAAAAAACAAAGTCGTTGTACTATTTAATTGTAGACCAAATTGAAAATGGTTAGTGAACATAAAAAAATGTCATTGTACTATTTAATTTGTTACAAGAAGATATGATTTATTAAACTACTATTTGTTTACGAAAACAAATAAAGTTGTATGACTATTCTTTTCTGATTGATTTAACTATGAAACTAGATAGGCGCGATTTCATATGCTCTTTTTGGTTGAATTTACCTATCATTTTCTTTGAGTGTATGCAAAATTAAACGTAATTAAATTTCCCACAAGAAAGTTTATATTCATTTTCTTCCTATATGTTATAGTTTACGAGATATTCACCAGCGAAAATCGATAATTAATAAAAAAAAAGTCAATTATGTACCTTTAATATTTCTATTAAAGTGGTTTACCGTGGTCTGCTAATAAATCACAGTCACAAAACAATTTTTATTTTACAACACTGGACGTATTTACTTACGTAATATTTTGTCGAAATCTATACATTTCCTTAAATATACACTGTGACTCACGCGTTTCTCGAGCAGATGCGCTATGATTGGTTTTTCAATGATAATTTCCTTAATTTTTAAGCTATTCAATCGCTCCAGAGAACTTTAAGGGCTACAAGGCATGTAAAGTTGAACTTCCTTGAACCTTTCGTTTTTGAGATTTTTGAGTTTAAAGGGCTCGGGGAAGGTGGTCTCAATTAATTTTCATCCTAGAGAAATAAAAAAAAACAAAATTTTTAGTAAAAAAACCTAAATGTTTGCACTGTAGCATTTTTTACGTATCTTCTTTAGTCTTTGAACGAAAATTTTAAAGAAATTTCAAAAATCCTTTCAAATTTGAACTTTTTTTTCAAATATAGGCATTCTAAACCGGTCAAACTTCTAGAACATATTGTTAGTACTTAAACAAAGTAAATTGTAAATGGATTACGTTAAATTTCAATTCTTGCGGTGAAGCCATTGGTTTCATTTCTGATTTTTTCTCCGAAAAAAAGAGAACCATTTAATTTTCATCATAATTCCGTTAGTTTTTATACTAACGACTTTTACTTTAGTTTATTTTAAAGGTCTTTTCAAGTACTTTTAAAAATGTTTTATGTTTTCCTCCAAAAATTTTCCGTTTCTCCATTATTTAACGTTGAAAGGATCGAATTCAGTTTTCGTCGAACAAAAAGCCACCTTTAACGAGCCATAACTCGGTTCGTATTGCATCTACAGAAATTTAAAAAAAAACGATTTGTTATTTTATAGGCTTTATTTTTGTTTATGATAAATTTTTTGGTAAAATTTAAAGTTTTCGAGTTATTAGGGAAAAATCTTTCTAAAACATGCATTTTTTAGATGAAAAATCAACATTTTCAATCAAGAATAATTCAAACGACGTATGCGGTTATTTTGAATGTAATAATTTCCACCCCCGAGAAGAGGTGGCATCTACCTACCCCCACTTGGGATTTTCTGATTTTCAATGGTATTAAAAAACACATATTTAAAAAAAATGATCAAAATCGGAGCTGTTGCTGAGAATTAAAAAGTGAAAACCTACGACTCGACTATTATAACAAATGTTCTTGTTAATAGTTTTCCATGGCCTCCTCACAAATATTAAATTTTTCGAAAATTAACTACTTTTTCTAGAGATAAATGTGACATATGATATATAGTTGAATAGCTAATTTAAGTTGTGATCAAATAATGAAATAATTTACAGGGTGTTCCATTTAAAAGAACATAAGTTATGTCTATATCTCGAAAACTGAGGCATGTATAATTTTCTTCTTATCAGCAACGGATTTTACTCAAAAAAGTGCCTTAAGAATGTGTTACACGATTTTCGATTCGACACTTGGTAATTGAGATACAGAGATCAAAAACGCTCTGTAGCTCGGTAGTCGAAAAAGATAGACGGTCGCGGTTTGCACCATTATTTGTTTCTCGAAAATCGAGTTAATGACACCTATATTGGTTTTTGTCCATCTGCCACAGTTTTAGAGAAAACCGCAAATCCCATCGAATTTGGTCCACCCCATACCTACTAATTTTGTTAGTTTTGATATACTTTTTTTTTATTCATACATCAAAGTGAACTTGCTCATCTGCTTTTGTTACGTGACAAACTTTTTTTTCAAATATTTTCATGGAATGTAAATCGTGATAATTAGGTCACGGTATTTCAAAGCAAGTATGCCTTCACATTTAACTTTAAAATTATTTTTAGGATACAATATCCATTATTCATGTCACGTCTGAATATCTTAATAATGTAAATTTTTAATCTCGCGATTGTTCTACTTTTTAAAGCAGTGACATTTAATATGTTTTCCGAAATAATAGTGTAAACTAAAAAAAAAATGTAAATGTCCGTAGATTGCTGTGTTGTAAATGACCTATTGTTATTAGCAACACTTGTTTAGTAATTTTTTTTTATTTCGCTATCAGCGCGTTATAATAGTTCGAGCGCTGAGCTGAGCGTTGAACAATTTAAGAAAATAAAAATTAGTGATGACGCATCTGTGGATAATAGTATATTATTCAACGAGCGGTAATGTACGTAAAAACTCAAGCTACATGATTATTCTCGTTTATGATAAAAAAGGAACTAAGTTAAGACTTGTATTGCCTACTAACAAACAATGCTGATTTTGTTTGTACGTTTAACAAATATTCGTCCATAATAAGAAAACAAAGAGAGATAGGTATAGGGAATGGTAATATCAATCGATGCAGAATTCAATCCTCTATTAGATTCTGTGAAAATATACAGGGGGCTCTATTTGAAAAAAATGACTTTTTGACGTTTGAACTAAAACAATGTTCGACTGTGAAAATAAAATACTCTGTATGATATTGTGAAAACATAAGAGAACTTTTAGTTAGGTCATAGGATACTTGTAAGAGTTTGAAAAGAAAATTTCCTAATCGGCTACATGATAGAAGATATCGATTTTTTTCCCGAAGGGTGGGAACCGTCAAAAATCTCCAAAAATATTAATTATCTCGAAAACCGGTATGTTTAAGAGTATGTTATGGTACATAAACCTAAGCTAAAATTTTATGTGGAATCGAAATATGCAATAAAATACAGGGTGTTCCATTTAAAATAACAAAGTTAGGTGCTACATCCGGTATAAGCGGAAGTAGCACAAGCATGAAAATATTTCCGTTGGATCCGCCGTATCCAAAAACCCCCTCATATCAATGTTCAAATTTCTAAACTCGACAGATCCCAAGAAACGTCTAATACCCGCTTTCCGTGAATGACTCTGTATAGCTTCTTATCGCACATTTGGGCACACGGCTCCCTAACTATCAATAAATAATATATTACTGGTTATCAAAAGACGCATTATGCTTATCCTCTACTTGTTGCCTATCTCTCTCTCTCTCTCTCTCTCTCTCTCTCTCTCTCTCTCTATTCTTATAAAATCTCTTATTTAGTTAGCTAGAGTCCTATTGCACATTTTCAAACTTCTTCGTGCGAGTTTACGCCCAGGACATATTAACCTAACATGAATCATTACCGTAGTACTCCTTTATGAAGCTCGAGACAATTTCGATATTGAACCCTACACATACCACCCTAGATAAGGTATTATTAAAATAAAACGCTACGGTGTTCACCGTTTAGATAAAAGTGAACACAATTTCACGATTGATAAGCTCAATTTAATATTTATAAAAGGATCACGCACAAAGTAACTTCCAGTAATTACAATATGCCGCTCGGTTAGAAAATATAAGCCACGTACAATACTTCTTTGCACGCAAATCGTAAACAAATCTAACAAGTAATTTACAGAGCGATTTTTATCAGTGGTTAACAACAGGCAGCTTTTTATAAGGAAATCGCTGAGAGGCGGGGGGGTACGGTGGTTCAGATCTATGCGGGTGAGGCAAAAATGGGGTTATAAATACTTACTAGAATGACCCTGTCGACATTCAACGGAGTGGGGACGTTAAAAAATGTATCCCAGAAATTATCCTTTAGAAACACACCTTTGAACTAACTACTACTAACTATTCAAGAAATTCGGGGCTCTGTTATTGATCTCACTAAATCTCATCAAATGTGGTACATTCACGATGGAGCTCCTGTTCATTTCAGTGTAAATGTTCGCGACCATTTACATGTGGTTTATCCTAATTGTTGGTTAGGTCGCGGAGGGCCTCAGCAATGGCCAGCAAGATCTCCCGATCTCAATAGTATGGATTTCTTTTTGTGGAGTCATCTTAAAACCCTGGTGTATAAAACTCCCATTAACACTTTAGAATATTTGAAGAGCTAAGTGGATAAATGTGTTATGTCACAAAAACACGTTATTGAGTAATTTAACTCGAAAGTTTTTAGGTGAGAACTTTTTTGTTATAACGACTATATAGCTTGCATTTTGCGATGATATTGACATTTGATGTACTTTTCAGAGACAAATAACTAAAGTTGTCAGTTGTCATTATTTTCGAAAATTTAAAAAAAAATAATGTACATAACACCTTTATCCGTTCATAAGTTTCTCTGAAATGAATAAGGAATTAGTGAATAAAAGTGTTAAGAAATTAAACATATTTTATTATTATTAAAATATTGTACAATTTTTAGGTGGACGGACAGTTCTACGGTTTTGAGCCACAGTTTGGTCATTTCCAAGTATGTTGTGATAATACGGCCTTACCATTCATTTATGAATGGTAATTGTTCTTTAATATTGGCCAGTTTTCCTACACTTAGGCTGCCCTTATTTTCATTAAACACCGTTAGAGCAATACAGTCGGAATTTATCTTATGCATATTCCTTTTCTTTAAAATATCGACTTTGTAAAATGGAGTCATTTCATCTAGTAATGTAATAGTAGAACCCATAGGTGCCATTTTATACCGTCCGTCGTGAAAATAAACCTTGTCATTGTTCAAGTTTTTCTTCCTGTTTTACAAATTGAGTTTTGAGGCAATTCCATCAGTATTCTTGAAATGATTCTTCATATCTATGACAACGGCGTCTTTGGGAGTTCTTAAAATTTCTCGATACTGGTCCGGAACGTAGATGTTTTGATGTTTCCTTAAAATTTTCTCGACTCTGCCAAAGACTCTGTCTGAATCTAAATATGAATGTCCCACCTCCGAAAATTTATGGTCGATAACTTTAAATTCTCTTTAAAATCAAGAACTGGTAAAGTGTAATGATATTGAAGTTTTTATTTTGTCGACCACAGGAGTCGGACCATATTATAATGTGATCGATCTTTTCTTGGAAATATTCATTGTAAAATTGTGAAAAGGTATGTAAGCAACTAGCAATTTCTAGGCTTTCACGGCTGGCCATATCTTCAGTCCATGTGAAAAATAACGTTTTTTTTTCAGTATTCCTCAATGTATGTATGCCAAGGTTGTAAAACCACATTTGACGAAGGTAAAATGCTTTCGATGTACTTAATTTTGGCAGCGGCATGGTTTGCTGAAGATCTAAAGTAAGAAAGCAAATCGTTCTATCTACTGTAACTTTTGCTCCGTCACGCTTTTGTTGTTCGAAAGCTAGTTTGTAATTTTCTCCGTATTCTTTAGTATTATTTATTCTATTTTTTTTTTTAACCCAATATATGTAATTGTAATTCTTAAACGATAACCTTACAAACCCAAATGACCTTTGACTTGATTGGCGTAATTATCATACTTATTATTTTTTCCGCAAGAATTTCGGAATTCGCCAGATTTGCCTTAAACAATTTAATGCTCTTTCAAAATATTGGGTGGGCAGAAGCCATACCAGATATCAGTTTTGCTCTTGTCATAAAAATTTCTACGGTCCAGCCCTCTTCTACTTGTCAGCATAAAAATGTTTGTACAAAAATCAACACCGCAAAGCGTCACTTTCCAGTATTTCTGATTTACAGACTAATTTGCTAGAATACTTTGGTAAATTCGTATTTTATTATTGCATTTTATGTTGATAATGTTTTGTTTTTAAAATATTATTAAAACTTGCCTGGGAAGAAATTGCCACTATGTGACTGATTTCTGCTGAATTGCCAAAAGGTATAAATGTTTTTACAGCAATTAGATACTCAAGTACCATCTAGACTCTTGTACCATCTCATACCATTTCGAAATTGAACGAAATGAATATATGGATTAAAACACTATAAGCACTATTTCCAAATATCAGCCGATTTATAAACATCTTACATGATTCATGAAATCATTTATTCATTGCCATTTGTAATATCAGTTTACTACGACTGGCCATTTTCACTATAATAGTAAGAAACACTTAACACAACTTGTCACATTAATGTCAATATAACATAACTTTAAAAGCAAAGTGTTTTGGATTAAAACAATTTAATATCGCACAGTAATGGATAAAGGTGGTATGTGATCATGACACATTTATCCATTAAATTATATAAAAACCATATGTACATAACACCTTTATCAAACATTAAAACGCATTTAGGAAAGGTTTATTATCCCAAAAACTTATTGAAATGATAGAGGCGAAAGCATGCCTATTAAATAAATGTGGCCATTTCGAATTTTTTTTTTAAAACGATATTCATCATCATCATTATCAATGTGAATAATAATTAGTTTCAATTTGAATTTAACTGTTTTAATCAAGAACTGTGCGTCTGACGAGAAAAACGCAAGAGACCGTGTTCATGTAGAATTGACCGGGCTAATCAGAAAAAATATCCACATGGAAAAATGTCAGTGGCGAACCACTTTTTTGGTAAAAAATATCAGAGGGCATGTTTGTAGGGACGCCACTGGTGCAGCGATAAAATAACTTTTCTAACGAAAATAAATTCCAACAAATCCTCGGAGCCAGAAGTTTGAATAAATTACATTACATTAAGTTAAAGGTAAAAAAAAAAATGTTTTGGCCTTTAACTTTATATAATAAAAAAGGGCATTTTTTGTGCAAAATTCGGGCTCCGAGGATTTGTTGGAATTTCGGTAAGCTTTTTTTTTTTCTTTATTGAGGGGACAGGATGGCGTCTAACAACACTACATTTTTCCACCTCGCTCAGTATTATCCACGAAATGGCATGCTATTTTTTATGAAAAAATGTGACGGTTGTTTATTGAAATTATTGGTCATTATTTTATTTAATTGTTACTATTAGTGCCAGGTTTTTAATAGGCAATCCAGTCGTTTCATCAAAGACATGGTACTAGTAGTTTGTATAAAAATTTTCATGAAAAATGATGTCGGTATATATCACACGGCCGGATCTCGCACTATACAAGGTGTAATCAGTTTCATGTCATTAAAAAAAACTGGTGGTGGGGAACGACTAAACGAACAAAAAACAAAACTTTCGAAAATTTTCAATAATATTGTTTGAGAACTGCTGGAATGTTGGGATAGGCTTTTATTTATGTCGGCGCCTCTAACCATCAAATACGCTAATACGGCTCTTTCAAAGTGTCGCGCTCCTTTGTTAGAGACGCGCGTCGGCGAGGACACAAGTTGATAGTCACACTTTTTTATGGCTTTTTAAAAGTAGGTAAGGTAAGGTCTTTAGCGGTGCGGTAAAGGTGAAAGACGTTGGCGTTTTCTGAGTGCTTAGTAGATCTGAAGAAAACTATACTCTCTCTTGTGCAATATTTTAGTTTATGTGGGCACTTCGTTAGGTACACACGTCGAACCCGTTTGTTGTTTTTCTATGTGGCTTTTGTTCTTTTTGAATTTTGGGCCACGTATTTACAGTTAAGATTTATTTTATTGACTTACCGTTCAAGTCGTTAAATTCTTGATTATGTACAGATACTACTTGTTCGTTCTTTTTGTGTTGCTTTTTGGATTTTGGACCAAGTTTTTATTTTTATTTTCTTTAATGACAACGTTAGCTGATAGTTTAGTGTGGTATTTTAAAACGCAGATTTTGAACACTATGGGAGATTACACTTACCCAGAGCTCGCGGATATGCAATTGATGTATGGAGAATATCGTGGAAATGCAGCAGCTGTGGAACAGCTTTATCGTTTAAGATTCCCTAATCGTCGTCATCCTTGTGCATGTACATTTGTAAGCATTGCTCAGCGTCTTCAGGAAACAGGTCGTCTCGATAGTCATGGAGGACAGGGTAACTGAAGCGGTGGTTCAAGTTTTGGAACTTGTAGAAGAGGATTCAACTTCAAGGACCCGCGATATCGCGAAACGAGTGGGAGTATCCCATTGTGTGGTGTGGAGGACTTTAAGAGATATGAACTTTGATCCCTATCACTATCAACGTGTGCAAGCTCTAAAACCTCAAGATTATGCAGGGCGAATGGAGTTTTGTAGGTGGATTTTGAGAAAACACGCTGAAAATGAGGATTTTTAAATTTTCTCTGTTTCTCCGATGAGTCGGGTTTTACCAGGAGTGGAGTGTTTAATTTTAAAAATATGCACTATTGGGCAGACGAAAACCCACATGTAATAAGGGCGCATTTTCAACGACGGTTCAGCGTTAATTTGTGGGCAGGAATTTGCGGTAATAAAATAATTGCACCTATAGAATTACCCGCTAGATTAAATGGTGACGTATACTTAAACTTTTTACACCAAACATTGCCAAATTTGTTGGAAGATGTACCTTTGGCAAGGCGCAGAAGAATGTGGTATATGCATGATGGCACGCCAGTTCATTTTAGTCTGGTTGTTCGAAATTTTTTAAACACGGAGTTTCCTCAACGATGTATTGGGCGTGGCAGACCAGTACCATGGCCTGCTAGGTCACCCGACTTAAATCCGATGGATTTTTATTTTTGAGGCCATCTTAAATCTCTGGTTTACCGTGATCCAATTGACACTTTGGAACAACGTATTTTAATGTGTATAGCAACCATAAAAAATGATCCTAATTTACCAAATGTGTTGAACGGAGTGCGTATATCCTTAGTTCGACATGCCGAAAAGTGTATTGATGCAGGCGGAGGCCATTTCGAACAATTTATGTAAATCAAAAATAATTTATTGGTAAGTTCTAGATTTATCGAATATTTTAGTTTTCGATACCTGATTGGCAATTCGTTAAATAAATCAGATTTTTTCCTAACTCAAAAATACACATAACTTTTTCTGTTATCGTATCTCAGACGTCTAACTATTTATTTCCCAATGTCATGCAATAATTACTTGTTTTTTAAGCTTAACCCAGAACACTCATTTAGGTTACAAATATTAATAGATCACATTTAAATTTGATAAATTATAAACAACAACAAAAGCTCCAATATTTTGTTCTAAATAAAAAAAACACACATGTAAAGAAATGCTGTGTTTAAACCTCTACGCCCATGATTTGCTTGCAGTTCTGCAAAAAGAGATAACGAATTATCTACATTTTTATAATTGGTTCGGTTCAGGCGGTCATCAAAGGTGCCGCCCTTCTTTGCTTTGAAACCGCGGGCCGGCGAGAACGAGTCGGTCGGTAATCTTTGCACTTTTATATGACAATTTAAAAGTTGTATAATTGGGAAGTACACCTCCATTGACCCAGAGAGGCAGTGGTTCTCAAATATTTCCTACCCTAATATTCAAATTGTTGACCTAGGTCAGTTTTTTCAATGTGCCCGTAGAGGAAAAAGTCATAAAGGTTTTTTGTTTGTCTAGTCGGTCCCCATTACCAGTTTTTTAATGACATGAAACTGATTACACCCTGTATGTATGTGTCAAACTTAGTGATTGAAATTTCACCCACCTCCCGCTATCCGATCGAGCTGAAATTTTGCACACAGCTTTGGTTTTGAGGACAATAATACATAGTACATCCAATATCGTTCTATATCCAATATGACGGACACCCCAAGATGGCGGTTTACCTTTTTGACATGGGTACCAAATGAAAGAATTTGGCGTGACGCCATTCTAAACCCAATCTGGCGAGAGCTTTAAGATGGCGGATTACCTTTTCTTTACAGCCCCTTTGACATGGGTATCAAATGAAACGGTTTAATGAGTCGATCACTATAAGCTATGTGATATCATTTAAGATCCAAGATGGCGGCTTACCTTTTTTTTTTCGTCATAAGAATACGATAAGCTACGTGACAAAGACTAAAAAGTTAAAAATAAACACTTTTTTTAAAAACAATGTTTTTATTTTAAAACCAAATTGCACTAAAAAGTAGAAAATAATGTTTAACTTTTAGAGAACCACTGAGCCCTCATCAAATGTAAATCAAAATGATTAGACGAAGTAATATTGTATGAGCGCCCAATGGTTTTCTATTTACAAAGTTAAAAATTATTTTCTACTTTTTAGTGCAATTTGATTTTAAAATAAAACCACTGTCGGCTCCGGGTCTATCCAGGGAAAACGATTTTTGTCTCAAACATACTTTTGTAACAACGTACAAGGAAATATATTATATTTGCAAATTATCTCTCGTAAAAAGGAATAAAGAAAATCAAAAACCTTTGAGCATAATTATTATTAAAGTTTGAGTGAATGTAATAAAGAATATCAGATATAATTTTCTTTTGTTCGATATTTCTTTAATGGCTTTGATGTCAAAGACAAAGGTTTTCTTGTACCGGGAGTAATTAATTGTCTTTTCAAATAAATTGCAAAATAATAGGTCGCCTTTGGAAAAACTGAAATTATACAAATGCAATAAAGTATGTTGAGCGAGGGATTTCTTATTTAATTGTGGCAATTATTCTGTTATATCCTTGTTTTTGGCCACATTCAGTATCGAATTAATTTCTTCATTCCGACGTCAGTTTTGATCAACACGAGTCTTGGTATTATAAGCTTGACGGCATTTCGATTTTCTTGAAGTACAAAATTTCTCGCATTAAACTCATTTTATATTCAAACATAAGTTTTGCGCTCCGTTTTGCTTTATGCAAGACACATTATATCTGCAAGTATAGTGCAAGAAAAATAAGCCTAAAAGTATGCGAACCTTGAAAAAATTAGTACAAGCAAGAAATTTGGTGGAGATGTTGCAGTTATCATCTTATCGAATATACTAAGTCCCCTAAAATCTAAGCTGTGCTACGCCCGTCAGATTTTTGTAAATAAATCCTTTATAGTCCAGTGGAATTAGAAAATATACATATTGTAATTCGTTTCAGGATGCCACGTGGATTAAACGATGGTTTTATTGATTACGAACATGACCCTAAATTTGGTCCACTTTTTGACCGCCGGAACATTGTTTATTTAACGATTTATTGTTGAAAAATTTAAAAAAATCGACTTTTTTAAAGATAACTCAAAGACCTTTAACGATAGGTTTTTCAATTTGTAGATACTGTTAGAACTTTGGAAAACGGTTAATTTGAGAGGTGTTTCGTTTAAAACGCTTGAAAATTTGTTTAAATAATTGCAAAAAACCGCGAAAATTATCGCAATTTGCAAATATTTTTCATTCTTTAACAAAAGCAGTTTAGTGCTTGAAACTTTGACAAAATATGTCTTTTATTACCCCAAAGTTACCTCTAAAATTTCATCAAAAAATTTTGATTAGTGTTTGACTGTAGCCTTACTAGAAGCCGAGATGACTTTTTTTTCAATAAATTCGTAATTTGTTTATTAATAAACATTAACAGCTGAAACTTGGCGAACAACTAGTTTAATAGTCTATCTTTGTAATAGAGCAAGCAGAATTTGGGGGAAAAAATTCAATTTGCAACGATAACAATAATTAATTTTAAATCGGCATCAGAATAGGAGTGAGAAGCATGTCTGTAACATGTTCATAAAATGATCGAGACGAGTTCAAATCCGTCAACCAAAAATTTACCGTTTCTCCGATTTTGACTTTTTTTTTAATCTGGGATAGCGTGATGAAATAATAATATCTGTCATGTCGATTTTTTCATAATTAAACAATAATTTGTTATAAACAATTATTTTTTGTTAAAAAAATTATTACGAATTTATTAAAAAAAAAACATCTCGGCTTCTAGTAAGGCTGCAGAGTAATTTATTTTTTTTTGAAAATGTGTGAAAAGAACCCAGCAACAAAGATATGAGGACAATATTGCAAAATCTTCATTTGTTTAATAGTTATTAGCAAAAAACTTAACCTCAAAATGTGACACTTTTTCAAACGCCATTTTGAAGTTGAAAATAATGCAAATTTGATTTACCATTAATGAAAACATAAAGTTTAAGTCTCAACGAAAAAAATGATGCCCGGATCAACCCTCTACGATAACGGGAACTGGGTGAATTTGCACTTTACATTATTTATGTTTTTAATAAACAAATTGAATATCTCTTAAACTAATTTAAATTTTTTGATGAAATTTTAGGGGTAACTTTGGGGTAACAAAAGACATATTTTGTCAAAATTACAAGTACTAAAGTGCTTTTGTTAAAGAATGAAAAATATTTGTAAATTACGAAAATTTTCGCGGTTTTTTGCAATTATTTAAACAAATTTTCAAGCGTTTTAAACGAACCACCTCTCAAATTAACCGTTTTCCAAAGTTCTAACAGTATCTACAAATTGAAAAACCTAGCGTTAAAGGTCTTTGAGTTATCTTTAAAAAAGTCAATTTTTTGGAATTTTCAACAATAAACAATGTTCCGGCGGTCAAAAAGTGGACCAAATTCAGGGTCGTAATCAATAAAACTATCGTTTAATCCGCGTGGCATACTGAAACGAATTACAATAAATTTCAGACTTTGTTTTACTAATTCTACTGGTCTATTACCGTTGCAGATAGGAAAAAAGTTTCAAATAAAAAATGTAGGCGATAATAAAACAAACATTTTTTTTTTCTCTAAATCGTTTTTGAATTATGAGCTGTCCTCTAAAGACTTTACATTGGGGAACGAACAAGAGAGAAGAGCGGCAAGAAGGACATCAGCAGATATAAACATAAGTGAGAATACTGTTATGTGTTTCAACCCTCCAGAGACAAGTAGAAAAATCTAGAAGATTACAGACAACCTCTGGAACATTGTAGAATGTGCTGGAATGTAGTGGAAAGATCTAGAACATATTGCCTTGCAATCCAAAGGTCGCGTGTTCGAATCCCTAAGAGGGTGGTTGTTTTTTTTTCATATTTTTTTCTCGCAACAAAGTTAGTATCAAACACATTTAGAATGTCCAAAAACTAACATTATTTACAAGAAAACTGCGAAGAGAGTATCCTATAGAACGTGTAACAATTATATAAAAAGCTCAGTAAATCGGCGATTACTACTCCTTTCGGTTTGTTTGAATTTGGGCGTATGCCTTTCGGCTTACGTAACGCCGGTCAAACTTTCCAACGTTTCATGAACGAAGTTTTAGTAGGTTTACCCTTTATTTTCGTCTATTTAGATGACATCCTGATTGCAAGTAAATCTAGTTCGGAACATTTAGAACACTTGAAACTTGTTTTTCAGAGGTTAGAATTGTACGGCATAAATATTAAACCGTCAAAATGCATATTAGGTGTCACTCATTTGACATTTTTAGGACACAATATTTCTTCAGCCGGTATTTTACCTTCTTCTGAACGTATTGATGTCATAAATAATTTTCCCTTACCTACTACAGTCAAACAACTTCAGCGTTTCATAGGTATGGTTAACTTTTATCATCGTTTCATACCTTCTTTCGCTGAACATGCACTTTGTACTAGATTACTGCATGATAAAGTTAAAATAATAAATGATTAACAGTTTTTCCAAAGCCAAAGCTGCTATAGCTGGTGCAACCTTTTTAGCACATCCACGTTGTGATGATAGCTCGTTTTTATCGCTGACTGTTGGTTGTTCTAATGTCTCTATGGGGGCAGTTCTTGAACAGCGCGATGACGAAGGTGTACTTGCCCCATTAGCCTTCTTCTCACGAAAGCTTATCTTGGCACAGACAAAATACAGTTCTTTGACAAGGAACTTCTTTCTTTATTTACAGCGATTAAACATTTCAGATTTTTAGTTGAAGGTCGCACATTTATTTGCTTTACTGACCATAAACCTTTGGTCAAAGCATTATTCACTAAAACTGAAAGATCTCCCAGGCAAATTAGACATTTAGAATTCATTGCTCAATTTGCCTGCGAAATCAGACATATCAAAGTGAAAAATAACATTGTTACAGACACCTTATCACGTGAGCATGATACGTCTTCTTTACAACAATGCATTTCCTCAATTGTTACTTTGACTTAAATTTATTGAGCGAAGCTCAGAAAGATGATTCTGACCTTAATCAGATACTTCATCAAACACAAAGAGAACTTTTCATTTAAAGACAATTAGAATTCCACTTTCTGACAAGTTTATTTGGTGTGACGTTTCTCGCCCTAAACTTCGTCCTTATGTTCCTATCGTTTATAGACGGACAATTTTTGATATATTTCATGGTTTATCTCACCCTGGTATCAAAGCGACTAGAACATTAGTTTCTAAAAATTATTTTTGGCCTAAAATGACCAGATTGTAATCTCTGGGCAAAAACTTGTATTAGCTGTCAAACTAATAAAGTGACAAGACATACGAGGAGCCTGATTGCTAACTTCGATATACCTAAAGGACGATTCGACCACATACATATAGATTTAATAGGACCATTACCTCCTTCTAAAGGTTGTTCTTATATTCTTACTGTGATCGAGCGTTTTACTAGATGGCCCGAAGCTTATCCACTTCAGGATATTACTGCAGAAACTGTAGCGCGTACGTTATTTCAGAATTATGTTTGTCGATTCGGTGTCCCTGTCACAGTGACAACCGACCAAGGCGTTCAATTTGAATCAAAACTGTTCAAAGAATTTTCAAAATTTCTGGGATTTCATAGAATTCGTACCACACCATATCATCCTTCCTCGAACGGAATGATCGAAAGGTTTAATAAATCTCTTAAAACTGCTCTGAGAGCTAAGACTTCTACACCACATTAGGTAGATGAACTTCCTATCATACTATTAGCTCTCCCTAAAGACGATTTGCAATGTTCCTCCGCAGAACTCGTTTTTGGTCAAACTTTACGAATACCTGGTGAATTTTTTATTAAATCATATACTTGTCCGGATATTCCTTATTTTATTACTAAATTACGTACTTCATTTAATAATTTAACGTTCATTCCACCCGTTCACCACGTTAATTACAAATCATTTGTCAGTCCAGACATCTCGAATTGTAGTTTTGTTTTCGTTCGGAAAGAACGTTTTAAAAAATTTTTTACTCCACTGTATGATGGACCTTTTAAAGTGTTGTCCCGTACAGATAAGTTGGTTACTTTTGTTGAAGGAACTAAAGCCGTCACGGTAAATATTGACAGGATTAAACCAGCATATTTATTATCTGACAAATGCGATGTCACTCCACCGTTGATTAAGAAAGTTCGTTTTGCTATTGACGAATGGCTGACTGATCTTTTTCTTAGCGGGGGAGTAGTGTGGCGATCAGTTCACTTGCTGGGTAAATATAAGTCACACATTAAGCTCAAGTAACTAGGCAAAAAGAAAAAAAACCAAAAACATAATAACAATTTTATCAATCAAATAATAATAACATGTATTTTATTTAAATGTTATTTTAAAAAACTTCTTCGAATATATATATATATTACCAAATTTTATTTTATTCATGAATATCTGCTATAAATGGCTTCCACTAGTTTATGTTACTTATTTCATAGCATTTTAAAGCAGAACAAATTATTATTAAAGATAGGTATTTAACAACAACGCACAAAAAACTAGGTAATATTTTTCTAATCACAATAGCAAATAAATAAAAAAAACGTTTAAACTCTGTGCAAATTCTACGTGAAATGGCGCCATATTTACTAAAGATATACAAAGTAACTCAATTGTGGTCAAACAATGACATTCAACATGCATTATTTAGGTAGAGCTCCTTATTGAAATTCAATAGATTATAATTACTTGGGAGACTTAAATATGCAGTGCCAGTAGCTGTAGTTGAGAAAACCAGACAGGAAGTCGCTCCTGTATTTGTTAAGCGATTAATATTTAATATCGGTGACCTTCTGCGCCGATTAATATTAGTAACTGTTGTGAAACCTGTGAATTTACAATTTTAAATGAGATGGGAAAGCAACTTCAAAATCAGAAAGAAAAATATGTAAATAAATTATTAAATTAAGTAACGGGTGTATGAAAATTTATTCGGCAGTTAATGTCATATTAGCTATTAATGGTTAGATCATTTATAGTGGAGAGCTTACGTTAAAAACGCTATTTCACTATTAGATGTACGCTTCGCCAATGCTGGGAAACCCACTTGTCGTCAAATATGTTTTTGGCTTATCATAGCACTTGCTGCAGTGGCGTAACAAACACCCCTGCAGACCCCGCACCGCGGCGGGGCCCGGCGAGCTGGAGGGCCCACATTAACGGATGGCCGACCCCCATTCAAAACTTTGCGGCCAGCTTTGCTTTTCAGTAATGAGGATAAGAATTATCATTTTCCACTCGTCATAGAGAGGAGGCCCCTGAAAACGTTTGCGGGGTGCACTCAGTTTCTGTTACGCCACTGACTTGATGGAGAATATTTTCTCCAAAAACTATTGTATTGTTACGTGTTTATGTTATAGAACCTCTCAGAATCGACCGAAGTCGAAGACAAAATGAAAGAGTGACACCAAAAATAGGTAAAAATTCCCCATTTTCTAGCCCTCGAATTTTGTTTCAAACTAAGTGCTAAATTATTGTTGAGTTCGAATTGTGCTTTCCGAGCGAACGGACGCGTCCGAAAAACGCTGCCATTAAAACGTGAAAACGCCCGCTAAATTTGATTAGGTGAATTTGTAGAGTAAAAAATTCCGCGCAAATCGATATATCATAACAAAAGAACAAAATTGAAATAGAATTAATATTTAAAAATAACTAATACAGCGTATTTAGTGGTAGAACCGATAGTGCAGTGCTATGCATAAAGAAACAAGCTTAAAGGACCAGGCAATACACAAGAGGAATAGATAAGCTAAGTATCTTCTCATTTTTAAAATACCACCCAAGTTTATTTATCCAAGTTTATTTATGTCTTAATGATTAACAAGTGTCTGCCGTATAGAACCATTGCAATGCTTTTTAGGTCCAAGCCCTAGCTAAATACAAAGTGTAAAAAATATAACTTTTGAGGCGTCAAGTGAATAAATAGATAATTTCGTACATAATTTATATTTGTATCAAAAAGAATGTGTTGTGGTGTTGTATGTTTTTTATGCAAATTTTTAAGGTGTCAAAAGTGAGTGATAGGTTTGGGGAATAATACATACCTGGGACGTGCGATTAGTGATTAATTTTGTACATAATTTGTGTTTGTATTAAAAAGAGTGTGATTTTGTGGTGTTGCATATTTTTTTGTCAAGTAAGCGACATGTTTGAGGAATAATACATATCTTGGGAGGTGCAATTAGTGATTAATTACGTACATAATTTGTATTTGTATTAAAAAGAATGTGTTTTTGTAGTGTTGCATTCTGCATCATGAATGCTGTAATAAACTGGTGAGGAGCTGATTCAAACGACTTTCTTCGAAAATATGAGAAGTGATTATGAAACCATCGACCGCTGTCACCGTAAATTTATAGCAAGGCAATAATGGTGTTATTCCTTAAGAAAAACAGAGTTTCTTAGATAAACAAGCGTTGACTTGGGTAATAAATGGACAATCTGATCAGTGGCGGACTATTGGCTTAATACGCCGAGGGCTGAATTTCTTGCAGTTCAATGAAAATGCATAGTTTTTCTCATGAAATGGTATCTATACACAAGAATGATGAATTCAATACAGAACATAGGACCACAAAATCAAAGAAACGGGGGAACGAGTCAGGGGCAGTAAAGCGGCGGCAGGGGGGCATACAGAAAAAAATGATAACACATACACGAGAAGAGGTATACCACGGCAACAGTGGAGATAAACTGGAGGAAGAAGAGAAAGCAAAAAAAATGAATGAATCAAATTAATACAAGAAGACCCTTCAATAAGCCACCATCCAAGGAATAAATGCTACAAATCACGGTAGTGATAATAATTAAAATTAAACTCGAAATAATCAATGAGGTGTTGCTGATATACTGCGTCGGGGCTGAGTTCGCACATCACTTCGGCGGAGGTGTGCCTGGTGAGGGTTTCTTTCAGAAGAGTGGTGTTCTCTAGGGGGGCACATACATGCGTCGATAATCTCCTAATCGATGCAGAAGAAGAAGAAGAGTTGGACCGAGAGGAACACAAAATAGATGAATATTCCCTAAGAATACCGAACAAATTGAAGTATCTAGGAACAGACCGGACGAACCAGCTAGAGCGGAGAAAAACAGTAAAGGAGAAAATCAAAACGGCACAAGGGTAACATACCGTTCATTGAGAAAAATAAACTATCATGGGACCTTACCAAATGTATGTACATAGCCGTCATACAGACAACGATGATATATGATGTCAAAAACGCGGCAACAACAAAAGCCAACAGAAGAAGTTTTTGAGAAGAGCAGAAAGGGCATCGTCCAACTAAAACAACAAGACGAAAACAGCGACACAAAACATCAACATAATAGAAATATACGCAATGAAGTATTGGGGACATACCCAAGGAAGGGACCCATCACATTTACTGAGGAAAGCGCTAGTACCGCACAGCAACAAACTAAAAATAGGGAGACCATGCTACAGTGGAGAACGACAATTGAAAGGATCCGGATCAACAAATGAACACCACTAACAAATCGCAAGGATATATACTCTACCACAATCGGAAACCGAGGAATCAGAAGACTCGAAGAAGCAAAAACGCAAAAAGAGGAGCAAAAACACTCCATATTACGACACAACACGGAAACATATTTCACAAGAAGAGTCAGAATAGGCAGAAGTCCAGAACCAAACACATAAAAAAAGGGAGCTTAAACGCTCCCTCACGACACAATGCGGTAACGCATCTCACAAATACCTACACCTCCCATCCCACATTCCTTTACCATGCGCCATGGGGCTCTCGCTGCTAGCAACAAGCATGACCTTAGTCCAACCCAGCGTGGACGTAGCAGGCCCAGCTGTATAATCCTTGGGAGTGGCAGCAATGCCTACCGCACGCTGGTAAATCAATCAGTCGATCAATCAATCAAACTAAGTGCTAAATTATTGTTAATAATGAGAATGAGAACATCCTGAATACAAAATTTCAAGATGATCATATGTTTGGTTTTTGAGATATGAGGGATTGAAGTTGTGATATGCGTGATGCTATCAAAAAATACACAGCCCCACAAAAAATGAATACTCATCAGCTATGGCAGAGCAATCAAGATATTCTTAGTATTCATCGACGCAAAACGCATATCTAATATCGACGAATCCGTATATCTATTGATTAATTCAGAAGGGCCAAAAATATCCCCTATATATGGATGAAAATAGAGAAAAATGATGCTGCTGAGTTATAGAGCTTCCATGAACAGAAATATAGTATAAGTCTGTTGGCTGAATGCATGAACGAAGGTGTTGACTAGGGCTTACACAAAGTAACACCCTTAAGAGGGTGAAAACTACCCCAATATTATACAAAACTGCATAAAAGCTCCAATAACTGGTGAAAAAGCTTGAACCCTCTAAGCTTTATTAATAGGAATGAACCATAAATACGTTACGACCTAGTGCACGAAAACAATCCATTACAGGGTAAAAAACTACCCCTCACGTTGAATTATGAACTTGAGTCAGGGAAAAAATATGTACCAGATATCGCATTTTGATTGCAGTAGGTATGAATGTGGGACGATAACTAGAATTTTTGTAACTACTTTATGCACATCTACGATGGGGTAAGAGAACGGGACGAAAACTTATTGGTGGGTCTTCACCATCTGACCCCCGTCGGGGTCATTTGGGGGATGAAAAGGAATCAAGAGGCCCTGACATAAGAAAAAAGCACTCTTGGAAACCACTACATCAGTATTTTTTTATGTAATGCAGCGATTACGAGACTGCTCCGATATTCATCCCTTCGCAACCTTATTGCCTCATAAAATCCACTTGAGGGTTAAAAACGGAGCTCTAGACTATGACGTTCGAGAAAGGGGATACTTACTTTGTCCAAATTTTTTTTGGATACAATATACTGATTGTATATTGTACATGCTCCTATATTATATCTAATCACGCTTATCACAACTTTAATTCCTCATATCTCAAAAACCAAACATATGCTTATCTTAAAATTTTTTATTCAGGATGTTCTCACCATTGACAATAATTTAACATATAGTTTGAAACAAAATTCGAGGGCGAGGAAATGGGAGTTTTAACTCTTTTTAAAACATATTGCATTTCATCTTGTTTTGCCTAGAAAATAAACGTCTTCTTTGCCTTTAAGTAAAGCCTAATTTAATCCGTTCTGAGCGCGTAATACAATTAAACATGTATGGAAACTATCCATGGCATGGAATTTAAAATCGATAATTGAGTCTCTTGTAGAGAGGTCTGGGAAGTTTCGATAGGGTAGGTATATGTGATACAAATTTAAAAATGTTGAACTGGAATAAAAATGTGGATTATATAATACCGAGGTATTCTAGGAGATTGCATACATTCCTTAATTATTAAATCAGGGTAGTGCGTTACATCTAACAGTAACGAATATAATAATCAATAGTCGTGAACTTTAACATTTCCCAATGTAATATTAAATCAGAACATATCTAGTTTTAAAAACGATTTCGTAACGGGTACTTTTGCTATGAAACTAAATGTAAACAAACAGTGAAAAAAATTTAACCGCCTTCACACAAGGAAGCTAAAAATTATGAAATAAAATTTCACCTTTCACTTTCTTAACTAATATTGATATTGAACTCAGTTAAAAAAAAAACGCTGCCCAAGGAATCACTACTTCCACATCCAGGTTTTCTATCCAAGTCAAGACAACCCAGACGACGAAAAAATTTTGTATGTGGAAATAATTGTTTATGGAACTTTAATAATATAATATTTGAAATCGTCTACCCCAAAAACCCATAAAACGACATCCCACATCGGTAGTGGGGTGGGGGTGGTGATAGGGGGGGTGGAGGAAGTAAAAAAAATATTTTGAAGTTTTTGGTTCCTGTACACACATTAAATCACATTTTTTTATCCCCTTTAATAATGGGGTGGGGGTGGTAATGGGCTAATGCCAAAAAATGCCAATTTTATGGACTCTTACTTGCTTGATTTGGAATTTACCCCAATTTACCCCCCAACCCTTCGACGGAATGTGATGAAAATATAATCTAGTTCCAGATCCCGTTAATGTACATACGTGTACCAAATTTCAAGTCAATATCTTAAACGGTTCCAGAGTAATCGTGCGCACAAGAAAAGTTACAGACGGACAGACCGACAGAATTTTTTTCTTTCGCTCAAACTTAAAATCTCGACGTTTCATGTCATTCTAAGCCTATTTGAACAATAAGCATTTTCTAAAATTTGTTTGTCGTTAGTGTATTTCCACTGGATGTGGAAGTAAATGTACTCGCACGGTAACTCATCACAAAGTAAGTTAAAAAAATCAAAACTATGCACTACACAACATAATTTGTTGTATTTAATGTTCACTCTGCTTAAACAAACAAACCTTAACTCAATTAGTAAACTTCTTAAATTAAAAATAAGGAATAAATAGGTAAATATAAATAACAGTGAACGCTTTAATATAATTATTCAATAATTCTGAGTACCTAGTTTGCCGTGTGGTCTTGTCTAGCGTTACTACATGGCGGTATAATAATAACAATATTTCATTTGATATTGGCAACCTTAGAACGTAAAGACTAGTAAAATGTGGAAGTGCTCTACGTATATACTTGTAATGTGATTGGTCGAAGCATGCCCGAGAACTCTTTACAGTTAAGACCAGTCTATGCATTACAATACCCATGATGTTAGGTATATTGTTTTTTTTAGCTTTACATTTAAAATATGGCGAATTGCGTGGACTTTAAGTTTCTGCAACTGCATTTGTTAAATATGTATATCTACTTTGTTTTTTACTAAATGAGTCGCTTTGGAAATGCGATTTTATGTGACGTGAATGATGAAATTGAAAATAAAGGTCAGTTAACTTTAAAAAATGACAAGAAACGTCTGAAGGCAAATAATTACAAAACATAATATTAAAGATGTACTTAATGAATTATTTATTCGTAAAATTTTTCCCTCAAATACCACCCATGCTCTTAAATTTTATCTATAAATTTTTGCTCACGCTAAGTTGCCAAAACGTAATATAATTCGTGTAAATCGACAGTTTATTATCAAAGATAATAAACTGTCAATTTATATCTTTATTATATTACCAGGCAACACAGCTTTCGAAAAAATTAACCGATAAAATTCTAAACAGCAGTGATATTACATTCGATAAAATTCTGAATTTTGATACACTGACCTTTCTCTTCACAGTGCTGGTTACTATCTTGGTCTTACCACTATTCGAGAAACTCTTCAAAAATTCATCGATTATAGTAAATTGTGTTGTTCTTTCTAGATTAACCATACGCGCCATACTACAGCCCACGATCAAACCAGCTGTCAGAGCTCGTGTCAGAAATCTGCACTCAGTGCACGCCGGACGAAAATAATTTTGCCAATGGAACATAAGAAACTGCCAAAGTGTGAACTCAGTGTCATAAAGGAATGTGGGATGGGAGGGGAGGTGTAGGTATTTGTGAGATGCATGATTGCATTGTGTCGTGAGGGAGCGTTTAAGCTCCCTCTTTTGTGTTTTTGGTTCTGGACTTCTGCCTATTCTGAGTCTTCTTGTGAAATATGTGTTTGTTGTGACATGGAGTGTTTATGTTCCTCTTTTTGTATTTCTGCTTCTACAAATCTTCTTCTTCTGATTCCTCCGTCTCTGATTCTGGAAGAACATATATCGCTGCGATTTCTTTGGAATTCATTTTTCCCCTCGATTTTCTTTCCCAGTTACCTCTGCCCCCCGCGCTTTAACGCTCCTGGCCCGCTTCCCCGTTTCTCTGCCTACTAGGATGTGATCTGATCTTACGTTCCTAGATTTAGTATTCGGTTCATTTTTGTTGTGTGTAGATACCATTTCCTTGGGAAAAACCAAATGAACATTTCCAGCCTTGCTCCGGTGATGAGTTCCTTTGTCCTTTTGGCTCCAAGGTGCATTAATTCATTATTTATTTTGCCTGTTCCATATGCAGCATTTCTTCTTGCTCTACCGTGATTTCCAGCAGTTATGCCTTGGATGGTGGCTTATTAAAGGACTTTCTTGTATTAATTCAATTCAATTTATTCACCTTTAAATGACACAATGGTACAATTACAATTGTTGTACAATGGATAAGGTATGTCAGTTTGTACAAAAATTCATAAGAAACATACAAGAAAATATATAAATCAAATCAAATTAATTTGATTCTTTCATTTTTTGCTTTCTCTTCTTCCTCTTCTCGTATATGTGTTATCGTTTCTTCTGCCCTTTAACGCCCCTGACTCGTTCCCCCGTTTCTATACCTACCAGGATGTGATATTTCCTACGTTCTGTATTCGATCCGAGACCATTTCCTGGAAAAATCTGCATTTCCATTGAACTGTAAGAGATTCGGAGCCCCTGGCGTATTATACCAATAGTACGCCACTGATCAGATTGTCCATTTATTACCCAAGTCACCGCCTGTTTATCTTAAGGAATAACATGGCCACACTTCAACAATCGATTTGCCTTGCCATTTATGGTTACTGCGGTCGACATTTTCAAAGGTTTGAATGTATAACCACTTCTCAGATTTTCTAAGAAAGTCATTTGAATCAGCCTCCAGCAGTTTATTACAGCATTTATAACGCAAAGAATATGCAACACCATAAAAGCACACTCTTTTTAATACAAATGCAAATTATGAACGAAATTAATCACTACTCACAGAGTCGGTAATCGCACGTCCTAAGATATGTATTATTCCTCAAACCTATCACTCACTTAACACCTTAAAATTATATCTTTTACAATTACACACAAGTTTTTATTATTTTTAAACTGATTTACTTTGGCGCGGTGTAGTGTTACCCTAATGGTATGCCACTGGTTGAGTCATATGTATATTTGCTGGAGAGAATTGTTTATTGACTTATTTCTAATTTATTGCCTGACCTGTGTCAATTCTATTTATGAAATTATTTAAGTTGTCTACAAGTACTTAAGACGTAAATAGTTTAAGGGTATAAGTGGTAAAATTTGGGGACTTAGCTTGTGATGATTTATTATTATACTCTTCGCAAAAACGAAGAGTATATTGTATTTGATCGGCACATTTCTAAAATCGTGAATATCGCTCGTAGAGAAAAAATTTTCATATCATTGTGTTAGTGAACGAATTCTGAACAACTTTCAAAATGTCTGTCTGTCCGTCCGTTTGTCCGTCCGACTGTCCGTCCGTCACGTTTCTTGTAAGCACGATAACTTAAGAAAGAAAAGTCCGATTGTATTGAAATTTAGAAAATAAGTTATTGTTAGCTAGAGGAAGAACCCTATTGTTTTTGAAAAAAATCGATCAGTAAATAAAAAAGTTATTAATTATTTAATTTAAAAAAAAAATTTTTTTGTTAATTTTTGTGGCTTGTACTAAAATGGAAATCGCGAGATATTATTTCCATAACAAATTTTTTTTTTGTGTATGAAGTTTACTAATATTTCTTAGAAGTGAAATATGTATGAATGTCGACAGATATATATTACAGACAATCAATTTTCCTAGCAACAGGTGGTGGCGCAGCGGCTAAAGCTTTTCGTTGCAATCCAAGGGTCCCGTGTTCGAATCCAGCAGGTTGGATTTTTTTTTCATTTTTTTTTTCATACAATTTTTTTCACAACAAAGTTTATATCACAAAATTTAGGATGTCCAAAAACTAACATTATTTACAAGAAAACTGCGAAGAGTATCCTATAGAATGTGTAACAATTATATATAAAAAGCTCAGTAAATTGGCGAAGAGTACGTTTTTAGCTTGTTTTCTTTATAGGTCGTTCGTTCGGGTGTTCAATCTTTGTCAACTGTTTTCGATGTAATCGTATTAATTAAATACGATTTCGTATTAATTAAATATTAGCTATATCACTTAATTATTCTTATTCTAACATGCACCACTCTATGAAGAATTTTTCACTTAACAATGGGCGTAATTTTGACCTATTTGGGCCAGCTTATTTCCGTTTTTTTCTGATTTACCGGGACCGTTTCTAGAACATCTATTCACCGTAAGATCTCTAGACGAGCTGACCTAGAATTAAATTAAATGTTGAATAAAAAAAAACACTGGTGTAAAAACTAAATAAAAATTTTTCATCTCCAAAAGTAAATAAAAATCTCTCATTTTTAGTTAGTAAACAGAAATTGGATCTGCGTAATGAATAGCGAAGGAACAAAAGGACGTATAAAACTCCATCTAATACCCCAAAAGTTGTTAAAAGTGGAAAGCTCCTGCGGTGCTCCGCGTTTTTTATTTAGATTCGTTGTAAATAAGATGACTTTTACAAGTCTTACGTAATGGTGGAAATCAATACTCGAGTAATCAGACTCCCAATATCCATTTCCCACATTGCTCTAAGGCAAAGCATTCATCCCTGTTAGCGTTCTTGAAAGTTGTAAGTAACATGAGATGAACCTCCATTCACAATTTCCATACACCGAGGCGCTGCCTCGGATATCGACAATGGGAAATGTTAGCAGAAAGCCAGGACGATGTTAAAGTGTTTCGAAAAGATGTTTTCTCTTTACCGCCTGAAATATACATATTTAAAAGATGTGTATTCATGGAAAGTTACGGCAACACGAAAGAAACTGGGGTAGTTTTCCATTGATGTGCAAGAATTAAACAAAAAAGAATACGAAACTATTTTATCGTATCTGCAATTCCCATCTATTCAGACTAAATAGATGCTTGCTTACATCTACCATACGTACAGGGTGGAGCAACTTAGGGATTTGGGATTTTCTCTAAAACTATGGCAGATAGACAAAAACCAATATAGGTGTCCTGAGCTCGATTTTCGAGAAACAAACAATGGCGTGAATCACGATCGTCTATCTTTTTTCGACTACCGAACTACAAGAGCGTTTTTGGAAAATTGACACTTTTGGATGGTGTCTATATCTCAATTACCAAGTGTCGAATCGAAAACTGAGTAACACATTCTTAAGGCACTTTTTTAGTAGAATCCGTTGCTAATAAGAAGAAAATTATGCATGCCTCAGTTTTCGAGATATAGCCATAACTTGGTGGTTCATTTTCGAAAAATTTACTATATTTGTGAGGAGGCCATGGAAAACTATTAACAACAACAGCAAAATTATAATATAAAATAACTTTGCCAAAAATAGGAAAAACTAAACTACAATAAATGTTCGAATTGTCTTCCATTGACATATATGCATATTTATCGCATTTCTGATGTTTATTGAGAAGGCCATGGTGAAAAAAAGAAAATCGAAATAATCGTTAATGTGAAAAACTAATTTGTGAGTTAATTGTGAGTGTTTTATAGAATGCGGAAAAAAATCAAAGAGTGGCCGCAAAATTCGCCTGTTTTTGCAGAGTAGTTAGCGGGCCAAGGGAAAGAGCAAAATAAATCCTATAGGGCTCAAATTAAACTTTGAGACATTGTAAGGTGAGCATATTTTTTACTTTTTTGAAAAAATGCAAAAATCACTCCTATTCAAGGGTAGAAAATATTTTAAAAAGGCAGTATATAATGAATATTTTAAAAAACAAAACAACTGTTATTACTCAGATTTTATATTGCATGAATTATTTACGGATTATATATTATTCTGTAGCGTATTTGGAAAAGTTTAGGCAATTGTCCTACAACCCTCCAACTCCTTGTAATAATTAAAATATCAACCCCAGAAAATAATAATTCTAGTGAAAATCCCATGACGATTGTATCATGTGAGTAGGACTTATGAATTTTTTCGTTTTCTGGTATTTTAATTATTACAAGGGGTTGGAGGGTTATAGGACAATTTCCTAAACTCTTCCAAATACGCTACAGAATTATATATAATCCGTAAATAATTGATACAATATAAAATCTGAGTAATAACAGTTGTTTTATTTTTTAAAATATTCATTATATACTGCTTTTTTAAAATATTTTCTACCCTTAAACAGGGGAGTTTTTTGCATTTTTTCAAAAAAGTAAAAAACATGCTCACCTTAAAATTTCTCAAAGTTTAATTTGAGCCGTATAGGATTTATTTTGCTCTTTCCGTTGGCCCACTATCTACTACGCAAAAACAGGCGAATTTTAGGCCTTTTTTGCGGTCACTCTTTAGTTTCCGAGCTTTGTTTTAATTGGTAAGTTATAGACAGCAAAACTTTGTGCCAAAAGTGCCGCTTAAACAATATTTTTAGATATCCAGACATAAAAATATTCAAAAGGCTACAACAAAATTTAAAGAGTTTGGATCATTTGTAAAACCTGGAGCAAAAATATATAATAAAGCAGATAGAGAAGCTGTAGAAAATATTGTTTTAGAAACTGTAAGAGAAAATCCTAATATATTGTAATATGTTACAACCCCTAGAATGATGTATTTGCACCTACTCGAAAAAGAACCTACCAGAAGATTCCAAAGTGACATCTGGAATTACCTAGAGAATGGTGGCGTCATCACAGAACAATCGAGATCTGTCATTTTTAGGTATAAAAGACCGACCGCATTCTCGGCGAGTAGTTAGTTCAGAAAGTTCAAAAAGTATAGAAAGTGAGGTTAAGACTTCAAGGATAAACAAAGTGATAAACATTGTGATTTTAGTCAGTAAAGTGTATTTAAATTAATAATAGTTTTGTGAAGTATCCAGTAAATATTTAATAAAGTGTGTTAGTGGACATCTCTTGTTATAATTTTTGGAACCCACGGAATTTGCGAGGGTGGTTTCCTAAGGGTGGAAACACGTTACAATATCGTCTCGCGAAATACAGAAGAATTTTGGAATCCCAAAAACAACTGCGTTGCGGTACTTAAAAAAAATAAATTCAAACCCTACAAAATTAGGATTAGTCACCATCTAATCTATACGCAAACGACTTTCAAAGGTGTCGACTTTTGCCAGTGGTTTTTGCGTCAGTGCAATAAAGTGCCAGGATTTGAAGAAACAATTATATGGACAGACGAGGTCCATATAAGTAGTGTAGGAATTTTTATTTCATACTGTCCGGTAAATGCCTATTTTCCGGACTCATTTGCGGCCGGTAAATCGAACATTACAGTATCCGATACCGTAATGTGTTACCTAGCAACACTATTATATTATTTGTTTCCATTGACAAAACAATCCCCATTCTTTTTGATATCTATCTGATGATTTTTTCGGGATTAATTTTTCCGTTGCTTCCACAGATTTATTTAAAATCTCCTCCGAAATCTCCATAATACCCTACAAAACAATGCAAAAATTACGGTTTTATTTATTTGACAGTGACAAGTGACAAGCTAAAGACAATCATAATTAGCTAGGGAAAACAATGGCTATAAAATCGTTAAGGTGATGCGATTGTTAGATTACGAACTAATATTTTTTAAATTTCAATAATAACAGCTTTTTATTCATTTTAAAAAGGATTATTAGGACAGTATGAAATAAAATATTATACGATACACGTCCGGTAGGTGTCATTACAGTACTCGTTTATATTCCGGACTCGTACTATAATATGTCACCTACCGGAACGTAAATTACTATTAATCTGCATAATAACCACCATTGGCTCATGAAAATCTGCACGTAACCGCTACAGTGCATCGTCAAGGACGATTTGAATTTGGTGTATGGTGTGGTTTTATTGGATACCAAATAATAGCTCCTCATTTTTTTTCACGGTAATTTGAATACCGAAAATTTTATTAACATTCTACGACAAGAAATAGAGCCCTTTGTAGACAATAGGCCTGTAAGACAAGTTCAAAGATTAATTTACCAACACGGTGGTGCCCCAGGTCATACGTCAAATGAAACACGAAATTATTTAAATGCTCAACTTGGGGAGGATTGGATATATCTATATATCACTCACGACTAGTTTATCAATGTCTAGTTAACTAAATAGATAACTAACAATTAACTTAGCTGACTGGACATTAATAAACAACAAAGTAGTTTAGACATTGTTTAATTTTTAAGAAATAATGGTCCCATTTTGTGGCCAGGTAGACTTTTGGCTTTGGGTTATTTAAAAAATATTATACGGTGTGTCCCAGGATAGATGTAACAAGAGGTGTAATGGACCAAAAATTTTGGAATGGTATTTGGAGATTGAGTCCTGCTTGTTGTAAAACTAATGTATACCAAAAATGACTTGATTTGATGTTCTACAGGGTGTTTTATAAGCAAAGTTGTAAAAATCACCACTAATAAAGTACCTTTATTTTTCAAAATATGAAAAAATTCCACTAAGAAAAGTTATTTAGAATGCAATTTATATATACATTTCAGGAATATAAAATTATTTTTTTGAAACTTCCCATTTTTTCAATAAATTAGTATTTTATTTTGACCCATTCAATTAAAACTGCATAGAAATTATTTTTTTTAATTAATATTTAAAGTTATGTAAAAGCTAAAAGTAGGCTATGAGAAAAGCAGTGGATACACATTTATCATTTATTATTGACATATCTGTCAAACGTAGTCAATACTGTCCTTAATTTCTGTTTCAAATTAACGAACCAAGCATAAAAAATTAAGTGAAAATGGTAAAATTTATATTGTGCAATGCTACGGAATTGGCGGTGAAAACTCGCTAAGAGAAGTGGTAAGCCAATTTAATTTGAAATTTCCAAGCACTGCTTTGTCACGTACTCAGACTATGAGAATAATTAAAAAGTTTTTGGCTTCTGGTAGTGTTCTTAACATGAAAAGAAAAATAAAAGCATATGATGAAGACAATGTTGGGGCTATTATAGCTCATGCCTCTGTTATAGAAAATCCTAGGATGCCACTAAGAGAGAGATCAGCTCTTATTAATATTAACAAGACTGAAAAAAAATTAGGGCATATAAAGCAAATTATAAACATACGCTTGAAGAGGGAGATGACGGCCGTAGGTTGGATTTTTGTTTGACCATTGGAGAAAAAATTATGGAAGAGAGATTTTTTCATCATTTCATAATTTTCTCAGATGAATCCACATTCACAAACAATGGTGTTGTTTCATCTTAGAATTGTCGGTTTTGGGATTCTGAAAATCCAAATTTTCGAATTCATTGTAGAAGACAATATTATAAAAAAGTAAATGTGTGGTGTGCCCTTTCTTATCACGTTGGAGTTATTGGACCTTATTTCATTGAGGGAAGGTTAAACCAGCACACTTCTTTACAGCTTCTTGAAAGATTTTCTGAAGAACATTTAAATATTTTAAGAGATATGCCTTTAGTTCATTTTCAACATGATGTTTGCCCTGGCCACTCCACAGAAATGGTTAATCGGTGGTTGAATTTAAATTTCCAAAAAATTGGATTGCCAGGAATGGACCGATCAAGTGGCCGGCGAGATCCCCAGACCTATCAATATTGGATTTCTTTTTAAGGGGTCGCCTCAAGCAGTTGAACTTCCTAACGATGTAGCAGTATGGAAGCAGAGAATTATAAATGCCGTAAACTCCATACCGTTAGATCATATTCGAAACAGTTTTAAGGACTTCAGGCGAAGGATCGAAATGTGTGTGGATGTGGGTGGTAGCTACGTCGAATAATAAAAAAATTGTAAACATTGTTTTGTATTGGTCAATAATTAATTTGTTTGTGAATCTGTTATGTTTTTTGACATTTATTACTTGTTATAATTTTTAAACCTCATTAATCTTCTGTTAGTAATTGTTTCTTGTTTTACAATTAGTTCGATTAACATTATACCTTCTTACATTTCGTATATTCAATTTTTTATTTACCAATAGCCTACTTTTTGAGATAATTAACATTTGCTCTTACACAACTTTAAATATGAATTCAACTCTTAATTCGCCAAAAATGGGAAGTTTCAAAAAAATAATTTTATATTCCTGAAATTTGGTATAGAGGTATAAAATTGCGTTCTAAGTGGAATTTTTTCATATTTTGAAAAATAAAGATACTGTAATGTGTTACAACCCTTAGAATGAATGTAGTGTATTTGCACCTACTCGAGAAACCTACCAGAAGTTAGTTCTGGTGACATCTGGAATGATCTAGAGAATGGTGGCGTCATCACAGAACAATCGAGATCTGTCATTTTTGGGTATAAAAGACCGACCGCATTCTCGGCGAGTAGTTCAGTAGTTCAGAAAGTATAGGAAGTGAGGTTAAGACTTCAAAGATAAACAAAGTGATAAACATTGTGATTTTAGTCAGTAAAGTGTATTTAAATTAATAATAGTATTGTGAAGTATCCAGTAAATATTTAATAAAGTGTGTTAGTGGACATCTCTTGTTATAATTTTTGGAACCCATGGAATTTGCGAGGGTGGTTTCCTAAGGGTGGAAACACGTCACAATTGGTGTCAGAAAGCGGAATTTTATGACAAGAGGAGCTCTGAAGTTGTGCTGGAGTGTTCGAGAAGTATTCTCGAGGGTTAGTGCTAACACGGAGGACTCATTTACTGGACATTGTTCGAGGGTTATTTTCGAACTGGAAAATAGTGTTAAGTGCATTTTTGAGACATTGTAGAACATTTTATTAGGACATTAGTGTGATAATTAAATCCTTTGAACTGAGAAGTGATACAGACACTGAAAAAGACTCATTTAGTGCGTGAAAATTTCTAGAACTTTTCTATTTGGACATTAGTGGAGATTATTAAATTCTCTGAACTGGATAGTGACAAAAGACTCTGGATAAGACTTTTTCGTGCTATTTCGAGATTTGTCTGGAAAGTTCCATTACCGATATTGACGTGACAGTTAAATTTTTTTTATTTTAATTTCATCGTATGCCCGTAACAACAAGAAGTATGGCATCCGATAAACAAATACAGGACTTATTCGAACAATTCCAAAAAATGATGGCTCAGCAACGGCAGGAAGATAAAGAAGAGCAAGAAAGAAAACGCCAGGAGGAAGAAAAACGGCGTCAAGAAGAAAGGGACGAATTAAAGAAAATTATGGAAGATCAGGAAATAAGACGTCAGAAAGAAAAAGAGGATGAAGAAACAAGACGTCAGAAAGAAAAAGAGGATGAAGAAAGAAGACGTCAGAAAGAAAAAGAGGATGAAGAAAGACAACGTCAAGAGGAAAAAGACAAACTCAGAAAAATAATGGAAAACTTGGAAGAAAGACGCTAGGAGGAATTAAGGAGAATCCTGAGCGATCAAATAAAAATACAACAGGACGCAATCATTTCTGTCAAAAGTGAAGTCAAAGAAGAGATAAACAAGGTAGAAGAAAAAGTAGATAAGGTCGAAGATAAAGTAGGTGAAGTCAAGACCGAAGTCGGTCAAGTAAAAGGAAAAGTAAATCAGTTTGAAGAAAAGATGAGTGAGTTCGAAGAAGAAGTCAAGGGAGAAATAGACCGGCTTAAACGACAGTTGAGAGATAGAGGAAGCCAGCAGGTGGTATCATCAGGTCAGCAACTAAAACCTCCTTCTTTTGACGGCCGAAGTTCCTGGACGACGTACAAGAGGCAGTTTGAGGCAGCAGCATGTGCGAACAACTGGGATAACGAGGAAAAGGCCATGGCATTAGTTCTGGCGTTAAGGGGCCAGGCCTCAGAGTTGCTTCAGACTATCCCAGTGGATAAACAAAGGGACTTCAAAGTCTTGGAAGCTGCATTGGACTTGAGATATGGCGACCAACATCTCGCCCAAGTATACCAAGCCCAGCTAAAATCACGAACACAAAAGGCTGGAGAGAGTTTACAGGAATTCGAAGCTGCGATAGAGAGACTGGCACACCTGGCGTATCCGAGTGCACCTAGAGAATTTCAGGAACAATTAGCCGTAGGGGCCTTTTTAGATGGTATAAGGGACGAAGAGGTCAGGCGAGTTCTGAGGCTGACGAGACACCAAAGTAGTAGCGAAGTTTTGGTGCGTGCACTGGAAGTAGAAGCCGCATATAGGGATACTCCAAGGTCGAAAGTGCGAGCTGTGACTCTCGAAGAATCGCAACCAGAAATGAACCAGAACCCTATGTTGACAGAAATGCAGAAAATGTTTACCAAATTATTCAACAAAGTGGATGATCTTAGGGAGCAGAGAAAACAACAAAATAAAGGAAAGCCGAGCGGAGGTATTAAATGTTACAACTGCGGCAAGGTAGGACACATGAAGCGAGACTGTCGACAGCAGAATTCGGAGAATCGAGTAAATGCTATGAATCTTGAAGAGAAGCAGGAAAACAGTACCAAGGGGGTTGTTCTGACTAGGGAATGCAGTGACCCCAGAGAAATAAAGATTTCCCAGCTTCGAGGAATTTCGAATAGTCTATTGTTACAAGGCCATGTGAATGGAAGAAAATGTTTGTTTACCATCGACACAGGTACTACGCCATCAATAGTACGTCCAGGATTTATAAAGATTACCAAAAGGCAAAATGAAGTGATCGTCCGGACAGCTACGGGGGACAGGGCTACGGTTCATGGAGAGGTAGACCTGGGTTTGCAGATTGGACAATTAAGGTTCGACCACAGGGTCATTGTGGCTGACATCACGGATGACTTCATTTTGGGACTGGACATTATGGAACAGTATGGATTTATTGTTGACGTAGGAAAGCGAGTCTTAAGGATTGGGAACGAACAATTTATTTTGTCAAAAGTGAACGACCAATGCGAGAAAACCAGGCTGTTGACAACGCAGGCAGTCAAGACTCCTGCATTATCCAGAAAACCAGATAAAGAAGATTGCAAGCGCTACCCTCAGGTGGAAAGATTGTCGAACATGGTTGAAGTCAACACTGTCAAGGTCGATCTTCCAGAGAGTTGGTCAAAGAAAACTCTGAGGCAAGAGCAATTGCGCGATGTAGAAATCGGACCCATGTTGAGAGCAAAAGAAGAGGGAACGCGTCCAGCATGGAAGGATGTTTCCAACAAAGAAGTGGGGCTGAAGGCTTTATGGTCACAATGGGATTCACTTACGGTCATAGATGGGCTTTTGAGGAGAGCATGGGAAAGCCCAGATGGGAAGCAGGTTGCCATGCGTCTAGTGATTCCCAGGTGTCGTGTACCAGAAGTACTCCAGGAAGTGCATAATGAAACGTCCAGCAGACACTTCGGCATAAACAAGACATTGAGTAGAGCACGGGAACAGTTCTATTGGGTTAATAGTCGCCAGGATGTGGAGGCCTGGTGTCGCAAGTGTAAAAATTGTGCTGCCCGTAGAGAACCATTTTCGATGAGCAACTACAGAAATGGAAGCCGAGAACAGCCGAAGAATGATCGAGAGCAGATGAACAGAACTAGTAACCGCTTGAAGGCTCGTTATGATCAGAATGCCAGTACAGGGGGATTCAAGGTGGGGGATCTGGTTTGGCTGTACAACCCACAGCGGAAGGAATGGAGATCCCCGAAACTTCAACCTCCTTGGGATGGACCGTATACTGTTATTACCCGAAATAATGATGTCGTCTATCGTATTCAACGAAACAAAAAGTCCAAGATGAAGATCGTACACTTGGATAGACTGACGAAGTATGTGAAAGAGGCTGAATTGCCTGACCGGGACGTTCAGGCTTAAGGAGGGGGCAGTGTAATGTGTTACAACCCTTAGAATGAATGTAGTGTATTTGCACCTACTCGAGAAACCTACCAGAAGTTAGTTCTGGTGACATCTGGAATGATCTAGAGAATGGTGGCGTCATCACAGAACAATCGAGATCTGTCATTTTTGGGTATAAAAGACCGACCGCATTCTCGGCGAGTAGTTCAGTAGTTCAGAAAGTATAGGAAGTGAGGTTAAGACTTCAAAGATAAACAAAGTGATAAACATTGTGATTTTAGTCAGTAAAGTGTATTTAAATTAATAATAGTATTGTGAAGTATCCAGTAAATATTTAATAAAGTGTGTTAGTGGACATCTCTTGTTATAATTTTTGGAACCCATGGAATTTGCGAGGGTGGTTTCCTAAGGGTGGAAACACGTCACAATACTTTATTAGTGGTGATTTTTACAACTTTGCATATAAAACACCCTGTAGAACACCAAATCAAGTCATTTTTGGTATACTTTAGTTTTACAACAAGCAGGACTCAATCTCCAAATACCATTCCAAAATGCCAAAATTTTTTATCCATTACACCTCTTGTTAGATTTATCCTGAGACACAGTGTATATAGAGAACGTTTTAATAACATAGAAGAATTGGAAAATAAAACATTAGCTGCGTTTCGGACAATAACTCCTGTCATGATTGAAAATGCAAGAAATGTTGTAAGGAGAAGGTATCAAAAATGCATAGATGTCAATGGAAGGCAATTCGAACATTTATTGTAGTTTAGTTTTTCCTATTTTTGGCAAAATAATTTTATATTATTAGAAGTGTTGTAGTTGTTGTTAATTAACCACTTTTTCTACAGATAAATATGACATATGATATATCGTTGGATAGTTAATTTAAGTTGTGATCGAATAATGAAATAATTTACAGGGTGTTTCATTTAAAAAAACGTACGTTATGTCTATATTTCGAAAACTGAGGCATGCATAATTTTCTTCTTATCAGCAACGGATTCTAGTCAAAAAAGTGCCTTAGGAATTTGTTACTCGATTTTCGATTCGACACTTGGTAATTGAGATATAGAGGTCATCCAGAAACTCTGTAGTTCGGTAGTCGAAAAAGATAGACGATTGCGATTTGAGCCATTGTTTGTTTCTCGAAAATCGAGCTCAGGACATCTATATTGGTTTTTGTCTGCCATAGTTTTAGAGAAAACCTCAAATCCCATCTAATTTGGCCCACCCTGTACTGTGTCACAGATTCGACCCTCACTATGTTAGATAGATTGATAGATACATGTTTATTTTTAATTTCAATTAACAAGTGTAAAACATTGCAATTTTATAACACATTTTTATTTTATTCCGTTGACAAGTAGTCAAAATAATATGATAAAATTATTATATATGCACAAAATCCACAAAATGAAAAGCTGTGTTTGCCGTTCGGGAAATCCGATATCTTGAGAATCGGTTGGTTGATTTACCGAGTTATTGAACAAAATTTATTGCCTCTAGCTGTTAAAGTAAAAAATTAGAATGTAAACTACTGAACCAAATGCGGAAAAGCTTTTAAAATTTGGGTCACCAAACATAAACAACGAGACCATATTGACATTTTTATTATCAAATCTAAACGAATATGATCCAATAAAAATACCACAATTAGATGGATGTATTAAGTAGTAAATAAATCGAGAATAAACTAATAGAGAAGCAAAATAACAAATATAATATAATTAAGGTTAGCAAGAATATAACATTGATTTTACTGGAAATATATAATATGCCCTTTTTGCTTCCATAAAATGTCAATCATGAATGTTCTGATTTAAAATTACCTTTGAGTTGAATTTGTTATTATAGACAACAAAAATCTGGATTAAATTACTTATTCAACGTCATAAAATATCGAAATATATATTTGCTTGTATGTGTAGTATACACGGTGAGTCCATAAGTATTGCACAAATTCATTTTCAGCTAGAATAATAATAATTTTAATGAAAAGACAGGTAAATTTGTATTTCTAACTTCTCATATTTTGAAATTGTTCTCGAATTCGAGTTATGACGTCATCGATTTTTTTAATGGGGCATTTTTCCTTAAAGTACGTGGATTTAGCAGTCCAAATAACCCACAATTAACCCATTTTGCTTCGGCCGTTTTGACTCAACAGCATTTTCAATTTGCAATTTTGGCATCTTCCCTTTTCAAAAAGCTATAATTAAATTTGATTCTTTGCAGAATTAAACAAGTAAAAATGGTTTTGTCAACGAAACCGAGTGCTAGGTGGGCTGACTGAGAACACCTAATGGCTTGTTCAATACCCCTAATTACTTCCACATCCAGTGGAAGTATAGTAACGACAAAAAAAAATTAAAAAATTTTTATTGTTCAAATAGGCTTAGAATGTCATGAAACGTCGAGATTTTAAGTTTGAGCGAAAAAAAAGTTTTCTGTCTGTCGGTCTGTAACTTTCTTTTGTGCGCACGTTTACTCTGGAACCATTTGAGACGTTGACTTGAAATTTGGTACACGTATGTACTTTAACGAGATCTAGAACTAGATTATATTTTCATCCTATTCCGTCGAAGGGTTGGGGGGTAAATTAGGGTAAATTTGGGGTAAATAGGTAAATGAATCAGGTAATAGTCCATAAAATTTGTATTTAGTATATACAGGAGAAGCTAAGGTCTCAAAAAAAAATTTGCATTAGCCCCCCCATTACCACCCCCACCCTATTATTAAAGGGGATGAAAAAAAATTGTGATTTAGTGTGTGTATAAGAACCAGAAACATCAAAATATTTTTTTACTTTACGTCACGCGTCGGTACCGTCTGTAACGTTTTTTATACGCACGATCACCCTGGAACCGTTTAAGATATTGATTTGAAATTTGGTGGAAAATATATTTTAATGTGATCTGGAATTAGATTATATTTTGATCTTATTCCAATGAAGGGTTGGGGGGGGGGGGGGAGGGTAAATTGCGATAAATAGGTAAAACAAGCAAGTAAGAGTCCATAAAATTGGTATTTAGAAGCTAAGGTCTCAAATTATTTTTTGGCATTAGCCACCTTCATTATCACCCACATTCCATTATTAAAAAGGGGCGGCAAAAATAAAATTGTGATTTAGTGTGTGAACAAGAACCAAAGGCCACAAAAATTGTTTTTACTTGATCCACCACCATTATCACCCCCATCACCACTACCGATGTGGCATATCGTTTTATGGGTTTTTGGGGTAGACGATTTCAAATATTATATTATTAAAGTTCATACACAATTATTTCCACATAGGTACAATTTTTTTTCGTTGTGGGAGACTTGGATAGAAAATCTGGAAAATGTGGAAGTAGTGTCCTTAGGCAGCGGTTTTTTAGAAGAATTCATATTGTGCATAACTTTCCTGTTTCGCATGGTGTTGAATCGGTCGTGTGGGCTGTATAGTTTTTCCTTTCGTATGCCATTCTACTTATTTCAGACACCTGCTGCTTTGTATAGCACGCCATAAAGTAAGTCACAGCGGACCGGTCGAATTCTGCGACGACCATATATTTCAGGGACGCCTTTCAATCACAGGCCTGAAATGATGGGCTCGCGGTCCACTAATAATAACACCGTGGCCATTGGAGCGAACACGCCGATGTATTCGCGCTCTCTGCGTAATTTATCTCGGCGACAAACGCCTCTCGCTTTTGAGCCCGAGTTGTTTTGACGGGTGCGTGACCCGGCTAGCCGACCTCACCCCCCCGCATCCCTCGGTGTTAATAATTATACGATACGTCCGTTGATTAACAGTTCAAAGACCTTTGCATTGCAATCGTGTAATAAACCGCACTTTGGTGGCCGTCATTTTTGAATTTTAATGGACAGCACATTTCAAATTTAATACGTGATGCGAAATTTCATATCGGCATGGCGTTTTTGTTGTTGGCTACGTTGATTGAGTTTACCTTCGATTGGAAATGCATGCATGCATAAAATGCTATTGGCTAAAAATGCAAATGAGTAAAACGATGTTTGCACAACGCCATTGAGTATTGGATATTAATGAGGGTACCTATTAGTCTGGGTGCGGCGTTGAGAAAGTTTATGGCGAGTTGCAAAACATATAGATCGCACTGCAGAAAGCGATGATCTGTGTTATTTCATAATCCCCCCAAAGAACATTAAAATTGTTAAATTTCGGGTGTTGAGAGCAGCCTAATAATAATAATATTTATTAGCTCATTTGATCATTACACAATAATATACAGTGTGTCCCAGGATAGATGTAACAAGAGGTGTAATGGACCAAAAATTTTGGAATGGTATTTGGGGATTGAGTCCTGCTTGTTGTAAAACTAAAGTATACCAAAAATGACTTGATTTGGTGTTCTACAGGGTGTTTTATAAGCAAAGTTGTAAAAATCACCACTAATAAAGTACCTTTATTTTTCAAAATATGAAAAAATTCCTCTAAGAAAAGTTATTTAGAATGCAATTTGATAGCTCTATACCAAATTTCAGGAATATAAAATTATTTTTTTGAAACTTCCCATTTTTTGCGAATTAAAAATTGAATTCATATTTAAAGTTGTGTAGGAGCAAATGTTAATCATCTCAAAAAGTAGGCTATTGGTAAATAAAAAATTGAATAATACAAGATGTAAGAAGGTATAATGTTAATCGAACTAATTGTAAAACAAGAAACAATTACTAACAGAAGATTAATGAGGTTTAAAAATTATAACAAGTAATAAATGTCAAAAACATAACAGATTCACAAACAAATTAATTATTGACCAATACAAAACAATGTTTACAATTTTTTTATTATTCGACGTAGCTACCACCCACATCCCCACACATTTCGATCCTTCGCCTGAAGTCCCTAAAACTGTTTCGAATATAATCTAACGGTATGAAGTTTACGGCATTTGTAATTCTCTGCTTCAATACTGCTACATCGTTAAGAAGTGGTTCAGCATAAACCAACTGGCCCCATAAAAAGAAATCCAATATTGATAGGTCTGGAGATCTCGCCGGCCACTTGATCGGTCCATTCCTGGCAATCCAATTTTCTCCAAAACTTAAATTCAACCACCGATTAACCATTTCTGTGGAGTGGCCAGGGCAACCATCATGTAGAAAATGAATTAAAGACATATCTCTTAAAATATTTAAATGTTCTTCAGAAAATCTTTCAAGAAGCTGTAAATAAGTGTGCTGGTTTAATCTTCCCTCAATGAAATAAGGGCCAATAACTCCAACGTGATAAGAAACGGCACACCACACATTCACTTTTTTATAATATTGTCTTCTACAAGAATTCTAAAATTTGTATTTTCAGAAGCCCAAAACCGACAATTCTGAGATGAAACAACACCATTGGTTGTGAATGTGGATTCATCTGAGAAAATTATGAAATGATGAAAAAATCTCTCTTCCATGATTTTTTCTCCAATGATCAAACAAAAATCCAACCTACGGCAGTCTTCAAGCGTATGTTTATAACTTTATATGCCCTAATTTTCTTTGCCTTGTAAATTCTTTGGAATTCAGACTTGCTAATATTAATAAGAGCTGATCTCTCTCTTAGTGGCATCCTAGGATTTTCTATAACAGAGGCATGAGCTATAATAGCCCCATCATTGTCTTCATCATATGCTTTTATTTTTCTTTTCATGTTAAGAACACTACCAGTAGCCAGAAACTTTTTAATTATTCTCATAGCCTGAGTACGTTTGGAAATTTCAAATTAAATTAGCTTACCACTTCTCTTAGCGAGTTAGCGAGTTTTCACCGCCAATTCCGTAGCATTGCACAATATAAATTTTTTCACGCACTGTGAGTACCATTTTCACTTAATTTTTTATGCTTGGTTCGTTAATTTGAAACAGAAATTAAGGATAATATTGACTACGTTTGACAGATATATGTCAATAATAAATGATAAATGTGTATCCACTGCTTTTCTCATAGCCTACTTTTAGCTTCTACATAATTTTAAATATTAATTCACAAAAAATAATTTCTATGCAGTTTTAATTGAATGGTTCAAAATAAAATACTAATTTATTGAAAGAATGGGAAGTTTCAAAAAAATAATTTTATATTCCTGAAATTTGGTATAGAGGAATAAAATTGCATTCTAAATAACTTTTCTTAGTGGAATTTTCTCATATTTTGAAAAATAAAGGTACTTTATTAGTGGTGATTTTTACATTGTTTATAAAACACCCTGTAGAACACTAAATCAAGTCATTTTTGGAATACTTTAGTTTTACATCAAGCAGGACTCAATCCCCATATACCATTCCAAAATTCCAAAATTGTTGGTCCATTACACCTCTTGTTACATCTATTCTGGGACACACTGTAGAACAAGTCAAAAAATTATGTATAAAATAAATAAAGAATAAAAAAAATAAATTAATAGTTTAAAGATCTAAAAAAACAAGCTTTTTAAATAATAATAATAATAATAACAATAATAAAATAAATTTATTGGAACTACTCGTTCCCGACCGTCAGGCTAATTCAAGCCAACAAGCCTGACATAGTACTCCTCGACCATCAGAACAAAGTGATGTTTGTCATCGAATTCTCAGCACCTGCTGAGACAAACATCGCTTTGAAGGAGGGGGAAAAACGGACCAAATATCGTGATCTCCGGTATGAGCTCCAAGTGCTGTACCCAGACTACTCGGTCAAGATGGTCGTCCTAATATTCGGCGTACTCGGAGGGATGAAGCCTTCGCTGCTCTCAGAATTAAAGATCATACCGGCCTGTCAGAATTCGGCAGAATGGTTGGCAGGTCAGATGCAGAAGACGGTTATCTTGGGATCCCTTCGTCTGCTTAGGGCACATGATTCAGGTGTTTACAGTCACTAACTCCACAGGTCGTGGAGAGTGGCTGTAATGAATTAGCCGGCGCGGCTACCGTGTGGTGTCGGAGGCCACGGAAGCCCTGTCCGGCAGCGGGAAACCGAAAAAAAAAAAAAAAATAATAATAATAATAATAAATAATAATAATAAATAATAATAATAATAATAATGCTGCTCTCAATAATGCTCTCAGAATTGAAGCGTTCCACGCTTTTATACTCAAATATTATTATACAGTATTTATAAAAGCGTGTTTTTTTTAGTTTTTTCTTAATTGTCGAGAACATGCTGCTGGAATTAGTTGAAGCATATTGATGACACCTCGTAAATGCGTTAAACTTTAAAAGTATATGGCCAACATCTCAACGTTTGACAGCGAGGAAGATTTTCCATTTCCCAAACCTTACATTAACATGTATTCGTCTGATTTAAGAGACGCGCGATGGTTTTACACCAGAAAGAGCAACTAGACGCATTTTCAAGGTCAAATTCACTTCACGCAACAATAAACTCCAGCTTAATACCCACTTATCTTTGAACAATGAATGATATACAACCAATTTCATTTCCGCCATTTATATCCCACACTTTTTCACAATCGCCATTATTAATGCATATCCCTTCCCTGTCACAATCAATCTTGCTGCTCTATATACAAAGCACAATTCCTCCACTCTTTATGTTTTCCTGCATATTTCCCGTTGACATTTAATAATCAGTGGAGCTGCCACTATCAATTTCGTTATGGCTCATGACTTGGCGTTTTGTTGTCGGTGTCTAACTGAACTGCCACTATGTCGTGTTTCAAGTGCCCAGAGTGGGTTGGTATTTACAACCCCGTGACCGCCCCCGGCAAATAGGGTGGCTGACTCGACGCCAATTCCAAGTTATTACACTTGGAATGCAGGACCGGAAAATTATTTGCCATGTGTTACACAATTAAACTCTTTTTGTAAATGTGTACTCTAATTGACTTACCATAGTACTACACTGTAACGTAAGTAATAATAATTATCCCTACTTCATTATCGTGAAATTAAATTAAATTAATTACATGAAATAAAGCATATTCTCAATGTGATTATTATATTCTAGATTAAAAAAACCACTGCCCAAGGAATCACTACTTCCACATCCAGATCTTTCATCCAAGTCTCTCACAACAAAAAAAAAATTATGTGGAAAGAATTGTTTATGGAACTTTAACAATATAATATTTGAAATCGTCTATCCCAAAAATCCATAAAACGATATCCCACATCGGTAGTGGGGTATGGGTGGTGATAGAAAGGGCCCTGGAGGCGGAAGAAGTAAAAAAATATTTTGAGGTTTTTGGTTCTTGTACACACACTTAATCACAATTTTGTTCACCTCCTTTAATAATGGGTGGGGGTGGTAATGAGGGTGACTAATGCCAAAAATTTAAGACCTTATAGCTTCTCTTGTATATACTAAATAAGAATTTTATGGACTCTTACCTTATCTTTTTACCCCCATTTACCCCAATTTACCCCCCAACCCTTCAACGGAATAAGATAAAAATATAATCTAGTTCCAGATCACGTTAAAATACATATGTATACCAAATTTCAAGTCAATAACTTAAACGGTTCCTGGATAAAGTAAAAAAATATTTCGAGGTTTCTGGTTCTTGTACACACACGAAATCACACTAAATCACATTTTTTTTCCATCCCCTTTAATAATGGGGTGGGGGTGGTAATGGGGGTGGCTAATGCCAAAATTTTTTTTGAGGCCTTAGCTTCTCTTGTCTATACTAAATATCAATTTTATGAACTCTTACATGCTTGATTTACCTATTTACTCCAAATTTACCCCAATTTACCCGCCAACCCTTCGACGGAACAAGATGAAAATATAATCTAGTTCTAGATCTCGTTAAAGTACATATGTGTACCAAATTTCAAGTCAATATCTCAAACGGTTCCAGAGTAAACGTGCGCACAAAAAAGTTACAGACCGACAGACAGACCGACAGACAGACAGAAATTTTTTTTCGCTCAAACTTGAAATCTCGACGTTTCATGACATTCTAAGCCTATTTGAACAATACAAATTTTTAAAAAATTTTTTGCCGTTACTATACTTCCACTGGATGTGGAAGTAATTAAATGAACAATTTGGACATCTTCAAAACTACTGCCCCAAACGAAATACAAAAATAACTATTAAGTTAATACAATGTAATTTAGAAAAATGTTCTCTGTTTAATTTGTTTTTACCATATCATACGGCAAACTCTATGCCACTTACTTGTGTTAAACTGTATTGTACTCCCAAAATATGAAAACTCGACTGTTAATAAAACTAATATAACTTTATGTTTCATAATTATAACTTTAGATTTTCCATTAATTTAAAGTAGAATTACGGTACCAATATTATACGTTCCAAACTTTAAGTATTCAAGTCTTAATATTCTTAGTAAAGCCCTAAAATATCAAAATATTTAAAACATCTAAAAGCAATGTTTTAATAATTAACAAGTATTTTAAAAAGTTCCACAAAGCAACACATTTTACTTCCACATCCAGTGGAAGTATAGTAACAACAAAATGTTTGAAAATTTTTATTGTCCAAATAGACTTAGAATCTCATGAAACGTCGAGATTTTAAGTTTAAGCGAAAAAAAAAAATTATGTCTGTCTGTCGGTCTGTAAGTACTTCCACGTCCAGTGGAAGTATAGTAACGACAAAAAATTTTTTTTACATTTTTATTGTCCAAATAGGCTTAAAATGTCATGAAACGTCGAGATTTTAAGTTTGAGCGAAAAAAAATTTTCTGTCTGTCGGTCTGTCTGTCCGTCGGTATGTCTGTCTGTCGGTCTGTCTGTCTGTAACTTTTTTTTGTGCGCACGTTTACTCTGGAACCGTTTAAGATATTGACTTGAAATTTGGTACACATATGTACTTTAACGAGATCTAGAACTAGATTATATTTTCATCTTGTTCCGTCGAAGGGTTGGGGGGTAAATTGGGGTAAATGGGTATATCAAGCAGGTAAGAGTCCATGAAATTGGTATTTAGTATATACAAGAGAAGCTAAGGTCTCAAAAAAATTTTTGGCATTAGCCACCCCCATTACCGCCCCCATCTCCTTATTAAAGGGGATGGAAAAAAAATGGGATTTACTGTATGTACAGGAACCATAAACCTCAAAATATTTTTTTACTTCATCCACCCCCCACTACCACCACCCCTACCCCACTACCGATGTGGGGTATCGTTTTATGGGTTTTTGGGGTAGAGGATTTCGAATATTATATTATTAAAGTTCCATAAACAATTACTTTCACATACAAAGTTTTTTCGTTATGACTGACTTGGATAGAGAATCTGGATGTGGAAGTAGTGATTACTTGGGCAGTGGTTTTGTTTTTGTGCGCACGATTACTCTGGAACCGTTTAAGATATTAACTTGAAATTTGGTACACGTATGTATTTTAACGTGATCTGGAACTAGATTATATTTTCATCTTATTCCGTTGAAGGGTTGGGGGGTAAATTGGAGTAGATAAATCGGAGTAGATAAATCAAGCAAGGAAGAGTTCATAAAATTGGTATTTAGTATATACAAGAGAAGCTATAAGGTCTCAAAAAATTTTTGGCATTAGCCACCCCCATTACCATCCCCACCCACCCATTAATAAAGGGAGTGAAAAAAAATGCGATTTAGTGTGTGTACAAGAACCAAAAGCCTCAAAATATTTTTTTACTTCATCATCATATTTTATTTTGAACCATTCAATTAAAACTGCATAGAAATTATTTTTTGTGAATTAATATTTAAAGTTATGTAGAAGCTAAAAGTAGGCTATGAGAAAAGCAGTGGATACACATTTATCATTTATTATTGACATATCTGTCAAACGTAGTCAATATTATCCTTAATTTCTGTTTCAAATTAACGAACCAGGCATAAAAAATTAAGTGAAAATGGTACTCACAGTGCGTGAAAAAATTTATATTGTGCAATGCTACGGAATTGGAAGTGAAAACTCGCTACGAGAAGTGGTAAGCCAATTTAATTTGAAATTTCCAAACACTGTGTCACGTACTCAGGCTATGAGAATAATTAAAAAGTTTCTGGCTACTGGTAGTGTTCTTAACATGAAAAGAAAAATAAAAGCATATGATGAAGACAATGTTGGGGCTATTATAGCTCATGCCTCTGTTATAGAAAATCCTAGGATGCCACTAAGAGAGAGATGAGCTCTTATTAATATTAGCAAGTCTGAACTCCAAAGAATTTACAAGGCAAAGAAAATTAGGGCATATAAAGCAAATTATAAACATACGCTTGAAGAGGAAGATGACGGCCGTAGGTTGGATTTTTATTTGACCATTGGAGAAAAAATCATGGAAGAGAGATTTTTTCATCATTTCATAATTTTCTCAGATGAATCCACATTCACAACCAATGGTGTTGTTTCATCTCAGAATTGTCAGTTTTGGGCTTCTGAAAATCCAAATTTTAGAATTCATTGCAGAAGACAATATTATAAAAAAGTGAATGTGTGGTGTGCCGTTTCTTATCTCGTTGGAGTTACTGGACCTTATTGCACTGAGGGAAGGTTAAACCAGCACACTTATTTACTGCTTCTTGAAAGATTTTCTGAAGAACATTTAAATATTTTCAACATGATGGTTGCCCTGGACACTCCACAGAAATGGTTAATCGGTGGTTGAATTTAAATTTTGGAGAAAATTGGATTGCCAGGAATGGACCGATCAAGTGGCCGGCGAGATCCCCAGACCTATCAATATTGGATTTCTTTTTATGGGGTCGCCTCAAGCAGTTAGATTACGCTGAACCACCTCCTAACGATGTAGCAGTATTGAAGCAGAGAATTACAAATGCCGTAAACTCCATACCGTTAGATCATATTCGAAACAGTTTTAAGGACTTCAGGCGAAGGATCGAAATGTGTGTGGATGTGGGTGTTAGCTACGTCGAATAATAAAAAAATTGTAAACATTGTTTTGTATTGGTCAATAATTAATTTGTTTGTGAATCTGTTATGTTTTTGACATTTATTACTTGTTATAATTTTTAAACCTCATTAAAATTCTGTTAGTAATTGTTTCTTGTTTTACAATTAGTTCGATTAACATTATACCTTCTTACATCTCGTATATTCAATTTTTTATTTACGAATAGCCTACTTTTTGAGATGATTAACATTTGCTCCTACACAACATTAAATATAAATTCAACCCTCAATTCGCAAAAAATGGGAAGTTTCAAAAAAATAATTTTATATTCCTGAAATTTGGTATAGAGGTATAAAGTTGCATTCCAAATAACTTTTCTTAGTGGAATTTTTTCAAATTTTGAAAAATAAAGGTACTTTATTAGTGGTGACTTTTACAACTTTGCTTATAAAACACCCTGTAGAACACCAAATCAAGTCATTTTTGGTATACTTTAGTTTTACAACAAGTAGGACTCAATCCCCAAATACCATTCCAAAATTTTTGGTCCATTACACCTCTTGTTACATCTATCCTGGGACACACTGTATAGATACCTATCCAATCTTTCCCAAATTGAGCATTTAAAACTGAGGCATGCATAATTTTCTTCTTATCGGCAGCGGATTCTGCTCAAAAAAGTGCCTTAAGAATGTCTTACTCGATTTTCGATTCGACACTTGGTAAATGAGATACATAGAGGTCATTAAAAATGCCAATTTTCCAAAAACGCTCGCTAGTCGAAAAAGATAGACGATCGCGTTTTCCGCCATTGTTTGTTTCTCGAAAATCGAGCTAAGGTCACCTATATTGGTTTTTGTCATCTGCCATAGTTTTAGAGAAAACCCCAAATCCCATCTAATTTAGTCCACCCTGTATACTACATCATAGTTTCGAAATCCCCTGATTTTTCCAGGTTTTCCAGAATCTTTTAATCAAAATCCCAGATTTTTCCGTTTCTTGTCAAAGAATAAACATTTATATTAACAGAAAAATTTTATTAAAATAAGTATAGTAACTAGAGGTTTTTTAACTTCGAAATAATGCCGTATGAATTAGATTTCATTTTTTTTTGATAATTTTTTCTAAATGTATTAACCAATCAAAATATTACATTTCATGTCATGTGTCAAAATTCATCCAATCAGTAAAAGATTACAGCGATAACACCACTACATGTGGCGTTATCAGGCAAAGCACACATGATATGTTCAAATGACAGATTAAAATTCTATAAAAGTCAAATTGAAAATCAATTTATAATAAAACTATATAAAAAAAATATTTTTAAGAAAAAGCTTTTATTTGAAAAAACTACTAAAAAGTAAAAATAATTTTTTTAAAATTTATACACCTGGAAACCAAAATCTTTGGGGGCGGTCATATAGCGCTATTGTATAGTTACTTTGATCAATTGACCGCCCCCAAAGCTTTTGGTTTCCAAGTGTACAAATTTAAAAAAAATTATTTTTACTTTTTAGTAGTTTTTTCAAAAAGCTTTTTCTTAAAAAATTTTTTTTATATATAATTTTATTTTTTACTTTTTAGTCTACTTATTTTACAGACAGACAAAACCCTTTCATTTGCCACCACCATCCAGGTGTATACCAGGTGTGTTATACACGTGTGCCAAATTTCAAAGCTCTAGCTTAATTAGAACTAGTCGAAATTCAGCTTGCAAGATTTGACCTGAACTAACAAACACACATACAAACAAAAAAACATTGCAAGTTAAATAAAAGCTATTAAAAATGTCACAAAGGTTTGGTAAACGATTCAATTAATCAAATTGTATTAGAAAATGCACCCAAAACACCATTAAAAGTAAAAAGGATAGGTGGAAAATGTTTTTAGAAGTTTGTTCGATCAGAAAAAACGAATTGAATGGAGAGTAAAAAATTATCTTACCGAATACACCTCAAGCATTGATAAATACTCAAAATTTTGTCGTAGAGAATGCTTCAAGCGTGTCGCTTAAACGTAATAGCCCGAGGCCGTAGGCCTACGGCCTCGGGCTATTACCTAACGCAAACGAGTGCCCACATCCGTTGGTCTCGATTCGTAGCGCGCTCGATCACAGGACAGCCAAATTAAAAAAAATCATATCTTCCGTTTCAATCAAGATATCAGTATGAATCAATCACTAAAAGTAATTTTGGCCTTTTCTGGTAATTCCGTACGATCTAGTTTTTGGCAATTTCCTAAAATTAAAAAAAAATCTCGCAGGCTACGTTTTTCAATGCGCCGACTGCGTAGAGGTTCACTCGATGTTTTTTCCTAAAATTTCTATAAATACTAGATGTGTTACATTCAATACACTGTGAGCTACGATAAAAAAAATGTATTTTTAGATTATCTTTTGTAGGAGAAAACGCAAGTTACATTTTAAAAATCCAATTTTTCACGATTTCCGAAATGAGGGGAAATTCGCAGATTAGGAGCTGAAGGCAATCCCTGATTTTTATGCAGCCTCCGGGTTGGGAGATTTGGCAAAAAATTTTACATTGAATACGACACTTTTCAGCAGGGACCGAAACTGAAATTAATTTCGGTTAATTTCGTTTGGTATGTCTGACAGGACATACAGCTTAGGACTAAGAAAAAATATACGTCTCCAGAATCTGGATTATATCGTCAGGCTGCGATTGGAGTGCAATTTGAGTATTCCATTTGGTAGTTTTTAAAATTCTATAATTTTTATTAAAGTATTTTTAAATTCCAAGACAATTTTTGTTTTAATTTCCTCATGCAACCTTCCTCAATATGTAGCGTATTGTATGTAATAAAACGTGCAGGTTGTTATTTAAAAAAATATATTGAGCTTTGCCAAATTTAAAAAATATATATATCAAAAGATGACATTTAATTGACACGTCCCAGTGATTTTCCCCCAAAAAAGAAAAATGTGTATAATTTTTATCCAATTTATCTACATTACAATGTATTTTCTTTATGTATTTTCGTAGCCTTACCCTTCGGTATGATTTATTAATACGATGACGTTATTTTACTTTTAACTTCAATGGAAGGCTAGACATAATTTATCATTTTAAAAAAGTATAAGGCTAGTCTCAAAACTTTCTAAATACGAAGCTTCACTTCGAAATGTTCTGTTTCTTTTACCTGCGATAAACTAGTTCAGTCCCTGTAGACTCGAGGATAGCATTACCAGTAAATTTAAACTTAAAATAATTTATAACTTGTCCAAGGAACACTGCACCTTCGAATCGATAAGTTTCCGCATGCTACAGTATCGATAGTATATATAATAAATTATCCACTTACCAAAAAAAATAAATAAATAGCTCTAGTGGTAACCTCACCTGTAAAAGAAAGTTGTAGATAAGAATAATATCCAATTTTAATAGCATTGATTGAAGAATATGTACAAAGGTGACGATAATAGGTACAAAAATAAATCTCAAGTGAAAACGAATTATAAATAATGAATTTTTAATTTATAACCCCAAAATAATTACGCATTCAAATAGGACTAGAGCACGATAGCGGCGAAGCTACTAAATGGATTTGGATGAAACTTTGCATAAGGGTTTCTTTAGTGCTCCAGAAGATCTGAAAAGGTTTTGGTTGAGATCGGATTACGTTTAGTGCCGTTTTGGCACAACAAGTTGTTTATTTTATGATTACTTACAATTTGTAATCGAACCATTGAAAAGCAGTAAAAATTCCGATTTCAACGATGTATCACACTTGTACCATTTCGATTTGGTTTCCGTTAAAAAAATTAAAAAGAATTCGTTATATGTGCACACGTGACTGCATCCAAAAAAATATTATTGGTATTATTGCTAGGGGAAAATTTATTTTGCCATCTCTCAAAAATATTTGGGTTGGTAACCTTTGTGAATGGTGATTTATAGGGTATGGTACGTGACGTCACAGCTAACCTCAAAAATATATATTTCTTAAGATTTAAGAATTTTACGTAGCTATTATTAAAATTTCTGCCTGGTTCCCGTACTTTCAACTAAAATCTAGTACAGTGTAATGTTTATGAAGTTCTAATTACTTTGTCCTAATAAAATAGGCCTCTTTTTGTAGGTTGGAAATCTAACCCGTAATTAGCGGTCTATTTTTATTAATCAACAATATATTACAAAATAAAAGCCTCGGACGAAGCTCGACTTGCTCGGACCTTTTTGATCGAGCAGAAAGATTTTAATTTGACGCATGCGTAGTCTGCTTGAATTATCCATAATGTTATTGACTTGTTGTGGTTAGTGTCATTTGGGCTAAATTCTGTGTTACTATATTTTTTTCGTTATCCAATATTCTACAAAATCTTCGAAACGTTATCTGTTAATACCCTTATAATATCCGGCAATTGATTAACATGCAACATAAACAAACATGAGAGGTTATGTTTTAATAGATTGCTTGTAGTCCACTTCAGTTCGTTCGATATTTGTTCATGAAACAAATGGCTCCAAAGTCACGTGTAATTTATCTGTTTGCTCAGTGCTCTAATTTCCGATGTAATATCCAAACACAGCTATCCCCACCGTGTGGGGAGGTTCCAGCCGCTGCCGATTTTTTTATATTAAACTAAAATAAAATAAGATCTATTAACGTGACCCTTTTCGGATCCTTTTAACTCTTTACCTTTATTTTTTTTTAATTAAATTCCTAGTACATCTAACATAGAAGTTAGCCGCGAAACAGACGATAGCGTGATATGGAATGAAATTTTCAATTATATGATGTAAAGAACCAAAACGGCTGACTTCCGGTTTCGATGTAATTGACACGAAAACCAAATTTTTAAAATGATATGCATAATGTCTACCTTCTCTTTGTACTAAATTTATAATTAAAAGAAAAAAATGTAATCTTGAAATACAGCTCTAATCGACTCCACTAATTCTACCGCAGTCATGGCTGCTAGAATATATATTTATTAATATATATATATATATATATATATATATATATATATATATATATATATATATATATATATATATATATATATATATATATATATATATATATATATATATATATATATATATATATAGGTATAGACGGTATGTTGCGTAGCCCGATATATCGACAGGTCGTTCATAAGCCCGGCATTTCCCGAGTGTATAAATTAACAAATTTATTAAATATGGCGATTGTTATGAATCTTTTCTAATAGGAAGCCACTAGGGGTAGCTAATTATTATTTTTCTTTCAATTATATAAACATGGCATATTTCAGAGCCCGGATATATTTACTGATCCTTTCAAAGCCCGCTGTATATAAGAATATAGCTAGCGTTCGTTCTCCGTCCCAGCGATGTTGCCAATGTAATCGGGCCTCAGTAGGTTATATTTTTATAATATATATTTCTTTGATGCATGCATTGTCACGAAGCACAATATAATAGGAGTACTTGCTATACTGCGCCACTACCATTACTGTTTACAGTAGAGGCGCTAATGGAGGGCCAGCTATTAAAGGAAATATATTCATTCTTTGAACGCCAAAATAATATAACAGTTACGTTTTTTATTATTCATTGTTACGAATTTGAAGATATATTAGAAGAACCTAAAAAAATATTAGGTTATTTTTTTATGCAAATAGACATTAATTATTAATAACTGATAATGTAATTACTCCGTGGTAGGCCTATAAGTATTTAAATATTTTGAATTTGTCCTCATTTTTTGTTTTCCACTTTTAAAGTATTGCCTTATTAACAGTAAAATAAAAAGATGCAAAGGGGTAGAAATTAAATTACGTTTATTTACCTAACATAGATATATAAAACGAATTGTTTTAATAGTACAGTAACATCAGGTATAATAGTAAAAGAATCCCTTGATGCAATTTTTCTTTTGAAAATATACTTATTTTGAGACAGCAAGTGACCTTTGTGTTTCAGAGTATATGGGTCAAATATGAGCAAAAAATGATTGCCATCAAATAATAACAAAGCATGAAGTTCTCTTTGAAGTATTTATAAGTTTTTATTTAATTTTATTTCACTGTCACTATAATACTTATAGGCTTAATTTTGAAAAAGTTATTACAATGACCTTTACTACGTACCAGCTGTCCCAAGTTAACATCAATTGAAAGTTGCATTATATGAAATAAGTTTTCAGATTCAGTTTGTCCCACTGTGCAAAGAAATATCTTTAAAAATTAAAAAATATATATTTTTTTAAATTGCGCAGAACCCTTAAAGTGTACAGATAAACGTATAGGGACAAAAAAGTGCCTTCTTTACAAGAGCTTTCAAACAAAAAAAAAAAAAGAAAATAGAAATCGAACCATTAGGAGCTGAGATAAAAAAACATTCATTGTGGCTAATGGAAGCCATCTTTAATGGTCGCCATTTTGGTGTTGCACGGATTTTAAAGTGGCTCCCTATCTGGAAAGTTACCTTTTGGCATCAACTATGACCACAGAAAGTGGCACATCCCAATCAAAAAGTGCAGATTTTTGGCTTATATAGCCATGTACCCGACGTACTATAAAGCACAAAGTTCCCTTTTAAGTATGGCAGGCCAAATTTAATATTTTCTTTTATTGATTATATGTTATATGCTTGCACTAATAAAAATAATAATTATTATTATAGTACAGTACCTAGAGGTAAAAATATGCAAAACTTCGGAATAATGTCATATTGAATGGATTTCGTTCATTTTACAAGTATAAGCTTCACAGAAAAGTTTCTATATTGTGCGGGGGCTTGCTAATTTATAGGGGGTAGATGCCACCCCTTCTCAGGGGATGGCACTTAAAAAATATATATATTTATTGGAGCTGAAGTAGAATCAAATTAAAAGAAGAAAAGGTTCTATGCAATTTTTCACACAAATTGATAGTTTTTAAGTTATAACAACTTCAAAATGGCGATTTTAGCTTAAAAAAAAAAGGTTTCCAAACGGTTTTCGTCAGGTATCTCGAAAAGTATTACTTTATCGAAAAAATGTTACAGACCAATTACATAAAGTACAAACTGGGAATTAATTATATTTTTTGTTTATTGATGTAGGATTAATAATTTCGGAGATATTTAAGTTTACATTTGGCATCCAAGTATAAGATAATTATTTAGAGTGAGAGTTAAATATCTCAGAAACTGTGACACATACGTCAAGGATGCTAGTAGGTAGAATAATAGGTTATTAATTAAGCTTTCAACTGTTTTTTTATTTGTTTCTATAGCATAAAAAACAAAGAAGTTATGACCGAAGCAATGTGCGTCTACACATTTTTTTTTAAACAACGTCGCCATTTTGTTACTGTAATTAGCCAGTAATTAAAAAAAGGAATTTCAAACACTTAGTCCAATTAAATAAGTCGACAAATCAAAATTTTGAGGTAAATACTTGAATTTTTGATATAAGTTACTTTGATGTATTAGAACACGACTAATGAAAGAAATTTTTTTCTGAACCCCCGGGAAGGGGTGAAAAAAAATAAAATAAAGTGTTTTTTCAAAATTACTCAAAATGTGTAAAAGCTAGTAAAAAAGTTTCAAACAAAAATTGTAAAGCATGAAATTCTATATAAAAATGATCTCTAGACTTTTTTTGGTATTACTAAAATTAACGGAGTTAGGCTGGTTAGAAATTAAGGGATGATATGTACAACTTTAAAAAATCATAGCGTGCTGAAAAGTTAATGAATTGAAAAAAATTTTTCTTCTATTTACTCAGAAAAATATAAACATTCGTTTCAGAGAAATGGATTTTTTTTTAAATTGTTAATAAAAAAGTTATAAAAATTTTAATTTTTTTATTTTCAATTAAAACCACTTTGAAGGGTGAAACGATTTTTTTTTACACCATTCTGTTCACCATTTAATATATTGAACATTTGCTTTTGAAATTTTTTTTATCCATCATTTTCGAGCAGGTATGAATTTATTTACCTGTTTAATTTTTTTTCAAACGTAAGACACTGCTCTTGTGACGTCACGATAACTGAAAAGAAATAAAGAATGCGTACGATAAAGATAAAATGGTTTCGTAGCTGCTACGTTGCCTACAAGACGCGTATACGTCACATCTATTATACTGCCGTCATAAGTCATAAGGAGAATAGCCCATCTGCAAATTGTCGGTTGGCGAGGAAAGTAACAAAGGCGTTTGTTTTTTCCCAACTAGTAAATATTAATTAAGGAAATCATGTAGCTGCTTTTTATCCACTTATGTTTTTGTACTTTATAATTTTTTAATAATATTTTTAACTGCAGAACTCTTGGGTGCTCATATATTAGTAGGATCTCATTTATGACAAATATCTAGATGCGGCTTTTCACCTTAAGACGGCAGTAACAGCATCCGCGCGTGACGTCACAACTAACCTCAAAAATATGTGTTTCTTAAGATTTAAGAGTATTACGCAACTGCTATTAAAATTTCTGCCTGGTTCCCGTATTTTCAACTAAAATCTAGTTCAGGGTAATGTTTATGAAGTTCTAAATACTTTGTCCCAATAAAATAGGACTCTTTGTAGGTTGGAAATCTAACCTGTAATTATCAGTGTCTATTTCTATTAATCAACAATATTGAAAAATTATTTACGCGAATTTTTAAATATTTGCTTAGAGCCAGTACCGGCTCCAAGCTAAAAATGCGTATACAAACATTAAAAATGAGAATGAACTTGAAAAACTTAAAATTTAAGGTTACGTTGGTTACATGATGCAGATGCCCGATATCTCAATGTAGCGGTTGTGAATGTTTTGGTGAAGAAATGCTCCTACAAATTGTTAACAAAATTTTTAATTGTGGTCAAGTATAATAAGAATGTTTTGCGAAATCTACATACTTATACACGCTTCGTTTTATGTACATTTTGGTTATAGGTATTAGACACGTGGAATTTTGTTTACGTGATCTAAATATTTTTTAAATTAATCTTTGAATTGTAATGAAAGAAATTATTATTACTGTTAATACTTGCTGATTTCTACTAAATTTAGAATTATTTGTTTGACATTATTGATACAAATTAAAAATAAAGTACACAATATAATTTTTTTTTGCGAGAAAATTTTGCAGATGAATTATTGGAGCATTGGAAATAATTGTTTGAAACATCGTTTTAAATTAGTCGAAATTCGCGTATTTTAACCAAGGTTGCAAAAATGACAATTACAAATATTTACATTACTTATTTTTTTAAATTACAAAATTTCAACTATTTTAATTTATTATTTTTTAAGACCATAAGAAATTATTATAAAAATTATTATAATTGTATACATATTTTAAAAATTGTGTATACAGAAATATGTTAATCAACAAATTTTTTTTTTGGATCATTAATTTCAATTTTGAATGAAAACAAAATGACATTTAAAAAAAAATGATCGATACATTTCCATTAAAATAGATCATTGATATTATTCTATTCCTAATCTAAATAATAATAAAATTGGATAAATTAAATAATAATAATTGAACCATTTTTTGGATGGATAATAACAATTAGAAGAAAATAATTCATTCTTAAAACAAAATGTATGATCCATTCTATATTAAATTAATCTTATAAAAAGTTAAAATAAGAATTATTAAAAACAAATTTGTTAACAATTTTTAGGAGCATTTGTTCACCAAAACATACACCACCGCTGCATTGGGATATATAAACTAGTTCACAAGTTCAAAGCCGTGTTAATGCTTAATAAAGCTCGTGAAAATATGAGTGAGGACTCATTGGATTCGGAATGACACCTAGAAAAATGTGCAAAAGTTTCAAACCCGCATATAAACAATTGCAAAAGTTATAAACAAATGAAGATTGAAAAAATAACGAGTTTCGTTTTTTGCAAATAACCCGAAAACTATTAATTTTTAAGAAAATTTAAAGGAACATTTTTAAAGAGGAATGAATTTGAAATAAAAAAGTAAGAACTCCCGAAACTCTACGTCTATTAATGTTGAAAATGGAGCTCTGCGCGGCGAACACTAAGCCGTCATGATGCTCTGAAACCGGCCGTAATAAGTCAAAATATTTTTTATGTTATTAAATATTAATTTAAAAATTTTAAAAAATTATGGTATTATTTAGACGCTTAAAGGAACAATATCCCGTTGGAAAAAAATTGTTTCACCGATTTTTCATAAAATGAGCCTATTGTTGTTTTGAGTTTTGCTCGAAAACTATGCATTCTTCCTATAAACACGTCAATAGAAAAGTTTTTGAGAATTAAATTTCCAATCGAAATGGCACCTTCAGAAGTCAAATTTTTTTTTTTACAAAAATACGCCCAGAAAACAAAACAAAAAAAACGAAAAAATGCAATTTTTTATTTTTTTAAATTTTAGCCTGTAACTTTTTTCGGGTACATTTAGGCATAGACATTGCTGCATAAAAAAACTGGCGTTTTACCGTTAAAATGATTATTAACGGGTAAAACGTCAGCTTTTTTTATGCAGAATACACAGCCACACAAAAAAAAATAAAAGTTCAAAGTAGCGAACCAGACCCATGTATCCTTATGTATTTTCGGTCGCTGAATCCGAATCCGGGGTTAAAAAAAATCTTACACCCCCAAAAGGAAGATTAAGCTACCAGAATAGTTGTTACTTCTTAATCAATCGAATTATACAAATTAAGGTTATACAGCAGCGTACATACAATAGATATGAAACACACCCCCAGGGAGGGGCGAAAACTAGCCCCCATATATAAAAAAATCGATCCAAAACAATAATGACCGCTGAAAAATCTCGAAATATCTAAGTTTTGTTAAAGTGTTAAGAAACTACATCAGGTCCGACGTAATCTTCATAAACTGCCCCTATAGGGTTGAGAACAACCACCTTTAAGTTCAAAGGACACGAGAAAAACAAGAAAAAACGTAGAATCCAACAGGATTTCTATTTTCATGGAAGCTATAATTGGCTGAAATTGCGTAGTACTCTAAAATAGAACCAGAAACTTACGTACCATCAACATCCTACACTGTCAACCCTCAGAGAGTGTGAAAACCTTGTAAGATTTAACTATAAAAAGTTACAGTGACTTCTATAAAAATTCGAAACACCTGCGTTGTGTGGAAGAGAGAAGAAACTAGACTATGTTCGACGATGTGCTTGAAAACCACCCCCACGGGGTTGCGAGATACTACCGCTATATCTGTAGGATGCTGGAAAAACAGAGAGAAACTAACCGGATTTACATTTTCACGGATGCTATGATTGGCAAAAATCGCGTTGTACACTAAGGGTTTGAAACTCATGTCCTATAAATGTTATTAAGTAACACCCCCAGAAAGGATGTAAACTACCGTAATTCAAGATGTAACGAAAAAGCTATACTGTTGCTTATTCGTTTCATTTCCATAGTTTTTTTTATAGGGGTGGCGTCTCTCAACCCCGTGGGGGTGGTGCTTTGAACTTTTTTTTTGTGGGGCTGTGATATCTATGTCTAAATGTACCCGAAAAAAAGTTACAGGCTTAAATTAAAAAAAAAAATGCATTTTTCCGTTTCTTTTTGTTTTGTTTTCTGGGCGTATTTTTGTAAAAAATGACTTCTGAAGGTACCATTTCGATTGGAAATTTAGTTCTCTACAACTTTTCTATTGACGTGTTTATAGGAAAAATGCATAGTTTTCCAGTAAAACTCAAAAATGTGAAAAGTAGACCTTTTTTCTTCGATCTCAAAAACGCACCCCTTTAAATGGTAGCACTCAGCGGTTTTCTCATATTTTGGGGTCAATTGAACATAAGAAACAATAAAAACCCTTTAACGTTTTAGTTCCTTTCAACCCCTTTTTTTTGGACATAGACAATAGCCTAAAAATATTGTGATTAAAAATTAAAAACATCGCAATGTCGTAATCCCATAAAGTATAGTTGACATAAGTTCTCCACAAAGCGAAATAATTTTAGTGGCTTTTGTTTAACAATTATCCGACTTGAAATATAAACGTAAACTCTAAAAAAATTTGTTAATTTACAATAGGCTCATTTTATGAAAAATCGGTGAAACCATTTTTTTTCAACGGGACATTGTTCCGTTAAGTCTCTAAATAATACCATAATTTTTAAAAAATTTTAAATTAATATTTTTAATAACATAAAAAAATATTTTTACTTATTACGGCCAATTTCAGAGCATCGTAACGGCTTAGTGTTCGCCGCGCAGAGCGCTGAGAGATAGAGTTTCGGGAGTTCGGCTTTTTTGTTGGAAATTCATTCCTATTTAAGAATCGTTCTTTCAATTTTATTAAATATTAATAGTTTTCGAGTTATTTGCAAAAGACGAAACTCATTATATTTTCAATCTTCATTTGCTTATAACTTTTGCTTTTGTTTATGTGCGGGTGTGAAACTTTTACACTTTTTCTAGACGTCATTCCGAATTCAATGAGCCCTCACTAATATTTTTACGAGCTTTATGAAGCACTAACACGGCCTTGAACTTGTAAACTAGTCTGCATCTGCATCATGTACCTAACATAACCTTAAATTTTAAGTTTTTCAAGTTTATTTTCATTTCTAATGTTTGTGTACGCATTTTTAGCTTGGAGCCGGTATTGGCTCCAAGCAAATATTTAAAAATTCACGTAAATAATTTTTCAACATTCTTGATTAATAGAAATAGACTGCTAATTACAGGTTAGATTTCCAACCTACAAAAAGAGACCTATTTTATTAGGACAAAGTGTTTAGAACTTCATAAGTATTACACTGAACTAGATTTTAGTTGAAAATACGGGAACCAGGCAGAAATTTTAATAATAGCTGCGTAATACTCTTAAATCTTAAGAAACACATATTTTTGAGGTTAGCTGTGACGTCACGTGCAGATGCCCTATAGATGTGACGCATGCGCGTCTTGTAGACAACGCAGCAGCTACGAAACAATTTTATCTTTGTCGTATGCATTCTTTATATCTTTTCAGTTATCATGACTTCACAAGAGCAGTGTCTTACGTTTGGAAAAAACTAAGCAAGTAAATAAATTCATACCTTCTTGAAAATGAAGGGTAAAAAAAAATTTTAAAAGTAGATGTTCAATATATTAAATAATGAACAGAATGGTATAAAAAAAAATTCGTTTCACCGTTCAAAGTGGTTTTAATTGAAAATAAAAAAATTAAAATTTTTATAACTTTTTTATTAACAATTTAAAAAAAAATCAATTTCTCTGAAAGGAACGTTTATATTTTTCTGAGTAAATAGAATTTTTTTTTTTAAATTTATTACCTTTTCAGCACGCTATGATTTTTTAAAGTTGTACATATCATCCCTTAATTTCTAACCAGCCCAACTCCGTTAATTTTAGTAATACCAAAAAAAGTCATTTTTATATAAAATTTCATGCTTTACAATTTTTGTTTGAAACTTTTTTTACTAGCCTTTACACATTTTGAGTAATTTTGAAAAAACACTTTATTTTTTTTTTTTTCACCCCTTCCCGGGGGTTCAGAAAAAAATTTCTTTCTTTAATCGTGTTCTAATACATCAGAGTAAGTTATATCAAAAATTCAAGTATTTACCTCATAATTCTGATTTGCCGACTTATTTAATTGGACTACACTGTTTCTCATTAATATATAGCATGACGTAGATGTCAAATTTTTTGGTTTGTATACAGCACTTGCTTTAGAAAAAAATACAGTTTAAACTATAAAGGTATTTTCGATAAAACGATATTTTGTTTTCCTTTTCCAAATAGGTATCTCAATAAATATTAGTTTTATTGAAAAAATAAAGCTCATAAACTGACACCTACGTCACGCACACTAAGAAATGAAATTAAAGAAAATTAATTGCGCTTTCAAATTATTTTTTACTCGTTCCTGTAGCATAAGAAGTAAAGAAGTTATGATGTAAAAATGAGCGTATTATATTTTTTTATATAAAAAGGACGCCATTTTGTTACTCTAATTAGCCAGGAATGTAAAGAAATTATCTCAAATACAGTTTTTCGTTAGGATGTAGCATTACCTAGATGTTCAAATTTTTTTGCTCATTTAAAGCACTTGCTTTAGAAAAAAATGCATTTTAAACTTTAAAGGTAATTTCGAAATTTGGCTACCAAATATAAACTTAAATATCTCCGAAATTATTAATCCTACATCAATAAACAAAAAATATAATTATTTCCCAGTTTGTACTTTTGTAATTGGTCTGTAACATTTTTTCGATAAAGTAATACTTTTCGAGATACTTGACGAAAGGCGTTTGGAAATACCTTTTTTTTAAGATAAAATCGCAATTTTGAAGTCGTTATAACTTAAAAACTATCAATTTATCTGAAAATTTGCATAGAACCTTTTCTTCTTAAAGTTTGATTCTATGTCTAGAAACTTTTCTGTCAAGCATTTACTATTATACCTCTAAAAATTAACTAAATCCGTTCAATATGACATTATTCCGAAGTTAAAACCTCTAGTTACTGTACTATTAGTGCAAGCATATAAAATACTTGTGCCTGACATTAATTAGTCTTCGCAAGTCATACTCTTAAAAAGGAATTTGTGTGATATTCTTTTCTTTTTTTTCTTTTCGGGTTCAAAAGTTACTAACAATAATTGCAACAAAATATGCTTTTTCGTCAATATTTTGAAAATTAAGCATGATAGGGCAAAACAATATACGTAACTTTTCGGTAGAGCATAAAATTCTCTCGTATAATGGTTATAATAAAAAACGGTACATTTGATAATTAAATTATCGTTATTAAAGGTAATATAATATTTATATTTTATTTTATATAATTGTTTATTATTATGTAAAAATTTTGTTTAATAGTTTTCTCAATCTAATGTAATACTGCGTACAGTCATAATATGTTTTCTTAATGTATATGGGGAAGCTAGTTAAGGCTGACCTCTTCCTTTTGTGTGTAAACTCTTTTGTGCACCTTTTTTTCTTACATTCTTCTACCTACATTCAACTTAAATCTGGTGACAGTTACCTACTTTCTTGCACAGAGCAATAAAACAATTAAAGCGTCTCAAATGCCAAAAGAACTGTTGCCAATGGTATACAAAAGCTACACAACGCCTGTTTAAAGCAAGTTAGAGTTATATTACAGTATTTAGCCATAAATCTAACTAAAAAATTATTAGTCCTAAATTACTATGACGAAAATAAAATGTATAAATGAGGTTAAAGAATTATTTTAGAATTTATTAAAATTAAATAATCAAAACATTAGAATACATTACAACAAATTAACTGAGCAGCTGGAAACTTAAAATAAAATGAAAGTAATTGTTTATAAGAAATGCTTTAGTACAGAAAAAATAATTTTCAATTCCGTAAAAATACATGGCGAAAACTGCAGTCCTAGAGGTAATGACATATACTTCACGAAAAGAATTATTTGTAGATGGTACAAATTTTTTTCTTTATTACTTCCACGTCCAGTGGAAGTATAGTAACGACAAAAAAATTTTTAAAAATTTTTATTGTCCAAATAGGCTTAAAATGTCATGAAATGTCGAGTTTTAAGTTTGAGCAAAAACAAAATTTCTGTCTGTCTGTCGGTCTGTCGGTCTGTCTGTCTAACTTTTTTTTGTGCGCACGTTTACTCTGGAACCGTTTAAGATATTGACTTGAAATTTGGTACACATATGTACTTTAACGAGATCTAGAACTAGATTATATTTTCATCTTGTTCCGTCGAAGGTTTGGGGAGTAAATTGAGGTAAATTGGGGGTAAATGGGTAAATCAAGCAGGTAAGAGTCCATGAAATTGGTATTTAGTATATATAAGAGAAGCTAAGGTCTCAAAAAAATTTTTGGCATTAGCCACCCCCATTACCACCCCCACCTCCTTATTAAAGGGGATGAAAAAAAAATGTGATTTAGTGTATGTACAGGAACCAGAAACCTCAAAATATTTTTTTTACTTCATCCACCCCCCATTACCACCCCCCTATCACCACCCCCACCCCACTACCGATGTGGGGTATCGTTTTATGGGTTTTTGTGGTAGAGGATTTCAAATATTATATTATTAAAGTTCCATAAACAATTATTTTCACATACAAAGTTTTTTCGTTGTGAGTGACTTGGATAGAGAATCTGGATGTGGAAGTAGTGATTCCTTGGGCAGCGGTTTTTTTTGAATAGACACGTGATATTTTTAACTTCAACAGTTTATAAACAACTCGAAAAATAAAGCAATAAAAGATATAGTTCCACTCACTTTCGTTACAGATTTATGCATTATTACACTATATTTCTTAAATTATACAGAGACAGTAATTTTTAATGGTTTTTATTTCTTTGCTAGTTAACAAATTATCAGAAAGTTTTTTTGTCTATTTTTATTCAATGCTTAGATTTAGTTCAGGACTTCTTATTGCACTTGTTACCACACCAAAACCAAAAACAAACTAAAATAATAAAATCGCGGCAGAAAGAATTCCTTAATCACCTTTTTTGATGCTGTCATAAAATTGTTTAGGGCAAACGCTCTGCTCTTTTCCCACTAATATTTTCGTTAGTGTTTTCTAACTGTGATTAAAATATACCTTTTTTATCTAAATATGTAGGTATATTATTTGCCTACATATAATAAAACAAGAATAGCAGTAGGCTATGTTTTGATTCTAACATATGTTAAATAAAATGGACATTTCGGACAGAACGCTTTGGTTATATAGACAAAATTAATGTTTTGAATCTAGTTTTTGTCATTTTCCACGGCATACTTTTCTCGATTTTTAAATTATTATTCACAAAAGAATTTTCATGTTTATGTATACGGTTGTTTTTGTTATTTCTTTCTATCTAAAATAAATATAAACACATTCGGCGATTGTTAATATCAAATTGTTTATTAAATAAACAAATAAATTCACAACAAAAAAAATTCTTTTTTCCACCTTTTGGATAATTGCAAATAATAAATTTAGGAATAACATTTTTTCTTAATAACATGTTTAAACAATGAAAAAAGACAAAAGTGATTATAAACAATTAAAAACAATTTTTAAGAATTTTTTTTAATCATAATATTCTATAACAAAAAAATGGCAGAAAAATATTTTTCAAAAATACGTAATTTATCTATTTGTTTATAAAATTTGTTTAAACAAATAGCAATAAAAATTTTAAGTTTATGTAATCTTATAGTATTTTTGAATATAAAAACAGTAAGAGTAATTAAAATTAATGAAAAAAATTTTTTTCCAACGGGATACTGTTCCTTTAAGTGTTTAAATAACAACATAATTTTTATGAATTTTAAAATTAATATTTAATAACAAAAAATATTTTTACTTGTTCCGGATGGTTTCAGAGCATCGTAACGCCTTAGTGTTCGCTGCGCGGAGCTCTATTTTCAACATTAAATTAAAATTATTAATAATCTCGTTAATAATAGATGTAGAGTTTCGGGAGTCGGGACTTTTTTATTGGGAATTTCTTCCTCTTTAAGAATCTTTCTTTCTTTAAAATTTTTAATAGTTTTCGAGTTATTTGCAAAAAACGGAACTCGTTATTTTTTTCAATTTTCATTAGTTTATAACTTTTGCAATTGTTTATGTGCGGGTTTGAAACTTTTGCACATTTTCCTAGGCGTCATTCCGAATCCAATGTAATCAAGGTAGGTGCATGACGTCAGATGCACCATGCAGGGAGACCGACTACAAATATAAATTCAAATAACCATTATAAAAATATATGTGTTCATTAATAAAAAAAACCACTGCCTAAAAAATCACTACTTCCACATCTAGATTTTCCTGCCCAAGCCTTTTATAGCAAAAAAATTTCGATACTATATTTGCAATCCATTGTGTAAAAATAATTGTTCATAGATAGAACTTTGATAATATAATATTTGAAACGGTCTATCCCAAAAACCCATAAAACGATGTGCAACATGGTAGTGGAGGTAGTAGAGGGCGAAGTTGTTGGCAAAAAATTTAGAGGCTCTTGTACACATAAATCACAATTTTATTTTTTTATTCCCTTTAATAATGTGGTAGAGGTGGTGGCGAGTGCCAAAAAAGTATTCAGGTCTTTTGTTCCTTTATACACACTAAATCACAATTTTATCTTTTTATTCCCTTCCATAATCACCTTCAATAATTTGAGAAAAAATTTTTTTTACGATTACTATACTTCAAATCCACTACGTGGATGTGTAAGTAATAAGCATTCCGCAGTTATGACGTTGTTCTCTTTTGCACGTCCAAATAGAATAAAACGATTCAAGTTAGCCCATCAAAATTGTGCTTTTTTAGAAACCATGTAGGCTTAACAGGGAACCAAGACAGATCACGTCATGCAGTTAGATGCACCATACAGTAAAGGGAACCTGACTTAAAAAACCGCTGCGTAAAGAATCACTATTTCAACATCCAAGGCTCTTACAAAGAAAAAAAGGTTGATACTGTATTTGCAGTCCATTATGTGGAAATAACTGATCATAGAACTTTAATAATATAATATTTGCAATCGTCTACCACAAAAGCCCATAAAACAATATGCCATATCGACAGTGGGGATGGTAGTGGGGAGTATAGCTGATGCAAAAAAAAATTTAGGCCTTTGGTACTTATACACACACAAAATCACAATTTTATTTTTTTTCGTCCTTTAATAATGAGGTAGGGATGGTAATGGGGGTGATAGTGGAAGTGGCTGATGTCAAAAAAAATTTGAGTAGGTACTTGGCTTCTCGTACATACACTAAATCCCAATTTTATAAACTCTCACTTGCTTGCTTTGCCTATTTATCCCCTCATCCCAAACTTCAACGGAATAAGATCAAAACATAATCTATTTCCAGATCTCGTTATAATACACAGGTGTCCCAAATTTTGAGTTAACATCATAAACGGTTCCAGAGTAATCTTGTGCACAAAAAAAAAATTACAGACAGATTTTTTTTGCTCGAACTTAAAATATCGACCTTTCGTGGCATTCTAAGCCTGTTTAAAAAAACATTTTTTTTACCTTTATTATACGTTCACTCCACTATGTGGATGTGGAAGTAGTACCAGCTTATAGTGATTATGGACAATGCCTATCTATCCTTATGATATGTAAAACATCATTCTGCATAATAATAATTATTGTTTAATGACCGATATTTCTCCATGAAAATTTTAGTACCAAAATTATAATAATTAAGTATAGTATTATTGAATACTGAATGCAAAAAAACACAATCCTAATTTAGGGACATTTATTTGAATTTCTGTATTACACTTCAAAACACATTTTAAGACGTTTAAGATGCTAACAACTATTCTTCTTTCATAACACTGTACCATGTATTTCATAATTCTAAGTAGGCATATGAATTTTTGAATTTAGAAAAATTGTTCAAATATGATACAATACTTGTGAGGTTAAAAAATTGATTCAAATAAAGAGCTTTCATTCATCGATTGTGACTTCATGAAGAAAGTATTTAAGAGGAAATAAGAATCGAACCTTATCGAGCCATTGCAACGATGCCAAATATCGGGCTATATAACGTGCGATAGATATCAGCTGTATAAGAGTCTTGGATATACAGGAACAGCGCCGCCTGACTCAGTAGTGCTGAACTAAAAGTGTATCTCGGAACATGAAAATATGACTTTTTGAAGCCCACCCCAAAATTTTGTAGGAAGGAAGCTAACGTGATTTGTGGCCATTTAGTGATGATATACACAGGGGTACGTTGATGAGCCCGACCCCGGGCTGCACAACGTTAAATCGGGCTGCACTACAACCGCTCAGTGTATGAAACGGGCCTGTATATGACCATGCATATCTCTATATATATATATATATATATATATATATATATATATATATATATATATATATATTAATGTATATTTATTTCTTTTAAAACCTTTCAAACATTTTTTGGGTCTTTCTTCAATTGATTTTGCAAGTATGCCCTTTGTGCAGACTTAACGGCCTTATTAACAAAATTCCTTAACTCCTTGTAATATTGCCAATCCGCATTGCTTTTTGACTTCTTGTGTTTCAATTTTGCTTTGTCTCTTAATTTATTCAAAATTTTTATATTTTCTGTGAGCCAGGGAACTAGTGGTTTAGTTATTCTGTTTTGAAAGGTGCGTGCATGTTAAAAATCTCAGTGATCGTATTCTAAAAGTTTATTATAACTCTCTTTGTAACTTAACTAGATATAAATATTTCATTAGTATATGATGTATGACTTTCGTCAATAGGTCTGGAAATTATAAGATCACACAAAGCCTACTCAAGAACCATTCTTGTATTGAGTTCAATGAAGTGTGAGCACTAATATCCCTTACTTTGTATATATGGTATCGGATAACGAGGGGCTGAGAAGGACTATTGCTCTTTACCCCCGGCCAAGGAAGTGCTGTCGTAGAGTTACCGAATATAACCATGTTCATGTAGAAGAACGCACTACCGGGCGTCAAAATGACGCGACACCAATTTATTTCTCAGGGGGGCGCCAGTCGCGTATTACCCCGTTCTTCTACCTCCCAGGCGGGTTCGAGATAAGATGACTTCGGTAGCCGAAAAGCGGGACCAAGGCTGCACTACCACAGATCGGAAACTACGCTCTCTCTGGACCCGAATTCCCTCGTTAGGGGTTTAGGCACCTCTTAATTTCCTGAATTTTTGCATAAAAAAATCCCAACCGAAGAATTTCTCTGCGGAGGGATTAGTTTTGGTACGCGAAAATCGCGTTTTGGTCCATTAATAACGGAATATATTTCTCAAAAAACGCATAAAAAAATCCCTATCGAACCTCCGTACAACAACCAGAAGGTCGAACGTTAATGCGAATTAACTCGACACATCCGGTTTTCTATACGAAAGTTCCAGGGATTATAGACCGTCAACAGGCCTCAAGATCAATTAAGAAACATTAGTTCAAAGAATCCGTTTATTTAACAGAATTGGTTATACAAAATTCTCAAGAAAGAATCGTGCCTTCCCCAATCAAGGTAGTGACTTTCAGACCATACAAGCGAGAGCGCTCGCGCTAACGATCGATTAGGTAGAAAAGATTCATACGTACCTTCTCAGAATCAAAATGCGAGCTTTTAGAATCATTTCAGACTCTGGGTAAATGAATAATTAAGGCTGACTGAAATTAACTTAAAAAAGTTTTACTAAATGAATTTAGTTTCGCTAGAGACTACCTAGCTTTAAAGTTCTTGTATCGTGGAGATTCACGTACTCAAACACATTCAGAGGACTTATTACTGCATAAGTTGAGTGGCGTTCGATCAGTCCACGACTTACTAACCCTTATCACAGTCGATTAATAATATCGATTTGGCAGCGTCTCACCTTCGAGCGACTATTAGGCAAAATTGAATTTTTGGATTTTTATGCACAAGGCGTTTTCCTCTATAACTTTGTCATTTGAAAAGCCCCGTTATTGGCTTTTCTACCATCGCTTTGTCTGGACTACTCAACGCGCTCGATCAAATTGCGAGCCGCTGGGTCAATCCAAACTCTTTCCATGCGAGAAACCGGCCTTGTACATGTGCATTGATTTTTATCAATTTTTGCTTATCGGCACTACGCCGGCTTTGACAAAATCTTCTATTTTGCCTTTTGGATGCAGTGCATCGTTAAAATTTTATGCTCATACTTTAGAATTGGGCTTTCAATGATCGTACCTCAAAGGTCAATGTCTTTGGTTGAGGAATAAAAAATAAAAAATAATTTAAAGTATATTTTCGTGGTACTTTTTAAACTGACTTCGTGGTACTTTTGAAAAATCCAGTTTAAGACCAATTTTAGCGTACTTTTGAAAAATCGATTTTCGAGCCAAATTTCAAGGTACTTTTGAAAAACTAATCTGCGGGTGAAATTTTGGCGTACTTTTGAAAAATCGATTTTCAAGCCAAATTTCAAGGTACTTTTGAAAAGTTAATCCGCGGGTGAAATTTTGGCGTACTTTTGAAAAATTGATTTTCAAGCCAAATTTCAAGGTACTTTTGAAAAGTTAATCTGCGGGTGAAATTTTGGCGTACTTTTGAAAAATTGGTTTTCAAGCCAAATTTCAACGCAGTTTTGAAAAATTAGTCTGCAAGTGAAACTTTGGCGTACTTTCGATAAATCGATTCTTGGGCCAAATTTTGACGCCCTTCCAAAAATATTATTTTTCAAAGTCCAATTTATGGTACCTTTGAAAAAGTATATTATTCATAAATCTTTGTCATTATATACTTCTACTCTGATATTCTGAACCAAAAACATTTTTTCTAAGTGAAAATTCGGTGTTTCTTCGAATTTTCACCTGGTCATTTCCAACGCCTTATAGAACCCAAAACGGCCCTTGTGGACTGATCTGCGCCTCTGCAGACTCCCAAAAATGTCTTTAAATGAAATTTTTGCCTAAGTCGAATTTTGATTATGTCTTCAACTTAGGACGATTTTGGAGAGTTCTACAACACTCCCCTCCTTTGGTTGAATCTTTTCTACTCATCGATCGCCTTTAATTTCCATATTCACTTGTATGTCTGTATGCCTTCATTTGACGGTCTGACCTATGGTACAGATGTTTTTAAAAATAACGGCCTTAATTGGGGCAGACGGCTGATTCGCCTATCTAACTTAAAATAAATACATTTTTTTAAACAATACGACAAGTTGATACAACATTTTTATCAACTTAATTACACCCGCGTCGAGGTGCGAAGCGAAGCGAAGCGTAGCACAATTTTGATTAGCGTCCACTCTCACTAACTCGTTGCACTCGCTTTTTTGCCTTGGTCTCGCTCTTGCTTAACTTCGGTCCTTTCTAGAAGAGGCTGTCTATATCTCCATGCCGCAGCTTGGACGGTCCTCGCCTTTGAGTTCCAGACTTCACCATGCCGCGCCCTTGCGACAGGCTGGGTCATCTTTCCATTTTTGCACATGGAAAATGCAGTTCTGCAACTAGATTGACTTTTTAGCAAGTCGTCGACTGGAACGCGTCGACTAACAAACACAATGTGTTGTTTTTAATGAAATATTTTTCTAACATGAATTTTGTTAACTTATAATGGTTAGAAATTGGTTCTTCGTAAGGTAGATTGAATCGGCTTACGATACTCGTGCGGTCATCACTACTTTGTGAAAAAAGTATAAAAAATAAAAAAAAAAATTGAAGCGTCTTCTTGAGCGAAGAACGGCTTCTGAAACTCGTCTCGTAGTTTCTCCTTCGTAAGGTAGATTAAATCGGCTTACGATACTCGTGCGGTCATCACGACTTGTGAAAAAAGTATAAAAAAAAATTGAAGCGTCTTCTTGAGCGAAGGACGGCTTCTGAAACTCGTCTCGTAGTTTCTACTTCGTAAGGTAGATTGAATCGGCTTACGATACTCGTGCGGTCATCACGACTTGTGAAAAAAGTATAAAAAAAAATTGAAGCGTCTTCTTGAGCGAAGGACGGCTTCTGAAACTCGTAGTTTCCATTTGGGGTATACGTTAATTTTGTTGACTTAAAATGATTAAAATTGAAGTTGTCTTCTTGCATAAGAAAAACAGCTTCCGAAACTCGTACTGATTCGTACTTATGCCTACGTCCATTACTCGAACTTGGCGGCTCTCGCTCTTGAGAAGCTAGGCTTACCGGATCGCGCTCTTGCGTCGGGTTCGCCGTCTTTCCATGTCTGCTCATGGAGTAGACTTTAAATTTTCGATTTGACCGCATATAGGTCAAAACCGCCACTTAGAATTTTGAGAAATTATATAAAAAAAAGCGAAAACGGCTATTAGCCGTGGTCGACCTCAGAAATATCTAGAGGTGACTCTTCTATATCTGGCTCATCTCGAGCATCTTCGGGATCTCGACTTATTACATCCGGCTCATCTTGAGCACTTGCGGGAACATTGATTTGAACTAGTGTGGTATCGCTACGTCGCTCTGACCTGGGCGCGATCTCATTGTCTGATGAGGAAGCGTCGTCACTAAGATGAGTTTCATCCGGACTATCTTCTGATTCTTCAGACAATTCCAATTCAACATCGGGGTCTCCCTTAGGTGCCGGCCTGATGGCATCGACATGTAACCTCGTCGAAGTTACCCCCTTGTGAATGAGGTAAACTTCATTAGACAATCTCTTTAAAACCTTGTGTGGCCCACTCCACGACGGTGTGAAGGTATGATCCTTCCTGATCCTTTTAGTCATTACCATATCTCCCACTTTATATACGACCGGCGTTACCGCCACTTTGGGCGCGTAACGCCATTGGTAATTTGTTTGATTTTTACGAATCTCCTTGACTCTTTCAAGGCGGGGAACGTCCGCTTGATTACGACGTTCTTGTCTATAAGCGAACATATTCCAATCACCAATCTGCGGTAATTCATAGCCGAGCACTACGAAACTGGGCGTATGCCCCGTAGCGGCGTTTTTTCTTGTTCTCAAGATATATGCCATCTGACTAACATGTCGATCCCACTCGTCGTTGGGTGAACCATATAATAAGGTTTTTAAGATCTTCTTGGCTTCTTGCACCCTCCTTTCTATTGGATTGGCCTGTTGGTGGTAAGCTGCTGTGAAGAATCTTTCAATATTGTTACGTGTACAGAACGTATCGTAAAAGCCGGAATTGAAGTGGCCTCCCTGGTCGGAAATGATGACCCTCGGAACGCCATATCTCGCCACTAGTTCCTCTTCGATAAATTGTGCTATTGTTTTTCCACTGACTTGGGTGAACGCCTTGGCTTCGACCCACTTACTAAATACATCCTCTACCATTAATATATATCGGTTATCTGCATCTTTGGTTCGCTGAAGTGGTCCGATTACATCGACGCTTAAAACTTCGAACGGATGCGATGGAGCATGGCTTCTGAGAGGAGCCTTCGGTTGTGACTGTCTGCTTTTTACGGAATTACAAATAATGCACTCATTTAAATATTTGTTAACTAGTCTCGACAAATTATTAAAATAATAGCGGCCCGAGATGATTCTAACAGTTTCATCGCGGCCGGGGTGACCTACTTCCGGTCGGTCGTGAAAATGAGATATTACTCTCATGACCATACGTTTTGGTACGTATAATTTTTCTTTAACATTTTCGCCTCTTGTCCAAAGTGTGCCGCCTATCACTTGTCTTGTATTGACGAATTTCACCTCTGCCTCGGTTTTATCTGCTTGTCGCACTAGAGTATTCCATCGTTCGATTTGGTCTTGGATATCTCTGGAGTGCGTTTGCGCTTCTCTGACCTGATCGTTTAATTCCAATGTGGTAATCACTGATATTCGTTCCTTGTACGAGAATTTTGGTGGGTACATTCTCTCCTCTTCGTCGTCTGCTTCGACGTTTGGGCCTTGAGGATTTCTGCTCAAATAGTCTGCCAATATATTTTCCTTGCCGGGACAATGTTCTATTGTGAAGCTGTATTCCTGAAGTAATAATGACCAACGTGTAAATTTCGTTTTCTCGTCCTTATGCTTATTTAACCATAGTAAAGCTCGATTGTCGGTTTTGACTATAAATGGACGGTCTGCCAAATATATTTTGTATTTCCTTATATAATTAACGACGCTCAAACATTCCAATTCATTGATATGGTATTTTCTCTCCGTCGGAGATAACGTATTACTAGCATAAGAGACGATGTGCTTCTGGTCATTATCCCCCAATTGATATAATACTGCAGATAATCCTATTAAGGATGCGTCCGTCTGCAGTATGAACATTTTATTGAAATCTGGCCGGTGCAGTCCTAGAGGTTTATTCAATACTTCTTTTAGTAAAATAAAAGCTTCTTGGGCTTCCGGATTCCACTTGAAGCGCCAGTCTTTCGAGAGTAGTCGGGTCAAGGGCTTTGTAATTATTGCAACATTAGGGATATATTCACGTACCCAATTACATAAACCAAGGAAACTCTGAAGCTGGCGCCTCGTCGTAGGGGCCGGATAATTTTGTATCTGTAATATGTGTTTTTCTAATGGTTGAGTGGTGTTGGCATTTATTTGATGCCCGAGATAGGTTATGCTTGACGTGGCTACTACACATTTTTCCGGTGACACCTTTAAATTATGCAAACGCAGGCGTTCAAAGACGGCTCTCAGATGGTTTACATGCTGTTCTATATTTTCACTGTAGATGATAATATCATCGAGATATACTTTGCAGAAATGATGCAAGTAGCCGGTCAATACGTCTCTTGCCATAAATTTTTGGAATGTACATGGAGCGGTCTTCAATCCGAAAGGCATCACGTTAAATCGGTAAGATGCTCCATCTAATGTTGTAAACGTAGAATAGTTTTTTGACGACTCCTCAAGAGGGATTTGCCAATATCCGCTCTTGAGGTCCAACACCGTAAATATGTTGGCGTTTCCTAGATCCTTTATACTCTCGTATATCTTTGGTAAGACGGATGCTTCGTCTTCCGTTACTTCATTTAAGTGACGATAATCAATGCAGAAGCGAGGCTTCTTGCCGGGCCTTTCAATTATAATGGGAGGCGAACTGTACTGAGCGGTACTCGGTTCTATGACCCCGGCTTTCAGCATCTCTTCAATTTGATCGTACATAACTTTTTTCTTAGAAGGAGACATGGGGTAGGGTTTGATATTGAACGGGCGGTCGTCTTTAACTTTTATTTTATGTTTCGTTGTCACCGTGGTAGCTTGGGTAGGCACCGCGGTGAACAATTCAGCGAATTCCTCGAATAGAGGTTTTAAATTATCGTTTCCGATGATCAGTTCTTCGGGAAGCCGGCATTGCTTCCTTGCTTGATGTGCCGCTTGATTCCAGAAGACGGTTATTCGCTCTTCGGTGCCGACGTAGACACATTTACGTTGATAATCGAATACGACATTGTGAGCATATAAAAACGGGGCTCCCAGAATGAGCTCTTCATTTAAATTTTGAATGACCTGAAACGTGGTCTGAAAGGGTACATCTAGTACATTAACGTTTATGGTCGTAGTCCCGAGGGATTCTACTAAACCATCGCCACAAGCCATAACAAAAGTTTGGGGAGCTGTAAGTTGATCAATGTCGTTCAAAAATTTCGGTTGGATAATATTCCTTGTCGAACCTGTATCCAATAAAGCGTTAACCGCTCGATTATTAATTATAATCTTAATGCGAGGCAGAGGGAAAGCGTCGTTGGTTTGATTGATAGATTCTAATGTAGTGAATCGGTGGGGAGATAGGTTGACTTCTTGATCCTTAAACAGGTAATTAAGGTCAGGAAGGTCATCGAAGTTTTTTAATTTAAACTTCTTGCTTCGGAGCTTCCTCGAGGGTCGCTTCGAGCCTGCTGGGGCCTGGTAGGCGGGGCTGGTACAGTTCGGCCTGGGCCATCGCCTCTGACCCCCGCTTGGTTTCCCGTATTCATATTACGATAGGGATTGTTTGGGCATTCCGCATGAAAATGCCACTGCTCTGTTGGGCAATATCTGCAAGGGCGATACGGGACTCGGGAGTTCCTTACGTCTCCAGTACCCCTTCTCGGTATATCCCCTCTAGGCAGCGAGGAAATATTATTTGCAAAATGCACCCTTGGTGCTGGCGGATTATCTCTTCTTTGAGATCCATTGAATGGTGTCCTAGATGCACCAAAGGAACTGGAGGACGGCTTCGTTAAGGCGGAGGGTTCCGTTCTCCAGTTACTGCTCGATTGCTGATTCCCTTGAGCTGAAGCGGTAGAGGTGGACGCTTCTCGGTCTTTGCTTTTCTTTGCATTTTGCAGAATCTCGAATTCTTTATTCTCATCCATGATTTTAGCCATTTGTTCGGTCATCGTCACTAGTGTATTTGTATCTGGTATGACGGCACTCTTTAGGAGCATTTTCATATCAGGTCTCAATTGATTGAAGATGGTAGCCGCCTTCATCGCCTCCGGCTTAAACGGATCGATCCTCTTGAAGAGGCATACCTTCCTTGAAATAAATACTGACGTATTTTCCTCGGCATCTTGTTTCTTGCCATATAAATTAGCTACTGCTTCGGTGAGTACTTCACCTGAATCATAACGGCTTCTGAACCGCTCGAGGAATAGAGGATACGTGGTAATTAGGGTTCGATATTGTTCGAACCATTTCTTAGCATCATCTTTGAGCTGTTCTGATATTTTATATAGTCGGTCGTTATCCTGCGTAATTCGTACTCGGACGAAAAATTCCTCCATTTGATAAATGAAGGTTTCAGGGTCTTCGTGTTCGAAGCCATGAAATTCCGCATTTGGATGCTTCGACCGATACTTATGCTCGTGCGTGGCTTCGCTTAGAGCTTTGGCAAGACCTGCTGCCATTTGGGCGAACACTTGTTCTGAGGAGGGCTGTATGACTCCTTCAGTGGTACTCGGGCCAACCCCCGAACTACCCAGTACATCCTCCGCGCACGGCCTCTCTAACCCTCTAGAGACGTTGTCCATCACAGATGTCGGCTCGTCGTAAAACTGGAAAGGCGTTGATTCATCCATATCCTTTCCAGAAAGCCCTGCTGACTAACAACGCCCCACGTTGGGCGCCATGTAGAAGAACGCACTACCGGGCGTCAAAATGACGCGACACCAATTTATTTCTCAGGGGGGCGCCAGTCGCGTATTACCCCGTTCTTCTACCTCCCAGGCGGGTTCGAGATAAGATGACTTCGGTAGCCGAAAAGCGGGACCAAGGCTGCACTACCACAGATCGGAAACTACGCTCTCTCTGGACCCGAATTCCCTCGTTAGGGGTTTAGGCACCTCTTAATTTCCTGAATTTTTGCATAAAAAAATCCCAACCGAAGAATTTCTCTGCGGAGGGATTAGTTTTGGTACGCGAAAATCGCGTTTTGGTCCATTAATAACGGAATATATTTCTCAAAAAACGCATAAAAAAATCCCTATCGAACCTCCGTACAACAACCAGAAGGTCGAACGTTAATGCGAATTAACTCGACACATCCGGTTTTCTATACGAAAGTTCCAGGGATTATAGACCGTCAACAGGCCTCAAGATCAATTAAGAAACATTAGTTCAAAGAATCCGTTTATTTAACAGAATTGGTTATACAAAATTCTCAAGAAAGAATCGTGCCTTCCCCAATCAAGGTAGTGACTTTCAGACCATACAAGCGAGAGCGCTCGCGCTAACGATCGATTAGGTAGAAAAGATTCATACGTACCTTCTCAGAATCAAAATGCGAGCTTTTAGAATCATTTCAGACTCTGGGTAAATGAATAATTAAGGCTGACTGAAATTAACTTAAAAAAGTTTTACTAAATGAATTTAGTTTCGCTAGAGACTACCTAGCTTTAAAGTTCTTGTATCGTGGAGATTCACGTACTCAAACACATTCAGAGGACTTATTACTGCATAAGTTGAGTGGCGTTCGATCAGTCCACGACTTACTAACCCTTATCACAGTCGATTAATAATATCGATTTGGCAGCGTCTCACCTTCGAGCGACTATTAGGCAAAATTGAATTTTTGGATTTTTATGCACAAGGCGTTTTCCTCTATAACTTTGTCATTTGAAAAGCCCCGTTATTGGCTTTTCTACCATCGCTTTGTCTGGACTACTCAACGCGCTCGATCAAATTGCGAGCCGCTGGGTCAATCCAAACTCTTTCCATGCGAGAAACCGGCCTTGTACATGTGCATTGATTTTTATCAATTTTTGCTTATCGGCACTACGCCGGCTTTGACAAAATCTTCTATTTTGCCTTTTGGATGCAGTGCATCGTTAAAATTTTATGCTCATACTTTAGAATTGGGCTTTCAATGATCGTACCTCAAAGGTCAATGTCTTTGGTTGAGGAATAAAAAATAAAAAATAATTTAAAGTATATTTTCGTGGTACTTTTTAAACTGACTTCGTGGTACTTTTGAAAAATCCAGTTTAAGACCAATTTTAGCGTACTTTTGAAAAATCGATTTTCGAGCCAAATTTCAAGGTACTTTTGAAAAACTAATCTGCGGGTGAAATTTTGGCGTACTTTTGAAAAATCGATTTTCAAGCCAAATTTCAAGGTACTTTTGAAAAGTTAATCCGCGGGTGAAATTTTGGCGTACTTTTGAAAAATTGATTTTCAAGCCAAATTTCAAGGTACTTTTGAAAAGTTAATCTGCGGGTGAAATTTTGGCGTACTTTTGAAAAATTGGTTTTCAAGCCAAATTTCAACGCAGTTTTGAAAAATTAGTCTGCAAGTGAAACTTTGGCGTACTTTCGATAAATCGATTCTTGGGCCAAATTTTGACGCCCTTCCAAAAATATTATTTTTCAAAGTCCAATTTATGGTACCTTTGAAAAAGTATATTATTCATAAATCTTTGTCATTATATACTTCTACTCTGATATTCTGAACCAAAAACATTTTTTCTAAGTGAAAATTCGGTGTTTCTTCGAATTTTCACCTGGTCATTTCCAACGCCTTATAGAACCCAAAACGGCCCTTGTGGACTGATCTGCGCCTCTGCAGACTCCCAAAAATGTCTTTAAATGAAATTTTTGCCTAAGTCGAATTTTGATTATGTCTTCAACTTAGGACGATTTTGGAGAGTTCTACAACATTCACACGCTTGACTTGGTGCCCATTTTGGAGCTCCGATGTCCATGCGTGGTGAAGCTAATATCCGCTGTCTCTTGGGTAGGTTCAATGAATTCTCTCTATGAATGTAAGAAACCCATACGCAGAAAATGATCTTTGTAATCGCCTTCTGGCTAATATTACAATTAGACTGTCTGCGGTTGCTTTATTTTCCTGTTGGGTTATAGGTATGTAAAGTATGTACACCCCATATTAATAATGTTTATAGAAGGCCTATCAAATTGAAAATTAATTAGTCAAAATAGATTGAACAGAAAATCTCTACTCTATGAATACTCCATAGTTGAATTACTGTGACAGTATATATGGTTCCCTGCCTATATATATGCTGCAGATAGTAATGATTTTCAGAATCCTAAACTCCTGTGTGCGGTTAATTACTTCCATATCCAGTGGAAGTGTAGTAACGCAAAAAAAAGAAAATTTTTATCGTTCATGTAGGCTTAGAATGTCATGAAACGTCGAGATTTTAAGCTTGAGAAAAAAAAATTCTGTCTGTTGGTCTGTCTGCCTGTCGGTCTGTAACTTTTTTGTGCGAATGATTGCTCTGGAACCGTTTAACATATTGACTTGAAATTTGGTACCTGTATGAATTTTAACCAGATCTGGAACTAGATTATATTTTGATCTTATTCGGTTTAAAGGTTGGGGGGTAAATCGGGATAAATGGGGGTAAATCAACCAAGTAAAAGTCCATGAAATTGGTATTTAGTATATATAAGAAAAGCTCAAAAAATTTTTTGGCATTAGTCACCCCCACCTCACTATTAAAGGGGGGATGAAAAAAAAATAAAATGGTGTGTGTGTGTGTGTGTGTGTGTGTGTGTACAAGAACCAAAGGCCCCATTCTTTTTACTTCGCCCACCCCCACTACCGATGTGGTATATCGCTTTATGGGTTTTTGGGGTAGGCGATCAAATATTATATTATTAAAATTCCACATTATTTCCACATACAAAATTTTTTTCGTTGTGAGACAATTGGATAGAAAATCTGGATGTAGAAGTAGTGATTCCTTGGGCAGAGGTTTTTTAGGTATAAGAAAGTAGAATCAAATCGTCGAATTCTACCTTAAAAAGCCACCCTATAATATTATTTTCATTTTAATATCTGCCGAGTTACAGGGGATTGAAAACGTTGATATTTTTAAGCAAAAATCACTGATGTTTTGAAGGGTTTTAAGCAAATTACTCAAAGAGGAACACATTTTCGAAAAAGTTTGTCATAATAAAAAAGTTATCTTATAAAATAACAAAAATAATCCATGGAATAAAAATTTGTTTACGCTCATCGTTGTCGAGATACAGTTAAAATTAGGTGCATTTGAACCAGATTTGAACGTAGCCCTGAAAAGGTCACGCTTTTCAAACAGCTCTGGTTTAAAAAACCTTTTAACATGTACCTTGAACCAAACTAAAGCTTATTACAGTAGCTTAAAATTTTCTTTTGGAAAATTTTGGTATCTGCAAAATCAAAAATGATACAAGGAAAATTTTGATTTTTTACACAAAAAAAAGTGCCCATTTTTTGGTTCCAGTAAATTACAAATTGAAAAAAAAAAAAGATTCGAAATCGTGTTTTTTGTTAGTCATAACTACATATTATGTATACCCTCAAATTTTTTTGACCGTGAAGGCTGCATTATCTAAAATATTTTACAATTAATGTATTTGAAAATTTTTGAAAAAATATTTTTTTTGGCTTTAAGTTTAACTAACTTAGCAGGGAAGCATCTTAGCTGAATGTTACTAGATACAAAAGATTATGAAGATAAACTAAGGAAAATGTTGCTTTTTTATTTTTTTGGTAAAGATAATAGCTTAGGAGATAGAAGTGTTTGAAGTTAACTTTTAACGTTTTTTTTTTAATTGGCCCATTTAAGATGAATATAGAAAAATTGACAACTTCTGTATTGTTTTCACCTACCTGATCTTAAAGAGGATTATAAGACTATCAACATTTTTTTGCTCGTATGGTGCTAAAATCTCACAATATTTTCAATAAATAAAGGAATAATCATAATATTTATATTAAATTTAGGTTTAATCTCCATATAGTTATTAAAATTGGAAAATATTACTTACTATTTTATTAATTTTCTAGACCTTAACGCAAAAACTCGATCCAAATTCGTAATCAGCAACCCCAAAATCATAAATAATGTTAGTTTCATTAATAAATTCCCAGTACTTCCTTTATATTTATTTTTTAAATTTTGGGGTGGTTTTCACCCTCTTAGGAGGAAGAGAGTGAGTTTTATGTCTTAAAATATAACAATCTGCTAAGAAAATCCTAATTTCTCAAAATAAACATAAAATAATTAATTCACCACTTTTATATCGACTATATTGAAAGTGCATAAAATTTTTAATTTCTGACTTCACATTCGTGATCAGCGACCCCAAAATATAAATAATAAATAATATAAGTTTCATTAATTTATTCATTATTTATTATTTGCAACTCTCAGTATTTCGTTAATTAAATGATCCTACTGGATGGATTGACAACAGGGCCAGCTCGCTTTCCAGACTTAACACCATAAAGAGCATCGTGTACTAAACACAACCCATGCATTTACAAGACCTCAAAAATCGGATCGTGAGGCCCACCGCACCATCACTCCTGCATCGAGGAAAATACGCAGCTGGGCAGAAAGTTAATTTGGAATTGTCGAGCATGAATTTCCAGTTTCATCATTTTTGCTACTTAAGACATCTTTTCTATGTGTAAAGAGCACATCTTCTTTCAAATTTCTACTTTCTGCTTGTATGGGCCTCGTCTGTCCATATAATCGTTCCTTCAAATTCTGGCATTTCATTGCATTGACGCAAAAACCACTGGCAAAAAGAAAGATGCCTTTGAAAGTCGTTTGGGTATAGATGGTGACTAATCCAAAGTTTGCAGGGTTTGAATTTGTTTTTGGGATTCCTAAATTTTCCTGTATTTCGCGAAACGATATATTTTTCTCTTCTTTTTCTCTTACAGTTTCTAAAACAATATTTTCTACAGCTTCTCTACCTGCTTTATTATATATTTTTGCTCGAGGTTTTACAAATTATCCAAACTATTTTAAATTTTGTTGTAGCCTTTTAAATATTTTTATGTCTGACTGTCTCTTTTATGGATATCTAAAAATTATTTAGGCGGCATTGTTTATAACTTACCTATTAAAATAAAGCTCGGAAGCTAAATTTGAATCTTCTCCGCATTCTATAAAACACATAATCATATCATATTTTTCACCATTACTAAATTGAACCATTTTTAACAATGCCCACTCACAATTAACTCACAAATTAGTTTTTGACAGTTACGATTATTTCAATTTTCTTTTTTTTACCATGGCCTTCTCAATAAATATTAGAAATGCGATAAATATACATAGATGTCAATGAAAGACAATTCGAACATTTATTGCAGTTTAGTTTTCCTTATTTTTGGCAAAATTATTTTATATTATAAGAAGTGTTGTTGTTAATAGTTTTCCTCATAAACATATTAAATTTTTCGAAAATTAACCACTTTTTCTAGAGATAAATATGACATATATCATTGGATAGCTAAAAAAGAAACAATACTGGTAGCACCAAACAATTTCTTACTAGACAGGCGTTAGCCTAAATCCATTTGTACCATTAATTAAGTTACACAAACCAAATTAATTCATAATGTTAATAACCTCATCAATTAAGACATAATTTTCCAATTGAGGATATTCTAAGTATTGGAAAGTTAGTTAATTACCCTTGGATCTTAAAACGTAAACTAAATACGAGTTTAAGTCTTCCTCGGTTAAAACTTTTAATGAGTTCGAACTGTTTTATTAATAGCATCGGTATGAATAATATCCCTGGCCCTTCATGTCTGCTATTCCGTAGATTCAAATGAGATTATTAGGTGGAATGCACAACTTTGTTCACGTATTACTACGGTTATGTCGACAACAGGGGAGTTAAGCAGTTCATTACATGCACAGCGTCAGTTCAGTTTCTAAGCTTTGATATGAACACGTCCTAACATGTCGTATCTCCTGTAGATGCTGTTACATGCATTCGAAGACATAAATCACTTTATGAATTACGTAGTCGCTAATAAGCGTTTCTATTGTGTGTGGGAGTTCACCGTTCTAACACAACTTTAATTGTCTGAGTACATAGAAAATTTACAAGTAATATATTCGGTGCTAAATAGAAACATGTCAATCATTTTTCGCGCGTTTCTTCAAACAGTGCTTACGTTTTATGTTTAATTGTCCGCAGCCGAAATTTGGGCTTTCAATTTGAGATCACGTTGGCATACAAGCCGTTGAATTTTTCTAAATTAGGTATACATTTCAAAACTTGTTTCAATATTCAATACCACTAACATCAGCAGCCAGTACCTAGCTGCTGATAATTTTGATCACCACGTTTTTCTTGAGATAGAAGCGTCTTTCAAGTGCGTTTTTACTCCACTATTTATGAGTGGCAAGTTTCCTAACATTTTAAAACTTGCCATTCATAACAAGAGTGATATAGCTAACTATAGGCCAATTGCAATGTTAAATATCTTCTCTAAAATCATAGAAATTGCAATCTCCAAAAACCTAAACTCTTACTAAATGTCAGTTTGGCTTCAGGAAAAACCTATCAACTGAATATGCTATTACCGAATTTACTCAGCACATCTTAGGTAAACTCGACGAATCTGAAAACGTAGTTGACTTGTCTAGACCTGTTGATACTATATACAGTAGATTTGTTTCAATGAAATTAAGCAAACTTGGTATTGGAGGAACTCTCTTATAATGTGCCATCTCGAAAATAGGAAATTTATTGTTAAATACTCCAATGTTTTTTCAGAGAGCTATTATAGCATCCCACATGTAGTATATTTTGAATTAATTAGAATAAATTAGTTGGAATGTAACAAGTTGATCTTGCAACTGAATAAAGGATTGTTTTTATCACCGTCATCTCGTTTTATTGATAAGTTATAACACCACAAGGTAGTGTTCTGGGTCCACTCGTTTTTCTTTTATATGTCAACGCCTTACCTGACCATCTAAGTGAGTGCAATATTTTTATGTACGCTGATGATACGTCGTTAATTGTGAGTAATAAATGCGAATCGGAAATTATTCATAAAGTGACTCTTGCAATAAAGTCTTAAAGAATGGTGCGATAAAAACAATTTAATCATATTACTAAGACTGTTGCTTTGGGATTTTTAAGTCCACGGAAACGAAGCAGAAATTTTATTTTTCCCATCGTCAATGATAATACTAAGATACTCAGACTACTAAATTTCTTGGAACAATCGTTGATAACAATTTGATTTGGTCAGATCACATTGAACACCTAACAAATGAATTAAACAAATCATGATTTCTCATTGTCCTTAAAAAATTCACTGACAATAGATCATCTGGCATCAGTCTACTACGGAATTTTTTATTCGTACTTATAATAATAATATTAATAATATTTATTTACCAAAAAGTTACAGTACACACAAAAATATAAAAGTTATTTATGTTGAAAAAATAAAAATTATACTTCGAATAATTTTTAATTTGAAATTTTCAGACTGGTGTAGGCAAATTTTTTACTCAAAAATATTCTTACGCTAACCGGCATTTATCTGTATAAAATATAATGTATATGTACAAGAAAAAGAAAGGACTAACTAAATTTGAGGATATTCACGGGGGCGAGCGTAGAGGCGACTTCAATGTGAATATCAGTCGATATTCCGTTGAAGCAACGTCGAGCGCGGTTAGTACTTGGATGGGCGACCCACCTATCTTGGGAAATACAGCGTTCTCGTCCCACCTTCTAGAGGCTTGTATATCAGTGTATACTCGGAAGTTACGTAATTTCAGACGAGGATTACGTAGTGGATATACCATCCTTCGGAGGGGATGTAAAGCAGGCGGTCCCTTGTCTATTAAATGTTAGGCAACTAAAAGATACCTACTCTTCTAAAGGGAAGAGATTCGGCAAAATTCCCAGGTTGGGGGTAGCTCGTCTCCTGGCGTCGGTGATAGGCCCTGGTAGCGGAAATAGGCCGACGTTAAACAGTTAAAAAAAAAAAAAAATTGAGGATATTCACTAGTATAACGCTAAGGTTAACAAATGTCGCCATTTTTCTATTGTAATTGTCCAGTAATTAATTTTTCTTTCAAAAATGCTGCTTTTCGTTAATATACCGGGTGTCAACAGAATCATTAGACAAGCCAATTTCCACAGTTTTCAAGATATAGGTCTTAAATTTGGCGGGGGTAATATATACTAAAAACGGCAAATTTTTCCTATTTTGACACTTTTCCATCACTTCCAGTTTCCCCGGAAATGACCCCGTCCAGATGCTCACCGCGTATGGTATCTATAATGCCCCAGTTAACGTATGAAACTTGAAAGAAAATCATATTTGTATAAAATATTACACATACATATTAGAAAATACTTAGAGATTGCAATCACTGATTGAGAATAGTGAGGATTAAATAATTTTAGCACATTCAATACAAATAAAACAAATCAATTCTCACTTATAATATCACAAGAGCTTAAATTATTTCCGAAAATAATTTTCTTAAAATATTCGTGCCCGAAAGAAAATTTCCCGGAATAATTTAAGCTTGCGTGGTATTCGGTAAGAAAATTTCACACCACTTAACTCCATAATTTGGGAAAAAATTATTAATCCAACCTGACATTTTAAATTAATTTCACTGCTTGTCAAGTTGGCCAGGGTATTGTTGTTTTTGACATATTATGTTGATTTGTCATTTTTGTTTAACCGTTTCTGTCATAAAGCTTAATAATTACTAGTTTAAAAGGTCTGTCGTTGAGTTTAATAAGTGTATAGCGAAATGTCGCGATTTGGTAAAGAAAATCAACAAGTAATTAGACAAGAAATTCAAAATATAACACCAGATAACACCCGAAAATCAAAATCAAGTGTATGGAAACAGTTTGTTGAATTTTGTGACGAAAAGTTGTATAATATTCATGAGTGTATGAGTGTAGTACAGGTGGCTACTATACTGGAGGACTACGCATTTAATATGAAAAAGAAAAATTTTGAAGATTATAAGGAAAGTGTGGTCAAAGTGATGTGGAACTCTACTGCTAAGCAGTTACAAGAAATTTATTACGGAAAATATAAAATAAAATTTAATCCGTTTTCTGATGTGGAATTTGCGACCGCCAGAGCTGCACGCGATGCTAAGCGCAAAAAATTACAGAGAGACCCATTAAAAAGAAAAGAGAGTGCTTCAGCCTTAACCAGCGACGAATACAAAAAAATTATTGAAATGTGGGATGAAAATACTCCAGATGGATTGCAGCGTAAATTTTTTCACATAGTTTCACATGAGCTGGCATGGAGAGGAGGGGAAGAATATTCTGCGTGTATCCAATACTTCAAAGAAGAAACTGATAATTTCGGAAACCCAAAAGGTCGGATAGAATATAATCCAATATTCTCCAAAACCATACAAGGTGGTTCTAAAAAACTGTCGGATAGTAAATGGTTGATTACAAATTTCGATAATCCACAAATGTGTCCGGTTCGTTTGTTTAAGAAGTTGATGGAAAAAAGGGGAAATCTTATTCAGACCGACAGATTATTCTTAACACCAAACCCATACTGGAGTCAACCCAATTCGAAAGGATGGTACAAGAATAGCCCAGTTGGTAAGAACATTGTATCTTCATGGTTTAAATCAGCAGCCTCCGATATAGGAATTAACACTAAAAAAGTAAAAATAACTAATAACCTTACTTACAATTGAACGTTGAACATCATCATCAGATGATTGAATCCATGAGGAGAATTTCATCAAGTACTAGCAAGTTTAATCATGATCAGAGCACAATGCAAAATAAAACAGAAAGTACCCAGATTCAACCCACCAATTCAAGCCAGCCCACAAGCATTTATAATAATTGTGTTTTTAATATTAATAAAACCTATAATAATTAAATTTATTTCGTTATTATTTTGCTTACTAGTCGATATCATTAGAGATTTGCCAATGAAGATATTAGTTCAACATGAAATAAATTCTAAAAAAATCATATAGGTATATCCACCATATTTCGTTAAATAAAAAAAAATTACCAACTTTAGTTACACCAAATGCTAAAACTCAGATGGGTATTAGTTCAATCTATCGCCCTTTCATAATTTTAGGTTACTAAAGGTGGTAGAAATGTATTTTTTGTTAAAGTAATCCATAACACTAATTTAAAAAATATAATATTAACATGGTTTGTTGCAGTAGGTGGCCGTGATATAGGCGGCCATGCTTTTAACAGATGAGGTTTATATTGGTAAATTACATTAAGTTACTGTATAGTAAACCAGCAAACAAAGATATTTTTATGTAAAACATTTCTTGTAAGCATTTGCGTTAAACAATTTGAGAAAAATGGAATGCTTTGAAAAGTACAATTTATGTAAATACTGCAAAGAGTTGAGTCAAGCGCAAATATGTCATCCAAGATTAATATATTTAACGAATTTAATGGAAGATTGCGATCAGGAAGCGTTAGAGTCGAATGGTTTGTTTACGAAAATCCAAGAAAGTCTGCTGCAGATGTCAAGTAAATATGGCCTTTTGCGTAAAAGAGATTTGAACAAAATTGTTTCAAAATATTACACATATGTCTTAAAACACAGATATCTAATTAATTCGTCACCTTCCTATTCACCATTAAGAAGAGAGGATGGGTTAGAATTCAAGCAACATTTAAATCTTACTATGTTTATACATCCTACGTTTTTTGAATTATAAATTGTTAATGCATAATAATTTAACAAATTTGTGTTTTCTGTTTAATGAAACTTTATAGCGAATAATAAATAATAATGTTAATTCAGAAATTTTGCATTATTCACAGGTATATCTACATTATTTAATGGTTGCAGATCATATATTTACCTTTTCAACTGTCAAAAAATTTTCACTTAAATATCGTGGCGCCTCGAAAAAATTTCCGGAAAATTTTTTAATTGCCATGGTAACTAGTCAATATTAAGGTATCTTATTGGTTAAAAAGTAGAGGTGTGAAATTTTCATCTGAATCACTCTTACTACTGTATTCTAAATTATCTCCCTCTTCGGAAGTGCTATCTGAATGGTCTTCCAAATCTGTCCGGACAATATAGAAACTGAAGATGATAACCTTACTATAAAAATTATCACATATGAGATTATTCCTAAATTTTACATATTTTTTACCTCCAGATACTGTACTAACAATATATTTAAAAATTAAATATTACATGCAGTCCTATACAAAGACACATACGAGTACAGCATCATAACAGTCCCAACATGGCAATCTTACTTTGGATCCGAGCAAGCAAGCTGATGCATCTCCTTTTTTTGTTTATTTACTACCCCTGCAAAAAGAAGCTATGTAGGGGAATGAATTATGCATGAGCGTGCTTGAACTTATAGCATAGAAGACGTGCGGCTCGTGCCTTATTCTTAGCCATTCGCTTTGTCAACTCGGCCAACTGAGATATGATACTATACTAGGTGCCACTAGTATACCAGATTGCCAAGGCGAAGCAATTTTACGGCAGAAAGATAACTTTGTATGTTTTTATATGCTTACTATTCGTAATTCGGAAAATATTCAGTGGTTGAAGTAAATTTTAGGTAAGTATTGAGGATGCATTTCTAAGTTTTGCAAAATGTGAAAATTGTGAAGATTGCTTTACTGTAACATGGTTGTGGTAGCATGCAGCTAATGTAATAAAAAATAGTCACAGTTAAACATTTTATGGAGCAATAAAAGACTGCGCACAAATTATACTGCCCTGCTATGACAAGAAGTCGTATCTGAGAAAATGTAATTTAAGAGAAATCAACTATTTTTTAAATTATATTATGCCATCTACATTTCATAATTCGTGATTTTCATTTTGTAGATTCGACACAAATTCGTTATGTATATTCACTAGTTTTGTTTGAGATACGACTTCTACATTTTGTATTGTGGTGAGGATCACTAATACGGTGCAAATGCAATTAAAATCTCAAAAATTAATTTTTTGCAGTTAGGATATCTTGTCTTAGCAGGGTAGTATAGGTATATTTTAGTGCCCATGGGATTTTTAATAGCATTACGATACGTTTTACACCTAGCTATACTTATTATTGAGTCTCATATTACTATCTCATATATTACTTCAAGGGAATAAGAAAATAAACAACAACGCATGAACTGTCCACATTAATATATTTAACTATGAAAAAACTTTTTAAAAACAAGCTTTTATTATTATTTAGGTGTACTAAAACGAAAAAAAACACGCTTTTATAAATACTGCACTAAAAAGCAAAAAATAATCATCGAACCTGTTCTTTCTGACTACCCCGTAAGGGCCTTAGCGTGTGTAATTAAGTATAATATTTGAGTATAAAAGCGTGGGGCGCTTTTCATTCAATCTAATGATGTCTTCAGCGTTTTAATTATCGAACCTGTTCGAAAAACGCCCCACGCTTTTATACTCAAATATTATACTTAATTACAAACACGGCTTACACTAAGGATCTTACGACAGAGAGAACAGGTTCGATGATTATTTTTGGCTTTTTAGTGCAGTATTTATAAAAGCGTGTATTTTTAGTTTTTTTAAACTATTAATTTATTTTTTTACTTTTTGGTCTTATATTTAAAGAGAATTTTGGCACTTTCGACATTTATGTGAAGAATTCGATTAAATATTTATAATCTACAACCTCGAAAATCCCCAGATATCGATTTTCATACGAATCACACCATAAATTACAAAACTTACCCGCCACCTTGACGCCACCATTTTGAATTGTTAAATTTGGACCGGATAATTGTGATCTGTAATCTCGATAACCCACAGGTACCAATTTTCAGTTGAATCCGACGATAATTGATAAAACCTATCCGCTTTTTGACGTCGTCATTTTGAATATTTAAGTTTTGATCACATATTTGTTTTCTACTTATCAAGCCATTTCTTTTGATACCCATATCAAGGGGATTGTAAAGAAAATGATAATCCGCCATCATGGAGCGGCGGCCATTTTAAATATATTATAATATTGAGTGTACTATATTGTACTGTCATCAGAGCTACACACAATTGCACAATTTCATGATGATACAATAATTAGAAGTGGGTGAATTTCAGTTCCATATTACTTACATACATACAGTCATTAATTTTGTTTGACAGAGATAGTAATCTTTTTTGTAAGTGTTTTTTTCCCATTCACGCGACAAGCTTTTAAGACAATTAATTCAAAATAACTTTATTTCAACTCAACTGGACGTCGTTAAATGGTTCAAAATTGACCTAAGATTTGACATATAACAGGGATTGCAATTTACCGGAAGTTTTAATAACCGGTAAATCGGTAAATAAAAATGTAAATAACCGGTTAACCGGTATTTACCGGTAATTTTTGGAATGAATAACTATGGTGGCGAAAATGGCAATTGTCTTTCTCCATGTACAAAATTATCTAAATTTAACAAAAAACATTTTTATATACGTATATTTGATATAATGAACAAACAAAAGGTTTTTTATCAACAGTAAAATCAAAAGAGCTTTTTTTATCGGGTAAATTTCTCTTTGTAACGAAATAATTTTGCCAATCAGTGATTTTATAAGAAAAACTGACATGAAAAAATCGCGAGACCGGAGGTCGAGCGATTTTGTCAAATGTCAGTTTTTCGAGCAAAATTACTGATTGGCAAAATTTTGAGTTAAAAAGAAATTTATCCATAAAAGAAAAGCTCGAGTGTTTTTTGGCAAGATAATTAAACAATATACAATATACACAATATATACAATATATATAGAATATATATAATATACAAAATAAAACAACAATAATTTATTAAAAATAATTATAATTTTCCCAAAACGACATATCGTACAGTATAGTTTCCACAATACTTAAAAATTATAGCTGACAGTACAGATTTCAAAGTGACGTGCGACTACTAGGTGTACTCTGCTTTTGAGAAACAGGCATTTTTATCGGTGATAAAAAACGATGCACCTTTTTTATCGCTGCCAAAGTTACAAAAATGTGACTGTCAAATAGACTTTTTTATATAGGAGTTAATATTTTTAAAAATAGCCTGCTAAAAAGGTTAGTTTTTCAAGGCTATATCTGTTAATCGTCTGATATTTGTGCATAGAATACCACCAGCTGAAGATGCCCTTCCTCAATCGATATTGGTGGGTCGATAAGTTAATGAGAATTGGTAATAACATACTTCTAAATGTATTCCACGGATATTTGCGGCAGTGACATATTCAATTTTCTGTCGTAAGATATTGTCAATGTCTCTCTTGTATTTCTTAGGGCTTGGTGTTTGGAGTTTACTTTTTATAATATTATTTATTTATTTATTGTTAAAAGTGCTCGGTGTTGGGACAGTCACTCTGTATTTAGTGAATACTAGTCAGTGACATAAATAGAAACGTCGAATACGTGACATATCGTAAGTTCAGAATGTACCGAAATAACCGGTAAAAAATTAAAATAACCGGTAATTATCGTCATGTGTTTTTTGTCCTAATAACCGGTTAACCGGTAATGCAATCCCTAACATATAAGATTTGAACTAAACATCCTAACATACATACATACATACATACATACATACATACATATAAAGCAAGTTAAAAAACGCTTGTAAATGAAACTTTCATATTTTCTGTCGTATAGCCATATTGTTCTCCATTTTTTTTAGTTAAAACTATCGCTAGTTTGAAGTAATAATATATGTCGGCCGATAATAATTATTTATAATTGGTTTCGTTTTTTATCTAGAATGGCTTAATTATCACAATTTTAGTGGTGGTGGTGAGGGGAGGGGGTTGGCATTGGACATAGTCCTTTAGCCACAGAATTTGTATGTAATTTAAGTTTATATTTTTAAGTTTGTTGCTCTGATAAACTCAACTAGGATATCGAAAATATCTTTACACCTCAGGCTTAATAAATGGGTAGTGTTTGCCGGTAATTGAACATTGTTAAGTATCAATTTTTTTAAAAGGATTGTTCTAGGCTGTCTGAAATATTCGCAATAAAAAAAGATGTGATTTAGGTCTCTAATAGAAACGCCATCACAAGTGCAAAGGGGAGAATTTTCTACACCAATTTTGTGTAAGTGAGAGGGAAAACAGCCATGGTTTAGCTTTAATCTAGTAATCGTGGATGAATAGAACTTTGAGACTGAGTAGTTGAATATGTGAGGGATTGTCTTTGGTAGTTTCGTGTGAATTAGCGTATAGTGATTATGAGACGTTTTTGTAAAATCGGACCAGTATATTTCCCACTTTGCGCGAATATCATGCTTGTATATGTTGATTAAATCCTCATTAGTAACTACGTTATTGATTTCCCGAAGAGATGGAGCTTCTTTCGCGAGTTTGTCCGCAATTTCGTTTCCTGCAATCCCGGAATGTCCCTTCGTCCATATGAAAAGTACACTGGTACCTCTTTTTTGGAGATCCACTACCTTCTTTTTAATATCAAAGATTACATGATTGTTGCATGACTTATAACAGGTATTACTAATCGCTTGTAGAACAGATTGTGAGTCCGATAAAATTACATAATTACATTTACTTAAATTATTTTCTGTTATCCAACTCAAACTACGCAGTATTGCGTAAGCTTCGGCTGTATAAATGGAGCTTATATCCGGCAGTGCAAACTTAAAAGATTGTTTGTTATTAGATACAAAGAAAGCACACCCTGTACCCTCCCTGCATTTGGAACCGTCGGTATAAATGATTATGTCTTTATTGTGGCTGCTCAATAAGGACCTCAGAAGGTTATTATTGACTCTGGGAATAGTTGTGAAGCTAGGAAATATGACTGTTGGCTTGAATAATAAAACATCATACTCCAACATGAAAATCGGATGTTTATCACTACATGTTATAAACTTTTCATGTTTGCTTGTGTTTGTAAATGCATCTGCTAGTGGAGGGCTATTTTTTATGTTCCAAAATTTATTAGTAAAATTTTCTATTGAAAGACTGTATATAGTGTTGAGAATTATATTATTATTATACGATCTTAATTTAATAATAAATTTACAGGCTAAGAATTGTCGTCTTAGGTTCAAGGGAGCTTCTTGGGCCTCAGCCAGAATAGCAGGGCATGGAGAGCTCTTCATAGCACCGATGCATATGCGGATGGCTTTATACTGAATACGATCTAATATTTCTAAATTTGTATTAGATGACGACCCATATAGCACACAACCATAATCTAAAATGGATCGAATGTAAGACCTGTAGAAGGTTAGACTAATTTTCGGATCTGCACCATGTTTGCTTTTAGAGACACACTTTAGCATATTTATGCCTTTTTCACACTTATTCTTGATATGTTCGATGTGTTTAGACCATCTCAGTTTATTGTCCAATACTATACCTAAGTATTTATAATGGTCTACTATTGGAATATCAAGATTGCAGAGTGTAATAATATTTGGTGTCCTGAGTCTATGCCTGGTAAAAATCATAACCGCCGACTTTTCCGGGGCTATGGTAAATCCATTATCAAATAACCACTGTTTTAGGCAGTACATTATGTACTTTAAGTCTTTTATACATTCGTTATATGTTTTTTGGTCGGTGTATATGCATATGTCATCTGCATACTGAATTGTTTTTATTGGGGGCTAAACATACCATGCAAATCTTGAGTGTATACATTAAATAAAAGGGGACTCAAGACAGAACCCTGTGGAAGTCCTTTAGAAACAACTCTAGGCCCATGCAAATTATTGTTATGGTCTTTAATAAAGATTCTTCTATTAGTATATAATTCGGTAATTCTAGCAGCTACATTCATTCCGATTCCCAAATTACATAACTTATTATTTAATATATCCAAGTCAACTGCATCATATGCACCTTTTAAATCAACATATAGACAAGCTAAGTACGTATTTTGTGAGAACGATAATTGTACGTCGGATACTAATTGTGCAACTGCATCTATAGTGCCATTTCCCTTACGAAATCCATATTGAGCATGAGGTAACAGTGATCTATTTTCTACTTGCCATTCAAGTCTTAATCTAATCATTCTTTCGAAAGTTTTTACTAGGCAGGACATAAGTGATATAGGTCGATATGATGAAGGTACTAGCGTGTCCTTATTTGGTTTTAACAATAGAATTATTGCTATTTCTTTAAACTGCGGAATATAATCCCCGTTTACCCACCAGTTATTATAAATTTGTAAAAGTAACTGTTTTGCAGAGTCTGGCAAGTTTCTCAACATTTTGTATGAAAAACTATCTATCCCGGGTGAAGAGTTGCTCGTATTTTCTAGAGCAATATCTAATTCGCTTATAGTAAATTTTTCAATTAGTTTGTTGTTTGATGTTGGTGTGTGGTAGTTATTCAGGTTTATTTGTGATATATTATTTGGTACATAAGCCGGTGCAAAACAATCTAGTAATTTTTCAATCAGTTCCTCTGTTAAAGGGTTTTTTTTAGTCTGATAATTTTTATTGTTAATTTTTTTAATGAACTTCCATATTTCTGAAGGGTGGGTATTTTTATTTAGTTTATTTAAGAATATTTTCCAACTTTCTTTTTGTTTAATTCTGAATAATCGTTTAGTTTGTGCATCTATATTTTTAAAAGATAGATAATTTTCTAAGTTAGACTGTGCTTTGTATTTGGTCAGTGCTTCTCGACGAGAAATATCCAAGCGAGTACAATTATCGTCCCACCAGAAGGGACGAGGTGCCTTTGGTGAGAATGGTTTGTTTATTTTCATAGAGCTACAAGACGCATTATTTATAGAAGTTACTAGTAGGCTAAATTGTTCAACATTGCTTAGACGCTCTGGAATTTCCTGAATAGCATTTTCTATGTAGGATTGAAAACTCGACCAGTCGGCTGAGCTTTCCTGCCACTTAGTAGATGGATTAATAATTTTTGGCAGATCGCTAACCTCAAAATCAATCAGTATCGGGAAGTGGTCTGATCCCATTGTGTTAGATAAAATGTTCCAGTTACATTTACTTACCAAGTTGGTACTTGTTAAAGTAAGATCAACAGCTGAGGGTAATTGGTTTGGGGAGGTTAACCGAGTTGGGCTCCCATCATTTAGTATAACAAAATTAGTGTCTTCTAAGGATTCGATTAAAGTTTTGCCAGATACGTTTTCTTGGGAGGAGCCCCACAAATTATGATGGGCGTTAAAATCACCACAAATTATTGTTGAAGAAGAAAATTGCTCAAATAAATTTTCCCAATCCACTTTATTTGTAGTGACATTAGGAGGCTTATATAACGAAACTAGAGATAATGTGTAATCAGGTATATAAATGGCACAAACTTCTATACCATTGTTAAAATTTGCGTCTATAATTGTTTCTGTGTATGTAATGTTATTTGATATGAGGATGCCAACTCCCCCTTTGCCATCATTCCTGTTTCTTTTTACAAAGTTGTATCCTTTAATAAAAAAATTAGAATTTGGTTTAATCCAGGTTTCGGAAAGCATAACTATATCTATTTTATTACAATGGAGAAAATTTTGTAGGTGGCCTTTATTAGCAACAACCGATCTAGCATTCCATTGGAGAACCTTAATTTTTTTAATCTTATTAATATGTAGATTCATTATCGCTAATATTTATTACATCTGATGTATTACCCAAATCTATGATTGATAATATATCTTCTTTAATTTTATGATCGTTTTCAAAATTAACATTATAATTTTTTTCATTGTTATTAATATTATTTACAATATTTTGGAAGTAATTTGTTAGTTGGCATACTAATTTTTCTTTATATTGCATGAATTCATCTCGATAGGGGTTGGGAATAATTGAGGAAGAAGCAAGCAATTTCTTCATGGAGGGATTTCTTAGGGGAGGGGGGGTGATAGGATTTGCTGGGGACATAGATTTACGTTTTGTGGGTTGAGTACGGGATATTGGTCGTCTATTTTGATTTGTTGAATTTAAGGACTTGGAAGGGGGGGTCGAGTTTAGGGGAGGGAAATTATTTACATCATATAATAATGAGAACCTATTATTTGTTACTATTTTACTATACGATGGATTATTAACGAGAGCCTCGGCCTCTTTGAATGATGTATTTTCTATAGCCATGGTTTTTTTAATTTGGTATTGTTTAATGTAAGCAGGGCACTTTCTGGACAATGAAGAGTGATCATCCATCTCGCAGTATATACAGTAGAGAGATTCATCGTCGCAGTTATGATTCTCTTTGATAATTTTAGAGCAATTTTTGCATTTTTGTTCTTTACTTCTACAAAGCTTTTGAGTGTGACCGTATCGTAGGCATTTGAAGCATTGAACTACAGGATGTATATACGGCTCAACTGGGAAATTAACTAAATTAATTTGTATATTAAGTGGTATAGTGTTGCCTAAAAAGGTAACAACAATGATTTGTCTAGGAATGTTCTGGTAGGTGCCATCCGGATTTTGGACCCTTCTATGTAATCTCTGAACTTCGACTACTTCAGTGTTGGATTGTATAGCATGCTTGAGATAATTCTCATCGAAAAACGTATCTATCATTTTCACTACACCCTTTTTATGAGTGTAGAATTTTGGTATATAGGCAACTAAATTATTTGAATTAATAATATTATGGTTTACTAATAAATTGGCTACTAGATATGATTTAAAAATAACTTTTACTCTATTTATGCCTACCGGTTTAATATCTGTAATATCGTTTTTAAATTGTTGGTTTCCAAATAAATAATGCCCGACTCGAATAGGAAATAATCTTCCTAATTTTTTATCGAGGTGCTCCACAAAAACATAATAGGGGCCTTGGTCGGTTGACTTATATCTATTTAGCAAATCATAAGTAATTTTATTCTCACTATCGCTACTAGTTTTTTCACTTACCAATTTTTGTGAAGAATTATTATCGTCCATAGGTATATCAATGTTGTTTTTATCGGGCGGTTCGGGACCGCCCGAGGTGTCACCCATACTTACTTATTTAACACTACTTTTTATCAAAAAAAAAACCCACTATAAACTTAAATTTTTATAATGATGAATTATTAATAAAAAAGAAAAAATTTAAACGCACTGAAAGTAACCGATCGGTTTAACTTAAAAAACCACTTACACACTAAAAACTTTCTACGTTTTCAGGAGATGTAAACAGTTCGCCTGTCGATCGTCGAATCTATATCACAATTTTAAAATTTGTTAACTCCATATATTTTGGCCATAAGCATACCGATATATGATCTATGATAACAATAACATACTTTATGATTAAGTATAGTTCACTCCATTCTTATACTGCACATAAAAAACTCAAAGCTGCCGGCCGGGGCATGCTTTATTTTTCTACACTATATTAAATAATAAATATAATGTATTACTTAATAGATAAAATATCATAACTCTTATGTAAAGTATCTTCTGACATGATTAAGATAAGAAATAAATGGAAACACGTCGCTTTTCATTAATATTTATAACTCTTGTGATACAGTTACGCGAATCATCTCTAATTAGAAAGGCGCGGAGTTGATTGTCGGCGTGAATACCAGGGTAACAGATAAACAGCCGTACTTTGAATTTATCTGTCAATGTCGCTAAGGATGGGCAATGCGTCCACCAATGCATAAGATATTCCTATCTTGACGCAAAACAGAGTAAGATTTTTTAATTTCTACCGAAAACACGATTTTTAAATCTCTAGTATTATTTTGTTCATTCTAATACGCAAAAATTTGAAATACGGCTCTGTAGTACTCTCTTGTCAACGTGTAATAGCGATTTTGATATTTATATGCCCGTTATTTAGGCCTTTTTTTATGTGCCCTATACATTTGTAGACAACAAACATAATCTGTGATTTCAGTTTATTACCGTCGTTGTACAGGATGGACCAAATTAAATGTTTTCTCTAAAACTATGGCAGATAGACAAAAACCAATATAGGTGTCCTGAGCTCGATTTTCGGGAAATAAACAATGACGCAAACCGCGATCGTCTATCTTTTTCGACTACCGAGCTATAGAGCGTTTTTGGAAAATTGACATTTTTGGATGACCACTATATCTCAATTACCAATTTTTGAGAAGAATCCGTTGCTGATAAGAAGCAAATTATGCATGCCTCAATTTTCGAGATATAGACATAACTTGTGTTTTTTACACCCTGTAAATTATTTCATTATTCGATCACAATTTAAATTAGCCATCCAACGATATATCATAATATATCACATTTATCTCTAGAAAAAGTGGTTAATTTTCGAAAAATTTAATATATTTGCGAGGAGGACATGTAAAACTATCAACAATAACACTTATAATATAAAATAATTTTGACAAAAATATGAAAACTAAACTACAATAAATATTCGAATAATCTTCCGTTGACATCTATGCATATTATTTATCGCATTTCTAATGGTTTTTGAGAAGACCATAGTAAAAAAAAGAAAATCGAAATAATAGTAAATGTCAAAAATTAATTTGTAAGTTAATTGTGAGTGAGCATTGTTAAAAATGGTTCGATTTAATATTGATAAAAAATATGATAAGTGTTTTATAGAATGCGAAGAAGATTCAAATTTAGCTTTCGAGCTTTATTTTAATAGGTAAGTTATAGACAGCAAAACTTTGTGCCAAAAGTGCCGCCTAAACAATATTTGTAGATATCGAGAAAAGAGACAGCCAGACATAAAAATATTCAAAAGGCTACAAGAAAATTTAAGAGTTTGGATCATTCGTAAAACCGCGAGCAAAAATATATAATAAAGCAGGTAGAGAAGCTGTAGAAAATATTGTTTTAGAAACTGTAAGAGAAAATCCTAATATATCGTTTCGCGAAATACAGGAAAATTTAGTAATTCCAACAACTGTGTTGCGTTGTTAAAAAAAAAAAATTCAAACCCTACAAAATTCGGATTAGTCACCATCTATACCCAAACGACGTTCAAAGGCGTCTCGATTTTTGCCAGTGGTTTTTGCGTCAGTGCAATGAAGTGCCAGCATTTGAAGGAACAATTATATGGACAGACGAGGTCCATATAAGCATTGCTAGAATTTTTAACCCTGCAGTAGACGCGTCTAATTTTATAGCATTGCTAGACGCGTCGGACTGACGGTCCGATTTTTAAATATGGGTTAAGGTGAGGTCATGATGATTTTTTTTTTACAAAGTAATATTAACTTTATATACTTTAATAGTAAATTGCATCACACAAATTATTAATATTAGTATTGCATGATTTTTTAAAAATATGTTTTTTATAGCCTAGTTTTCACTACACTTTTCTTGGTAACATCTGTCACAAGTAATGCTTGCATGCTCTAAACATAAGTATCTTTTGAAGAAAATGCAAAAATATTTTGTAGGCCTATTTTTCTTTGAATCACAAATACTACAACGGCCCCTTTTGTTACTTCTCAATTGTGCGGGAGCAGCTTCTTCCTCCATACCACATAGTTCACGAAGTCTCAATTTTAGGATTCTCGGTAAGTTTGGCAAAGTGGAACGTATTTTCTGAAAGTCGTAAACTAATGACTGGGCAAGTTCTAAAATAAAATTTCTGCGTTTAACTTTCCGATCAGGATTATTTGCAGAATACATGATTAGGCTACATGATTATCCCCGCGACATTCATCATACTATAAAATATTACGACTGGCCATCTTCTAGTGTTTCTGGCGACGTTATATTGAGCACAATATTGATCCACCACGTCTACTCCAGACTTTCTTGAATTATACCATTCAATGATTTCCGGCTTATCACTAGTTTTATTTATAGCATCATCATCGTGAATGGCTGAAATAAGCAGTTGGAAATGCAACAAATGCTGTAAGGAGAAGGTGTCAAAAATGTATAGATATCAATGGAAGACAATTCGAACATTTATTGTAGTTTAGTTTGTCCTATTTTTGTCAAAATTATTTTATAAGAAATGTTGTTGTTGTTGTTAATAGTTTTCCATGGCCTCCTCAAAAATATATTAATTTTTTCAAAAATTAACCACTTTTTCTAGAGATTAATATGACATATGATATATCGTTGTATAGCTAATTTAAGTTGTGATCGAATAATGATATAATTTACATTGTGTTCCATTAAAAAAAACACAAGTTATGTCTATATCTCGAAAACTGAGGCATGCATAATTTTCTTCTTATCAGCAACACATTCTACTCAAAATAGTGCCTTGAGAATGTGTTACTCGATTTTCGATTCGACACTTGATAATTGATCATCCAAAAATGCCAATTTTCTAAAAACGCTCTGTAGCTCGGTAGTCGAATAAGATAGACGCCATTGGTTGTTTCTCGAAAATCGAGGTTGGTTTTTGTCTATCTGCCATAGTTTTAGGGAAAACCTTAAATCCCATCTAATTTGGTCCACCCTGTATAATTTGATGTGAAAAAATGTTTGAATAAATAAATTAAATTTAAGGTATTATTATTTAATTAGATATTCATATTAGACCTGACGATAATATATTTCGTTTCTACTTGAGGCATTTGCTAAGATTTAGAGTGAGTTGTAGACTTGATGTGTAAATCATATTGCTAACTTATCCATCAAGTAAGTGCTCCACCATATCCGGCCGCCGCATATACGCTCCATTGTTTTGAAAGAATCTCTTCACGTTTCACATATACATTTAGCGAAAATGTATGAGAGTCATTTTTACTCTATTCCCTAAGGCTTTGAAAAAAAGAAAGCTTTTCAATAAGATGGAAAATCAGGAGACGATATTATTTTCTCTAAGCTTCGTTTATCTACTAGATTCTACTTTATTCAAGTATAAATAGGTTTCAGCTTAGGTAGAATAAATATTAGATCGAAAGCTTGTAAAAGGGTAAATTGTATTTTCCACACCTCTAAATAGTTCAGTTATATAACAGCAGCGGTGCTATTATTATGCACGCCTTTTCCTTATACTTTTTGAAAAAAAATCGTTACATTGAAATCAGATCATACAGAAGGATAACTCTTGTTCATTTTTAACCGGCTTCATAAAATTTTAATAAACAATTTTAAAAAGACTTTTTAAAAACATGTTTTTTTTAAACCAAATTGCACTAAAAAGCAGAAAATTTCTTTTTCAACTTCGCAAATAGAAAACTATTGGGCGGTCATAAAATGTTACTTCGTCTTCTTCAGTGCGCGGAGAAATTCGACCTTGGTTTCGAAACTTAATATATATAATACTAGTGGAGTAAAAAACAGGGGAAAAGTCGCTTCCTTCTCGAATTTTTTTTTTTTAATCTTAGAACAAACTGAGACATATACCATTTCGTTAAGTAGGTCTATGTTCATTAGAAATCATGAAATACGACATTTTTTAGTGGTCACGGACATTGTTATTTTTAAAAAGGTGTGAAATTTTGTTTTTTTTTTATTCATGTTTTTTTGAACATCTAATGCCATATCTCAAAAACGAATGCAGATATCCACATGAACTTTTTTTTGTTATAAAACACACACTTAAGCGCTTCTATCTGTGTATAGTATTGTTAATTAAAACATTTTTAAGCATGTTAACAACTTAGATAACCTTGAAAGTTCATAAAATACGCAGTCAAATTTTCACTAAGCTACAAACTTTTTTGTGTTTGGAAATTTTGTATAACATGCTGCGAAGAAAATAAAGCCAAAAGGCCAAAAAAGTTTTTGATAGCATAATTCTTATTGTGTCTTTGATAGTTTAGGTACAGTGATTTTTTTGGAGCGCGCGAATTGCAGAAATTGAATATTAATACGCCCGCGTCCACTAAAACTAACTAGTCTCAGGGCGGTGTACTATCAACGTTATTCGTTTTCGTCGAAGGTCAAATTATAAAACCGCTGCCCAAGGAATCACTACTTCCACATCCAGATCTTCTATCCAAGTCTCTCAAAAATTTGAATGTGGAAATCATTTTTTATGGAACTTTAATAATGAAATATTTGAAATCGTCTACCCCAAAAACATATACAACGATATGCCACATCGGTAGTGGGGCTGAGGGTGGTGGAAGGGGGGTGGTAGTAGTGGTGGATAAAGTAAAAAAAAATTGAGGCCTTTGGTTCTTGTACATACACTAAATGACAATTTTATTTTTTCGCCCCCTTGAATAATGGAGTGGGTAATGGTGGTGGTTAATGCCAAAAAAATTTTGAGACCTTAGCTTCTCTTATATATACTAAATACCAATTTTATGGGCTCTTACTTGCTTGATTTGCCTATTTACCCCCATTTACCCCCCAACCCTTTAACGGAATAATCTAGTTCCAGAGCTCGTTAAAATACATAGGTACGTGTACCAAATTTCAAGTCAATATCTTAAACGGTTCCGGAGTAATCGTGCGCACAAAAAAAAGTTACAGACAGACCGACAGACAGAATTTTTTTTGCCCAAACTTAAAATCTCGACGTTTCATGACATTCTAAGCCTATTTGGACAATAAAAATTTTAAAAAATATTTTTGTCGATACTATACTTACACTGGATGTGGAAGTAAAATGTGTAACGATATTCTTTCCCTTATTACCACTTGTATTATATTGTAGAACGTATGGCCATTGTGCGAATTGTGCGTGGATTATCTGCTAAAAAAATATTTAAGATAAAAAAGCAATCTAAGTTTCATTGTAAAATGGAGTGGATTTTATGCGGCGTAGTAATAGAGGAGAACGATAGACTTGTGCACAAGCCATGGAAACAATATAGTTTCTATAATTAGGGCTGCGGGAATTAAAAGAGACTTAATTTAGGATATTTCTTTCTTTTTTGTCACCTAATTTAGGCGAAAATAACACGTTTACTCAATTATTGTGTGGATCTAGGGTAAAAATTGCGACGTTCAAAAAAAGTGCTTTAAGAAACTGTCTTTTCTATTTAGCTCCAATAATAACGCAAAAAAAGGAAAATTCGATAGTTTACTTTTTATCAAAACACTCCAAAATTATTACTTTTCCTAAACTTCCGTTTATGGAATTTTATTAGCCCCCTAGTTGCGCAACTTTTTTTTCCATTTACTATAATATTATTTTTTATCGTTTCCGAGATCCCAATGCAATGCATTTTTATCCCAGATACTCTATTTAAGATTTTTAATTCCTTTTTGCCTTCAACCTTAGTCCTTAATGCGCCACTGGAAAAAATAAGTTATCCTTTCAGATCCTAAAACGTGATAAAACAGTCCTAAACATAAAAAAATAATAAGGAAAAGTTCCGTTACACACAATAATAATAATCATAATTATTCTTAAGTGCCGCGCGCGTACGCTTCGACAATTCCTCCATACTAAAAAATTCATAACTAGCAAACTGTTGCTAATAATGAAAATATTTTTTTTCTAAAAACTTTTTTAGTCTATTGACTTCATTTTCTTCATAGCATGTTACACAAAATTTTCAAAAACAAAAAAGTTCCTCGCTTAGTGAAAATTTGATGGTGTATTCTCTAAACTTTCAGGGTCATCTACGTTTTTGGCATGTTCACATTTTTTTAATTAGCAATCCTATGTATAAAAAGAAGCGCTTAAGTGTGTGTTTTATAACAAAAAAAAGTTCACATCGATAGCTCAATTCATTTTTGAGATATGGCAATAGATGTACAAAAAAACATTAAATTTTACACTTTTTTTTAAATACGAATATCTGTGACCACTAAAAAATGTCGTATTTCGTGATTTCATGTGTAAAATGATGTTGTCGGTAATACCCACTGTGTCTGATCTTGTTCTAAGCCGAGTTAGCTGATAAAAAGAAACGACACAATTTTACCTCTTTCTCGCTGCTCTATACTTATATCAATTAGAAAATGACTTGACATTGCGTTATAGAATGAAATCTCCTATTTACGACAATACACATTTAATATGGATTCCTTGTAAAATACAAGCAGGAAAGTTAATTTTCTCGAGGCACCTCGGCTATAGCTCGCCAAGCGATAATAGAGCAGTAAGTAGTACGTGTAGAACGAGGTGTGCAAAATGAAAAAAAAAAAAAAGTTTTGCATTCACCTTGTACATGTACGCCAATACTACAATAAATTATAAATCGAAATGAAAAGGTTGGTTTTGTCCTCAGGCTAAAATTAACATATTGAAAATATGTTTGATACGATAAATGTAAAACTAACTAACATATTGGCATAGTTAATGACTTGTCTCAGGGCAAGTTCATGTGACCCATCACGCCTGGTTAAAATGGGATGGTCTACAAACAATGGCTAAACTTGTAACTGTAGCCAAAGGCGTTGATTTTACAATAATAGCATAGCTTTAGATGTGCATATAACTTTGTATAAACAATAGCTAGCCAAATAAATAGTTAAGACTACTGCGAATTACAATGTCTGTGTTAAGTTTAAAAATTGCGTTAAATAGTTCTTTAAATGCATTCGGTGTCTTTTTGGCCTAATAGTGGTTAAAGTTTTTTTTTAATTTAACGTTGGCCTATTTCCGCTACTAACCGACGCCAGAAGACTTTAATGATATGATGTGTCACGTGAATCTGTACATTTAGTACAGTACCTAGAGGTAAAAAATATGCAAAACTTCGGAATAATGTCATATTGAACGGATTTCGTTCATTTTTGGCAGTATAATAGTAAATCTTCACAGAAAAGTTTCTACATTGTGCGAGGGCTTGCTGATTTATAGGGGGTGGATGCCACCCCCTCTCAGGGGGTGGCACTTAAAAAAATATATATTTATTGGAGCTGAAGTAGAATCAAATTTTAAGAAGAAAAGGTTCTATGCAATTTTTCACATAAAATTGATAGTTTTTAAGTTATAACGACTTCAAAATTGCGATTTTAGCTTAAAAAAAGGTATTTCCAAATGGCTTTCGTCAAGTATCTCGAAATGTATTACTTTATCGAAAAAATGTTACAGACCAATTACAGAAAAATTACACAACTGGGAATTAATTATATTTTTTGTTTATTGATGCAGGATTAATAATTTCGGAGATATTTAAGTTTACATTTGGCATCCAAGTGTTCATAAGATAATTATTTAGAGTGAGAGTTAAATATCTCAGAAATTGTGACACCTACGTCAAGGATGCTAATAGGTAGAATAATAGGTTGTTAATTAAGCTTTCAACTGTTTTTTTTATTTGTTTCTGTAGCATAAAAAACAAAGAAGTTATGACCGAAGCAACGTGCGTCTACACATTTTTTTATTAACAACGTTGCCATTTTGTTACAGTAATTAGCCAATAATTTTTAAAAAAAGGAGCTTCAAACACTGTTTCTCATTAACATATAGCATGACGTAAATTCTCAAATTTTTCTGGTTTGTATACAGCACTTGCTTTAGAAAAAAATACTGTTTAAACGATAAAACGTAATTTTTTTTTCCTCTTCCAAGTATCTCAATAAATATTAGTTTTATTAAAAAATGGGTAGAGACCAAAATAAAGCTCATAAACTGATAATGAATTTCGCTTTTTTTTGTTTATTTACATAGATTTAATAGCTTCGGAGATATGAAAGTTTACAAATGGCGTCCGAACGTTTATAAGACGAAAAATGCAGTTTGAATGTTAAATATCTCAGAAATTGTGACACATACGCTCGCATGCTAAGAAATGAAATTAAAGACAATTAATCGCGCTTTCAAATTATTTTGTACTCGTTCCTGTAGCATAAGAAATAAAGAAGTTATGATAGAAAAATGCGCGTATATATATTTTTTTTATATAAAAAGGTCGACATTTTGTTACTCTAATTAGCCAGTAATTTAAAAACATTATCTCAAATACAGTTTTTCGTTAAGAAGTAGCATTACCTAGATGCTCAAATTTTTTTGCATATTTAAAGTACTTGCTTTAGAAAAAAATGCATTTTGAACTTTAAAGGTAATTTTGAAACATTTGGATACCAAATATAAACTTAAATATCTCCGAAATTATTAATCCTACATTAATAAACAAAAAATATAATTAATTCCCAGTTTGTACTTTCTGTAATTGGTCTGTAACATTTTTTCGATAAAGTAATACTTTTCGAGATACTTGACGAAAGCCGTTTGGAAATACCTTTTTTTTAAGCTAAAATCGCAATTTTAAAAACTATCAATTTATGTGAAAAATGGCATAGAACCTTTTCTTCTTAAAATGTGATTCTACTTCAGCTCCAATAAATATATATTTTTTTTAAGTGCCACCCCCTGAGAGGGGGTGGCATCCACCCCCTATAAATTAGCAAGCCCCCGCACAATATAGGGACTTTTCTGTGAAGCATTTACTATTATACTGCCAAAAATGAACGAAATCCGTTCAATATGATATTATTCCGAAGTTAAAACCTCTAGTTACTGTACTAATTAGCCGCATATTTTTATATTTGATTTGTATTTTTGATTTGTGTAGTTTTTAACCAAGATATAGTATAACTGTTTTTACTGATATATTACGTCTGTTTCATTAACTCTAATCATTTTATGCTTAAGTTGTCGATGTTCACAAATAAATCCTACAGTGAACGACGATACCAATGAAGATTTGTTACGTAATTCTGTTGAATACTTACTTCAACGTACGAAGAATTATTGATTGTTCATTTATGTACTGTTTACTGTATGAAAGTGTACGTAAAGCATTAAAATGCTTGCGAGCAATCCAAAAAAGGTCCCAAGAACTTTATGACTCGTGAGCACTTTAAAATTTTCCTAAGCAAAGAATCATTTCTATATGAAAATTGTGAATTCACACCCAATTTAGAAAAAGAAATTAGACTAAAGAAAATTTATTTTATGACGAAGAAAGAATGTATAATTAATTACATCAAAATTTGATTTACATCACATCTCGTACAATAATAATAATTCTTAAGAAAATGCGTTATAATAAATTGTTTAAATTCTTAATTATTTCAAAATAGTCTCAAAGTCTCAAAAAATAATTATTACTTCCACATCCAGTGGAAGTATAGTAACGACAGAACATTTTTTAAAATTTTTATTGTTCAAATAGGCTTAGAATGTTATGAAACGTCGAGATTTAAGTTTCAGCAAAAAAAATTCTGTCTATCTGTCGGTCGGTCTGTCTGTAACTTTTTTTGTGCGTACGATTACTCTGGAACCGTTTGAAATATTGACTTGAAATTTGGCACACGTATGTATCTTAACGAGATCTGAAATTAGGTTATATTTTCATCTTATTCCGTTGTAGGGTAAATTGAGGTAAATGGTGATAAATAGGTAAATCAAGCAGGTAAGAGTCCATAAAATTCGTATTTAGTATATACAAGAGAAGCTAATGTCGCAAAGAAATTTTTGACACTAGCCTCCCTCACCACACTATAAAAGGGGGTAGAAAAAAAAATTGTGATTTAGTGTGTGTACAAGACCCAGAGACTTCAAAATATTTTTTTGTTTCATCCGTCCCCAATACCACTTCCCTATCACTATCCCCACCAAACTACCGATGTGGGATATCGTTTTGTGGGTTTTTGGGGTAGACGATTTTAAATAGTATATTATTAAAGTTCCATAAACAATTATTTCCACATACAAAATTTTTTCGTTGTGAGACATGGGTAGCAAATCTGGATGTGGAAGTAGTGATTCCTTGGGCAGCGGTTTTTTTTCTGAATTGGGTGTGTGCCAAGCCAGTGACGGTTTCCTGTTTCATTTTGGCTCGAAAACGGTTGGGATTATCAGATTCATTCATACATCGTGATCAGTCATCATATTATGTTACATTTTACATTACAAGTACAATCATACTTACCAAATTCACGTAAAAATGATACCTTTAACAATTATCATATTATTATCTATATTCTGATCTAGACAGAAATACAAAATGGTGTACCCTCCTACCCTCTACCTAAAAGCACGATGTGAGATGTGATAAATTGTCTTTTCCATAAATTTAATAGTTTAAAAAAATAAAAAACATGCTTTTATAAATACTGCACTAAAAATCAAAAAATATCATCGAACCAGTTCTCTCTGTCTACCCCGTAAGGGCCTTAGTGTAAGCCGTGTTTGAGTATAAAAGCGTGGGGCGCTTTTCATTTAATCTAATGATGTCTTCAGCGTTTTAATTATCGAGCCTGTTCGAAAAACGCCCCACGCTTTTATACTCAAATATATTATTCTTAATTACAAACACGGCTTACACTAAGACTCTTACGGGGTAGACAGAGAGAACAGGTTCGATGGTAGTTTTTTGCTTTTTAGTGCAGTATTTATAAAAGCGTGTTTTTTTTTTAGTTTTTTAAACTATTATTTATGTGCAGTATAAAAATGGAGTAAGCTGTACCCATACAATTTTTCCCATCAGTATGGTTGGATTTTTCGATACTATAGCACAAATCTAAAATAAATCTGCAAAGTTTATATTAAAATTGTGCATTAATCTGATGCGATAAAAGTATGATGTCGGCAAAACTTAAAAATAGGATTATTAAGCAAATATTTATTTATGTTGAAAAACAGCCTAATGATATCTGCAATTTACTGATGAGTTGTACGCTATCATGTGATTTACGACAATTAAATAGTGAACTAGTTAGGTATAGTGCAACCGTGCAGAACTAGGTCAATAGTGTCAAGTGTAGATATATATCATCACTTTATATGGCAAACTTGTCTTGAAATATGTTGCAATTACTAAGTTAACCGAAGTAATATTCAATTTGCCGCTCAGGCAATATCTTTCAAAGATCTAACAAGGAGTTTCTGTAAAGTTTTTTCTTTATATTTGTTTTTAAAAACCTACTGTAACTTACACACCAGGAGGCACAGAAAATTTTACTCATAGAAATGTTAAAAAACAAATTAGGGATAATTTAATCAAATTTCAACTTTATGACTGTCACCGAACGCTACAAATTCACTAGATGTTAATTGTAAACTTTCTTATTACTTCCACATCCAGTGGAAGTATAGTAACGACAAAAAATTTTTGAAAATTTGTATTGTTCAGATAGGTTTAGAATGTCATGAAACGTCGAGATGTTAAGATTGAGCGAAAAAAATTTGTCTGTCTGTCGGTCTGTAACTTTTTTGTGCGCACGATTACTCTGAAATCATTTAAGATATTGATTTGAAATTTGGTACACGTATGTACTTTAACGGGATCTGGAACTAGATTATATTTACATCTTATTCCGTCGTAAGGTTGGGGGGAGGGGGGTAAAATGGCTAAATCAAGCAAGTAAGAGTCCATAAAATTGGTATTTATGTATACAAGAGAAGCTAAGGTTTCAAAAATTTTTTTGGCATTAGCCACCCCCCTTACCTCCCCTATCCCATTTATTCAAGGGGATGAAAAAAAATGTGATTTAGTGTGTGCACAAGAACCAAAAGCCTCAAAATATTTTTTTACTTCATCCACCCCCACTTTCATCCCTATATCACCACCTTCGCCTCACTAACGTGTAGGATATCATTTTATGGGTTTTTGGGGTAGACGATTTCAAATATTATATTATTAAAGTTCTATAAACAATTATTTCCACGTACAAAATTGTTTCGTTGTGAAAGACTTGGATAGAAAATCTGGATGTGGAAGTAGTGATTCTCCTTGGGCAGCGGTTTTTTTAATTTGCCGAGAAAAAGCCACTCTTTATAAAAAGCTTTGCTTGTCTTAAGAAGTCGTAAGCAGTAAGTTGTCAAACTTAAGATAAATTGTACGGGATATTCTAAAAATTAGAAAATATGAAATCGACTTTAAGCAGATTCTTCTTTACATTTTTATTGAAAACTGTATTGACTACACACTTGTTAAGCGTATAAAAAATGTTGGTATCTTTAGCGGTGTGGTGCGGCGTGTTTGATGGTCAAAAGCGCCGACATTTTTTGAGTGCTTAGTAGACCTAAAGACAACTATAACAAAGTTTTTTTCAATTATGAAGAACAGCTTAAATACGGAGTTTAGTTGCAAAAAAGGAAATAACAATTATCAAAAAAAAAAAATTTCTTCAACTAAGCTGAAAACTATTCCATATATAGATCTCTTACTAGTACACATTTTTTTTACATATTTTTCTAAATTCTTCATAGATAGATGATATCACACCTTCATTTATGGCTGCACAGCAGCTATGAAGGCAATGCTGGACTTACTTCCTCTGCATCTGCGCAGCACTTAGTGCCCTAAGGCTGCATCAGGCACTTAAAGTCAGACCAGGCGACCTGGTTGGTCATTAAGGATTTTGTTTTGGAGCTAATCCAATTAAAGTTTTTAAAAAATATAAATCTGTCTCTGACATGTATTGGTCAACCCGCCATCTTGGAAAAATAGAAAACACCAAAAATAGCCGAAAAAATCAAAATTGAATATCTTTTCTATAAGAAGGAGTAATTTCACCAAAGTTGGCAAAAATAAAACTCATCCATGGTCAAACATAATGCACCAAACCCGGACACCGGATGTCAAATAGAACGGTCAAAGATGGCGGACGAAATTAAATTTTTAATTCCTCGTCAACTATCAAGGAGGCATTGTACGTCACTTTCTCTTTTTTTTTTTTTCGATTGTACGTTATTTTATGTACTTTTAGGGGATAGAGTACATTTTTTTTTAATTTTCAAAAAAGTGCATTTTTACAATTTTCAAAAATGTATTTTCTTTGACCCACCTTTTCCATTCAAACAAAATGAAACTTCATTAATTTGAAAAGGAAATTTATTAAACATACGAATGGTAATAATAATAATAATATATGAATATATGATCAATAATCAGAACCAAGCAGTCAAGACTAGAGTAGTATTATTACTTCCACATCCAGTGGAAGTATAGTAATGATAAAAAAATTTAAAAAATTTTTATTGTTCAAATAGGCTTAAAATGTCATGAAATGTCGAAATTTTAAGTTTGAGCGAAAAAAAATTTCTGTCTGTCGGTCTGTAACTTTTTTGTGCGCACGTTTACTCTGGAACCGTTTAAGATATTGACTTGAAATTTAGTACACGTAAGTACTTTAACGAGATCTGGAACTAGATTATATTTTCATCTTGTTGCGTCGAAGGGTTGGAGGGTAAATTAGGGTAAATTTGGTGTAAATGGGTAAATCAAGCAGGTAAGAGTCCATAAAATTGGTATTTAGTATACAGGGTGATTCTTTTAAGGCGGCCATTAGAATATTTCCCACTTGCAGATGAGATAGACATTTGAAATTTATTACCCTACCATAGTCGACCATTGCGAGTCCGAAAATAATAATTTCAAAATGGCGGCACTTCCGGAAATACCGGAAGTCGATACCAACTTGCTTATTTTAAATGGAATACCCCATATATTTCCAACTTTTCGAAATAATCATAAAATTCTGAGTCAAAATATGTAGCACACCCTATACCTAAGCCAAGCAGTTTCGGAGATATTTGATATTTTATAAAAAATTTGACAGGTGTAACGGCTTGCAAGAACCGTTATAACTTTTTTCGTGTAGGAGATCCTTATTTGCTCTTTGGTACGTAGAAAGAACACAAGATGAGCTACTCTCTACAAAAAAATAGATTCCAAAATAGTATACCAAGTGTTTTATTTTTCACGTTACATTTTGTCAAATTCAAACCTCAAAATTTTTTTTATTTCAAATGGAACACCCTGTATTTTTTTACATCAAATTATGTTAAATTAAATTCCCTTTTTTTGGAGTATAAGCATTGTAGAGGTAAAAATTACAACTTCTCCATAAATAATAAACAAATCTAAAAGTCTTCGTGAGTGTAATTTAAACATGCTGGCATTTTTTAACAAAAAAGAATGACTGACATTAATGATTGTTTCTAATCATGGGTAAGTTGATGGCAATTTTTACTAAAAATTCTTGGACATTTAAGAAAATCGCCAATATTTCGAAAAGATGTAATGCCTATACCAGAAAAAAGGGAATTTAATTTAACATAATTTTATGTAAAAAAATACAGGGTGTTCCATTTGAAATAAGAAAGTTTTTGAGGTTTGAATTTGACAAAATGCAACGTGAAAAATGAAACACTTGGTATACTATTTTGGAATCTATTTTTTTTTGTAGAGAGTAGCTCATCTTATGTTCTTTCTACGTACCAAAGAGCAAATAAGGATCTCCTACACGAAAAAAGTTACGGTTCTTGCAAACCGTTACACCTGTCAAATTTTTTATAAAATGTCAAATATCTCCGAAACTGCTCGGTTTAAGTATAGGGTGTGCGACATGTTTTGACTCCGAATTTTATGATTATTTCGAAAAGTTGAAAATATATAGGGTGTTCCTTTTAAAATAAGCAAGTTGATATCGACTTTAGTGTATGTACAAGAACAGAAGCCTCAAAATATTTTTTTAATTCATCCACCCCCACTACCACTCCCCGATCACCACCTCCACTACCGATGTGGGGTATCGTTTTATGGGTTTTTGGGGTAGAGGATTTCAAATATTATATTATTAATGTTCCATAAACAATTATTTCCACATACAAAGTTTTGTCGATGGGTGACTTGGATAGAGTATCTGGATGTGGAAGTAGTGATTCCCTGGGCAGCGGTTTTTTTGATGGGTGTGCCGATGAACAGAATATCACTAGGAATAACGAGCGCATTTGTTGTTTAGAAAAAAAATGTTTGCGTAGATATTTCAATCACAAGTGACATTATGAAATCCTCGGTTAATCAAAAAAAATTCTAGCTAATAGTAAAAATATGGATAGCTTTATAAAATTATTGCGCAAAGAGTTAATAGATAATGTCTTTAACGTTAAAATATGCAGAGAAGACGCCGATACTACAATCGTTAAAACTGCTATTGATTTGAAAACCGAAGACAATCAAGTTATAATAGTTGGTAAAGATATTGACCTTTTTTTGGTTATAATGACTCGCATGGAATCATCATAAAAAAATCTATTTTTACAAACCCAAGATTGATAAAATAGTTGACAAACATTATGATGAAAATAGAATTGTCTGCAATTCCACCTACTGAAGAGGTAATAGAAAAACACTGTTTAAGAGCCTATTTCCAAGTTCAAAAATGGTTAGGTCCTGAGAAAGATTCGTTACAATTCGGGTGGTTTAAAATTGAGAATGGCTTAATGCCTGATGTTATGAGTGAAAGTAATGCTTTTCCTAAAAATGTATTAAGTGATATTTCTTATAAATGTAAGAAAGGCTGTAAAAATAATCAGTGTAGCTGTAGAAAACTAAATATTCTATTCTGTATATCTAGAAAATAATTGTGCCAATGCTTCTTCTACCTTTGATGAATCGTCTATCGATGAGGATGCGGTGAAATTTTGACGGTAATGAAACTAAAATAGTATATTTCATTTTGTTTCGATGAAAATTGGGTGAAAAAAAGGATGGTCAAAGAAAATACATTTCTGAATATTGCACTTTTTTGAAAATAAAAAAAAAATGAACTAATCCCTAAAAGTACATAAAATAACGTAAAACCAAAGAAAAATACGTTATGTATAATGCCTCCTTGATAACTGAAGAATTAAAAATTTTATTTCGTCCGCCATCTTTGACCGTTCTATTTGACATACGGTGACCGGGATTGGTGCATTATATTTGATCATAAATGAGTTTTATTTTTGCCAACTTTGGTGAAATTACTCCTTCTAATAGAAAAGATATTCAATTTTGATTTTTTCGGCTATTCTTGGTGTTTTCTAATTTTTTTCCCAAAATGGCGGATTGGCCAATACATATTTTTTTATAATTTTATTTCAAAGAAGCCAGTATCTCCATCCGATTACTAGTACAAGATATATTAAGCAGATAGGTTGAAAATTTATGAAAACGCGTCAAAGAGTGCATGTAACTTTTGACGCAAAAAATTTTGGGTACAAATATTTTATTCGAAATCAGGAGGTCATAATACATAAGAATTAACAATAAAATTTCAGGTGGAATGTTGTCGCCGAAAAAAATCAATTCAACTGCACTATATGCCTGACCACGATACCAGAAAATACTTTACGAAGAATCCTTGTAGTCTATGCTCGTTATTGGATGAAGCCCAAAATGTTTTAAAGTTTTAATTTGATACCAAACATGATAGTATTCGACATAAATTACATTTTTTTTACTTTACCATAATGCATTGAAACGGGTATACGTTTGGCGGCAATTTTGAAAAAAAACTAACGAGCTACAGATCATGTAACCAAGAAAAAACACATCCCAACGCGCATACGCCATGCCCCTAGACTATTGCTCAAATTACCATAAAGCTTGGAAAAAAAATTATACTTCATGTCAAATCACAGTTTAGCACAGATGCTTAAATTAAAGCAAAATTATATATAACATATTACTATTATTTTTAAAACACGAGGCACGCATTCACTATAATCGTATGGAGTAGATAAATATCTAAACTTTTCAGCCAGCTGGAGTTCAGAGATATAATTTACATGTCAATCATAAGAGAGCTTTTTTTAGTTTAACTTTGACCTTGGCTTAGTAACATACCGTTGACGTTACAGTTTTGGCAATATATCAAATCATCACACATAATATATTTAATAATAAACCTCAAGAACATGATAAAATTTATACAGGTACTGCATTTTTCTCCAAGCATTTGGAGATTTATAACTTTTCGAAAACTTTTTTGACGTTAAATATACCTACCTACGTCGCTAGAGGCATGTGAATGATATCAGTTATAAGTAATATAGGTGTGCTATGAAATATGCTTTTTGTAGGCACCGAACAAAAAAATATTTAACCTAAAAATAAATCTACTACTTTTGTTTTCTAGTGTTTTCTCTTGCATTTAACATCGTGTTTTAAAATCATTGCACTATTTCTGTGTCTATAAGCATGTCCCACAAATGTAATAAGCGTAGCAAACTGTGTAAGTCAACCAAAACAACTTTATTGACAATTTTAATATACATAATATTTCCGACATACGTGCACGGATCCTGTCAGATATCCAGGGCGTGAAGCGCTATGGCAGTTTGAAGGATAGGACGGGGCGGGGCCAGAACAACTTGACACGAAATGGAAATATAAAAATCTTAACTCATTTAATCACTACAGATGAATTAAAAATAGTATATTATACAACGATGCTATAATGAATACTGTTATTCCCGAGTATGAATACAAGAACGAGCGAGTGAAACGAGCGAGTGTTGTAATCATCCAAGAGAAAACAGTATTCATTATAGCGAGTTGTATACTATACTTTATCTAGGACTAATTTTTACAAACAAAAAATGATACAATTTTTTTATTTTACAGCAAAATGTATATTAATGTTGCTACAACTGATAAATTGAACAGATGATGGAATGTTAATGGGTAGGCTCTTATGTGTCAAAAGAACGTCAACGTTATTTACAATAATTTTATATATTACTCAGAAAGAATAATATAGTTAATTCTTCGGTAAACAATTTAATCAAAAATATTTAATAGTCGTGGACAAATTATAGTATTCTACTTGCATATAATGGCTACTGTTCAAAGACATTATGATATAAGTACTGTTTTTTAATTGTTCTACGAAAGGGAATAATGATCCATTATTTCCTCATCATTAATCCCTGCGGGAATAATGTATGGCATTATATAGCAAAATTGACACATCGTCACCTTAGTATTACAAGGTTGCATGTTACATTTTTTGAGATTTTGCTTCTTCAGAATGGATGTTGGATGTTACCATGGTACCTTCAGCTACTCTCAGCTAGATGGTAGAGCACATATAGCCATTATAGGCAGGTAAACCAAAGTGTATGTCAAATTTCAATCCCCAGTTCAATAAAAAAAGGATTAAAATGGGTTTTGTCAACTTTACATTATATGCACATACAACCTTGTAATACCTGGCTGACGACATATAACACATACATCATATATTAGTCGTAGATGAAATATATTAAAAGCAAAATTTCCAATAGGAATCATAAAACTTAATTGCTAATAAAAAATGTTGCATGCAAAAATAAAATTTTCAGCACGTCGAAAAACATGGGGGTTGCTCAATGGAGTCCCAGAAACAGAACACTTTTTTTGTTGTTATAAAAAAGCTTATAAAAAAACTGGTAGGTGATGGAGTTAAATGGACACCTGTAACGGTAGTGGAGGTGGGAAGTAAAAAAAATGTTGGGGCGCTTGGTTCTTGTATACACACTAAATCACAATTTTATTTTTTTCGTCCCCTTTAATAGTGGAGTGGGACCTGACAGATCGTTCACAATGAAATTTTGGAGAAAATTAGATTTGTCTAACCTTGTTGGTCAATTGGTTAAAAAATAGTGACAATACAACGTAAAACAGAAGTGGGTCCAACACTGGCCCTCAAGGAACACCAATAATTGTGATATCTCTTTTTATTCTAACAGGCGGTTGTCCAGTTTACGGGGATCACCAAATTATTATTTTGAGGTAGATATCGTCGTCATAATGAAATTTCTTCGAGTGATTGTCTTCTCAAGCTGAACAGCAAAAAATATGAAACTTTTAAGTGCCCTGTAGATCCGCTTTTGCAATTATGCTGATGGATCAGTTCCACTGAAATTACCACCACAAAAAACTTCTAACTTTATTTATAACCAGCAAAGTCAATTAAAAGTACAAATTTCTATCATTTGAATTTTAACATAGCTACGTAAATTGCAAATATTTTAATGCATTATTTCTGTAAACAGTGAGCGTGGAATTTTGAATAGACAATGAGCTTTACACAGTTGAGCAGACGCACATTGCATTAAGTGAAATCGACGTTTAAATTATTATGATATTGAAATAATGTTGCGAAAAACGAACTGGCTTTATTACACAACCTTTGTGTGTGTGCAGTTAGCTCGAATCCGTTCACTCTAGGATACATTATTATTCAGAACCATATCCATTACATTTAAATAAAATATAACATTACATGCAGACATATATTATATTTTTATAAAACATAAAATATGAACAAAAATCTAATGTTACTCGCTGCAGAGAAAAAAATGCATATCCAAATGGAATTAGTAAAAATGTTGATTAAAAGATAAGAAAGAATTCCTATTTGCAAGACATCTGTAAAGAACTTGAGTCACATGCTGACCACAATAATAGTGTTACGTTTACACCTTTTAGTAAACACCCTATATCGTGGATCGAGAAATTATACCGGGGTAACACTAAACACTAATTTATTAACTTACGCATTAATGGGCAAGTATACATTTTTTAAAATAATTTTAATAACATCTACACATAAAAACGGTTGACTAGTATTTTTTATTTTATTTTTTAAATAATGCCTTATTGTAAAAAAAAATCATGAAGTTTAAACTGTGTTTAAACGGTTAGATATTGCCTACAATTTTCGGGCCATTCTATTGGCTATGACGTAATAGCGTAATCACCAGATTCTAATGTGTGCTTGAATAGAGAAACGAGTGCTACGTTGCCGTATTTCGATAAATAATGTAAGATATTCTGTACTGCTATACGGCATCCTCTGTAATATTACAATTGTGTATTAGCAAGTTATCAATCAGCCTTAAAAATATATAAAATATTTACTTGCTGGATATTTGACACAGTGTTAAAAATTAATATTAAAATTTATTTCAGACAGTGCAGTAGTGCACATTCTTTTTTAGAAATGTCAAATGTAAAATGCCCCTGTTTTAGAGGTTATTACGTTATTACGTCACGAGATATCCGGAAAACTACCTTATTTTAAAGCCACTCTGATTTTAAGCATATTCATTTTACAATAAAACCAATAATAGTCGGTAAAATTACTTTGAAATTATATTTATAACATTTTGGAGAGTCATACTGTAATACTATATTATTAACATTGTCGTTTTCGTTATTGTCTACTAGCCCATTACAACAAATAATTGCTTCACTAATATAACACTGAGTACTATAATTCAATAATCAGTCACTTTATTACTTTGTTCACTGTCTGAACTAAACCGAACTGTCTACTGAACTGTACTGTCTTAACTTGGCTTCTCCATTAGTTTATATACCTAATAGTCTGGGAGTCGTCCGAAAAAAACTAAGATAAGTGTCAGCTGGCGCGATCGTGGGGATTATAGTTTGGATATAGTTGGATATAGTTTCTACATACATATATCAAAGATCAAAAAATGCCCCAGACTCCAAAAATTTTGGACCCCCACCACCAGTAATGACGTCATCAAACTGAGGGTCAAAAACTATGTATAAGCATAGACTAACTTACTTAAGGACCATAGTTTTTTTAGTAAAATTCATTATTAAATATGTTTTATATACTTAAATATATACCGGGATATATGTTGTAGTATTTATAGCGTGTCTACATATACATACAGAGCTGCAAAGTTTTTTGTCTAGAGTGGAATTGCATCGTTTTAGTGTTTAGCAGTAAAACAGAATACCAAAGTATTTGTCAGTATTTGTGTTTCATGTTGTACACCATGAATTTTTTTTTTTATCTATTTATTTAACATCGGCCTATTTCCGCTACCAGCGCCTATCACCGACGCCAGGAGACGAGCTACCCCCAACCTGGAAATTTTGCCGAACCTCTTCCCTTAAGAAGGGTAGGGATCTTTTACTTGCCTAACATTTAATAGACAAGGGACCGCCTGCTTTACATCCCCTCCGAAGGATGGTATATCCACTACGTAATCCTCGTCTGAAATTACATTAGCTTCCGCTTCCGCGTATACACTGATATACAAGCCGCTAGAAGGTTGATGAGAACTAACGAGTTCGAAAAGACTTGTACAACTTTTCTAGAGTTGAAATAGAAAGTATGGTTCAATAATTGTTGTGAATGACTGAATTTCAATAAATAATTTAACTATTTTCAATATATTTTTTCCCTTAAAATGCCAAGAATCCTATCATGTAATTCAATACTTTGTCAGTGTTAGCTAGAAGAGTAGTTGTTTTGATTGGTTTTTCAATAATGAGTGTTTTAAAGTGTTTTCCTAAGTAGTATATTAGCGTGACCCGATTAAGGCACCAATATACAGAAAGTAGATAATTTCATATTAAATAAAAAAGTGTGAATGATTAAATTTGAATAAATGATTTAAGTATTTTCAATACATATATTTTTTTTTCTTTAAAATGCTAAGAATCCTATCATGTAATTCAATACTTCGTCAGTATTAGCTAGAAGAGTAGTTGTTTTGATTGATTCTCCAATAATGAGTGTTTTAAAGCATTTACCTGACTAGTATATTAGCGTGCCCAGATTAGGGCAAGAATATACAGAAAGTAGGTATTTTCATAATAAATAAAAAGTATGTAAGTTGTGATTTGCATAATACCTAAATAATATTCTCTAATCATGATAAAAGCAAATAAATAAAAAATAATTAATTGTAAAAATTAAAATCTCGACGTTTCATGACATTCTACACACGATCCAGCGGCAGGGACCCGACATTGTCGGTACGCTTTGAAGATAATTGGAATTCTAGCGGACCAGTTCACTTTTACGAATGAGTTCAAAGCATGCCGACTTGGCTGGCTCCCTGCCGCTGGATTGTGTCTATTTGAACAATAAAAATTTTCAAGTTTTTTTTGCGTTACTGTACTTCCACTGAATGTGGAAGTAAAATGTAGCAGTAGATTCGCACGATAATAGAAATACGCCAACATTGTGGGTAAAGTTAGCTAAAAATATAAAATAATAATTTTAGTAAAGAGATTGTCTCAAGCCAGAAAGCGGGATCTTCAGTCTGACGATTGACGTTTGAATGCCTCGTTCCCTATTGTTTACTGTGTTATGGACATTCGACATTATCATATATCGCCCATCCCCATTGTTAAGACAACAGGCACGGAAAACAAAAGGGCATATTTGTATCACAAAAGGGTTCAAAGACTTTTATCAAAGATTACTTTGTAAATAAAGTAATTATTCGAACAAAATGTATATTATATTGTAGTCAGAGAAAACTCCACGCAAAGAAATTTATTCTCTCAGTAAGGGACATACGGGACAAACATTCTAAAACCTTAAATAAAGAGTTACCCCAAAAACGGTTTTTTTTAGCCCATTTTTTTTGTGGGTCCACAAATTTTTTATTGATTTGTAGTCTGATACCTTATGATGAGATATTAATCGTAAAAAAATTTGGAGTTGAGCATAAGAAAGGTTTCAAAGATATAGAGGGTCAAAGTGATCAAAATCGACTCACAAGATGATAATTCAATGAAAAATATCAATTTGTTTATAAAATTTCTTGTTCTTTTGTCTTTTTCTCTTTTCTTTTCTTTCTCTTTACCTACCTCTCGTCGATTTTTATATTTGATCGCGATAAACTCAAAAACTACTCAAACAATTTCGATGCAGTTATAACCATTATTTAAGGGAGCTCTTGAAGACGGTTATAAGCTATTTATTACGTTAATATTTTCAAATGCAGCTAAGTAATTAGCAAAAATCAGGTAAAGAATGTGTACATGGGCTATGCACGTATCATGAAATACATGTGCCAAATCCAGATATATATAATATATCATTGACCATACAGAAACAAAAAAGCAGAAAATTTAAAAACGATACAAAAAATACAAAAAACAATAAAAAAAACAAAAAAAATTAAAAACCCCTTTGTAGATTAGTACTGTGACATGGTAAAGAGGCTGAAGTATTATTATTATTACTGTTATTATTATCCTTATTATGTTTTACAATAATAATACAACCAAATCTAATCTATTGACCTTCTATATCTCTGAAACCTTTCTTATGCTCAACTTCCTTTTTTGTGTAATTATGATTAATGTCTTATCATGAGGTATCATTTGGGCCACGAAGCAACCGAAAATTTGCGGACCCCCAAACGGGCTATTTTTAGGGTCACTCTTTTATTTTTAAATAAGTCAAGTCTAATTTTCGACGTATAAATTTATCAAAATTCAGCGTAGCCCGTCCTGGAATAATTTTTGCCCATTTTTGACAGCAGAAAATAGTGAGGGAGTGACCAACTACGAATACCTATTTACATTTTGTTCGAATACAGCAGAATATGATTTAGATGAGGGGATGCCGCTGTTCACATAATTCGTTAAGACAGAATGTGACGACGGAACGGGCGGGAAATTTCCTGATTGCCGATGTCACTATTATTTCCGAAAAATTTCTAGTATGGATTTACTTATTATAAAATCGTTTATCACAATACACCCGGGCCACAGTTGGTAAATGGAAATTATTGTAGAGAGCGGCGATGTTTAGTTTTGTGAACTTGTGATTTTATTTGCATTTCATTATTATACTCTTCGCAAAAACGAAGAGTATATTGTATTTGGTCGGCACATTTCTAAAATCGTAAATATTGCTCGTAGAGAAAAAAAAATTCATATCATTGTGTTAGTGAACGAATTCTGAACAACTTTCAAAATGTCCGTCCGTCCGTCCGTCACGTTTCTTGTAAGCACGATAACTTAAGAAATTTGGAAGGTAAGTTAGTGTTAGCTAGAGGAAGAACTCTATTGTTTTTTAAGAAAATCGATCAGTAAATAAAAAAGTTATTAATTATTTAATTTAAAAAAAATATATTCTCTTAATTTTTGCCGCTTGTACTTAAATACAAACCTTGCGAAATGTAGTGATGCAGTGGCGAAAGTTTTGCTTTGCAATCCAAAGATCATGTGTTCGAATCCCACACAGGTTGGATATTTTTTTTTAAATTTTTTTTCATATAATTTTTTTCACAACAAAGATGGTATCACAAAATTTAGGATGTCTAAAAACTAACATTATTTACAAGAAAATTGCGAAGAGTATCCTATAGAATGTGTAACAATTATATAAAAAGCTCAGTAAATTGGCGAAGGGGTACGTTTATAGCTTGTCTATCTGTAAAATGTTTACGAGTTGCATGCCTACCTTCATTTGCCTGACCCATCATCATCTCATCTCGCTTCATCTGACCCCTCCCAATTCAAGAAGGAAATGGAGAAATAAGAGGAGCAAGATGGAGGTTTTATACAAATGCAGAGAAGCCTTTAAGGTCAACTATGAGCTTTTGGCTGCTATAGATACGTTTGGCTGGAACACTGCCACCTGTGAATCAACTTTCTCTGCTTTGACGACCATTAATCGTCCCCAAAGGCTCTCCATGACCCACCAAAGAATGGCAAATTTAGTTTTTTTTGGGGGGTTTCAAAGGAGACGCACAGAAGGCATAGACATGGACACTATTAAAAATATTCGATATGATTAAAGAGAGACGGTTACAGTTGTACTACAAACGAAATTTATATTAAAAAGTATTCCTGTCCAGAAATTTAGATACCTATCTATTTTTTACGGGGTTATTTTTAAGTGGGAAAAAAGAGAAATTTGTTTACGAAAAATAAGGTAATTTTATTGGTCGTATTTTTTTAATTTTTCATTTTTTTAACTCCTTCCGGCGGGGACAACCTACTGATAAATTTTCCGCATGTCATGATAGATCACCCTGTATTCAATTAATCAAATACAAGGTCAACCATAATATCGCACCCGCGTTAAGTTAATTATCTGCATACCCGGTTTGCTAAATTAGTAACTAAAACGTCTGAACAAATATGAATGGTGTTATAATTCTAGGGCTCTTATGAATACATAACCATGTTGCGTGTGCTTGCCCGAAACTTTCAACTTCTATCAGAAAGTGTAACGATTTGCGCTACAGTGGGCGGTGTAGGCAAGGCGAGCTTTACTGAAAATGCACGTCACAGTTAACTAAAGTTTTATTGTGCCACAATAACGAAAGTGCTCCTAAAATTACCTGCTTGTTTCGCTGAATGTTCTCAGTTCGTATTTTACGACTAGAAAGTTTATATTTATGCGTGTAGATGAATTTATCACGGCATTGTATTCGTGGAAATTGTATCTAAATGATGCGAGAGATAATGGAAAATCAAACACAACTAACAGAACCTAAATCACCGGCCATATCTGATGTGATCATAAAAGTTAAGGGCTCGGAAAATAGGCAGAGTTTGTTGGTCGATAAAATTTGTTTCAACCTTTGAAATGGAAAATAAAAATACGAAAATTACCTACCGCTTACACTGTCGTCAAAGATAATAATATAATATTGCTACTTGTTTATGTTATAGCCCAGACGACAGAGGAAATTTTATAGAAAAATCTTCAAAAACTTGCAAAATGAATAATTTTTTTTTTTTAATGAGTTCGTGAAAGTGTATAGAATAAATCCTGAAAAAGTTTACATTCCGCTCGGATGCAGAATATAAATAAAAAATGAAAAAAAAATTGTTTTTGTCCATTTTTTCACAATTTTGAAATTAAGTTAGGGTAGGAAAAAAAAAAAAAATAAAGGTGGATAGATACAGGTGTATTTCTGAACAAGAAATGTCCTAATAAAATTTATCGCTAGAGCCACGTTATTCCCGCAAAAAAAAATAGTGACTTAACTTTGTCACTGCGCGGCCAAGGCACGGCTATATGCATACTATGGAACCTCTAAAAATTCTTAGCAGTTCTAACTAGTAAAATAAAGCTTTTTTCTCTTTCTGAGTACACATTTTTAACATTTTTCTTGGTAAATAGGAGGATAAATAGTGAGTATGGAGGGAAAATATATAACTATGAATGCATACACAGACACCACACATAGATGGAAATTGACATAAAAGTACAAATATTATAAATGACAAACAAACTACTTTATGTCACAACTAAACTATAAACTGAAGACCTAAGTGACTTTTAAAGTTTTGAGTAAATTAAACAAAACGGTTTTGAGTTGGAACTTATTTATTTTGTCTTCGATTCAAATGAATAATACCTCATAAAATAGATAATTTTGGGTTATGTTCTTTTGTTTACACTAATATTAAAGAACAATATCAAGCTGTTATGAAACTAGATTTTTCTGTCCAAAACTGTGTACATCCACTAAAATTACTGGTTGTATGTATGACATGGCGCCTTTATAATTAAAAAGTTTCTATAAAATATTACAAATTTAGAATTCACCATTTATTGGGTGTTGAATCTATTTATTGGGTGTTAAATCTATTTATTGGGTGTTAAATCTATGTATTGGGTGTTAAATCTATATCATCAATCTATATCATCTATATCTATATCTTAAATTGCATAAAGTAATTTTTTTAAAAAATGCGACATAACACCTTTATCCACTTAGGTCTTCAACTATAATTTCTCTCATATGTTAAATCAAACGTCGATTATTGTTTTTATAATCACCTTGTGAAAAAAATATGCTTTTGTGGTACACTTAGCTTGTACTTTTCAGGAAAATTTTCAGACAGCGGGATACTTCGGTGAATTGCCTCCCACACTCAAAGAAATAGTATGGGTAAATTCAACAACAATATCGTTAATTTTGTTAAACCAAACTATATTGATGGTATTTTTAAACAAGAGGTGATTGTTATTTTAATTAATAAAAAGTTGTCGTACAACAAAACAAACATTAACTTAAAAAATAAATGAATAAGACTATTGTTTTGTTCGTCTGACTATTATTTTGTTGAATTCTGTCAAATTAAACTAGATAATACTATATTTTATTTTTAACTATTATCGAATTGTAATTCTAACCCAGTATTAGTTCGCTGTATTATTGTACTTGGTAGACAAACCAATATTATTGTCGTCTTCTAGAAGTTCTAAAAGAATTACCATAAAATTTGCTTGCTTACCACGTAGTCCATAAAAGAAATTATTCCCAGATGACGCCACATACAAATCACTGACAATAATCAATGATGCATTATCTTATACTCTTATGAATTTTATAGAAAATTAATAACATGATTGCAATGTTCAAATTCTCTCAGGGATCATCGATATATTTGGATGGATCTTATAAACGATCTCTAATCTTTGGTTTGGGTGGTCTGATGTTTCAATACTGAGATTTTGGCTAACAAAAAAAAAAACTTCATCATACAATAAAGTGTAGATCAACCTAAAAATTAGTTGGTGAACAAAAAACAAAGTCGTTGTACTATTTAATTGTAGACCAAATTGAAAATGGTTAGTGAACATAAAAAAATGTCATTGTACTATTTAATTTGTCGCAAGAAGATATGATTATTAAACTACTATTTGTTTACGAAAACAAATAAAGTTGTTAGACCATTCTTTTCTGATTGATTTAACTATGAAACTAGATAGGCGCGACTTCATATGCTCTTTTTGTTTGAATTTACCTATCATTTTTTTTAGTGCAGTGTAATGTATGCTTATCGAAGCGGTTTCAGGCTCCCCTTAGACAAGTTCTGTACCAGAGACTTTGCTATGACCAGTGACTGCGAGCTGACTATACTAAACTGCTATTACTAATATTTCACTGCCCAAAAGGTTACTCTAACTCAATGTAAATGGGGACCAAAAAGACGTCTCCTCTTGCCGATTCACCCTGACATCATAGGAGACGTCTACACATTTATGCAAGGTATTTTTTTCTATCCAAAAATACGGAATGTTAAAGAGGATATCTCTGACCAAATAAACAAGAACTTAATAAGATTCCCTCTTAGTGGCACTATAGTCAATTACGAAATAACTAATTTCAAACTACCACGCGGCCGTTACCTTGCTTTTCTGCACCGTACTTTTGCTAGACCACCGTTATCAAAAGGACTTGACCTTTTTTTTGCTAACTTTCTTATAATATATAAAGAGCTCAAACCGAAAAATAAAACATTAGCTTTACACGCTCGCTAATAGGTGTCTCTCAGAGTATCAAAATTTAATATAATTTATAGCCTATAGTTCAGAACATTAATTTTATTTTACGATATATTAAAAATACCGCAACACTTGACTATTTTTTTCCGGGAATACCGTGGCTTTACCAATTAGTTAGGACATTTTTTGTACATAAACATGTGATCTATCCATTTGTATTTTTTATGTTTCCCTACCTTGACTTAATTTCAAAATTTTGAATAATTGTATGAAAAAAATTTTGTTTTATTTTTCTTTGTATGTTCTGCATCCGAGCGAAATGTAAACTTTTCAGGATATTATTCTATACACTTTCACGAACTCATTAAAAAAAAATTATTCATTTTGCAAGTTTTTGTAGGTAAATACCTTCATCGACTGGGCTACATATAATTTTGCTATTTTGAATTAGTTTATATTTTTCTCTGTATTTCACTAAATTTTCCTCTTCAAAGGTGATTAATAAATGGTACATTTTATCTTAAATATTTACATCTTTTTAATTTATTTTTTTGTGTCTGTCTTTTAAACAGCAGTCGGTTTTGTGATTAACGAGGGTAGTTTATTATTAATTTTACTGTGGATAGCGCCCTTTTTATTAACAACTTTTTCCTTTTCAATCACGAAACAATCTAGTTGGGCAAATACCTAAGAAATTATTGGTTCTCTCTCTAAGGATCCACAGCCCTGCACAAAATCAGCTAGTCGTTAGCCGCCGTGTTTGTGATTTGGTTGAAATATTTTTATTTATTGCCAAAACCAGATATAAATAATTATAATTTTTCCACAAGCAGATGACAGTGCTTCAACTATCCATGAGCCACTGGTTAAAATCCAATATTATCCAACCAGCACATTAGAACATTACGCCGTCGGCGGACGTGTATTATGACGTCACAGCCCGCCACACTCCGTTTTAAAGAAAGCGATGTTGACCGTTTATTTTAAGGGCGAATTTAAACGGAAAAAATCTGATTTTTTTGGTAATAGGCTGTAAATAATGAAACTAAAAAAAAATGGTAAATGGCCTCATTCGTCAACGAACATCGCGCGTAACATGATATAAATATTCCCAGCTCGATCTCGAAATGTAACGTATGTATTCTGATCGACTAATTAAACTCGCTGAGTTCTTTCTGATGTTGATTTTGCAATCTCCCGGTACAGTAACATCAGCAGCTTGACCAATTTCCCATAAACCGGATGTTTGCACTTCGCTCTAAGCTCTAGAGTTCTGTATATATTTTGAGGCTGGAGATATCGAATATTAGGCAAATATTGATCACATGATGTGTAATTATGAGGGTATTAGCGAATTGGAGCATGATTATTAGTCTGCGTAACAAAACAGAAGATAATCACGTTTTCAACTAAGCCAACTCCTCTATATACATCAAAAGTCTACTCTACGTTTGGATCAATGTTTGTTTAATCCAGATACATTTATCCCCCCCCCCCCCCCCTTACATGAATATTTATATATATATATATATATATATATATATATATAAATAATGAATAATGATAATGAAGGATAGTCACGTCCGACTAGTTAAAGAACAATCTAAATTTAGTAGGGCTTCGGACAAGCCCTACTAAATTTAGATTGTTCTTTATATATATATATATATATATATATATATATATATATATATATATATATATATATATATAAGTTATATTCAAGGCTTTATTTTCTAAACGTCTATTCTGCAGAAAAGGTTACATATAATTTGTAAAGTTCGACACAACGCACACTGTCTTTCTTATACAGGATGATGCAAATGATATTTTAATAAATAACTATAATCTAACAAACTTTCAAAAAAGTCCTTATTACTGTTCTGTAAGTATTTACAACAAATTGCCTCAAAATATTAAAAACAACACCTTAAATAAATTCAAAAGAACATTAAAAGAATATCTCATTGAAAAATGCATCTACACTTTGCAAGAATTTTATAATCTGGAGTAATCTCAATATTGTCGTTGTCCCTTTATATATTTATTTTTTTTTGTACATAATTAAATTTTAGAATAAATGTGTGCTTTTAAATTGTACTATTGTAACCATTTTAATGTATTGTTCATTATTTTATATCACCAATGACGTTTCATATCTGTTATGTACAGCTTATTTGAATAAAGAATTTATTATTATTATTATTATTATTTTTCACAATGACATGCGGAAAATTTATCAGTAGGTTGTCCCCCCCCGAAAGAAGCTAAAAAATAGGACTACAACAACAAGTAAATATAAGAGATATTCACTTAAACCTGTCGAAAACACAAAAACATCAAACTTCGGCGGTGCTTTGTACCTGCCGGTGTCCTTATTGTTCGACCGAAAGCAAAACACGCGGCATTTTGACCGCACCCGCCTGCTTAACTTTTTATGCAAATTAAGGAAATGTGAACATCTTCGATATGTTTTTTCACAAGTATAGTAGTCGCATTAGTAGATCGATGGGTGAGACGCAAGACGCAAAACCCTTTGTACGCGCCCCGGCTAATTCCTTTGTCGGCGCTTTTGATATATACTAAGAGGACATATCTATTACGCCAACTATAATTTCATTGCTTTATCATACTGACCACAAACAAGTAACACTAGCGAATCTTTGCAAGTTTTAATGCAACAAAAATCATGAAATTACCTCGGATCACTCTAAAATTTTGCAGGAGCTTTCCCACATAGAGGACTAGTACACCATTTTATTTTCCGCATGTCGTGGCAAATCACGCTGTATACAGCGCACTATAGTGTAATTTCTAACAAATTTCTTAGACAAATAAACTTTGACATGTTTATAAATCTTAACTGTACATTAAGTCTGTAAAGGGTCTAGGTAAGATAAATAATAGATCGGTAATAAATTGTCAAAGTAGGATAAAAAATCCTTTTCAAGTAAATATTGAAACCTGATTTCTCAGGTTTTCAATAGCCGCTCAGTAGCCTGAAAATATAGGCAAAAGAAACGCTTTTTTTTATTAGGTCCTTAGCTCAAAGACGCGAGCAGGGATCATGGGTAGGAAAGAAGCCGCAGAGGGCAAATTTTTTTAACGAACTCATGATCGAAATGCTCGAGAGCATTTACTATACTTATTTAATAGTGAAAAAATAAATGGAAGACACCGTAGACATGTGGCGTGCGCGCGCGCGAAGTTCAAAAAAGGACCAAAAAAAAAAAAAAAATTAGCGAGCTCCTTGACCAAACTTGGCGGAAATTGTTCATTTGATGTCCTTTTTTTCAAAAACAACATGGCAAACAATTCTAGGCAGCCATTTTATTGTTGTTGTGTTATTCGCATGAACATTTCCAAATTTGAGTGCTTAAATTCAAAATGGCCTATCTATCGAATGGGTTCATTAATATGTCCAAAAATAAACAAATATACAGAGAGTCTCAACAGTATGGATACTCCTGAATAACGAGATATGAGGAAAATGACCTCTATAAAAGTTGTTGGAGGTCATCGGGGGAACCATTTGGTGACCTTGAATTTGGCCTCAAGAGCATTTTCAAGGTAATTTGAAGGCCAACTTTCGTTTTTTTAACATTTTAATATGACCCCGGATTCTGAAAGAGAGAAAAATGGTCAAATTGATCCTGGGGCATCTAAAGATCAAATGTCTCTCGAAATTTTCAGACTGGTAATTCGTCAGGATAGCGAGATATGAAGAAAATGACCTCTATAAAAGTTGTAGAGGTCATCGGGGATACCAATTGGTAACCTTGGATGTGACTTTGCATGGCAATTTCAACTTTTGTTTATCAAATGGGAACCCCCTAGTCGCTGAAGTCGATCATGAAATGACTTGGATTTTACCTTACAATCTATTTTTAAGGTCATCACGATCACTATTGCCTGCCTTCAGTCACCAGACCCTAGGGTCAATTTTACCCCTTACAGGGGTACCTTAAAATGACCCCTTTAAAATTTTGACCCCTTACAGGGGTCAAAAATAGGGGATCCTATATATAAAAAACGAAAAGTGACCTTCAATTGGTTGCATAGAATTGTCTGCAGAGTTGTTTTTGGAAAAAGGACTTTTAAATGAACAATTTCCGCCAAGTTTGGTCACAGAGCTCGCTAATTTTTTTTGGCCCTATGTCAAATACGTATAGTAAGTGATACCAACCATTTCGATCGGGAGTTCGTTAAAAAAACCGCTGCCCAAGGAATCACTACTTCCACATCCAGATTTTCTATCTCATAACGAAAAAATTTCGTATGTGGAAATAATTGTTTATGAAACTTTTAATAATATAATATTTGAAAACCCATAAAACGATACCCCACATCGGTAGTGGGGGGGGGGGGGGGGTCATAGGGAGGTGGTAGTGGGGGTGGATGAAGTAAAAAAATATTTTGAGGTTTCTGGTCCTTGTACACACACTAAATCACTTTTCTTTTCATCCCTTTTAATAATGTACATACTAAATACCAATTTTATGGACTCTTACCTGCCTAATTCACCTATTTACCCCTCATTTACCCCAACTTACCCCCAACCCTTCGACGGAATGAGATGAAAATATAATCTAGTTCCATATCTCGTTAAAATACATACTTGTACCAAATTCCAAGTCAATCTTAAAAGATTCCAGAGTAATCGTGCGCAAAAAAAAAAGTTACAGAGAGTCAGACTGACAGAAATTTTTTTCGCTCAAATTTAAAATCTCGACGTTTCATCATTTTCATCTATTTGAACAATAAAAATTTTCAAAAATTTTTTGTCGTTACTATACTTCCTCTGAATGTGGAAGTAATTTTGCCCTCTGCGGCGTCTGCCCTATGCCCTCTGCTCGTCGGGCCACGGGACTAATAAAAAAAGTGTTTATTACTTTCACATCCAGTGGAAGTATAGTAACGACAAAAAAAATTTTTGAACAATTTTATTGTTCAAATAGGTTTAGAATGTCATGAAAAGCTGAGATTTTAAATTTGAGCAAAAAAAAAATTTCTGTCTGTCGGTCTGTAACTTTTTTTGTGGGCACGTTTACTCTGTAACCGTTTAAGATATTGACTGGAAATTTGGTACACGTATGTACTTTAACGGGATCTGGAACTAGATTATATTTTCATCTTATTCCGTCGAAGGGTTGGGGGGTAAATAAATCAAGCAGGTAAGAGTTCATAAAATTGGTATTTAGTGTATACAAGAAAAGATAAGGTTTCAAAAAAAAATTGGTATTAGCCACCCCCATTACCACCCCTACCCCATTATTAAAAGGGATGGAAAAAAACGGTGATTTAGTGTGTGTACAAGAACCAAAAGCCTCAAAATATTTTTTTACTTTATCCACCCCCATTACCACCACCCCCCCCACTACCGTGTGGAATATCGATTTATGGGTTTTTAGGGTAAACGATTTCAAATATTATATTATTTAAGTTTTATAAACAATTATTTCCACATACAAAATTTTTTCGTTATGAGAGACTTAGATAGAAAATCTGGATGTGGAATTAGTGATTCCTTGGGCAGCGGTTTTTGCTTATACTTTGGCCCTATAGACGGCCCGGCCCCTGAAGTGACAGCAACGCCTACAGTAAAAAAATTAATTCACTAACACTAACTACTTAAATTTACACCTACACCAATTATCATTCTCAAATCAACTGTGTGAAATACTGACTGTAAACAGTAAACGTGTTCGCAGTGTTTTAATTTATAATAATGAATCGATTCCATATTTATTCAACGCGCCTAAAATACCACGACCGCTTATAAATCAAAGCTGCATTTACCGAAATGAATACACTGTCACAATTCATAACTTTGTAAAAGACACAAAAGGATCTTCGCACATCAGAAAAAAGAATTTGATAAATAAAGGCATTACTCAATGTCCAATACACGTATTACGTTTTGTTCGAACATAATCCGACCGCATTGTGTCCATAAATCGTAAAATTTATCAATATTTTTCTCATAAATAATCCACGCCATTGGATACCAGCCGGCTGTAATAAAAACAACTTATTTGTCTATACACAGAAAAAATTTACAGCGATGAACTATTACTATATTCATGTTGTGCTACTGAAGCTAATATGGGCAAAAACTTGCCGATAGGTTTTGCTAGTCAATAAAATGAATGGCAAACAGTTGTACTATAGAGGAATAAAGTAATGTACCCTCCGATCAAAGAACTTATTCCTAGATACGTAACAGCTATCTCTTCAGTACATACTTTGCTCCTGACATAGTCACATTATATGTTCATTAAAAAGGATAGATAAACATAACATCTCATAAGCAACAGTGGCGGGTATGTGTAGAAGGGTAAATATTTTCATCAAAATGAATTCTTGTAATACCGACATTACCAGCTCTTTATACAACAATGTGATGTAGGCTTGCAATATTACTAGCCCAGACGACAGATATCATTTTATAGTGTTGCAAACTGAATAATTTTTTTTTTAATGAGTTCGTGAAAGTGTACAGAACAATATCCTGAAAAGTTTATATTCTGCTCGGATGCAGAACATAAAAAAAAAGTGAAAAAAAAATATTTTTTTTTATCAATTTTTTCAAAATTATTAAATTAAGTCAGGCTAGAAAAAAAAACAAAAATACAGGTGGGTAGACCACTAGCTTGACTTAATTTCAAAATAACCAACCAAAAGTCCCCGAACATAGGAGGTGCGGGGGGTGCAGGGGGGCACGAAGAAGGTCCCGGTTTTTGGTTTTTCACTCATTTCTCGAAAACGGTTAGCCCTAATCAAAAAGTGGTTATATGCAAAATTAAAGCTGACTAAATTTTCTACAATAATGTTTCTATTGATTTTTGTTTAAGATACTGACTTGAAATGATACACATATGTATTTTAACGAGATCTGGAAGTAGATTATATTTTGATCTTAATTCGTTGAAGGATTGAGAGGTAAATTGGGGTAAATAGGGCTAAATACCATAAAATTGGTATTTAGTATACAGGGTATCCCGAATTGCATAGGCCAAACTTCACTAAGCAATATAACTTTTCAAAATAAGAAAAAAAGTTCCTATAAACATGGGTCGGAAAGTGCTTAGTTTCCGAGATACAGGGTGTTCAAGTAATTCTCCTGAAAATGTCTTTTTATGAATATTTTCGAAACGTCTAAAGATAAACAAATGATAATTTACACAGGAATTTAACTTTTTATGCTTTTTAAGACAAAACGACAACTATGTACGAAAATCATTCAGGAGCGGGCGAAACTGGGGGGAGGGCTAGTTATAATTTAGCCCCAACTTTATTGTGCTACACTTTTACATTAATTTATGAGCAGAACATAAAAATTTGAAGTTTTCTACACAAAGAAAGTCTCTTGTGTTTTTTCTCTAAAATGATCAGTTTTTGAGTAAATCTTATCTGAACTTTATTCGGGAATAGTTTTTTATGAATATTTTAGCAGAACAGAAAAAACAATGACAGCAAAACAAAATTTGATTACATTGTTTTTTATTAGATAACAATGAATTAGATTAAAGTAAGGTAAATTACAAATTACTAGAGTTGTTCAAAGTGCATTCCGCCAGCATCAACACATTTCTGACATCTGCGCCGTACAGAGTGTGTAGCTTTACGAATGAAATCAGGATTAGCCCGCAAATTTTCACATTCTTCGAGAATTCTTTCTATTAACTCTTCTCTTGTGTTTACAGGGTTTGCGTAGACTTTGTCCTTTAAATAGACCCAGACAAAAAAATCAACTGGAGTTAAATCCGGTGAACGGGGTGGCCAGGCTCTTGCACCTAATCGACCGATCCACCGTTCAGGATAATTATTGTTTACCCACAAACGGTTCTCAACAGCAAAATGTGCAGGAGCTCCGTCCATTTGAAACCAGCATTCATTTCTTAAGTTAAGAGGAATATCCTCGAGATATTGAAAAAAATGGTTATTTAAAAAATCATTAAATAATGGTCCATTTAAACGGGGAGGAAGCATGTGGGGCCCACAAAAAGTCCCATTTATAACACCACACCATACATTAACGCTAAACTCCCGTTGAAATGTCTTAGGGCGAATTATATGAGGATTCCGATGAGCCCAGATTCTTACATTATTAAAATTAACCGATCCATTACGGTTAAAGGTAGCTTCATCAGTCCAAATAATTTTACTTCCGAAATCGGGATCTTATTTCATGGCATTTATAAACCAATTACAAAAATTGATACGCCTTTCGGGATCACCTAGTTGAAGGCTTTGGACTGGCTGCATTCGAAAAGCTTTTCTGTGGTCTTTTTTCAGAATCCGAAAAACTTTGTTTTTGGAAACATGCACAGCTTGCGCACGCAGCTGTTGGACCGATCTTCTGATACTTAATTTATTATTATTGTCAAATTTGGCCAAAATTATGTTTTTAAATAGCCCATTTCGCTGTTCTTCATTTCTTGGACCTTTTTTAAGTCCAACATTTCTAAATTCTAGGTGGGTTCGAATAAAAACATCTTTAGATGGTTTCCTTCTATTAGGAAATCTTCTACGATATTCGCGTACCGCGGCATTCGCGTTTCCATTACAATATCCATAAATAAAATGAATATCCGCATACTCCACATTACTAAACATGACCATTTTTTACTTTTCAATAGAACACTTTTTCCAAAAGGAAATAATAAAACTACAGAACAATGAACTACAGAAAACACAAAAAACAACAATGTCATTATTGTCATTCTGGCATTGCATGCTAGATTATTTTTCATTTGTTACAAACGTTACAATCATGGCACACTCCTGCATACCAGGAATGCTGGTAATAATGGTTACTAATTAATAAAGTTCAAATAAGATTTACTGAAAAACTGATAATTTTAGAGAAAAAACACAAGAGACTTTTTTTGTGTAGAAAACTTCATATTTTTAAGTTCTGCTCATAAATTAATGTAAATAAATTATACCTAGCCCCCCTAGTTTCACCCGCTCCTGAATGATTTTTAGTACATAGTTTTGTTTTAAAAAGCATAAAAAGTTAAATTCCTGTGTAAATTATCATTTGTTTATCTTTAGACGTTTCGAAAATATTCATAAAGAAATATTTTCAGGAGAATTACTTGAACACCCTGTATCTCGGAAACTAAGCACTTCCCGACCCATGTTTATAGGAACTTTTTTTCTTATTTTGAAAAGTTGTATTGCTTAGTGAAGTTTGGCCTATGCAATTCGGGACACCCTGTATATAAGAGACGCTAAGGTCTCAAAAAAAATTTTGGCATTAGCCACCCCCCATGACGTTCGTTATTAAAGAGGCTGAAAAAAAAAAAACTGTGATTTAGTGTATGTAGAAGAACCCAAGGCCTCAAAAATTATTTTTAGTTCATTCACTTTTTTTACCGCCTCATGGGGGGGTGCTCGTGGAAATCCAAAAAACTTTTTTTCGCCTCGTAGGGGGTCCTAATAAAAATCAGAAAAACATTTTTTAACCGCCTCATTTCCATTTTGTTTAAAAAGCCCAATGCTGCAGTTGTCGCTGCTAAGCGTGTGGTGCTCGAGCCTGCGAGCACCACTACGGTCGCCGGCTCTGACCTAAATCGAATAAGTTTGTTGTTTCCCAAATGTATTAGAAATTAAAACGGTTATTATATAACTACTGTATTGATGTTGGTATGTAATAGTTATTTTTAACTGTAAAAAAGCATGACAATTACATTGAAACTTCAAGAATATGTTTCTCGACATGTTATTTGCATGTCTGCGAATTTTCTTTTCACTGTACTCTTGAAAAGAATAAGGTTCACGATATTTGCGACCTTGCGTGCCTGTCCGTGACCTTCACAGTCGGGAACCAGTTGATTTTTTGTCTTGTACGGCAAGCAATCTTCTCCTCAATTTATCTTATTATATTTCATGCACATAATGTTGATATAATACAGTTGTTCATGACAGTTTTCATTAAATATTGAAGCATTGTAAATTCTGGTTCAATGGCTATCAGTTAGTCATACTTAAATAAATATATGTTAATTTGACAAGCAAAAATTTTAAATGTGATTGTGGCTAAAAAATAGAAGAATACTACGTGTATACCGTGTGACTGTTGTAGAACCTCAGAGAATCGATCAAGTCGAAGAATAGCAAGAAATCAACTAGGAAAACATTATCAAAATAGTTATTTTTGTAATAAGTACCAAAAAACTGATTTTAGGTACGTGTTACAAACAACATTTTTTTGTTAAAGGTCCTTAAAACATATTTAAATTTTTGATCATAGCAAATATTTCTCGAAAATAGTGAGCTTTGAATTTCAATTATCATGCGACCAAAGTAACCAGATTGTTCAATGTAAACAAACAAATTTTGACGCGTTCTTTTTATACGGTATAAAATGCATAATAGTAGAGGAGCATATGTAATTCGGTGGCGAAGTTAATGAAGGGGGTATGTAGGGGTAATATTTCAATAAAAAATTACCTCTTGATAAATTATTTTCATGGTGTCACTTTGGGGTGTGTGGCGGGTAGCATTTATGACGACATCAAGATAGCGGCAAATGAGATTTCAGAGAATGGCAATATCTCAGTTATTTATTGGTCGATTTTCTTTTGCGAGGGCTCATATTAAAGATAATTAAAATTTCAATAAAAAATATTCTTAAACTATTTACTCTAAAGTAACCAGTAACGGTTCGTTTTTAATGATATATAAATTATATTCAGTTAAATTATTAGTATTTAATTATTTTTATCATTATTTAATTGACTATTTACTTTCAAATTAGAGTAAAGTAATGTATTTGAAGTTAATTAGAAAATATTGTATATTCATGCAACGCTAGATAATTTAAATGTATATAATAAAAAACGTTCTTAAAGTATTTGCTCTAAAATAAACAGTAACGGTTCGTTTTTAATAATAGATAATTTTTATACCATTATTAAATTTTTCTGTTAAATTATTAATATTTAATTATCCCACAATATGGGCTGAGTTTAAAAGAGGCAATTGGATCGTTAAAAAAACTAGCAATCCATTTTGTGCTCTTGGAGCAGATGAAGCACTCGAACAAGAAAACAGAACTTTGAAGGTTACCGGTGGTTTGGTAGGTATCACTCAACATCCAAAAGTCCCATCACGACATTTTTTAACAGCACCAGGACTTCATCATATATCTAATGAGACATCAAACATGGCAGGGATTGTAGGACAAACATCATCATACAAACATAATGACGACTCGAAAGAAGTAATACTTAGAGAAAATATTGCAATAAACAAATTACGTATTGAGCTTAAACGAGTGGGAAATCCTTTTTCTTACGAGGATTCTGAACTTATTAATATTGCAACCAAGGCTGTCTTCTCAGATTCTAATAAAAGGGATGTAGGTAAGATTCGTACTCTTGGTACAAAGCAGTATGATGAATTCAAAACGGAAAGGCTTATATCTGACAGTGGTACAATCAATTTATGGGATTCAATTAAGAGGACTAAATTAAATTTGTGTTCAAGCGCCAAAAAAAAAATTAAAATAAAAGAGGCTGGTATTGTTAAAGATTTAAAAGCAGATCATTATTTTCTCGGCTGCTAGTTGTAAGCAGATCACAACGCTACATAGATTTACGCGAGACAATAGGTGTATATGAATTTTCTGCTGTACCAAGATCACTTTTTAATTACGACGGTATCATGCATCTGTGTTCTCAAAAAACCACCAATACCACGAGGCGAGGGTCTACATAACGAAATCCCTTCAAAAGCAATTTTAATTAATACCTCTGAGGAAAGAACTTTTCTGTAGCGGTTGTTGACGGAATGGCAGAGCTTCAAGCGTTGGACAAAGGTAAGGACATTAATACATGCAAAGATTTCGCAGAAGCATTTACGAAGAAAATAGAAAGGAAGTATTGGAACTACAGTGAAGTGCACGTTGTGTTCGATAAATATAAAGAAGGCTCCATAAAGCAAACGACAAGGCAAAAGAGAGCATAGGGAATTGTTCCTACTCGATATAACATTGCGGATAGCACAAACATATGTCAAAACTGCTATCGCATATATGTACCAAGGATGAATTAACTGCATACTTAGCAGAAAAAGTTCTACGTCATGCGCAACTAACGAAGAAGGACTTTGTAGTCGCATGGCGTTCGGAAATTGCCTCATCGCATGGTTCTTCCAATCATCTTCGAAGCACGCAAGAAGAGGCGGATACTAAAATAATTCTTCATGCTATTAATGCCGCCGATAGAAGAGCAACCAAACTATATATATATTTGCACAAGACACAGACATTTTGGTTCTCAGCATAAGAAGATATCCGAAACTTCCCACCGCATCATACTTTATACCCAATTCCAAGTTATATCAGTTGCAGATTTATACACTTCATTAGGTACACGAAAGGCTTGTTCTCTACCAGCTTTTCATGCGTTATCTGGATCTGATTGTACAGGTACATTACTAGGCAAAGGTAAACTTTAATATTGGAAAGCATTCAGTGCAGCTACAGTAGATACGCGTTTGGCTTTTTCTTCTATAGGAACCGAACACACAATTTCTGATTACGTAATGACAATACTAGAAGCATTCATCTGCCAAATCTACCAGCCTAAAACGAATTATAACTAAACTTCACGAGTTACGTTGGTCCATGTTTTCTAAGAAACAGACAAGCTGAGAAAAGTTGCCACCAACAAGAAGTGCTTTTATACCTGCAATGAAGAGAGTCAACTACCAGGTAATGATCTGGAACCAAGACTGCAATCCTCAGCCAATAATTCCGTTCCCTACTGAACATGGATGGGCTATGGAAAACGGACAGATGATTCCTATTCTCTGTGAAATGCCGTCCGCTCCGGACTCCATTCTCAAGTTGGTCAGATGCTCATATGTAAAAAATAAGTGTAATCCGCCGTGTAAATGTTCTGCAAGCAGCCTAGCATGTATCGTTATGTGTGAGTGTGGAGGCATATACGAACTGTGTGACAACCATTCACATATTGTACCAGGGGAGTCAGATTATGACGACAATGATGATTGATGACAAACGATATCATCAACGACATCATTTAGATGCCTATTTAATGACATTACTGTTATTTTCCAATTATTCAGATTTGTAATTTCATTTTACTTTTAAACAAAATAAAATAATTTTTTTTTGTAGAAAATATATTTATTGAAAATATTGTGTAAAATTGCATTTATTCAGTGTTCAAAGTTCCTGAAGTAAAGATCACTGAAGATGTACTTTGCAATCATAGGTGAAACGTCGAAATGTATTTCTAACATGACTGCTGTCATAATTCACGCACTATGACTTCTTAGCAATATTTATTGGTTATATTTCCTAATAATACAAAAAAAGGTACTGTTATTGCGTTCCAAAACCATATTTACCCAAATATTTTAAATACTGTTTACTTAAGAGAAAACATTGAAATTACCATTTTTATATACATTTTCTATAATATGAGCTATCACAAAAGAAAATCGGCCAATAAATAACTGAGATAATGTCAATTTTATAAATCTTAATGGCGGCCATCTTGTTGACGCCATTAATGCTATACGCCACACATCACGAAGTGACACCATAGAAATTATTCATGTGTGGATAGTTTATTATCAAAAAAGCAACCTCCCTCCTTCATTAATACCGCCACGGAGGATAATTTTCCTACATATGCTTCTATACTATAATCCACAAATTATATCTGAAAAAGCGAAGGAAATTGTGTTAGATTTATTTCCAGTGAAATCTCGTCAAATTTATGAAAAGGAATACGAAGCATTCATTCGATGGAAAGAACTGAACAACCTTGTAATTGTAGACGAAGATGCAATGTTGAACTATTTACAAAGGTAAGTGCCGCTATTCTTTGCATTCAATATTAGTAACATATGTAAATTCTTATTGTGACTATTTTCGTATTTTCCTATTACAGTCGCAAGACGATAAAAACTGTTTTGTCTGTCAAAGAAAATATAGAAATAAATTCGTCAGAGTCATAGCTTTTTTGAAGCGAAATTCAGTAGGCTACGAGCCCACAAAGTCAAAAGTTTTGACGCGGCAAGAAATTAATATATTTTTGATAAATGCAGACGATGAGAAGTAGTTATTAATCAAAGTAAGTTTAAAATCATACTTTAATGACATGCATCAGTTTTATATTTAATTTCGCAGGTTGCTTTTCTCATTGGCATGTGTGTTGCATGCAGGCGCGAAGAGCTACATTCACTAAAAATACAAGTTATTGTCCAAAAAGACACACGATGTCTTCTTATAACAATTCCCGATACGAAGACCAACGTTAAGAAAGTGTTTCCCGTGGTAGCTGAAGGTGAAGCTGTTAATCCCATGGAAGTGTACAGAAATATGTTGACTACGGCCAGCGAATGTTTCATTTCCTGAAGTGATCTACCGATGAACCCTTTTAACGAATGTTAAAGAAAAAATGAAAAAAGAGATTTTTGGAATTCTTTTACTAGATCATGGTTCAAACCTGGGTTAAAACGATACTTGGTTCGAACAACCATTCTTTTTAAAGCCCCACATTTTGATCCACAAAAAGGCATCAGAGAATATTTTTGGGGTATTGATTTCCGAGTTATCTGCTGAACACCAAACTCTAATTACATATGGAATTTCATATTTCTAGCTAAATGGTTTTGGAGACGGCTGGGACAGACAGGCGGACAGGCGGCCAATACGGGCTCACAATTTTGAGTACGAAATCCTAAAGAGTAAGAGTTACAAGTCATCAGAAAGAAATTAGTTTTCAACAAAAAATCTATATCTGAGAATATTTTCTCTCATTTGCATACAAAAGTCGAAACGTTTTGCTTCATCGTTCTCGTCCCCCAGTTATTGATTTTTTTAAACATATTTTCGCGACTAAAGTCAGCTATCGACGCGACGCCAGGTGACAAGCTACCCAGCTTGAAAATTTTGCCGAATCTTTGGTGTATGATTTTTTTTACTTCCCTAATATCTAATAGATAAGAGATGGCTATTAACCAGAATCAAATCCAGTTTTTTTAGCAAACCCTGTAAAGCAGGTAAAGGACTCGAGTACAGAAACTGAGGTGAATATCTTAAAGGTTTTAAAAGCATCCCCACAATCATCCTTGTATGATAACCCAGAACAACACTGACAGCCTTTCTTTGCAGTGAAAAAAGTGTTGAGGTATATGTCGAGTGGCCACATACCAAAATAGCATAAGTTAGGGAAGATTGAATTAGTGCATTGTATGTCATTAAAACTGTTGACTGTGATAAGTAATTTCTTAAATTGCACAATAAGAAAATATTACGTGATATATTCTTGCAGATGTAGGACGTGTGTCCTTCCCATGTTAACTTGTCCAAAATAATGCCCAAAAATTTAACGCATCTGTACCGAATGCTGTCTTAAACAAAAATCATTGCTCTGACTTATCATTATTTAATACTAGTAGTAGTAGTACTGTTGTTTTACTAGGCAATCAGGCCGGGATGGCCCATTTTGCTCTAGGGATCTACAGTTTAGCGTGGACTCCAAACCACGGTCCTCGACCACCAACTTTGACCCACCCTGGTCCCGTTACACCACCCTTCAAGGCGGCGCGTTAGCCCGAGGTTCCCGGATATCCTGGACCAGCCACCGCCTTTCAAGGTGGTTCACTAGCCCTAGGATTGCCTCTGTTGGCAGTCTACCGACTATTAGATGAGATCGTGGGGCACCCATCCAAGTGCCGGACGCGCACAGCGTTGCTGCACCTCGCTGATCGAGCGACGGAACTTAAACCGGTGATCGTACCTCATCCCCCATTATTTAATACTAGCTTATTATTTAAAAACCAGTCATAAACCATAAACAGACTATTTTGTTTTGAGCCTCTGATAATAAAATATTACAATATTTATAGGTATAAGCCAAAGTTGTGCCATCTACAGAGATAATGAAGTTTGCTAAGGGACTACTATTTGGCAAATCATTAACTAAATGAGAAATAAGACCGGTCCCAAATCAGAACCTTGTGGGACACCAAATTTAATATCAAAGTTACCAGAATTTAGCATTATTAAAATGAACAAATTGATGACGATCAGTCAAATACGTCAGTCAATTTTCTGCCACCCTCAGAGAATTTGTAAAATTTCAGTTGTTCACTAAAATATTGTGAGGCGGACACAGTCGAAAGTCTGAGAATACATTCTCTCATTTACATCCAAAGTCGAAACGTTCCATCGTTCTTGTCCTTCTGTTATTGAATTTTTTAAAATCATATTTTCGCGATTAAAGTCACCTACCGACGCGACGCCAGGTGACAAGGTACCACCGGCGCCTGAAAATTTTGCTGAATCTTTCGTGTATGAATTTTTTTACTTCCCTAATATCTAATATATAAGAGAGATGGCTATTAACCAGAATCAACTCCAGTTTTTTTTGGCAAACCCAGTAGAACAGGAAAGGATTCGATGACAGAAATTGAGGTTTTGGCGAAGCAGACTTTTTCTAACACAATGAATTACACAGTTTTCTTCCTCTGGATTATATCCGAGGACACGCAGTATATTTAACCAATGATGAAAATATTAATTTGACGGGTGTGTGTGTGTGAAACAAATAATATATACACCAAAAGTTAACAGGTGGAACTGCTATTAATAACCTACTATTACAAAATGATTGTTAGAGTAGTCTTACTATAATTATTTTGATTTTTGACAAAATTTCTATAAACAATATTATCCAAACAGTTAAATTTGACACACCAATGGCGAATGGCGGTTAGAAGAAATAAATTCACGAAATCTTTGACCTAATTATACACAGAATGTTATGGATCTATATGAAAATTTTAGAGGATCTCATTAAAACTTACAACCAATGCATTTTTAGTAAATTTATTCGATATAGGTACTAACTTTGTTGCATTGGCATCAAAATAAAATGGGATTGTGACGAAATATATTATTAACACATAAAACATGAACGATAGCCAAATGTTTTTGTTTACTAAAAAAAGAATAGTTATTTTTTTTCTTGGTATTTCATGACGCAGATGCATACTATACTTTGTTCATTTATCACTCGATTTCTTAAGAACATTGTTGGATCGAAAGATGGAGATTGGACGTGAAGAGATGAAGAAGGTACCAGTTTTCTTATTGCAAAATTGCCTAAACTTTTCATAAAATATATAAATTTTTAATAATAATTTAAACAGTACGATAGCGCAAAGTATTCATGCTAGAAAATAAACACAATCACTCGGATTTGCAACTAAAACATATTTTTAGATAATATTTGACATTAACATTGATTTATGTTGAAAGAACTTATATATTATAATATATTAAATTTAAAAAGTATAATAAAAACTAAAAAAAAAAAAATCACGTGCTCCGGTGCTTCCCCCCCATATCCGCCACTGTATATTTGTGAGGAGGTCATGGAAAACTATTAACAACAACACTTCTTAAAATATAAAATAATTTTGCCAAAAATAGGAAAACTAAACTACAATAAATGTTCGAATGGTCTTCCATTGACATCAAAAACTAATTTGTGAGTTAATTGTGAGTGAGCATTTTTAAAAATGGTTCAATTTAATAATGGTGAAATTTTTTTTTTTTATCTATTTATTTAACGTCGGCCTATTTCCGCTACCAGGGCCCATCACCGACGCCAGGAGACGAGCTACCCCCAACCTGGAATTTTTGCCGAACCTCTTCCCTTAAGAAGAGTAGGGATCTTTTACTTGCCTAACATTTAATAGACAAGGAACCGCCTGCTTTACATCCCCTCCGAAGGATGGTATATCCATTACGTAATAATCGTCTGAAATTACGTAACTTCCGCCTATACACTGATATACAAGCCGCTAGAAGGTGGGACGAGAACGCTGTACTTCCCAAGATGGGTCGGGTCACCCATCCAAGTACTAACCGCGCTCGACGTTGCTTCAACGGAATATCGACTGACATTCACATTGAAGTCGCCTCTACGCTCGCCCCCCTAATGGTGAAAAATATGATATGATTAACTGTTTTATAGAATGCGGAGAAGATTCAAATTTAGCTTCCGAGCTTTATTTTAATAAGTAAGGTATGTTACCAAAACTTTGTGCCAAAAGTACCGCCTAAACAATATTTTTATATATCCAGAAAAGAGCCAGATATAAAAATATTCAAAAGGCTACAACAAAATTTAAAAAAGCTTGGATCATTTGTAAAACCTCGAGCAAAAATATATACCTAATAAAGCAGGTAGAGAAGCTGTAGAAAAGATTGTTTTAGAAACTTTAAGAGAAAATCCTAATATGTCGTCTCGCGAAATACAGGATTTAGGAATCCCAAAAACAATTGCGTTGTTGCGTTGCTTAAAAAAAAATTAATTCAAACCCTACAAAATTAGGATTAGCCACCATCTATACCCAAACGACTTTCAAAGGAGTCTCGATTTTTGCCAGTGGTTTTTGAGTCAGTGCAATGAAGTGCCAGGATTTGAAGGAACAATTACACGGACAGACGAGGACCATATAAGCAGTGCCGGTATTTTTAATCGGCATAATAACCAGCTCATGAAAATCTGCACATAACCGCTATAGTTAATCGTCAAGGACGATTTGGATTTGGCGTATGGTGTGGTTTTATTGGATACCAAATAATAGGTCCTCATAGGTAATTTGAATACCGAAAATTTTATTAACATTCTACGACAAGAAATAGAGTCCTTTGTAGACAATATGCCTGTAAGACAATTTCAAAAATTAATTAACCAACACGATGGAGCCTCAGGTCATACGTCAAATGAAACACGAAATTTTTTAAATGCTTAATTTGGGGAGGATTGGCTAAGTATCTATATATCATTCAAGGTATTGGTTTTTGTCTATCTGCCACAGTTTTAGAGAAAATCACAAATTTCATCTAATTTGGTCCACCCTGTATATTTGAGCGACACAAAATATCAAAAAGAAACGAAAAAATAAATTTAAATTGTAATACGAACGATTTATGACAAAAATAAAACCCACGAGTGCCAAGATATTGTAATGACCTGCTTGCAAACACAAAATAATGACCTTAGATCTAATAACAGCCTGGTTTTTATGAATAAGCATATTTTTCGAAATTTAATTGTTTTATCACGCCTAAGGAATCCACTCCACTACGTTGATGTGGAAGTAAAAGTATTATAAACAGTTCTTCTATTTTAGGTCGTGGGTCAAAAAAATAAATTCTGTTAACCAGTGTAATTGATGGAAATAATCTTTTACAAATTATTTTTCCGCTAGTATTTGGTAGATAAACATTTTTTTATTGAATTATATCAAGGAAATTAAGTACCAGTTTGAATATATTAGGCCAGCACGCAACTTAAACGAGAATATGGTACGTCATTAAATGTGTGTTTTAATCCACATAGACTGCCACCCGTGATAAATGATTGTGATTTAGGCAAAACAATCAACGGTCTATCCAGCTTTATCATTGTCTTTAACTTGAAATTATCTGTCTACTAAATGCGTTTTTTTACTCAAATAAAAAATCTTTCTTCACATTTGTCAGTTGAAAGTCTCTAATAAGTGCTTAGCATCCCACAGTTAAGTAACTTTGACCGATGACAGATTTTTTTGGCTAAGAGGATCTACTTTTCAGTAAGATAAACCGCAGACATAGTGAATGGTAATGTCTTAACAGTTCTGGGATATTGCCCAACCAGCAAACGTAGAGAGAAATAGCTTCCCAAGGAACAATTTTAGTTCTTAAATGTATACAATGCTATAAAACTATTTATAAAATGCCTTGAAAAATCTATTTTGCTGTAACAATATCCTTAATACCATTATAAAGCGACTTGTAGACTAAAAGGGCCCACCCTTATGAAGGTTGTTAAGGCCTTTTTAAATTCCATCATAAAACTCCTTAGTGAGGCATAGTGCTGTTCTTGAAAACCTTGTTCGGGCCGTTTTAAAATCTTTCTTAAAACCTATTTTAAAGCTGTCAGAAGCTTTTCTATTAGCTTCCTGCATTTCTAGAAAACACCTAGAAGGCTACCTTAAAACTGGTTTTTAAAACCATATTAGAACTGAGAAGCTATAAGAATGTCCACGAAGGAATCCAAATAATTTTATTATTGCATTTATTTTTTCTAAACTGATTTAAGTAAACACACCATCAGACTTATTGAAGATAAAATGGAATTTGAAATGTGTAGAGCGTAGAGCACTATAACCTCTCTATAAGGCCGATTTAAATGGTAATAAAAAGCCAATGTCCATGAAGCTCGCGTCGTGGGGATATTCGACGAAAAAAAAAAAAAGATTTTAAATTTGTATGAAATGCAATCCTTGGCTCACGAAAAAACATAATTTGTTGGCCCGGCACCTCTTGGAGGCTCGGACGACACCCCCTTGGGGAGATATATAAAAATCCATTTGTTTAAACAAACGGGCGTTTAGACGGGTTACTTTTTAAATGAAATCGATTTTATCCCATTCTCATAGGCCCCCTCCACTTCTTTCACCCTGACTCGTTCCTCGGAAGACACCCCCAGTGCCAATTTAAAAGGGTGAAAACCGAGAAAATCGCTGTATTCCGTTATATTCGAAAAAAACGGGCGCTTCAGACGGGTTACTTTTCGAATGGAATCGATTCCATTCCATTCTCTTAACCCCCCGCCATTACTTTCACCCTGACTCGTCCCTCGGAAGACACCCCCAGTGCCGATTTAAGGGGGTGAAAACTGAGAAATTCGCTGTATTCCCTTATATTCGAACAAACGGGCGCTTAGGCGGGTTACTTTTCAAATGGAATCGATTCTATTCCATTCTTTTAACCCCCGCTCCTATTTTCACCCTGACTCGTCCCTCGGAAGACACCCCCAGTGCCGATTTAAGGGGGTGAAAATCGATAAATTCGAACAAACGGGCGCTTAGGCGGGTTACTTTTCAAATGGAATCGATTCTTCTTACCCCCCCGCCATTATTTTCACCCCGACTCGACCCTCGGAAGACACCCCTAGTGCCGATTTAAGGGGGTGAAAACCGAAAAAATTGCTGGTTTCCTATCTATTCGAACAAACGGGCGCTTAGACGGGTTACTTTTCGAATAGAATCTATTCTATTCCATTCTCTTAAGACCCGCCACTACCTTCACCTTGACTCGTCCCTCGGAAGACACCCCCAGTGCTGATTTAAGGGGCTGAAAACAAAGAAAATGTTCTATGTCAACAAACGGGCGCTTAGACGGGTTACTTTTCGAATGGAATCGATTCCATTCGAAAAGTAACCCGTCTAAGCGCCCGTTTGTTGACATAGAACATTTTCTTGGTTTTCACCCCCTTAAATCAGCAATGGGGGTGTCTTCCAAGGGGCGAGTCAGGGTGAAATTAGTGGCGGGGGTTAAGAGAATGAAATGGAATCGATTCCATTCGAAAAGTAACCCGTCTAAGCGCCCGTTTGTTCGAATATAAGGGAATACAGCGAATTTATCAGTTTTCACCCCCTTAAATCGGCACTGGGGGTGTCTTCCGAGGGACGAGTCAGGGTGAAAATAATGGCGGGGGTTAAGAGAATGGAATCGAATCGATTCCATTTGAAAATTAACCCGTCTAAGCGCCCGTCTGTTGGAATATAAGGAAATACAGCGATTTTCTCGGTTTTCACCTCCTTAAATCGGCACTGGGGGTATCTTCCGAGGGACGAGTCAGGGTGAAAAAAGTGGCGGGGGTCTAAGAGAATGGAATAAAATCGATTCCGTTTAAAAAGTAATCCGTCTAAATGCCCGTTTGTTTAAACAAATGGATTTTTATATTTCACCCCCTGGAGGCGTCGTCCGAGCCTCGAAGGGGTGCCGGACCAACAAATTATGCTTTTTCGTGAGCCACAGATTGCATTTTATACAAATTTAAATTCTTTTTTTTTCGTCGAATATCCCCCGACGCGAACTTCATGGACATAAAAAGCCATCAGGTATGACAAAAAAATTAAAACCAACGGCAGTTTATCGTTAAAACTACATAAGAAAGGCCCAAAAAACAAAAGCCCCTCAAAAATAATAATGATTTTAATATCCATACAAAATTTGCATAGACACACGTAATCAGCAAATTTAAAAAAGTGGGCTGCTTCTCGGTTCCCACGGTAATTTTCAGACGTTTCTTGTAATTCTACCTTAATTTGCTAACGAAAAAGTGATAATTATTGATAATTATAATTGTGAGATTGACCTTGAATATTTTTATATAACAAGAAAAACATGGCCGGCCAACTAAAAACCTAATTGTCATTTTACAGTCCTCTCCAGTGTTGCCAGGTCTAGTGAAATTTTACTAGATCTGGTGGTTTTTTAAAATCTAGTGATTTAGTGAAAACTTTTATGAAAATGCCCATTTTTAATGATTTTTGAATCATCCAATTTATTGCCCTCTACTGGTAGGTAGACAAACATTAAATTCGAGTTGCGATCCATTTAATACAGAACTGTTTACGTTAATCGCTACCACGGTCAGTAAACTCTACGGTTACCTCAGCAGCTCTTAGACACGCGAGACACGCGGAGCGGGGAATCGAATGAAAGAGACAGACATATCTGATTTCCGTGCAAAAGACACAGACAAAGATGCCTGTAGTGTCTACAGCTGACGTAGGCTGTAGACCCTAACAGAATATCTTTCATTCGATTCCCCGCTCCGCGCGTCTCTCTCGTCTAAAAACTGCTAATTGAGGTAACCGTATAGTTTATTGACCGTGAATCGCTACAATCGAATAGCCTGGGCTCGTTGCCCTCTAGCGTCTCGTAGACAAACAGTACTTTCTAGTTACAAACCATTTAATACAATACAGAGTACGAAGTCTGGCAACGAAATAATCAGATAGAGGACGCTCAAAGCTATGCTGTGCTCAGAGAGCTCAAGAAAATTACGTGTCCTACAGACACTGCAACTTTTGAAAATTAAAGATGAGAGCTTAAATTTCAAATCTAGTGAAATTTTAGTAAGATTTAGTAACTTTTTAAAACGTCGTCTGATAACTTTTAAAATTTTGATCTGGCAACACTGGTCCTCTCATTAAACTATATATTCTAATAATGGTAATGACCTAGAACATTTACTCTAAATGAAGCCCTTTTAGTCTTTTTGTATACTATCACAAATAATCCCTTCCTTACAAAAATGCAAATGTACTTGGCGAAGATCTCATAGACTTGATAAAAGCTGTAATAAAACGTTTGGGACGTTGACATTCGATACAAAAAACTTAAAACTTAACCTTAAAATAATTTGTATGTGTGTGTGTTTTAACAGTCCTTTTAAAATGGCCAATCTTTTTTATTTTCTTCCACCTTTCCAAAAAATACTTAATTACACATCAGTAAGTCGTGAAATGCTTTTAATTAACACACACACACACACACACACACACACACACACACACACACACACACACACACACACACACACACACACACACACATACAGATCTGACCGTATTTGTGACAAACCATCCTCAAATGTATTTGTGGAAGCTTTGCTAATACGGTTGCCTGCCTATCAGGTAAAAATTCTTCTTTTCGTAGATATGTCTCATTTTTCGATACACTCCGTAGTTAAGAAGTTATAAGGTGCATATATTTCTGACGACGTTTGCCACTAATACTATGTACGTGTGTAAAATGTATTCCACAAATCTACTGTGTATCATGTACGCCACATATATATTTAATGAATGTGTGTATGAAAATATCAGTAAAAATACGAATTTCCAATATTACAATTATATTTAATAAAGATATAAGTGTATCTGTTTGTCATTCACAACATTCTAGCTAATATTTAGATACATTATTTAATTAATAATCACAGATTACGTTATATATTCCTATATAAAATTTGTTACGTATTTAATAATTTGTCATTAGATCAATCCTTTAGAAAACTTTTATGTACGATAAGTAGATAGGCACACTTATTACAAGCTTTTGTTTAACTTGCTTTGTATGTATGTTAGTTTGTATGTTGTTAGCTTGTATGTTAGTATGTTTAGTTCAATTTTGAACGACTTAACGACGGCCAATTGAATTTTGCATACACATGTAGTTCTGGTAACCATACCATAATATGGTACTAAAAAGAGTATTTTTACTTCCACATCCAGTGGAAGTATAGTAACGACAAAAAAATGTTTAAACATTTTTATTGTTCGAATGGGCTTCGAATGTCATGAAACGTCGAGATTTTAAGTTTGAGCGAAATAAAAAATGTCTGTCTGTCTGTCGGTTTGTCGGTCTGTAACTTTTTTTTGTGCGCACGTTGACTCTGGAACCGTTTGAGATATTGACTTGAAATTTGGTACACATATGTTCTTTAACGAGATCTAGAACTAAATTATATTTTCATCTTGTTCCGTCGAAGGATTGAGGGGTAAATTGGTAAATTTGGGGTAAATATGTAAATCAAGCAGGTAAGAGTTCATAAAATTGGTATTTAGCATATACAAGAGAAGCTCAAAAAAATTTTGGCATTAGCTACACCTATTACCACCCCCACCCCATTATTAAAGGGGATGAAAAAAAATTGTGATTTAGTGAAACCTCAAAATATTTTTTTACTTTATCCACCCCCACTACCACCCTATATCACCACACCCACCCCACTACCGATGTGGGGTATCGTTTTATGGGTTTTTGGGGTAGAATATTTCAAATATTATATTATATATTATTAAAGTTCCATAAACAATTATTTCCACACACAAAATTTTTTCGTTGTGAGTGACTTGGATAGGAAATGTGGAAGTAGCGATTCCTTGGTCAGCGGTTTTTTTCTTTTAAAGTGCATGTACTTTACGGTGGTGTTTGGAAAGAAAAAAAAATTAAATTTAAACCAATTTTTTGGATTTTAATTTTAATTATGGATATTGCACGTATAAACAATTTCAAATAACTACGTCATTTTTTTGTGAAACCAAAAAACGATAAGTGAATTATGAAAGTATATGAAATAATCAACGTTTAAAAAAAGAATTATGTTCTACTTGCATCTGAATCCGTGATACGTTAGTTTTTGTTCAAAAATGATTATATTTCTCTCTCTGCTAGTTGAAAATTATCCACAACTAAAATTTTTTAAATTACATCGCATAAAGCACCATTGAGGACATAACGCACTCGAAAAAAAAATTATCTCCCCACCTCTTAAATATTGTAACTAGACAACTAGCTTAATTAATGGTATACATCACTCCATTTTCAGCATTCGAGCCTTTTTTTTAACATTTTTGGTCTTTTTACTTCCTCGTCGAGTGTAAGTATAGTAACGACAAAAAAAATTTTTAAACTTTTATTGTTCAAATAAGCTTAGAATGCCATGGAACGTCGAGATTTTAAGTTTGAGTCAAAAAAAAATTATGTCTGTCGGTCTGTCTGTAACTTTTTTGTGCGCACGTTTACTCTGGAACCGTTTAAGATATTGACATGCAATTTGGTACACATATGTATTTTAACGAGATCTGGAACGAGATTATATTATCATCTTGTTCCGTCCAAGGGTTGGGGGGTAAATTGGGGTGAATTGGGGTAAATAGGTAAATGAAGCAGGCAAGAGTTCATAAAATTGGTATTTAGTATATACAAGAGAAGCTAAGGTCTCAAAAAAATGTTTGGCATTAGCCACCCCCATTACCACCACCACTCCATTATTAAAGGGGATGAGAAAAGATTATGATTTAGTGTGTGTACCGTGTACAAGAACCAAAAACCTCAAAATATTTTTTTACTTCATCCACCCTCCACTACCCCCTATCACCACCACCACCCCACTACCGATGTGGGGTATCGTTTTATGGGTTCTTGGGGTAGAGGATTTCAAATATTATATTATTAAAGTTCCATAAGCAATTATTTCCACATATAAAATTTTTTCGTTGTGAGAGACTTGGATAGAAAATCTGGATGTGGAAGTAGTGATTACCTGTGCAGCGGTTTTAAACTATAATTTGATCGTATAATTTATTCATTCACACACTGCATTTTAAATGGCGATCAGGTTTAAATTATAATTTTTATATCGGATAGTGTATTGACTCAGACGTTGAATTCTAAGAAATAGCGGAGGATCCAGTATTATTTTAAGTAAAAACGATGCAATGAATATAAAATATATAAATATTAAAACGTAATACTAAGATGTAACTAAAAATTTTGAAATAAAATTAAATGTAATTAAACGTAAAAAAAAATATTATTTAAATGTACCTAATAAAACGTAAAAAACCGCTGCCCAAGGAATCACTACTTCCACATACAGATTTTCTATCCAAATCACTTACAACGAAAAAATTTTGTATGTGCAAATAATTGTTGATGGCACTTTAATAATATAATATTTGAAATCCTCTACCCCAAAAACCCATAAAACGATACCTCGCATCGGTAGTGGGGTGGGGGTTGTGATAGAGGGTGATAGTGGGGGTGGATAAAATAAACAAATATTTTGAGGTTTCTGACTCTTGTACACACACTAAATCACATTTTTTTTTCATCCCCTTTAATAATAGGGTGGGGGTGGTAATGGGGGTGGCTAATGCCAATTTTTTTTTTGGGACGTTAACTTCTCTTGCATATACTAAATACTTTATGAACTTTAACCTGCTTGATTTACCTATTTACCCCAAATTTACCCCAATTTACCCCCCAACCCCTCGACGGAACAAGATGAAAATAAAATCTAGTTCTAGTTCTCGTTAAAGTACATATGTGTACCAAATTTAAAGTCAATATCTCAAACGGTTCCAGAGTAAACGTGCGCACAAAAAAAAAGTTACAGACCGACAGACAGACAGACCGACAGACAGACAGATAGACCGACAGACCGACAGAATTTTTTTTTCACTCAAACTTAAAATCTCGACGTTTCATGACATTCTAAGCCTATCTGAACAAGAAAAATTTTTAAAAATTTTTTTATCGTTACTATACTTCCACTGGATGTGGAAGTAAAATAAGTTATGTTGAATTAATTGTCTTAAAAGCTTGTTATGTGAATAGAAAAAAATCTTACCATTTCTGTCAAACTAAATTAATGCCTGTATGAACTTTTCGAGCGCAACATGCTTTTAAAACAATGTATTGACCAATTATTATCTTTGTTTATAATTGTAAAAGCTGTATTTAAAGCAATTAATTCAACTTAACTTATTTTTTCACTTTTACACCTAAATAATAATAAAAGCAAAAAAAAACCTTTTGTTTATTAAAATAGGCTTGGAATGCCATGAAACGAGATTTTAAATTTGAACAAAAAGAAATTTCTGTCTGTCGGTCTGTCTGTACCTTTTTTGTGCGCACGTTTATTCTGGAACCGTTTATAATATTGACTTGAAATTTGGTACACGTATGTACTTTAACGGGATCTGGAACTAGATTATATTCTGATATAATTCATTTGAAGGGGGTAAATGGGGGTAAATAATGGTAAATAGGTAAAGCAGGCAAGTAGGAGTCCATAAAATTGGGACTTACGGCATGTACGAGAAGGTCTCAAAAATATTTTTTAGCATCAACTACCACCACTATCACCCCCCACACTATTATTAAAGCGGATAAAAAAACTGTAATTTAGTGTGCATACAAGAACCATAGGCCTCATTTTTTTTTATATTAGCCCACCTCCATCCTATTATTAAAGGGGGTAAAAAATAAAATTGGGATTAAGTGTGTATACAAAAACCAAGAGCCTTAAAATGATTTTGACATTAGCCATTCAATCTACAACTCCCGTTACCACTCCTACTCCGTTATCAAATGGGGTAAAAAAATAAAATTATGATTTAGTGTGTGTACAAGAGTCAAAGGCCTCAAAGATTTTTTTTTGGTATTAGTCACACCCTCTACCAATTCCATCGCCACTCTGACGCTATTATTATAGAGGGTAAAAAATAAAATTGTGTATACAAAAATTTTTTGGAGTTAGCCCCTCGACTACCCCAACCACCGTATGACATATCGTTTTTTATTATTTTATTATTATTATTTTTTTAATGCCTTATATATTATTAAAGTTCTTTCGTTGTAAGAGACTTGGATAGGAAATCTGGATGATCTGGAAGTAGTGATTCCTTCGGCAGCTGTTTTTAATTTTTATTACTATTAATATTAGTTTTTATTCATATTCTAGTCACGTTTCTTTTTAAATTAAAATAGGTATTTCGCGCCATTTGTGGTATCTTATATACAGTATATTTGGTCCTATTTTATAGTCCTGTTAAAAGTATTTTGTAAAAATAGAATAATAATTTCTTGATACACTCCGTAGTTAAAAAGTGATAAGGTACATATATTTATGACGACGTTTGCCATTAATACTAAAATTTGTAGGTGTGTAAAATGTATTCCATAAATCTACTGTTTATGATGTACGCCACATATATATTTAATGCATGTGTGTGTGATATATCGGTAGAAATATGAATTTCCCTTAATATAATTATATTTAATAAAAAAATAAGTGTATCTGCTTGTAGTTCATAACATTTTAGCTAAAATTTAGATATAATTTTAAATTAATAATCACAGATTACGTTATACGTACCTATCTGTAGAAAATTTGTTACATATTTGATAATTTGAAATTATGTCAATCTTTTAGAAAACTTTTATGTACGGTAAGTAGTTACGCCCATTTATTACAAGTTTTTATTTAACTTGCTTTGTATGTATGTTAGTTAGTACGTTTGGTTCAAATTCTGCGATTCAATTTTGAAACATAGGCCTCAATTTTTTTTATATTAGCCTCTACCCACCCCCGTCCTATTATTAAAGGGAGTAGAAAATAAAATTGGGATTTAGTGTGTATATAAGAACCAAGAGCCTTAAAATGTTTTTGGCATTAGCCACTTCCTCTACCACCTCCGTTACCACTCATACATTCATACTCCATTATTAAACGAGGTAAAAAAATAAAATTGTGATTTAGTGTGTGTACAAGAGCCAAAGGCCTCAAAGAATTTTTTTGGTATTAGTCACACCCTCTACTACCCCCATCGCCACCTTCAACTAATATTAAACAGGATAGAAAATAAAATTTTGTCAATCCAAAGAACCAAGGCCCTCAAAAATTTTTGGCATTAACCACCCCCTCTAATACACCAACCACCGTGTGACATCGTTTTTTTAATATTTTATTAATATTATTATTATTTTTAATGCCTTATATATTATTAAATTTCTTTCGTTGTAAGAGACTTCGATAGGAAATCTGGATGTGGAAGTAGTGATTCCTTCGGCAGTAGTTTTTAATTTTTATTACAATTAATATTAGTTTCCAGTGGCGGCTGATGAAATTTCAATATTTTTTTCTCGTCTGTGGTGCATGGGACCCATACGAAATTTGGGAAATAACATCTAGAGAAGCATTTCTTTAATTACCCCTAAAAAATTTTGAAAAAGAAGTTTGCGAAAAAATTTTTGAAAATTCGTTCGCCTCCCCTGGGTCTAGGGACTCCTGTTTATTTTTATTTTTTTTTGTCATATGCATTTGACTTTTCATAAAAATACAACAACAGATTTTGGAGTTTATGAAAATATTTTCATTACTAACTGAGATACAACGAATTGAAATATTGTAATTTGTTAAATTGTAAATTACAAAATTTCAGTTCATTGTATTTCAGTTAGTAATGAAAATATTTTCACAAACTCCAAAATCTATTGTTGTATTTTTATGAAAAGTCAAATGCATATGAAAAAAAAAATAAAAATAAACAGGAGTCCCTAGACCCAGGGAATTTTCAAAAATTTTTTCGCAAACTGCTTTTTCAAAATTTTTTAGGGGTCATTAGAGAGGTGCTTCTCTAGATGTTATTTCCCAAATTTCGTATGGGTCCCAAGCGCCACACACGAGAAAAAAAATATTGAAATATCACCAGCCGCCACTGTTAGTTTCTATTCATATTCTAGTCACGTTTCTTTTTAAATTAAAATAAGTATTTCAAAGATGTTTCTGTCATAATTTCTTTGCCTTTTATTCTATAAAAATAGTTAAAAAAAAATTATTTTAAAGACTAATTTATTAATAGTCTAAGGAGAAAAAAATTTTTCTCTACGACTTGATGGTATTCCAAAACAATTGCTACTCAATTTTCAAATTTGTTATTGTATTTTAGGCGTTGTTATAAGCATTTCTACTTGAAATTTGATATGACGTTAATTAGTTCCACTAGAAGCACATTTTTTTAAGTTATCTGGTATCGTAACAGAAAACCAGATTGTTGGTTATGAAATTGCGAAGAAAATTGGAACTGTGCCATCTTTTTCGTAAATAACAAAACAATTAAGATCGATCTTTTTTAAACAGTTGACAATAACTTAAGTGATAATATATATGATTTAATGAAACTTTCGAAAAATATGATTCTAGGGAAACAAAATATCTAATTTTCAGTCAAAATGTAAATATTTTTAAACATTTCTGTTAATACCACTAAAAAGTACAAAAACCCAAATTCTAAAAACAATTATGTTGTTCGGCGACTTAATGTACTTAAACAATTGCGATTTTTAGGCACTATTATACATTTTTTTATTTTAAATTAGACATTTATTATTATTATTATTGTTATTTTCGTGAATTGCTTAAGGATGATTGATCGTAATTGTTTTTATTTTCCGCAACTTAACAATTTGAGTAAGAATATTTTAGTTTTGTTCGCAATTTCATAACGAACAATCTGTTTTCAATATATTGCGAATTTTTGTTTAAAACCAGAGATATTTTAGAAGAACTGCGAAAAACACAGTATGACACCTTTTGAAAAATACTGTAGGTATTGTACAATCGGCAAATAAAAATTGCCCAAAGTAGATCATGTTTTTACGATTAAAGAAATTAAAGAAATAAAAAGACATGTATTTCTCGAAAAAGGCAGATAGAAAATTGCATTTACTGCAATGTATACGTAAGTTTCATTGACTTTTATTACAGACTTTTTTCGGTTGGTCTTTGAATATGAATGCGGAGGAAGCAATTATGTTACCTAATTATTTCTAGCACGACTAATAAAAATATGAAGGGGATCCAATATTTGACACCTTAAGCCAAAAATGTATAAATATTTAAAAACAGCGCCGATACTCGACTGTGCTACCGATATTAAAATATTAAAATTATGCGTTTTAAATATGGCAGAAAATTTTAAAAGTTGTTAATTTCAACTCAACATGTGGCAGGTCATAAAGTCATTATTAGCTCTGCAAATGGTTTGGGCTTGAAAATGAAATGCAGGTCATTTTATGCCTCGACAACCTTTAATGGATCTAAATGCAAAGCAATCGGATTCACAACAAAAAACATCCTATTATAAGTGAATATGATACTATAAATATATTAAATCGTACCTCTGAAATAAAAGAACTAGGTGTCAGCTTGAAAAACAATTTTAGCTACCGAGGAGGAGGTGTTGGTCAAGTATTCGTAATATAAACATCACCACCCCCCCATTGGTTGTTTATTTTATTATTCACTGAAACGTAAATTGTTGACACAAAAAATCGTACTAGTAAATTCAAAACATTAACTTTTACTACAAGCTGCCATATATTACTCATATTGCTACAAAATTACCTATGGAAACAAAAAAGAAGTTTTAGGTAAATATATAGGGTGTCTCACTTAAAATTCCTGGTGCAATTTTATTGATAACTAAAAGAGATATTTGAATTCTGTTGGAAGTATTCATCAAAATATATAAATGACTTCAGTTTTTAATAAAAACGATCTCTCTACAAATTAAGATATAGATAACGTTGTGATGCAAAGCAATTTTTAAGGACTTAATGGATTTCCCATAATAATACATTCAGCCGTGCAAATAAAAAAATTACATAATTTATATTTATTTGACATAATCTTATTTTAAAGTTATCGAAAAGATATTTATTATTTATTGTATTTCTATAATATCGACGTTATTTTTATAAGTTTGGTTTAATAGTTTATTACATCTTTTGGGTGAAATACTTGAAAATAAATAATTTTTATAGATCAAAGGAAATAAGTTTAACAATAATGGGTAACCTGAGATCTGTTTTTAATGATACCAAAAACTAATCTTTCATGGAAAGCGTAGAGGAAATGGATTATGCTGTAGTTTGAAAATTCCTATCCCGAAATGGATAAGGAAGCGTCGACTAAACGGTATACAAAATCAAAAACTAGATTCTTATGCAGAATTTTCTATCGGATTCAAATTTCGACGGTTTATATGGAATTGCAAAAATAGAACAAAAAGTATTTGTCTGCAAAAACCGCAAAAAATATGAAAATATGTATGCAATTATCTTTTTAGTTCTTACTCAATATTGCCATTAAAAATATCAAACGTATATTTCAATAAAACAGCATTCAAACTGTTTTTTAGCTGTAGCCAGACTAAAAGTGAACCTTACATGAAGTTTTATAGTAAATATTTAGAGTTGACTTTTCTATTTAATGATTGATTTTAATTGCCTTCAAGTAAATATATCCCATGCACTAAGATTCTTTTACATTGTACGTGTCATTAGTTAGTGCGTTTTACTAGGCTTCTTAAATTATTGTTTCAGACAGCTTCATAGAAAACATAGTTCCAATAATGATGAAAAAAGAACCAAAAGCCTGAAAGTTTCAATTTACATTCATTTTGTAAGACTTACAAACTGCTGTAGTTATTATCGTTGCAGTGCAGCAAAACCGCAATGCAAACGAATTTATGTAAACAATTATGAATAATGGCACGTCGTATTTTTGTGTGCTTCTTCAAAAACTTAATAAAATTTTGTTCTGAAATTATAATGAAACAGTTCGTACAATATGCAGTTAATATAAAACGCCTCTAGCGATCACTCTGTATGATGGATATGGTCCAATTTCAATCAAGTATTCTGCTATTACATCAAATAAGGATCATAATGCATTTGCAGTTTTTCTATAATTTTTTTTTTTTTTTTCATTTGGGCAATAATAAAAATTTAATAATATAGTTAAATTTATTTTGAGAAAAATCATAAAACATTATTTCTTATTATTTAGTCTCATATAATGTTATTTTTCAATTTGTTCACGACATATAAAATCTTGTCATTAGCAAACATTTTTGACTTAGTGAAAATTTCACTTTCCTTGAAACCAAAGTGCTACTTAAAATTTCTTTAAGAAAAATACGTACTTATATATCTGCTTTCTATTTAAAAAATAAGTCAGCCTTCAGTTAGTCAAATCTTTCTCGTTATTATTAGACACTTTACGAGTACCTAGGTAAAATTTTATTACGGTCGCTCAGTTAAATTCTGTAAAAATAGCGCGAAAATGATAATATCTACAGTTTATTCCCAATGATTCATCTGCAGGTAGTTAGTTTCAAAATTTAGAACACGTAATGAAAATAGATTATATGCACTTTATATATTATTTTGTGTTTGTACATTTTAGCATGTTTTATCAAGTATGCTTTCTTTTCATGTTTGATTTAATAAATACGCACTTAATTATTGTAAATTTTTTAAATTCTCTTAATATTATACAGTATGTCCACCGATTAAATTCGGAAGAAAGGAAACTTTTTATCTGCAAGTTTTTTTCACGAAAAGCAAGAAATTTATATTAATTATAAGAAAATGGATCAAATAAAAACTTTTTATTTTCATGCTCATACTAGGCTTTCAGAAACAATAAGATCATACATACATAATCCGTAAAAGTAATTATAATCTGCACCAGTAGTACAACCACACCAAATTTATCCAATATTTAATTCTATCCAATATATGCTTTACTAAAAGATAAATATGAAAGATTTTGAGAAATTGCTTAAAAGAAAAAGTGAAAACATAACAGGACCTATTAAAAATTTCACTGGAAGATTATTATACTCTTCGCAACTAGGAAAACGTTGGTGACTGAATTCTGAACGACTTTCAAAATGTCCGTCCATCCGTCCGTCTGTCTGTCGGTATGTCCGTCCGTCACGTTTCCTTTAAGCACGGTAACATAAGAGTTATTTTTCATTATATATATTTTTTGCTGTGCAAATTATGTAAGTATGGAAAACTATTATTAAGACCATAAGCAATATTCGTGATTTTTTTTCGGGCTGAGGCAATGCGATTTAATATCTTTTTGAAATACTTAAAAATTTAATTTAGCAATTATAGAAAGTTAAAGAGCCAGAAAATTTCTTTGAATTTATCAAAGTAAAAATTATATAATTTGACAACAATCCCCAGATTATCGTAATTTTTTCTAAAATTGAATGTTTAAAGATTTAAAAAACATACTAAATCTCATTGCCTCGGTTAAAAGAAATGACGAATATTGCTTGTGGTCTCAATAATAGTTTCCCATACATAGTTGCCCAGAAAAGTAGGATAACATACAAAAAAATGTATTGTTAATTTTTTTGTTAAAATAAAACTTAAAAATATTTAAAAAAACGATATGATTGTTTCAACGTATATTTTCACGTTTCGGCGAAGCGTTCGGTTTTTTTTTTTCAACTCTAATATACCGGATACCCACGAGATCAGTTACACCACCACATCTTTTATTTTTAAGGAATCACTACTTCCACATCCAAATTTCCCATCCAAGTCTCTTTAATCGAAAACATCTTGATACTATATTTGCACTCTAGTAAGCGAAACTAATCGCTCATAGAATTTTAATATAATCTTTGAAATCGTCGATAATATGTGAAGTCGTCAATTAAGTTAAACTGTTCGAATGAAAATGTGCGCACAAATAAAGTTACAGACAGAAGAACAGATACAAAATTTTTTTCTGTCAAATTTAAGTCTCGATGATTCATTGCATTCTAAACTTATTTCAACAAAAAAAAAAAAATGTGTTTTTTTACGATCACTATGATAGTAATACTTTTCGATTGACTAGTGCGGGCACTTACTAGGTATTATAAACTTAAATACGACTTTCATTTTTCCTGTGCAACCGTTGAACCGTTCGCATCATGTCTTTCTCAAAAAGAATATCCGAGCCAAAACTTTTGAACTTCATTGCACCTCAGCTTGTGAAAAGTACAATGGTGTAGATTGTACTAATTGTAAACCTGCGGAAGATTTAATAGATACTAACGGAACAAATGAAACTTTGGAAGTTGACGAAACAAATTCATTTGATGAGTCTTTACTATAAATAAAATTATGGTTACAATATTTATACTTTAAATAAAATAAGTGTTATACTTGTAAATATAATATAAACCTATTTCAATCCTTTGAATCAGTTCTCCCACTCTTATCATTACCAAATAAGAATTGTGAAAAACAAAAATTTTCCGGAAAACTTTTTCACATTCTTAATCTAAAAATTATATTGAACCTTTAAAAATGGTATAACTATATAGGTTCCATATGTTTTTATAATAATATATATAGTTCACGGTCATTTTTTGAATTTTCATGTATTTTGTAATGTGCAAAAAATGTAGTACATTATTTATCGTGAAAAACTGCCTGCAACTCGGAAAATTAGCAAGTTACAAAAACATTCCAAGAGACAAAAAATATTTAGAAGTCCTCAATGCATAAAGTTTAAATTTTTTCAAATTTTTAAGTTACTTATTTTAGCGCTACAATTTCAAAAAAAGGGTGGTTTTTCATGTTTTTTCCGGAAAAACTCGGTGAAAACACACTTTACAGGGAATCTGCAAATAAAAAAAGGCTTGTATTTCGATGATATTTCACCTGAATTTTTTCAGATTTTTTTTTCAACTTTTACATTTTCCCTCCCCCACTTTTATGGATTTTGGAGTGGCCATATCTCGAAAAATATGCATTTTTAGAAAAAATTCATAAGAGTAAAAACATATTATTTTGGGTCAAAAAGGTAAACATATTGTTTTATTACATTTTTGACCTAATTCTACAAGTTACAGAACCCATGATAAAAGGGGTGTTTTCTACCCCTTCCGATCATCTCCTACTCTAATCTTTTTTCAACATTTTTATTAACTTCATTACAAACACAACAAGGTTTCATCAAAATCCATTCATTAGCACTCAAATTAGATGTTATGGAATCCAGATATATTTTATACTTTGATATGACAGAAAAAATTACATATATAGAGTGTTTTTAATTTTAATTTATTACTTATATTCCTTATATTAACGGACGGAGCTATAGTTTCCTAATATCATTTGTTAAATCCGTTAAATAGTTCAATTGAAACAATTTGTATAAAATTGCATGAAAATAAAATTATTAAAATTCAACATAAATATTTAATAGTTTAAAAACTATATATTTTGTGCATATGAGTAATATCAAATATCAATTTAGTCAAAAAATCCTTATAATCACACATAATGCTAGAAATCCCGAAATTACATAGAGAAATAAAATGATTCTTTGTACTAAAGTAAATTTTTTTAAGTGGGACCATATTGGTAACAAGGTAGTAGTACTACCATTAAGAAGGAAGATATTGATAAGCTAAGCTAACTTTGCATATCTGACAGGTACAACTGAAATTACCGTCCATATATAATTGAAGGGTAAGATGTAACTAAGGTGGTTTTGAAAACAGTGAAATATTTAGCTCATCAAACTGTTAGGTCGGCTTATCGATATTTTCATTGTATTACTTCCTCCACGTAATGGAGGTTTTTGACGAGTGTTGAGACTTGAAGAAAATGACATTTTTGATGATGGCCATAAAAAAGTATTATTTAAATTTTTTGCAGATATTAATGTAGAGATATTTACTAGAAATCGGGCAAAAACGCACTACCGCCTCTACGTTTTCCACCTCCTACGTCCCTCAGGCCGGTAATTTACTTAAAACATGTTAACCTCTATCCGTCATTTTTTTTTTTGTTAAATGCTGAGATAATAGACATTTTAGACACATAGTACCTTATATGACGATGATGAAAATTTGAAGTAGAATCTAAAACTAAAATAATATACAGGGTGTTCCATTTAAAAAGTACCACTTTATCTTGTCGCTTCGTATAAAAGCATGAACAAAATTTTATGTTAGTAAAAAATAATAGTTAATTTCATTTGGAACAACTTTTACTTTAACATTTGTTACTTTAACATTTTTTTTATTGTTTCCGAAAAATGTATACATTAATCATGAACATTTAAATATATGGCTAACAATAAGTGTCTGTTGAGCACATTATTAGTATTATATTTATTTTTAGTAAGTATCACTTTTAATTTGATCCACTCAAAAATACCCATTTGTGGCTAACTTGAATCTGTCGGAAGCAGAAACTCCTAAAAGTGCTTGCTGTAAAAAATATAACGTAGAGGGCGCTCTAGCACAGTATAATAATACACAATCCGTGCATGCCACAAATATTGTAGAAAGTACCACACGTAAAACTATGCATTTCTGGCAACTTTTCACACATTTTGCCTTTTGAGAAAATAGTCGATTATCTTATTCTCTATGATAATGATTATTGTGAACCGTGACGGATAAATGGTCACCCGAAGGATTTATAATAGATGGTCCGCTAAAATATGATGAATCACAGAGTTCTGGTGGATAAAGACTCTGGCATACGCGTGTATGTATGCCACAGTTTTGGAGTATCCCAGAAATGAGTTTGATGCACACACAGGTCTCCATAAATATGACGGCACATACACACACACACACACACACACACACACACACACACACACACACACACACACACACACACACACACACACACACACACACACACACACACACACACACACACACACACACACACACACACACACACACACACACACACACACACACACACACACACACACACACACACACACACACACACACACACACACACACACACACACACACACACACACACACACACACACACACACACACACACACACACACACACACACACACACACACACACACACACACACACACACACACACACACACACACACACACACACACACACACACACACACACACACACACACACACACACACACACACACACACACACACACACACACACACACACACACACACACACACACACACACACACACACACACACACACACACACACACACACACACACACACACACACACACATACAGGTCTGACCGTATTTGTGACAAACCATCCTCAAATGTATTTGTGGAAGCTTTGCTAATATGGTTGCCTGCCGATCAGGTAAAAATTCTCCTTTTCGTAGATATGTCTCATTTTTCGATACACTCCGTAGTTAAGAAGTTATAAGGTGCATATATTTCTGACGACGTTTGCCACTAATACTAGTGTGTAAAATGTATTCCATAAATCTACTGTGTATCATGTACGCCACATATATATTTAATGAATGTGTGTATGAAATGTCAGTAAAAATACGAATTTCCAATATTACAATTGTATTTAATAAAGATATAAGTGTATCTGTTTGTCATTCACAACATTCTAGCTAACATTTAGATACATTATTTAATTAATAATCACAGATTACGTTATATACTCCTATATAAAATTTGTTTCGTATTTAATAATTTGTCATTAGGTCAATCCTTTAGCAAACTTTTATGTACGGTAAGTAGATAGGCACACTTATTACAAGCTTTTGTTTAACTTGCTTTGTATGTATGTTAGTTTGTATGTTGTTAGCTTGTATGTTAGTATGTTTAGTTCAAATCTTGCAAGTCAATTTTGAACGACTTAACGACGGTCAGTTGAATTTTGCATACACATGTAGTTCTGGTAACCATACCATAATATGGTACTAAAAAGAGTATTTTTACTTCCACATCCAGTGGAAGTATAGTAACGACAAAAAAATGTTTAAAAATTTTTATTGTTCAAATGGGCTTAGAATGTTATGGAACGTCGAGATTTTAAGTTTGAGCGAAAAAAAATTCTGTCTGTCTGTCGGTCTGTAACTTTTTTGTGCGCACGTTTACTCTGAGATATTGACTTGAAATTTGGTACACATATGTACTTTAACGAGATCTAGAACTAAATTATATTTTCATCTTGTTCAGTCGAAGGATTGGGGGTAAATTGGTAAATTTGGGGTAAATATGTAAATCAAGCAGGTAAGAGTTCATAAAATTGTTATTTAGCATATACAAGAGAAGCTAAGGTCTCAAAAAAATGTTGGCATTAGCTACACCTGTTACCACCCCATCATTAAAGGGGATGAAAAAATTGTGATTTAGTGAAACCTCAAAATATTTTTTTACTTTATCCACCCCCACTACCACTCTCTATCACCACCCTCACCCCACTACCGATGTGGGGTATCGTTTTATGGGTTTTTGGGGTAGAAGATTTCAAATATTATATTATATATTAATGTTCCATAAACAATTATTTCCAAACACAAAATGTTTTCGTTGTGAGTGACTTGGATAGGAAATGTGGAAGTAGCGATTCCTTGGGCAGCGGTTTTTTTCTTTTAAAGTGTAGGTTTTTGCATGTACTTTACGGTGGTGTTTGGAAAGAAAAAAAATTTAAACTTAAACCAATTTTTTGGATTTTAATTGTAATTATAGATATTGCACGTATAAACAATTTCAAATAACTACGTCATTTTTTTGTGAAACCAAAAAACGACAAGTGAATTATGAAAGTATATTAAATAATCAACGTTTAAAAAAAGAATGATATTCTACTTGCATCTGAATCCGTGATATGTTAGTTTTTGTTCCAAAATGATTATATTTCTCTCTCTGCTAGTTGAAAATTATCCACAACTAAACTTTTTTAAATTACATCGCATAAAGCACCATTGAGGACATAACGGACGTTCGAAAAAAAAATTATCTCCCCACCTCTTAAATATTGTAACTAGACAACTAACTTAATTAATGATATACATCACTCAATTTTCAGCATTCGAGCCTTTTTTTAACATGTTTAGTCTTTTTACGAGTCTTTTTACTTCCACGTCAAGTGTAAGTATAGTAACGACAAAAAAAATTTTTAAAACTTTTACTGTTGAAATAGGCTTAGAATGTCATGGAACGTCGAGATTTTAAGTTTGAGTGAAAAAAAATTCTCTGTCTGTCGGTCTGTCTGTAACTTTTTTGTGCGCACGTTTACTCTGGAACCGTTTAAGATATTGACTTGCAATTTGGTACACATATGTATTTTAACGAGATCTGGAACGAGATTATATTATCATCTTGTTCCGTCGAAGGGTTGGGGGGTAAATTGGGGTAAATAGGTAAATGAAGCAGGTAAGAGTTCATAAAATTGGTATTTAGTATATACAAGAGAAGCTAAGGTCTCAAAAAAATTTTTGGAATTAGCCACCCCCATTACCACCGCCACTCCATTATTAAAGGGGATGAGAAAAGATTATGATTTAGTGTGTGTACTGTGTACAAGAACCAAAAAACCTCCAAATATTTTTACTTCATCCACCCTCTACTACCCCCCCTATCACCACCCCCACCCCACTACCGATGTGGGGTATCGTTTTATGGGTTTTTGGGGTAGAGGATTTCAAATATTATGTTACTAAAGTTCCATAAACAATTATTTCCTCATTTAAAATTTTTTCTTTGTGAGAGACTTGGATAGAAAATCTGGATGTGGAAGTTGTGATTCCCTGTGCAGCGGTTTTAAACTATAATTTGATCGCATAATTTATTCATTCACACACTGCATTTTAAATGGCGATCAGGTTTAAATTATAATTTTTATATCGGATAGTGTATTGACTCAGACGTTGAATTCTAAGAAATAGCGAAGGATCCAGTATTATTTTAAGTAAAAACGACGCAATGAATATAAAATATATAAATATTAAAACGTAATACTAAGATTGATTGAAATAAAATTAAATGTAATTAAACGTAAAAAAAAATATTATTTAAATGTATCTAATAAAACGAAAAAAAAACCGCTGCCCAAGGAATCACTACTTCCACATCCAGATTTTCTATCCAAGTCACTCACAACGAAAAAATGTTGTATGTGGAAATAATTGTTTATGGTACTTTAATAATATAATATTTGAAATCCTCTACCCCAAAAACTCATAAAACGATACCTCATATCGGTAGTGGGGTGGAGATTGTGATAGGGGGTGATAGTGGAGGTGGATAAAGTAAACAAATATTTTGAGGTTTCTGACTCTTGTACACACACTAAATCACATTTTTTTTCATCCCCTTTAATAATGGGGTGGGGGTAGTAATGGGGTGACTAATGCCAATTTTTTTTTGAGACGTTAGCTTCTCTTGTATATACTAAATACTTTATGAACTCTTACCTGCTTGATTTACCTATTTACCCCAAATTTACCCCAATTTACCCCCCAACCCCTCGACGGAACAAAATGAAAATATAATCTAGGTCTAGTTCTCGTTAGAGTACATATGTGTACCAAATTTCAAGTCAATATCTCAAGCGGTTCCAGAGTAAACGTGCGCACAAAAAGAGTTACAGACCGACAGACAGACAGATTTTTTTTTTTTTCGCTCAAACTTAAAATCTCGACGTTTCATGACATTCTAAGCCTATCTGAACAATAAAAATTTTTAAAAATTTTTTGTCGTTACTATACTTCCACTGAATGTGGAAGTAAAATAAGTTATGTTGAATTAATTGTCTTAAAAGCTTGTTATGTGAATAGAAAAAAAAATACTTACCATCTCTGTCAAACTAAATTAATGCCTGTATGAAGTTTTCGAGCGCATCATGCTTTTAAAACAATGTATTGACCATTTATTATCTTTGTTTATAATTGTAAAAGCTGTATTTAAAGCAATTAATTCAACTTAACTTATTCTTTTCACTTTTACATCTAAATAATAATAAAAGCTTGTTTTTAAAAAGGTTTCTTTTACATTTAATTTTTACTTCCACATCCACGTAGTGGAATGAAAGTGTAGTAACGCAAAAAAGACCTTTTTTTTATTAAAATAGGCTTGGAATGCCATGAAACGAGATTTTAAATTTGAACAAAAAGAAATTTCTGTCGGTCTGTCTGTACCTTTTTTTGTGCGCACGTTTATTCTGGAACCGTTTATAATATTGACTTGTAATTTGGTACACGTATGTACTTTAACGGGATCTGGAACTAGATTATATTCTGATCTAATTCATTTGAAGGGATGGGGGTAAATTGGGGTAAATAAGGGTAAATAAGTAAAGCAGGCAAGTAGGAGTCCATAAAATTGGGTCTTAGGCATGTACGAGAAGCTAAGGTCTCAAAAAAATTTTTTAGCGTCAACCACCACACTATTATTAAAGCGGATAAAAGAACTGTAATTTAGTGTGTATAGGCTTCATTTTTTTTTATATTAGCCCACCTCCATCATATTATTATAGGGGGTAAAAAATAAAATTGGGATTTAGTGTGTACACAAAAACCAAGAGCCTTAAAATGATTTTGACATTAGCCATTCACTCTACAACCCCCGTTACCACTCCTACTCCGTTATTAAATGGGGTAAAAAAATAAAATTGTCATTTAGTGTGTGTACAAGAGTCAAAGGCCTCAAAGATTTTTTTTTGGTATTAGTCACACCCTCTACCAATACCATCGCCACTCTGACGCTATTATTAAACAGGGTAGAAAATAAAATTGTGTATACAAAAATTTTTTGGAGTTAGCCCCTCGACTACCCCAACCACCGTATGACATATCGTTTTTTTATTATTTTATTATTTTTTTTAATGCCTTATATATTATTAAAGTTCTTTCGTTGTAAGAGACTTGGATAGGAAATCTGGATGATCTGGAAGTAGTGATTCCTTCGGCAGCGGTTTTTAATTTTTATTACTATTAATATTAGTTTTTAATCATATTCTAGTCACGTTTCTTCTTAAATTAAAATGGGTATTTCGCGCCATTTGTGCTATCTTATATACAGTATATATGGTCCTATTTTATAGTCCTGTTAAAAGCATTTTGTAAAAATAGAATAATAATTTTTTGATACACTCCGTAGTTAAAAAGTGATAAGGTACATTTATTTATGACGACGTTTGCCATTAATACTAAAATTTGTAGGTGTGTAAAATGTATTCCATAAATCTACTGTTTATGATGTACGCCACATATATATTTAATGCATGTGTGTGTGATATATCAGTAGAAATACGAATTTCCCTTAATATAATTATATTTAATAAAAAAATAAGTGTATCTGCTTGTAGTTCATAACATTTTAGCTAAAATTTAGATATAATTTTAAATTAATAATCACAGATTAGGTTATACGTATCTGTAGAAAATTTGTTACATATTTGATAATTTGAAATTATGTTAATCTTTTAGAAAACTTTTATGTACGGTAAGTAGTTACGCCCATTTATTACAAGCTTTTATTTAACTTGCTTTGTATGTATGTTAGTTAGTACGTTTGGTTCAAATCCTGCGATTCAATTTTGAACCATAGGCCTCAATTTTTTTTTATATTAGCCACCCCCTCTACCCCATCCTATTATTAAAGGGAGTAGAAAATAAAATTGGGATTTAGTGTGTATATAAGAACCAAGAGCCTTAAAATGTTTTTGGCATTAGCCACTTCCTCTACCACCTCCGTTACCACTCATACATTCATACTCCATTATTAAACGAGGTAAAAAAATAAAATTGTGATTTAGTGTGTGTACAAGAGCCAAAGGCCTCAAAGAATTTTTTTGGTATTAGCCACACCCTCTACTACCCCCATCGCCACCTTTACCCTAATATTAAACAGGGTAGAAAATAAAATTTTGTATACAAGAACCAAGGCCCTCAAAAATTTTTGGCATTAACCACCCCCTCTAATACCCCAACCACCGTGTGACATCGTTTTTTTGATATTTTATTAACATTATTATTATTTTTAATGCCTTATATATTATTAAATTTCTTTCGTTGTAAGAGACTTCGATAGGAAATTTGGATGTGGAAGTAGTGATTCCTTCGGCAGTAGTTTTTAATTTTTATTACAATTAATATTAGTTTTTATTCAGTCACGTTTCTTTTTAAATTAAAATAAGTATTTCAAAGATGTTTCTGTCATAATTTCCTTGCCTTTTATTCTATAAAAATAGTTAAAAAAAATTATTTGAAAGACTAATTTATTAATAGTCTAAGAAGAAAAAATTTTTCTCTACGACTTGATGGTATTCCAAAACAATTGCGACTTAATTTTCAAATTTGTTATTGTATTTTAGGCGTTGTTATAAGCATTTCTACTTGAAATTTGATACGACGTTAATTAGTTCCACTAGAAGCACATTTTTTTAAGTTATCTGGTATCGTAACAGAAAACCAGATTGTTGGTTATGAAATTGCGAAGAAAATTGGAACTGTGCCATCTTTTTCGTAAATAACAAAACAATTAAGATCGATCTTTTTTAAACAATTGACGATAACTTAAGTGATAATATATATGATTTAATGAAACTTTCGAAAAATATGATTCTAGGGAAACAAAATAGCTAATTTTCAGTCAAAATGTAAATATTTTTAAACATTTCTGTTAATACCACTAAAGAGTACAAAAAACCCATATTCTAAAAACAATTATGTTGTTCGGCGACTTAATGTACTTACATAATTGCGATTTTTAGGCACTATTATAATTTTTTTTTTATTTTAAATTATACATTTATTATTATTATTATTGCTATTTTCGTGAATTGCTTAAGGAGGTTTGATCGTAATTATTTTCATTTTTCGCAACTTTACAATTTTAGCAAGAATATTTTAGTTTTGTTCGCAATTTCATAACGAACAATCTGTTTTCAATATATTGCGATTTCTTGTTTAAAACCAGATATATTTTAGAAGAACTGCGAAAAACACAGTATGACACCTTTTGAAAAAATACTGTATTGTACAATCGGCAAATAAAAATTGCATAAAGTAGGTAGTTCATGTTTTTACGGTTAAAGAAATTAAAGAAATAAAAAGACATGTATTTCTCGAAAAAGGCAGATAGAAAATTGCGTTTACAGCAATGTATACATAAGTTTCATTGACTTTTATTACAGACTTTTTTCGGTTGGTCTTTGAATATGAATGCGGAGGAAGCAATTACGTTGTCTAATTATTTCTAGCACGACTAATAAATATATGAAGGGGATCCAATATTTGACATCTTAAGCCAAAAATGTATAAATATTTAAAAACAGCGCCGCTACTCGACTGTGCTATCAATATTAAAATATTAAAATTATGTGTTTTAAATATGGCAGAAAATTTTAAAAGTTGTTAATCTCAACTCAACATGTGGCAGGTCATAAAGTCATTATTAGCTCTGCAAGTGGTTTGGGCTTGAAAATGAAATGCAGGTCATTTTATCTCTCGACAACCTTTAATGAGTCTAAATGCAAAGCAATCGGATTCACAACAAAAAAGATCCTATTATAAGTGAATATGATACTATAAATATATTAAATCGTACCTCTGAAATAAAAGAAGTAGGTGTCAGCTTGAAAAATAATTTTAGCTACCGAGGAGGAGGTGTTGGTCAAGTATTCGTAATATAAACATTACCACCCCATCGGTTGTTTATTTTATTATTCACTGAAACGTAAATTGTTGACACAAAAAATCGTACTAGTAAATTCAAAACATTAACTTTTACTACAAGCTGCCATATATTACTTATATTGCTACAAAATTACCTGGAAACAAAGAAGAAGTTTTAGGTAAATATATAGGGTGTCTCACTTAAAATTCCTGGTACCATTTTATTGATAACTAAAAGAAATATTTGAATTCTGTTGGAAGTATTCATCAAAATATATAAATGACTTCAGTTTTTTAGTAAAAACGATCTCTCTGCAAATTAAGATATAGATACCGTTGTGATGCAAAGAAATTTTTAAGGACTTAATGGATTTCCCATAATAATACATTCAACCGTGCAAATAAAAAAATTACATAATTTATATTTATTTGACATAATCTTATTTTAAACTTATCGAAAAGATATTTATTATTTATTGTATTTCCATAATATCGACGTTATTTTTATAAGTTTGGTTTAATAGTTTATTACATCTTTTGGGTGAAATACTTGAAAATAAATAATTTTTGTAGATCAAAGGAAATAAGTTTAACAATAATGGGTAACCTGAGATCTGTTTTTAATGATACCAAAAACTAATCTTTCATGGAAAGCGTAGAGGAAATGGATCATGCTGTAGTTTGAGAATTCCTATCCCGAAATGGATAAGGAAGCGTCGACTAAACGGTATACAAAATCAAAAACTAGATTCTTATGCAGAATTTTCTATCGGATTCAAATTTCGACGGTTTATATGGAATTGCAAAAATAGAACAAAAAGTATTTGTCTGCAAAAACCGCAAAAAATATGAAAATATGTATACAGTTATCTTTTTAGTTCTTACTCAATATTGCCATTAAAAATATCAAACGTATATTTCAATAAAACATCATTCAAACTGTTTTTTAGCTGTAGCCAGACTAAAAGTGAACCTTACATGAAGTTTTATAGTAAAGATTTAGAGTTGACTTATCTATTTAACGATTGATTTTAATTGCCTTCAAGTAAATATATCCCGTGCACTAAGATTCTTTTACATTGTACGTGTCATTAGTTAGTGCGTTTTACTAGGCTTCTTAAATTATTGTTTCAGACAGCTTCATAGAAAACTTAGTTCCAATAATGATGAAAAAAGAACCAAAGCCTGAAAGTTTCAATTTACATTCATTTTGTAAGACTTACAAACTGCTGTAGTTATTATCGTTGCAGTGCAGCAAAACCGCAATGCAAACGAATTTATGTAAACAATTATGAATAATGGCACGTCGTATTTTTGTGTGCTTCTTCAAAAACTTAATAAAATTTTTTTCTGAAATTATAATGAAACAGTTCGTACAATATGCAGTTAATATAAAACGCCTCTAGCGATCACTTTCTATGATGGATATGGTCCCATTTCAATCAAGTATTCTGCGATTACATCAAATAAGGATCATAATAATGCATTTGTAGTTTTTCTATAATTTTTTTTTCAATTGGGCAATAATAAAAATTTAATAATATAGTTAAATTTATTTTGAGGAAAATCATAAAACATAATTTCTTATTATTTAGTCTCATATAATGTTATTTTTCAATTTGTTTACGACATATAAAATCTTACGTCATTAGCAAACATTTTTGACTTAGTGAAAATTTCACTTTCCTTGAAACCAAAGTGCTACTTAAAATTTCTTTAAGAAAAATACGTACTTATATATCTGCTTTCTATTTAAAAAATAAGTCAGTCTTCAGTTAGTCAAATCTTTCTCGTTATTAGACACTTTACGAGTACCTAGGTAAAATTTTATTACGGTCGCTCAGTTAAATTCTGTAAAAATAGTTTATTCCCAATGATTCATCTTCAGGTAGTTAGTTTCAAAATTTAGAACACGTAATGAAAATAGATTATATGCACTTTATATATTATTTTGTGTTTGTACATTTTAGCATGTTTTATCAAGTATGCTTTCTTTTCATGTTTGATTTAATAATTAGTTATTGTTAATTTTTTAAATTCTCTTAATATTATACAGTATGTCCACCGATTAAATTCGGAAGAAAGGAAACTTTTTATCTGCAAGTTTTTTTCACGAAAAGCAAGAAATTTATACTAATTATAAGAAAATGGCTCAAATAAAAACTTTTAATTTTCATTCTCATACTAGGCTTTCAGAAACAAAAAGATCATAATCCGTAAAAGTAATTATAATCTACACCAGTAGTACAACCACACCAAATTTATCCAATATCCAATTCTATCCAATATATGCTTTACTAAAAGATAAATATGAAAGATTTTGAGAAATTACTTAAAAAAAAAAGTGAAAACATAACAGCACCTATTAAAAATTTTACTGGAAGATTATTATACTCTTCGCAACTAGGAAAGCGTTGGTGACTGAATTCTGAACGACTTTCAAAATGTCCATCCGTCCGTCCGTCTGTCTGTCGGTATGTCCGTCCGTCACGTTTCTTTTAAGCACGGTAACTTAAGAGTGAAAAGTCCGGTTGTATTTAATATTATTCTTCATTATATATATTTTTTGCTGTGCAAATTATGTAAGTATGGAAAACTATTATTAAGACCATAAGCAATAATCGTGATTTTTTTTGGAGTACTTAAAAATTTAATTTAGCAATTATAGAAAGTTAAAGAGCCAGAAAATTTCTTTGAATTTATCAAAGTAAAAATTATATAATTTGACAACAATCCCCAGATTATCGTACTTAATTTTTTTCTAAAATTGAATGTTTAAAGACTTAAAAAACATACTAAATCTCATTTCCTCGGTCAAAATAAATGACGAATATTGCTTGTGGTCTCAATAATAGTTTCCCATACATAGTTGCCCAGAAAAGTAGGATAACATACAAAAAAAAAATGTATTGTTAATTTTTTTGTTAAAATAAAACTTAAAAATATTTAAAAAAAACGATATGATTGTTTCAACGTATATTTTCACGTTTCGGCGAAGCGTTCGTTTTTTTTTTCAACTCTAATATACCGGATACCCACGAGATCAGTTACACCACCACATCTTTTATTTTTAAGGAATCACTACTTCCACATCCCAATTTCCCATCCAAGTCTCTTTAAACGAAAACATCTTGATATTATATTTGCACTCTAGTAAGCGAAACTAATCGCTCATAGAATTTTAATACAATATTTGAAATCGTCGATAATATGTGAAGTCGTCAGTTAAATTAAACCGTTCGAATGAAAATGTGCGCACAAATAAAGTGGCAGAAGAACAGATACAAAATTTTTTTTCTGTCAAATTTAAGTCTCGACGGTTCATTACATTCTAAACTTATTTCAACAAAAAAAAAAAATGTTTTACGATCACTATAATAGTAATACTTTTCGATTGACTAGTGCGGGCACTTACTAGGTATTATAAACTTAAATACGACTTTCATTTTTCCTGTGCAACCGTTGAACCGTTCGCATCATGTCTTTCTCAAAAAGAATATCCGAGCCAAAACTTTTGAACTTCATTGCACCTCAGCTTGTGAAAAGTACAATGGTGTAGATTGTACTAATTGTAAACCTGCGGAAGATTTAATAGATACTAACGGAACAAATGAAACTTTGGAAGTTGACGAAACAAATTCATTTGATGAGTCTTTACTATAAATAAAATTATGGTTACAATATTTATACTTTAAATAAAATAAGTATTATACTTGTAACTATATAAACTTATTTCGATCCTTTGAATCAGTTCTCCCACTTTCATCATTACCAAATAAGAATTGTGAAAAACAAAAATTTTCCGGAAAACTTTTTTACATTCTTAATCTAAAAATTATATTCAACCTTTAAAAATGGTATAACTATATAGGTTCCATATGTTTTTATAATAATATATATAGTTCACGCTCATTTTTTGAATTTTCATGTATTTTGTAATGTGCAAAAAATGTAGTACATTATTTATCGTGAAAAACTGCCTGCAACTCGGAAAATTAGCAAGTTACAAAAACATTCCAAGAGACAAAAAATATTTAGAAGTCCTCAATGCATACGTCTAAATTTTTCAAATTTTTAAGTTACTTATTTTAGCGCTACAATTAAAAAAAAAAAGGTGGTTTTTCATGTTTTTCCGGAAAAACTCGGTAAAAACACACTTTACAGGAAATCTGCAAATAAAAAAAGACTTATATTTCGATGATATATTCACCTGAATTTTTTCAGATTTTTTTTTCAACTTTTACATTTTCCCTCCCCCACTTTTAGGGATTTTGGAATGGCCATATCTCGAAAAACATGCATTTTTAGAAAAAATTCATAAGAGTAAAAACATATTATTTTGGGTCAAAAAGGTAAACATATTGTTTTATTACATTTTTGACCTAATTCTACAAGTTACGGAATCCATGATAAAAGAGGTGTTTTCTACCACTTCCGATCATCTCCTACTCTAATCTTTTTTCAACATTTTTATTAACGTCATTACAAACACAACAAGGTTTCATCAAAATCCATTCATTAGCACTCAAATTAGATGTTATGGAATCCAGATATATTTTATACTTTGATATGACAGAAAAAATTACATATATAGAGTGTTTTTAATTTTAATTTATTACTTATATTCCTTAAATTAACGGACGGAGCTATAGTCTCCTAATATCATTTGTTAAATCCGTTAAATAGTTCAACTGAAACAATTTGTATAAAATTGCATGAAAATAAAATTATTAAAATTCAACATAAATATTTAATAGTTTAAAAACTATATACTTATTTTGTGCATATGAGTAATATGAAAAATTGATTTATTTGATTTAATCAAATATCAATTTAGTCAAAAAATCCTTATAATCACACATGATGCTAGAAATCCCGAAATTAGATAGAGAAATAAAATGATTCTTTGGACCAAAGTAAATTTTTTTAAGTGGGACCATATTGGTAACAAGGTATTATAATGCAGTACTACCATTAAGAAGGAAGATATTGATAAGCTAACTTTGCATATCTGACAGGTAAAACTGAAATTACCGTCCATATATATTTTTTAATTGAAGGGTCAGATGTAACTAAAGTGGTTTTGAAAACAGTGAAATATTTAGCTCATCAAACTGTTAGGTCGGCTTATCGATATTTTCATTGTATTACTTCCTCCACGTAATGGAGGTTTTTGACGAGTGTTGAGACTTAAAGAAAATTACATTTTTTATGAGGGCCATAAAAAAGTATTATTTAAATTTTTTGCAGAGATTAATGTAGAGATATTTACTAGAAATCGGGCCAAAACGCACTACCGCCTCTACGTTTTCCACCTACTACGTCCCTCAAGCCGGTAATTTACTTAAAATATGTTAACCTCCATCTGTCATTTTTTTTTTTTGTTAAATGCTTATCACTGAGATAATAGACATTTTAGACACATAGTACCTTATATGACGATGATGAAAATTTGAAGTAGAATCTAAAACTAAAATAATATACAGGGTGTCCCATTTAAAAAATACCACTTTATCTTGTCGCTTCGTACAAAAACATGAACAAAATTTTATGTTAGTAAAAAATAATAGTTAATTTCATTTGGAACAACTTTTACTTTAACATTTGTTACTTTAACATTTTTTTTATTGTTTCCGAAAAATGTATAAATTAATAATGAACATTTAAATATATGGCTAACAATAAGTGTCTGTTGAGCATATTATTAGTATTATATTTATTTTTAGTAAGTATCACTTTTAATTTGATCCACTCAAAAATACCCATTTGTGGCTAACTTGAATCTGTCGGAAGCAGAAACTCCTAAAAGTGCTTGCTGTAAAAAATATAACGTAGAGGGCGCTCTAGCACAGTATAATAATACACAATCCGTGCATGCCACAAATATTGTAGAAAGTACCACACGTAAAACTATGCATTTCTGGCAACTTTTCACACATTTTGCCTTTTGAGAAAATAGTCGATTAATTTATTCTTTATGATCACGATTATTGTGAACCGTGACGGATAAATGGTCCCCCGAAGGATTTATAATAGATAGTCCGCTAAAATATGATGAATCACAGAGTTCTGGTGGATAAAGACTCTGGCATACGCGTGTATGTATGCCACAGTTTTGGAGTATCCCAGAAATGAGTTTGATGCACACACAGGTCTCCATAAATATGATGGCACATACACACACACACACACACACACACACACACACACACACACACACACACACACACACACACACACACACACACACACACACACACACACACACACACACACACACACACACACACACACACACACACACACACACACACACACACACACACACACACACACACACACACACACATGCATAAACGACACTTCAGGCAGACATATTGTTTATTATTTTTATAATATATGTTTTATTGAGGTTTTGGAAAGTGTTTTATGGAATTAAAATTTGCCTTTTAGATTTATAGAGGCCTTTTTTTCTTCATAACGGTTTCATCACAACATTTATCAAGGATGTTTTAAGAGTCTAGTTTTGTAATGGCCTTTAATAAGTACTAATGGGCATTGAAAATGTCTAGTTTTAAAAAGGATTTAAAATGCATTTATTGCAAATATGTTAAAACCATAAAGAATAATTTAAAGCCTCTTTAAATCTAAATGGAATTTAAGACGTTCATAAAACTAATTAGCTTTATGGAGAGTTTTATGTAGGTTATGATAAATCCATTACAAATACATATTATCCTAGAAGCCAATTAGCTTTATAATTAGGTCTTACAGATTGCTTTAAAATGTACATATAAGAGCAAGTATACTTGAAGCCTAAAAGGCCTTGACTACAACATCAATAAAGCACATGACTATTTCCTAACTCTGACAAACCTTTCTTAAAACCTCCTCAAGTCCAAATGACTTTTAAATTGTTCCTTGGGTTTGTTGGTCATATACAGTGTCCAGTTAGGATTCCCTCGGAAGATTGTGCAGAAAACGGCCAACTTTATAAAAAAACTTTCTTAACAAAACTTTCAATGTTTTATCTCTATTTTCTATTTTCAATTATACAAGGTGTCACAAAACCCAAGAAAGTATAATTTTTTTAAATTGAACACCCATTTTTTTGGCGCCAGTTAAACCTCCAAGAGTCCTGTATTACACCCTAAAATGTTTTGCCAATCGGATGCAGCGTTGCCAAGTTATGATTTTTTTCCTGTATTTAACCTCCCCACTTTGTGGGAGGTTACTAAAATTGGTCCAAAATCGAAAATTGAGAAATCTTTACGTTTTGAGGTTCCAGGAACCCAAAAAAGTGGTTTTTGAAAAATGTCTGTGTGAGTGTGTTAGCAAGATAGCGGAGAAACTACTAAACGGATTTGGATGAAACTTTGCATGAGGGTTTCTTTAGTGCTCCAGAAGATCTGGTTGCCATGTTGGTACAACAACTTGTTTATTTTATGATTACCTATAATTTGTAATCGAACCACTGAAAAGCAGTAAAAATTCCGATGTCAGCGATATATCACACTTGCACCCTTTCGATTTGGTTTCCGTGAAAAAAAAATTAAAAAACAAAGCAAGTTGAGATCGGATTACGTTTAGTGCCGTTATGATGGCACACAATTTAGTGCTCTTTTCGGCTTTAAAGATCCACCTGAAGCGGCGGGCTAGGGGCGGGGACTTTTAGTATGTTTACCTCCTAACTACCCCGAACACATTCCTGAAGAGGAAAATCCCCCCTCCCCCTCAATGTCCTTTACAATCCCTTTTTGGACATTCATTGATTGGACTACAGTACGTCTATTTGAACAATAAAAATACTATTCTTCCACTGGTTGTGGAAGTAATAATATACTAATATACTTGGGTATCTATGCCTTGCATATATATATGTATTTAACAACGATTTAACATAAGTATTAATTTACAGTTGAATTTCGCGAGACCCACCCTGTACACTGTACACCGCACATTCACTTTTACTTTTAGATATCGCTTTAAAGAGCCTGTTTGTTTTTATTCTCGTTCTAAAATAAACCAGCTTTAAAATCGCAAGCTATCTCCTTTGTACTATTTATTTGGTCCGTCTTATCAGGCCTGTCTTTTGTCAGATAAAAGCAATTGACTTAATCCAAGTGTAACGTAAATAGAATAGTAAAATGGAGCCACGTGACATAATCGCCAACAGACACGCCGGCAACATAAGGTTACAATGTTTAAAGATGATAAAAAAGCGTTTACCTATTAACGAGCTTACAAGGAACACTTAGGAATTGCGTTGGGTCAATATAATCATCACCCACACTATTAATGTGCCCATTACAGAGCGCATAAAGATGATACCGATATGACCTTGACCTTAACTCGAAGCGCGCATGCTCAAGGGCAGGTAAAATTGTGCTCCCGATCAATAGCACTGTCGCTGCTCAATCTCAACACACACGCCGACGACATCGCCGAGCACATGGCCACCGAATTGATAAATCAATTTCAACACCCTGTGTTTTTGTTTCCGCTAGAATTGTTTGTTTGAGCTCCCTAAAACACCTCGGTGTATTTCCAGATATTTAAAGGCTATAATAATAGGTAGGCACGAATTTTCTCGCCTCTGAATATACGTAGATATCAAATCTTGAGGTTATGTATGAAATTATGTAATGAATTATAACTTATTCACTAAGTAAATGTTTGTATACGTGATTTATTCTGTTATACAGGGTGATGCAGCTAGAACAACCCAGGTCGATTACTAGAAAGCTAAAAGCGATAGTAAATAGACAGTCCCAAAGACTATATATATTTTGATATTCAAAAGACGTTGTTGACTATTAGTAGGGTAGAGTGTGCAAAATACGTTTTAATGACTAACTTTAACCACCTATTACTCTGGTTTAAATCGTGTTATTAGATCTCTCTAGGTACGATTTTTAAAGCTTGAAATGTGTACTTTAAGATGCTTCAATGGGATTTACTCCAAAAATTAAACTAACCCTCTCACTTTTACGAAAATAAAAACAAAATTTTTTTTGCTCGAAAATTCGTAAAATTATGGGTAAAATAAACGTTAATAACTTTTATAAAAAAATTATTTAGCCTACCTATTCAGCATACCTTTATAGTAGAACCTCAAAGTAAGTAAATCTGATGTAAAAAATATTTTTGAAATATATATAAACCTACGCTTTTCACGAAATATTGAAAAAATCAATTTTTTCGGTAAATCGACTCAATGTTGATTGTTTCTAAAATTTGTATCCTGTTTATAATATCGAAAATATTCACGTGGTACAGGGCCGTGAGGAGTCAAATTATAATGCCTGAATATTAGAAAGAGATTGAAAATAAAACGACATCTTCGCGCCAAGCAGTACGCATCATCTGTCCCGTTCGCTGCGCTGTGTGTGTGTGTGTGTGTCCATAGAGCATCACATACGCACAAAACAATCATCAGTAACAGTGAAATTTACTGAGAACTTTCCACTTCTTATTGGCAAAGGACCCATGGGCGCAGCCATGCCCCCCCCCCCCCCCCCAAGCCATCTTCCATGAGCCAAAAAATAAAGAAGCAGTACAAAGCAGTATCTAAATTATCCCTTGAAATAAATATTTTGTAATTAATGCCAATATTATCTAATAGAGGAATCTACATACACATCCGTTTTCAACCATTTTCTGAAAAATTTTCCTCATTCTCTGGGGAGGCCGGTTCTATTGCCCCCCTCCCCAAATGAATTTTCTGGCTGCGCCACTGAAGGACCCTTTCTTTCTAATAATGAAAACAAACAGTACTTTATAACCATGCTTGGGAAACACTTGGAAGCGAATGGCCACACTGTGATTCATGCTACAGATGATGCTGACACTATTATTGTAAAAACAGCCCTGACCTTGGCAGAAGAAAGGCATGTAACAGTTGTTGCTGACGACACAGATATTCTAGTACTTTTGATTTACCATAATACACGAAATATTTGTTTGCAGTCATCTACGTTCAGTGGTAAAAAAACGTGATATTAAATCGATGCAATATGTGCTTGGCGAAAATTATTCTCTTTTCACATGCTTTAACTGGATGCGATACCACAAGCTCCTTATTTGCTAAAAGTAAATCGGCAGCATATCGACATTTTTGGAAATGTGAGGAATTTAGCATTTGCGCTACTCTGTTTGGATCAGATAACGCAAACAGAAAGGAACTCACAGATATTGGCACCAAAGCATTGGTATCATTGTACGGTAGAAATCCAGAGACAGACTCGGAACCTACTACGGTGTAATATCTACTTGAAAAAAATCACAACTGCCAAAAGTGAATTTAATATTGCAAGATTGCCACCTACAGAAGATGCTACTGTTCATCATCTTCTCCGCGTACATTTACAATGTCTGCTGGAAAATTATGAACACCAATATGGCCAATCCAGAAGAGTAGGAGTCCAACTGCAGCCCATAACATGTGAAATAAGCCCTGCACCAGAGTTATTACTAAACATGATCCGCTGCACTTGCAAAACGGATAGAAATGAGACGTGTGGTAGTAGTAGATGTACGTGTCGACGTAGTAGTGTGGAATGTACTGTAATATGTTGTAACTTGTTCTGTTGGAGATTGCACGAATAGTGCACTGAAAGAAAGTGATTTAGAAGAAACTGAAGAAGACTATTTGATTTAGCTTTTCTCTTATGTAACATGTAAGATTGATGAAATACATATGCATTTATATTATAAAACGCATTTTGATAAACAAAAATATGATTTTCAACACTGCATAGGCTTTCAGTTTTTCGGCCACCATTTTGTTATTTATTTTATTTTTTTAAACCAATATTATAATCTTTTTCTGCATGAAATGTTCTGTAATTTGATACAACACACGATTTTTTATGATTTTTTCAAAATGGCGACAGAAAACTCATTTTGCACGCTCAGATTTTTCTAGACTTTTAGTATGTCAAAAAGATAACAATAACGAACTAAAAAATTCAAACCCCGTCTTTGAGGGAATTAGTTTCACCTATTGGCATATATCTACTATACTATATTACGGTATGACCGTCAAGAGTATGAGAAGAAAGATTTAGATGACAGGAAGTTATTGTTATTGCAGCAGTCTTAAAAAAATGTTTTAAAATGTGTTTGAACCGCCTTCCATGTCACTCCAATGACTCTCTTAAGTTTAGGAGATCTAGATTTGTCTGAGTAAAGGAGACGGGGCCCTGCAGTTTATAGTGGAATCCGAACCACTTCTTGGGGAAAATTTACTCTGAAAAATGTTTTCGCTGTGTGGGGCTCGAACCCATTTCGCTAGGTGCAATATTGCAAGCTAGAAGCCAATTTTTTGACAATTAAAGATCTTTTATTTTATTTAGTTATTGTACATGTCAGTATATAAGCATTTATTTCATTAGTATACAATATATGAAAAAGCTACGCGACAGCAGACGCGGGAACCACGCGATGTCACGCAGCGGCCAGGTGTTGTGGCAGAAATGCTTCCATATACGATAATGAGAGAATATATGCAAGTTTCTGTACAGCTCACTTGCGTTTTAATTTTGGATGTTAACTTGAAATAATGAGACGACTCGAGTTTTTGTAATTTTATCATATAAGAAGTTTATATTTATCTCTTACATAAACTAATTTATTGCGCATTTTTAGTACGCAGTGCTTAAAACGCAAGTATGCAAGGTTAATTAAATATATTGCTTTACTTACATCAAAGAACAAAGGTCACTAAGCCCTTACCTGAAAAAAGAAATAAATATATTAGTTTTCTATAAAATAAAACAAAAAACTAAAAAACTATATTTATTATTTACTGAAATAAATTTTGAATAGAATTGCAGTAATTTTATTGTTTTAATTTGTTTTATGTTTAATAATAAGTGCTATGAGCAGTTTTGGATTAAATCGGTCAATTGCTTCTTGTAAAATTTTAACAATTTATTTTTCAACACTGAAATTTTCTGCTATTTTTTTATTATCTCCGGTCCTAGTAGCCTTATCGCAATAATAAAAATACCAAATTGTTCGCAATAAAATTTTGAATAAGACTAGGCCTTTGAAGAAATTTTTTCTACCGACTTCGGAAATGTTCTATATACATTGAGAAAAAAATGTTGCCTCTCACAGAGACTATTCTTTGGTACAAAACTGCAAGTTTAAGAAGGCGCCAACATTTTTTTTGAAAAGCACCAGTTTTGACCCGTTTTGGGCCAAAAATCTGAAAAATGGACAAGCAGAAAATGTTGGCATATGGTTTTCCAGCAATGAGCATTGACAACAAAAATTTTCCGCCTGGTCAGAAAGTGTTATACTACGTTCCAATTTTGGTCATAAATTGATGTCGCCAGTGCTGCCAATCGCACGGAGAAAAAATGTTGGCATATATCGAATGTTGATCGCCAAGATACCCTTTTCAACTAGCACCAAGCCCCAAAGTGTTATACTCTGTTCAGCAATTCAATATTTTTTGGGGCGGCTAGCGCCAAAACGGACAGGGGGAGAGGTCTGACTCACATAAGATAAAATACTCTGAAAAATATTTGCTAAAACATAACAGCAATGCCAACATGTTATATCCCAGGCTCCATATATGTATCTATGTAGCTGTCTCCTAGACTATAAGCCAACATTCCCTAGTAACGAAATTAGACTTCTTGATCGAATGTTTTAATTTATAATTAATGTAAAAAAAAGCAATAAGTACTTACATAAATGTCAAATATAAAATTCAAAAAATATATCGGTTTAATCATTTTACCAAAGGTCAGTAGAAAAAAATCATGTATGCAACACGTAGGAAAAGCGTTTTTTCCATATGCGTAATACGAAAAAAAAACTTTTCCTAACTTGTTGGGCAAATAGCTATTTGTAACAAATTATTAGTTTGTAAAAAAAAGAAAACCACCAAAAATTACCTTTTTTGACAATTTAAAAAATATAACGTAATAATGAATCAATTTTAACTAAAGTTGGTGAAAGTATTTCCTTTATTATACTAAATTTTAGCGGAAAATATTTATTCGAACGGCTAAAAACTCATAATTTCCATCGCTTATTGTTTAAGTACATCGACTCGTACGAGAAAAAAATTTTTTTTTCAAAATTAAGCTCAATAACTTGATAATATTATTGGACTTGAACAGAAATATTTCGACCCTTACAATTTTTTGCTAAAGTTAATAGATTAAGAGTAAAAAATTCTTGAATGTTTAAAATGACACAAATTACCTAACTTTGACAAGCTGTATCTCAAAAACTGTTCATAGGATCGGCTTGATGTAATAAGACCTTTTGATCAACATGACTTGCACTACAAAATAGCAAAGTTCCAGCCTTTTCCACGAAAACACCATTTTCATCGGTTTTGTTCCGGGGTCCTTTAGTCTATTTTAAGATTATGTATTTATAATAATTCTTTAATATTCTTATATCTTTTTAACACACTGAATATATATTTTTGCTACATTTTTAGAATATATAAAACCGCTGTCCAAGGAATCATTACTTCCACATCTAGATTTTCTATCCAAGTCACTCACAACGAAAAAATTTTGTATGTGGAAATAATTGTTTATGGAACTTTAATAATATAATATTTGAAATCCTCTACCTCAAAAACCCATAAAACGATACCCCTCATCGGTAGCGGGGTGGAGGTGGTAGTGGGGGTGGATGAAGTAAAAAAATATTTTGAGGTTTCTGGTTCTTGTACATATACTAAATCACATTTTTTTTTTCATCCCCTTTAATAATGGTGGGGGTGGGGGTGGTAATGGGGGTGGCTAATGCCAAAATTTTTTTTGAGACCTTAGCTTCTCTTGTATATACTAAATACCAATTTTATGGACTCTTACCTGCTTGATTTACCTATTTACCCCAAATTTGCCCCCAATTTACCCCCCAACCCTTTGACGGAACAAGAAGAAAATATAAGATCTCGTTAAACTACATATGTGTACCAAATTTCAAGTCAATATCTCAAACGGTTCCAGAGTAAACGTGCGCACAAAAAAAAGTTACAGTCCGACAGACAGACAGAAATTTTTTTTCTCTCAAACTTAAAATCTCGACGTTTCATGACATTCTAAGCCTATTTGAACAATACAAATTTTTAAAAAATTTTTTGCCGTTACTATACTTCCACTGGATGTGGAAGTAAAATTTAATACCTATCTTCTATATTATATTAATAGTCCGGTTGCCAAAACCAGTACTATAAAATTTTGTATTCAGTTTTTTTTTTATTTCTGAATTAGTACAAGGACATATTAAGCTTCAATAAAATGGATGATGACATTCTGTCACCCTTGGGCAACTCGATATATTCATTATGGCGGCTATAACTTACCTTAATTTGAAAATGATCTTTTCATGCAAGCTTGGTATGTTAAACTATATGTTTTTTAGGATGCAGAGTTCAAAAACACCATTAAAATTGTATTAGGAGATTAGTATACAAAAAAAATAATTTCTCAAGCATAAGCAATGTAATTTCTGTAATATTGCGACAATTATAATATGGTAATTTCTCTTGGTATAAAAAGAAAACATTCATGAACCAAGACTAACAAAATGTTGTCTAGATAGAGATCAGCCCTTTTTTTAAGATATGGAATCAGGTGTAGTATCTTCAATTAAGTCTTCATCCTGTTCCACTTCTACTTCAGCAAATCGTGTGAAATCATTGGAACAGAAAGTATTTATGCATGAACAAAACATGGTGCATGGTAGGCTGGCACTCCTGTAACTACATCGATTGCTCTTGCATGGCAATACACTTTCACAAGAGCACTTAACCAATTTCAGAATTTCCGGCGGTGCAACTTCAATATTCTCTGGCAAAGTTGTGGGTAGCAGATATCTCAAGTTTTGATCCTTGTAGAACCCGCGAAGCAGTGGATCCAAATTTGGTGGGTCAGATTCCATTGAGCTTTTCCAAATGCAGGTTTGTAAGTGAGCTCGCTCAAGGTTTTCTTCAAACGCTGAATTTGTTGGTGGCAGTGAACACAGTTTCGGTAGTTGTGATTTCACACTTCCAACTTTGTCAGCCCACAGTTTGACCCGAGCCTCTGAAGTTGTGTTACACTTACTTGCTCCGTAACATGCAGCCGTAAACTTCGATGCTTGCCTCTTCATGTCATACAGATCAGCATGTAGATCTCCAATCAATGACAAGGAGTGTCTTCTTTTCAAAACATTAATGGGTTTATTCTTCCCAATGCCATAACACATGACAGTGGTATCACATCCAGTGATAGCATCAAGTGCTAGCACATCAGGTATTATTTTCTCGTGTTTAATAGCAGATGCTCTAATGTCAATTAGTGTACGACCCTGGACAGGTGATTCCATCAGAATTGTTGCAGATATCTTCTCAAGGTTGTAGAAGTACAAAAGAAGCAGAAAAACATCTGTGACATCTGATATGACGACAACCTGCTTGTCTTGCATCATCAGCAGCCAGGATAGCTTGCTGTACAAGAATCGTATCTGCTTCTTTCGTGCCTTCATGTTACTTCTGCACGATACACGTCATAAGGTTCTTGTTGACCTGTCAAAATTAGCCTGTATTTATTGGTCTTTTTTTTTTTAAACGATTCGTCACCTACAATGCTACTGCAAATCAGTTCAATCAATTCTTCTTGTTTTCATTTGAGCTCAAAATATCTCTCCGTGAAGGCAGAAGTGTTGTATATGTGAGTACAACTCTGGTTACTCCTGTAGATCTACCTGATCTTGTGTAGTCTTTAGTACTATACTTCTTGTATCGGTCAAAAACAATGTGCACATTTCCATGCTGCAAATGTATGCTTTTAGATGTTTTGAGTGCCTTTATGAAGTCCTCTACAGTCCTATTTCCTGGTCACTGTACACACCTTAACAGTGCAGACCCATCAACAGAGCTGGGCCAAGTACACAAAAAATGTACTCGAATACCAAGTACCAATTACTAGAAATGATTTCCCACAAAGTACAAAGTACCGAGTACTACCATAATTTTTTAGGTACTTAATTACAAGTATTCGAGTACAAGTACTTGAACCATCCAAGTACTTCATACGAATACATTAACACTTAAAATTTGAATGATGGTAAAAAGAGGAAGTAAGACATACTTTTTATTATATTAATGTCACAATGTTATATTAATGCTTAATATTAATGAAGTTACTAAAATAAAATGTACTTGTTAAGAAAAAAAAATCAAATTAATACAGTTAAATTCAAAGGTGTTTGTCGTGCTTACTGACTTGCTACTTGCTATTGGTTTATTTTATTGGTTTTCATGATTACCAATTTTTTGAAGTTTTCATCACTTAGAGCATATCATCTAGGAATTTGTAAAGTTCTAATTCAATTTTAGGTCTCTTTAAGTATTCCTCAATGTTGCAACTAGGATGTGTGCTAGGTGTTACAGGATTAACTGTATCTCCCATTTTCTCAAAATCAAAAAATCCATCCGTGTCACTTCTAGAACCAGGATCTGTTGCCTGAAGTCCTATAACTCGGGAATAAATAATACCAGTATCGAACACCTCAACACTACCAACGTTTAAGTGTTTCTTTACTGTAGACCCGCTTACAACTAATCTGAGCATACGCAACAAAAATAAAAATAACATTAGATATATTTTTGAACTCCGCATCATAAAAAACATATAATTTGACATAGCAAACTTGCATGAAAAGATCATTTTTAAATTAAGGTAATTTATAGCCGCCATATTGAATATATCGAGTTGCCCAAGGGTGACAGAATGTCATCATCAATTTTCTTGCAGCTCAATATGTCCTTGTACTAATTCAAAAATAAAAAAAACTTAATACAATAATTTTGGGTTTACATGAAATATACAGTTTGGCAAACCGGACTATTATTACTGTTATTTGGAAGCGCCCCGTATTTTGCTTTCTGGGATCTGGCGACCTTATTATGAAATGTATAATATTGCAATTGCACTTAGCAACTTACGTTCTCATAATATCTGTATGTAGCAGTACGTTCTATTTCGATGTCAAACGTGACCTTCGCGTTTAAACTTGAACTGTTCTAATGATTACATCAAAAATATTCTCAACGCTCGCTGGCGCTGCGCTGGGAGCGATGATCTGATTATGTTTACCTGTGTTGCAAATTAAATTTTTATAAAATTTTAAACATTATTAAAGATATTATTTTTTAAATGAAATTTTGTTCCAGCATGCCCGAGGCGAGATATTTTATGAATGTATTTTGGGGAATCGTTTTCGTGCTTTTAATAAAAATTCTTTCTCTACCCTACATCGGCTGAACATGAAAATAATCTGAAATATTAATTGAGTTTATATGAAATTTATTCACGGCAAAAAATGTATAAGAGAAATATTTTCAACGCGGAGGAAAATCAAACCAGTAGTGAATGATTAAATAACTTTATATACAATATACATGTCACTGATTAACTTTCTTTTAGTTTAGTTTAGTTTGAGTTATTCGGACTGAATGAAATAGTTGTTTCTTTGGCCTCAGAACTAAAATCAAGTCTCTGAATAAATATATTGAAAAATTCAGTACCTACGTCGTGTATTTTAACATGCTTTTATTAGGTCGACCTGTAACTAACAATCTATGTATGTATAGTTGAAGTATTCTTAATAGTGTTTAAGGCAAATAAGTTATATCAGTAAACAGCACCAAGTAATATCAAACTTTATTAAAGAATCTGTTCAATAAAATTACTATCACAACGTAAAGGGTCCTACATTTTAAAACTAAACGATTACGTAAACTGCCAATTTTGTATATTTTTCTGTCTTAATCAAAAGAGAGAGGTAAATAATACAGGGGAGTATGGACAGTTTTAATATTTATTTAATAGGGTCGTTGACCATTTTTTGAAAATTTTATATTCAAGTACTTTACTAAATTTTATTTGACCCGTATTTTTTTATTTTACAATCTAAAGTCATTTTAATAATGAAATTAATTATTTATAAGAAATTTTGAATTCGCGCCCAGAGGTGAGCACATGCGCAGTTAGATAAAAGAATAATCGACGGGCGTCGTTTGCTTTGCTTATTTGCTCTAATTTGAGTGCTAATAAACGGATTTTGATGAAACCTTGTGCAACGTGTTTGTAATGACGTTAATAAAAGAGTTGAAAAAAGATCAGAGTAGGAAATGATCGGAAGGGGTAGAAAACACCACCTCTTTTATCACGGGTTTCGTGATTTGTAGAATTAGGTCAAAAATGAAAGAGAAACAATAAATTTCCATTTTTTTAGCCCAAAATTAGGTGTTTTCACTTTTGTGAATTTTTTCGAAAAATGCATATTTTTGGAGATATGGCCACTCGAAAATTTCTAAAAGTGGGGAAGGGAAAATGTAAAAGTTGAAAAAAAAATCTGAAAAAATTTAGGTGAATGTGTTATCGAAATACAACTTGCAACTTTTCTATAAAGTGTGTTTTCACCGAGTTATTCCGGAAAAACATGAAAAACTACCCCCTTTCTTTAAAATTGTAACGCTTTAAAAATATGTAATTTAAAAATTTGAAAAAATTCAGACGTATGCATTGAGGCCTTCTAAACATTTTTTGTCTCTTGGATTTTTTTTGTAACTTGCTAATTTTTCGAGTTACAGGCAGTTTTTCGTGATAAATAATGTACTACATTTTTTGCATAAAAAATACATGAAAATTTGAAAAATGAACGTCATTTATGTATATTATTATAAAAAAATATGAAACCTATATAGTTACACCATTTTTAAAAGTTCAATATAATTTTTAAATTTTCATGTAATTTTTAAATTACATATTTTTAAAGCGCTACATTTTCAAAGAAAAGGGTAGTTTTTCACGTTTTTCCGGAAAAACTCGGTGAAAACGCACTTTACTGAAAAGTTGCAAATAAAAAAAGTCTTGTATTTCGATGATACATTCACCTGATTTTTCAGATTCTCTTTTCAACTTTTACATTTCCCCTCCCCCACTTTTAGGAATTTTCGAGTGGTCATATCTCCAAAAATATGCATTTCTCGAAAAAATTCACAAGAGTAAAAACATATTATTTTGGGCCAAAAAATTTCTTTCTCATTTTTGATCTAATTCTACAAGTTACGGAACCCGTGATAAAACACCTCTTCTACTCCTTCCGATCATTTTCTACTCTAATCATTTTTTCAACTTTTTTGTTAACGTCATTACAAACACACTGCCCAAGGTTTAAACAAAATCCATTCATTAGCACTCAAATTAGAGATTTTGGTCATTTTAGCGCTCCGTTGACTCGACTAATAGACTAAAGAATATTATATGTAGCTGTTAGTGTTAGTATCGATGTGAGTCATTGTATTTTAAAGAAATACTAACCTCAAATTTTTAACATTTCGGGATTCGGCACTTAAATAGTTCAAATTGTCTACATAAAACTCGTGTACCATATAAAAATCCACTATGGGTAAATTCTCTGAAGTAACTTTCACAAAATTAGGTTCCATTATAAACAAATATTAAACACACAATGTAAACGTAAACAACAAATCAACACATAAATGAAAACATGGAAATTCTCTAGAATTGAATTCTCATTATATACGTCATCATTTACCGCCTTTTTATTTTCAAAACCAATTTGTTCTTACATATGATGATTAGAACTTTTTTTTAATATGATATATACAATGAATATTTAATATACTGTTTGATCATATTATAACAATATTTTGTAAATTTTGTTGATGGAAACGACCCTATTATATCACTGTTTCCGGTGTTTCCAAAGATCGTGTCGGCATTTAAACACGCGATTTTTAAACATTTCGCATACTGTAAAATACCACATTCTACAACAGTTACTTAATTCGTGGGTAACTGCTTATAATAAATTTGTATGAAATAGAAAATATTGCTCTATTTTTTTGTCAATACAGTATAAATATTTACAGGCAGAAAAATTTAATCACCGACCAAGTATTCAAACAATGTTTCTATATTCAATTCTGATGGTATATTCCAAAAGAATGTGTTAATGCTCGGCTATTTAATCGCATATGGCAATTGAAATTATCTGGGAAGCCAATTATGCATTAATACCGCTGCAAAAAATGCTCCTTATTCTGCAAATTGTTTGTATAAGGTGTCAATTGTGTTACATAAACTATGGGAAAGACGGCTTATCTGCTTGAATATTACGGTAAAATTTTTTATATCGAGTTTGCCTCAAGAATTTCATCATTATTGCTAAGAACATGTAATGAGGGGTTTTGTAATTGCTGTTTTCCCTGTTTTCTACAACTTACTTTTAACAGTTTATCATCTACTGTTAGATATTATTTTCTCCTATGTCCACAAGTGAATTACAAATTTGGTTTTCGGTCTGTTGTTTAAATGTATATATTTAATATCTAGTCCCAGAAATAGTGTTAAAGACACTACCAAAAAAAAACCCGCTGCCCAAGGAATCACTACTTCTACATCCAGATTTCTCATCCAAGTCTCTTACAACGAAAAAAATGTCGAAACTCTATTTGCAGTCCACTATGTGGAAATAATTGTTTATGGAACTTTAATAATAAAATATTTGAAATCGTCTACTCGGTAGTAGGGGTGGGGTTGGTGGTGGTGGGAGTAGCTGATGCTGAAAAAAAAAAATCGATGCTGTTGGTTGTTGTACACTCACCAAATCACAGTTGTATTTTTTATCCATTTTAATAACGGGGTGGAGGTGATAGTAGGTGTTCCTGATGCTAAAAAAAATTTAGACCTTGATTTCCCGAACATACACTAAATCCCAGTATTATGCTTTACCTACCATTTATCCCCCAATCCTTCAACAGAATAAGATCAAAATACAGGGTGTTTCTTATTGACGTGCTAATATTTCAGAGTGTAATCCCCAAGGTCATTTTATGAAGAAAAGTTCATATGAACATATGTCCGCAACGGCTTGAATTTTTTGCCATAGATTTTTTTTTCAAATCGTTGTTTTTTAATATCTCAGAAAGTACTTCAGATATTATTTTCAATTTTGATATGCGTTAATGGTATATAAAACCACATATTTTAGTTAGAAAATTTATTTTATCGCTCCACCAGTGGCGTCCCTGCAAACATGTCATGTGATATTTTTATCAAAAAAAGTGGTACGCCAATGACATTTATCCATGTATTTTTCTGATTAGCCCGGTCAATTCCACATGAAAACGGTGCATTAATACGCCTATTGTGATTTCCGTGGAGGTTTCGTTGTTACACGCTGAATTTGATATAAAATTAATGATGATATACTGATGTTTCAAAATCTCAAATCCGTCAAAAAATGTCCTACTCAAAAGGTCATTATAATCAAAAAACGAGTTATTTCTTAGTGCATTAGGTGTTTTGATATTTCTACTTCTGAGTAATTGCAAATCTTCTTAACCATGAATAGACCTAGTCAAAATAAGTAGATTTTCGAACAGACCCCCGAGAAGTCATGCCTGCTCCCCCTGCCCCCCCCCCCCCCAAGAAGCTACCTGTATCTGCCTAAATCAGTAATGAATTGAATGAATGAATCTTTTGTCTGTATTCTAACTTTATTATAAATTTATTATAAACTGAATAAAGATTTTAATAACCATCGTAGAAAAAATTTCTTGTACAGATATCCGTTTCACAGCAGACTAAACTCAAATTTCGAATAAAAAATGTCTTTGCGTCTGTAAGTGTGTGAGTGCGTGTATATGTATGTGTGCGTGTATATCGTTTCTTGTAAACATGATAACTTCTGTTAGACTTAAAATATTTAATTACAATTTGGAACATACGTAAAACAGCATATTACAAAAATCTCTATTAATAATCAGAGCCCTACAAACTCTCACTTCATAATAATCTTATTAAAAATATCATGCTCCATATTTTAGGATAACATGGATATATCATCTAATCTATTACCACCCCCACTCTCTGCATATTGCATCCTGAGAAATATAATAGAGCGCATCGTTTTGATTATCCTTATATGTTCTTAAGCAAATGCCAATGGAGATATCTCCTGTTATTTTTATACTTCATATATAGTCAATAACATGTTCGCAGGTCAAGTAGACCGTGTTTATGTCCATTTCCTTAAACAATTCTCATTAACAAGCCCGTGCGTAGGCTGCTACATTTAGGCCTGTGTCGCACAAAAAGCACGAAAAAAAAATTCATTAGTCAGCCCGTTATAAAAGCCCCCAATGTGCTACACAATTTAACTCAGTTGTTAACTTTCCAGGCAGTATTTTACGGCTCGATTAGAGAAAGCCTCGTGGCTGGTATTGATCAGTCAGTGAGAACGCACCGTTGGTTTCTTTCAATGACGAAGGTTACTTCCGAAAGTGCGTGTGCGTGCGTGTACACGATGCCAGCTGCGTGTCGCACCCGTGTGCGATCTGGTGTCGCGTTTTACGAGTTTGCCACCGAAACAATCACGGGTACATCGAAATCCCACTATACACCACCGCCACCGGTCCGATAGGTATCTACATGATATACGGTTATGGGAAATAAGTTGTCTTTAATACTTCTACATTATGCCCGACATGTTGCCCGATTTCCATACTCTGATAATGTCAGCGGAATTATTTACGAGGTGTCCACGAATACTTTTATGAAGTTCGTAGGTATTACCAATATGACGGTTTGATAGACGCCACTTTGGTATTAGCCGGTATTATCCTCAAGCAATGAATTAATTTCTCAATTAACTACTTTAATGCATTTTATGAAAATTAGTTTAAAAAACTCTTAAAAGCAAGGGATTTGGTACTTATATTAACTTTTTTTATCTATCGTTTGGAAACTCGAAACAATGCCTCGATTTATTCAAAAATAAATATTACTGTAGGCATATATAATACGTGATGCATTCTCGCCATTTCAGTATTCGTATAATTCATCATATTTACTAAGACATTCGAATAAAAAGAACGAAAAAATAAAATAAATTCATTGAAACACTAAAAATCGAAGAAAAATACGATGAGATGATTTTGAATACCAACAACTTACTTTATGTCAACAAATATTGTTTTGAAAATGATGTTTGTAAAAACGTCATTTATTCCAGGATAACTAGATTTATGTGTTCAAACATTATTAGTCAATACTGCTAAATAGTAGTGCTCGGTGCCCAGATATACGCATAAAAATAAGTTCTGTGGGGGTTTCGTTGTTACAAGCTGAATTTGATATAAAATTAATGATGATATACTGATGTTTCAAAATCTCAAAGCCGTTAAAAAATGTCCTGCTCAAAAGGTCATTATAATCAAAAAGTTATTTCTTAGTGAATTAGGTGTTTTGATATTTCTACTTTTGAGTAATAGCAAATCCTTTTAACCACGATCATATCGTATGCTATGTTGTCTACAAAATAGATTTTAAACAGTAAATAAAAATATTCATTTAACAAATTGACCTCAGATCGGTGAAAACTTGTAAACAAAAGTATCGAGCACTCAACATAAACGTAACTTATTATAAAAAATTAGTACATAAGTATACTTAAGGTGTAAAACCTTTATATATATCATCAAGACAAAAATTTAAAATAGTGAAAATATTAAAAACAGGGTATTTACACATCCAAACAAAAGAGACCTAAAGTGTTTACTTGCGAATTGTTTTTAACTGCTCTTCGATGGCTGCAACTTCTTGATCCTAATTGAAAACTACGGTCAGATATCCAATATTATCCATCTACCATGAAAAAACAATCTTTAATAATTTTTGGGTATAATATCTGTTTTTTCATGGTAGTTGAATATCTGATTAGGATCAACTTTTCTTAATAACGATTGTCGATATTGTAATAAATAAAGGTACTTTACTCTTGAGCAAAATTTACATTTTTCGACAAACCTCGTATATGACTGCGAAAAATTGATATCTGATTATTTCATTTTGGGTTTTAGGCTATGCAAAACTTTTTATCAAGAATAACTTTTTTTCATAAAACCAATAATAAAAAAGTTTCCCATATGGTGCCGACTTAGTTGGACACACTGTATATTCTCATATTACTGGGTAATGTAAACAAACATGGGGAAATACAGTACAGTATAAGCTACCTCGTATCTTGCGAATGCAAATATACCTATAGTTATTAGCAGACGTTTGCAATTCCCGATTACTTTTTGAAATTCCCGTCTTTTTCCCGTTTGGACTAAATCCCCGTCATTTTGCCGGTTTTCTCAATGTTCCCGGTTGGTAGACACTCTGGCTATTGTAGAAAATTTAGTCAGCTTTAATTTTGCATATAGCCACTTTTTGATTAGGGCTATAATACTCCAGGAAAATTAGCATTTGACCTGGACAAAATTAGTAAAAATCTGAATTTTTGCATAGACGTTGAGATGTCCCAAACCCAAATCCACAAAAATTCCAGCATGGCTACCAAAGATATTGAAGGTCAAAGTTTTTTTGCAAATATCTCGCGTCCTATGCATCGGATGCCCATGAGATCAATATGAAAATTGTAGAGAATTATTTACAAGTTGTCTTTTTTATTTTCATGTTTTTTTTTTAACGTTGACCTTGAATATCTCGAAAAGGGTGAGGTTTTGGGGAAAAATGCAAAATATCAATCTTGTAGACAATTAAATTTTCTACAACTTTCATGTTAACTTTATCGCTGTCCGATTTTTTTGGCGCGAGATATTCGGAAAAAACATGTTTTTGAAACTTTGACCTTGAATATCTCTGGGGTTGGGAAAAAATAAAAAAGACAAGTTGTAAATAATTTAATTCTCTACAATTTTCATATTGACCTCATGGGCATCCGATGCATAGGATGCGAGATATTTGCAAAAAAAACTGAGTTGGTACATCTTCAAGTAACACAGGTAATTCTTCTTGGAGAACATGCAGGTAAGATTGTCTATTAAGGCGTTTTGGCAGAAAAAAGGGCCTATAAGATTATTACCAATAATTCCTACCCATACAGAAATGGGTTTCGGTTATGGCATCAATATTATGGAAATTTTGAATAGCATTCCTAGAAAAATTTGCTTCTTTGTGAATATAATTTGTGACTCAAGCTGCGGATTTAGTGTAACATTCTGAAGGTACCACTGACAGAAATCCACACGCTGTGGAAAATCCCTGGTAAGTAATGCCTGTACTCTTAGAATACGGTACAGATACAACAAAAAATCAACCAAAATTCGCCAAACAGTTTGATGACAAATATTCAATCTTCCTCGTACTCGTCTCAGAATGTTCGTCGATTTCCTGCAGTACCGCTTCCTCAATTTCGGGTGTTCTGACAGTTCGAGGTCTACCCTCCAAAGTACCTTTTTGGAAACTATCAGTTTCACAAAGATAGCGATGAATAGTCGAAAAGAATCGGCTATATGGCAAGGCACGATTAGGATATCTTTCCTGATATATACTTATGTCTTTTGTTGCATTACCATCTGCAGTGAAAACCCCCACCTTGAAGCTCGGTCGGCTAAATTATCTCTGACTTCAACCTAAGGTTACTTTTAACCTGGCCAAAATAAACACTTTATCGAGTTAGCGTTTAACCCCGGGGCAAACTAACCTAACCCTGTATTGATAAACCAGCCCTTAGTATTTTTCAAGCACTTCTTGTATGACTGTCATTTAATTGTAGGTATCAGATCTGTGATTGCAAAATAAAAGGTATTATTATTTTTATTACTATTAATAATAAATGGATATTTGAACATACCCGTTTAAAATAAACCTACAAAAAAATAAACATTTACTGATTACAAGGTAGTAAGAATTTCACGAAAAATTATTTTTCTTTAACATGTTATGACGATAAATGATGATACTATTAACGTAAAGCCAACATAACATCTCGATAATAAAATTATAGAAGCGAAATAAAGTCAGGGAACACATTCTTTGTATTCCAAACACGTTATCATCAATCATATGTATGCACTTGAAAGAAGGTCTGAGAGCAGATATGTTAAAAGGAAATCAATGAAACAACCCTTATAATCCGGGGATAACAAGGTCTAGAATTGGAAACTTTAGGTGGAGTGGATAGAGACAGATCCGAGATCCGAGTGGTGAATATATGTGTGCGGGTTGAACAAACATTATTTTTCCACCGATGGTTGGGTCTACTAAATCATTTGTTTTTACCATAAAAGGTACAACCCTTTACAAACCTTTCTGTCGAAAGCACGCACCGCTTCCAACAACAAAGTATTATGATTGTCCAAAAACATATTTAAAATTGACATTAAATTAATATCATTATTTTCTCTGTTGCCACATAGCCCAGTCGATGAAGGTATTTACCTACAAAAATTTGCAAAATGAATAATGTTTTCAATGAGTTCGTGAAAGTGTATAGAATAATATCCTGGAAAGTTTACGTACCGCTCGGATGCAGGACATAAAAAATAGTGAAAAAAAAATTTCATCCATTTTTTCAAAATTTTGAAATTAAGTCAAGTTAGGAAAAATAAAAAATACAGATGGATAGATCACGTATTTATGGACAAAAAATGTCCTAACAAAATTTATCGCTAAAGCCACGGTTTTCCCGAAAAAAAATAGTCAAAGTGTAACACTATAACTAGGCGTGAAAAATTGGTAACCTAGCCAATTTTTTATGAAAATTTATGCGAAATGCCAGAGGTAGTATATTGTCCTTGCCCTAAATAATTTTATTTAGGGCAAGGACAATATATTTTTTTCAAAACTACTACTTATTGCAGGGGGTAATTTTCCAAAATAAGCGCAACATTTCAACTAGCAGAAACGACTCGCAGTACTGGTGTGTAGTATGTGTCAATACCTTTGGTTTTCCAATAAGGAAGAAGGGTTCTATAGAATGACCGGGTTTTTTTGCTTTTTAGTACATTTTTTAAATGAAAGCTTTTTAGTTTTTTTTTTATATAATTTTATTTTTGTACTATATAGTCATCAGACCAGCAATGTTCAACGATACCATAATATACTATTGTCTCTTCAAAACTACATGTACTTATACGTCAAATTTCCGCTTATTTCGATATCAAGAAATCAAGAAATTGACATTTTCCACAATTTTTAGTCTTAATTTTGCAAGAAAAATTATTCCACACAGGATGTTTGTCTCTCGGCATGTTGCTTAATAGTTAATATATTGTTATATCTATATTTAAACGATTAAAACAGGCAATTCTAAGCTCATTGTGAACAGACACTTTATGCCAGAATAGAAAATAATGTAGGTTAGGTATTGGTTTGCAGGCGGAAAGTCCCTTCTTTGCTAATAGCAGCAGTAGTTGACATAATCAAAGCAGTGTTGTCATATTCTCACAATTTTAAGCGTTTTTGCAGAAATTTGATATATATCACAAAAGTAAATAAAATAAAAGCAAATAAATATCATGATATATATCGTGATATATATCACTGGATATATATATCTTCGATATAAATAACGAAGAAAAAAGAAAAGCTAGGCCGTCTAATCCATTTAATAATAGTAATAATAATAATATTGTGACGTGTTTCCACCCCTAGGAAACCACCCTTGCAAATTCCGTGGGTTCCAAAAATTATAACAAGAGATAACCACTAGCACACTTTATTAAATAATTTACTGGATACTTCAAATACTATTATTAACTTAAATGAACTTTACTGACTAAAAATAACAATGTTTATCACTTTGTTTTCACTTTGGAGTCTTAACCTCACTTGTCAATCCAAACTTCTCTCCCGCCGAGAACACGGCCTTATATACCCCTAGCGATTACTTCCTGAATTATTCTAGAAACGGCGCGGCGTTATCTAGAAGTCTCTTTTCTCTAATGTTCCAAATGTCTCACAGATGGCATAACGTACAACATGATGTATTTTGTGCTGACTATCTCCAAGGGGTGGATATTTGTAACACTATCTTAATTTACCATAATAATATAACCTACATCGTAAATAGGCACATTTTCACCTACCTAGATGGTGCTTTTCCTATGGCCCTAAATACAATACCATAAAAGACAATAAAAGTGATTGTTTGAAAGTTGAAGTTTGTTTGAAAAATTTTCATTAAGGCATCTACGTACATCGAATAATGTATGGAAGCACTATTTATTTAAAGAATAACTTTTCTTTTTTCTTTGAGACAACTGCGAATCGAATACGCTATCCAATTTGCCGATAAAAAATTGCCAGAATCCAATTCTCAAATTGTCCGACGAAATATATATGCCGATTTTCCAGTCCGACGCGTGGAAATCGTCTTTTTCATGCCGAGGAGGAACGTAGCGTTTACGAAAATTCTCGCAGAGGAAAAACGTGACAGACTAGCCGCAATTATGCCGTACAAGAAGTTATACGAGGATATGTATAAATTGCATTTATGTACGCGGGCACCTAGACTAAAAGGGTTAAGCGGCATACCGCATATTGGAACAAAAAAATATTTTCAATTTTTTTTCACCATTACTATATTTCCACGAAGTGGAGGTAATTAACTGTCATAACACAGAATAAGTGCGAAATTACTTTACCCATTATAACTTCATTGCAAACTAATCACGGCTGGTTTCTTATCTCGATCGCAGTAAAGTTTTGATGATGCCTTATTAGAAAGTTCATTGATTTCGTGATGAACACGGGAAAGGAATATGCAGGCCCAACACAATAACTGTACAAGCTGCACAGTTAGAGTGTTGGTAATGAGTCTGGCGTGAGGTAAAATAGAGCAGATATTAAGAAAATTATAAATTCCTTGAGATTATGTTATTATTCTCCAGGCAATAATTGTAACCGACACCATTGTTCAGTAAAGTCTGATTTACAGTTGACGTGACTTAGGGCAATTTTACCATATCTATGGAATAGAAAAGAAACTTTTTATGTGATGTGCTACTACAAACTATCTGAAACAGAATGTTCGCTACAGTTGTGTGCCATAAAAGATAATAACTATATAATGGAGAAAATATCAGTTGTGATGTTTTTATGTTAATAATAAGATCATAAGATTGTCTGTTTAAAATTGATTCTCATTTTAATCATTTGAAATAATTGCACTTGGGAGTTGCAGAATGCGAATAACTAACCAAAAACGTGGTAAAACTAAAAGTGCACACCCGAAAGTTGTTTTATTCGAGTGCTATACGTATAATAACATTAGTTCACTGGTCAAATTTATTATTATTTGCAACTTTGTGGTTAATTTTTTGTTATAAAAAATTTACATTGGTTTCCAGTTCTCTCTGTCTGGTATTTTGATTGAAAATTTTTGTAGAAGTTATACTTTGGGACCTTAGTGTCCTTGGGCATTCCCAGAATGGGGAATGGGATCTGCCTTCAGCTCTAAGTATAACTTTTGGTGATCTGTTCAGTGTTGTTGCCTTATTGGCGTTGTGCCTTGCATTAGCCTATGTACCACTGAACAAGCTTCCCCTTGGATAAATACGTGTAGTGGTGTCAGGTTTAAAAGGACCCAATGCAGCAGTTTTTATGGCCCCAATGGCGCACAGACAAGCAAGCCGTACCACCGATCCATAACAACCCTTGTGTATACCCATAGGATCACACCTTGGGGTTTAACTGCTAGTTCTTCCCGCACACCTGCCTGCACCTTTCCTGGGCCATGGATGCTTTCTGTATAACTTTTTAGATGTGTGAATTCCATGTCAGCTTTTGGTCGAAAATGACTCCTAGGTATTTAATCTAGCTGGCAAATGGAATTTCCATTCCATTGAGCCTTGGAGGTTTTAGGCCTCCCAAAGCTCTCTTTCATGTAAAGGTGACGACTGTAGTTTTGTGAGGATTTATGGAAAGTCTTTCCTCACTACACCACCTGTCGACAATGTTTAGGACTCTTTGCAAACGCTCTGATATCGTGTTTGCAAATCCCCTTGACTACTATAGTTAGACCGTCAGCATATCCTAGGCAGTAAAAGCCTTCTGCGGAAATTTTTCGGAGGAGTTCGTCAACAAGGATTGTCCACAGTACTGGTAGATAATACTAACAGACGCCAAGAACGAGAGACATGGTCCGGGAACGCGACGGTGTTAAATATTAATTTATAATAATTAATAAACTACCCGATGGATCATTATGAAATTTAATGAGGGTTCTATTCTGATAACAGACGAAGCGATTAAAAAATATATTAAGTGGATCCATTCAGAATTGAGACCTATAGAGTGTTTCCTTACATAAGTACAAACCTACTGACGAAGACGTATTTCAATTTTCAGTATCAATTTTAGAACTTAATAAAATCAACCTGAAAATGGTATAATTACTTCCACATCCAGTGGAAGTATAGTAACGGCAAAAAAATTGTATTGTTCAGATTGAATGTCATGAAACGTCGAGATTTTAGATTTGAGCGAAAAAAATTTTTTGTCTGTCTGTCGACCGTCTGTAACTTTTTTTTGTGCGCACGATTACTCTGGAACCGTTTAAGATATTGACTTGAAATTTGGTACACGTATGTACTTTAACGGGATCTGGAACTAGATTATATTTTCATCTTATTCCGTCTAAGGGTTGGGGGGAGAAATGGGGTAAATAGGTATATCAAGCAGGTAAGAGTCCATCAAATTAGTATTTAGTATATACAAGAGAAGCTTAGGTCTCAAAAAAAATTTTAGCATTAGCCACCCCCACCTCATCATTAAAGAGGATGAAAAAAATTTTGATTTAGTGTGTGTACAAGAATCAAAAACCTCAAAATATTTTTTTACTTCATCCACCCTACCACGTTTTATGGGTTTTCAAATATTATATTATTATAGTTCCATAAACAATTATTTCCACATACAATTTTTTTTCGTTGTGAGACTTGGATAGAAAATCTGGATGTGGAAGTGGTGATTCCTTGGGCGGTTTTTTTTAGAGTAGAACTTTTCAAAAATATAATATTAATACTTAACCTGCCAAATATTCAAACATCCAAGTTAAACTTTAGAATTACTAAGTCACGAAACTTAAAAAATTAGAAAACACATTTAAAGGAAATAAAATAATGTTTGTCAAAGATATTCTGAGAAGTTAAGGACTATTTTTTTATTTTTATCCAATTCTTTTAATTGTATAATTGAAATATATCTCCAATCTCAATTTTATATATGGTAAGGGCACACGTGTAAATTATGCCCTCAGAACGAACTCTAGTGCGCTGTCTAATCTCTGCAGAAGAGCCATTAACATAGGGGGGTGGCAGTATCAGTAGTGGGCTGGTCTCTTGGAGTGGTCGACAATAAGGCTTCTGTTGAGGGCGTTCTACCACGTGACACATCTGTGAAATGTTTCACCTAAGTGTTTGTAGAGTCAAAGCTATAATATAGCATTTAGTAATTTTTGAAACATTTTATCGAAAGGAAATAGTTATTATCCTGAAATAATACAATGTGAGTTTTAAGTAAAAAACTCAACGTCAATTTTCATAACTTTTGAAAAGGGAAGATTCTATTGTAAAATAAATTAATAGTTTAAAAAACAAAAAAAAAACACGATTTTATAAACCAATACTGCATTAAAAAGCAAAAAATAATCATCAAACCTGTTCTCTCTGTTTACTCCGTAAGGGCCTTAGTGTAAGCTTTCAATAAAAATTTCAGAAATTTTTTCTGCTCGAAAATGAAAATTGATGAGCGGGGGAAGGGCAAATGGAAAACATTTTTTGACGAGCGTGTAGGCGCAAGATGGGAACAATCTCAGTAGTACTTTTTTTCATAAATTTATAAATTCCCTGACTTTTCCCTGATTTCCCTGACCAAAATAAAATTCCCTGACTTTTCCAGGTTTTCCCTGTTTTCCAGAAAGTATACACCCTGCCCACGCTTTAATACTCAAATATTATACTTACGCTAAGGCCCTTACGGGGTAGACAGAGAGGACAGGTTCGATGATTATTTTTTGTTTTTTAGCGCAGTATTTATAAAAGCGTGTTTTTTAGTTTTTAAACTATTAATTTATTTTTTTATTTTTTAGTTTTATATTTGAGGAGATTTTTTTTTTTAACTGTTTAACGTCGGCCTATTTCCGCTACCAGGGCCTATCACCGACGCCAGGAGACGAGCTACCCCCAACCTGGAAATTTTGCCGAACCTCTTCCCTTAAGAAGAGTAGGGATCTTTTACTTGCCTAACATTTAATAGACAAGGGACCGCCTGCTTTACATCCCCTCCGAAGGATGGTATATCCACTACGTAATCCTCGTCTGAAATTACGTAACTTCCGAGTATACATTTGAGGAGATAATTTTGGCATTTTCGACATTTATGTAAAGAATTCGACTAAATATTTACAATCTGCGACCTCGAAAATCCCCTATTGATTTTAATAAGAATCAGATCATAAATTACAAACTTATCCGCCATTTTGACACCACCATTTTGAATTGACAAGTTTGGACCGGATAATTGTAATCTGCAGCCTCGATATCCCACAGATACCGATTTTCAGTCAAATCAAGTGATAATTGACAAAACCTATCCGCCACATTGACGCCGCCATTTTGAATTTTTAAGTTTTTATCACATATTCATTTTGTACTTATCAAACCCTTTCTTTTGATACCCATATCAAGGGGGTTGTAAAGAAAATGATCTTGGGGTGGCGGCCATTTTGAACATATTATACTGAGTATATTATGTTGTACTGTCATCAGAGCTACACATAACTGCCAGGTTTCATGATGATACAACAAGTAGAAGTGGATGAAATTCTGTTCCTTAAAATTTTTTACTTACATACATACATAGATCATAGATAGTTACAGGTCGACCGAATAAAAGCGTGTTAAAAAAAATAGCAACATTTTAAAATTGATTTGAACTTTTATTATGTTCTAAAATAATAATAATAATAATTGGCCTTTATTGAATATTATAAATATCATAACAAAAATCATTAAGACAAGTCTAAGTCTAGCAGATCAAATTAATAATTTACATCATACCTATAAAGTAGAAAAAAAATATGCATTTCTTCCAAAAATTAAAAAATTCTACAAATTTTCGGTTGACGCATATGGCTTAGCTGCAATTAGGAAGTTTCCATTTTTTTCATTTTCTCGTAATAAATAGTCGTAAAAATCTAAAAAATATCTGTAATTTTTTTTTAAATTATCTCTATAAATAAAAAAGTTATGATCCTTCCAAGTTTAAAATGTCGCGATCATCTGGGCTGAGCTCGATTACGTCACTATACATGATTCCGCCAACAGCGAGCGGGCGCGGGCACCTTTATACTCGCTGGCAGGCACCGGCAGTTTATAGCCAGCTTGCATTTGAGAGCCGAAAAAATTGCTAAAACATGCAATTTTGGCACGTTCATATTTTTCGAAAAACACCATTGGGACGGCCGTATGATGTCGCGACGTAAAGAGGAAGTCTTCCGGATAAACCTGATCGTAAATTGCACGGCGAAATTCGAAAATTCGGCTCGGCACGAACGAATTAAAAGTGACATTTTGTGACATTTCAGAAAATCGAGCACATACACTAAATAAAGGGAACATACAGCACGCCGCCGGCATGGCAAGTCAGCGCGTTGTGTGTTGTGACGTCACGGTGGACTTCAGTCGAGGCGAAGTATTCAAATAAGAAATTGAATAAGTTCGTGAGTTTTTCAGATTCGAGATAATTTTTTTTTTGTTTGATTAGTTATCTGAAAGACTACTAAATGAGGTTGAATGTACATGATATTTCTAAAGTAGGAAACTTCCTAATTATCAACAATTCCCTTGTCGCTCTTTTTTCATGGTTTTCCAATTAACTCTAGAAACCCTTTACTCATAGCAGGATATAGTCGTCTGTCACAAAAATAAACACACTTTTCATCTGTATTAGTTTTAGATTATACTTAAAAGTCAAACATTTTTTCTACTTTGAAGGCGTTTATTACTATACTAGTAGGTTTAAAACTATATTTTTTGTGTTATTTAATCATCTGAATTTTCATCGGATTTACTTAAATCTTAAAACAATAAGAACATAAACTGATATACCTACTTGCTAGCTTTAACACCGCTAATTTCACCGAGAGAAAAACTGTATTTTTTATAAAAGATGCCATCATAAACATATCTACAGTGGGTAAATTGTCCGATAGATCTCTTGAAAAACCTTCATCGGTCATTTTGAAAGAATGTGTACACTTCTAAAACCTTGATAATTAATAAATTAGAAGACAAGATTTCTAAACACACGAATATCGAATACGTTCTAGTAGTGCGAGAGTGTCCTCTGCACTGGTTGACGTCACAGTCAATTTCAGCACGTAACAAGAATATATTAAATTATGCAGGGTCTACTAGCTTATATTTAATATGTAAGGAATTGAAAATTTTTCAAATTTAATTTTTATGCAAATTCCTAATTATTACAACGAAACGCTAATGAAACATAAATAGTGCAGGGTGGGTCAAATTAGATGGGATTTGGGTTTTCTCTAAAACAGACAAAAACCAATATAGGTGTCCTGAGCAGCGATGCCATATTTGGTAGATTTTTATTTCTTTTTAGTAGAATTTTAAGGATTTTTTGTAAAGTCTGGTAGCTAAAATTTGCTGGTAGATTTCTGATAGAATTATCAGAAATCTACCAGCAAATTTTACCTACCAAACTTTAAAAAAAATCCTTAAAATTCTACTAAAAACAAATAAAAATCTACCAAATGTGGTAACGCTGGTCCTGAGCTCGATTTTCGAGAAACAAACTATGTCTATCTGCCATAGTTTTAGAGAAAACCTCAAATCCCATCTAATTTGGTCCACCCTGTACATATTATTTGAAAAGTCAGCATGTAAAATATTGCCCAATAATTATAAAATAATTACCTTACGCGGGAGCGCAACATAAGGGTACCTTTAATAGCAACATAAATCCCAATTAAGATTTTTCTTTCTATTTATAATTTTTTTTAATTATTATTATTTAATGGACCGCCCAGTAATTTACGATCATTGAAATTCACGATTGAAAAGGAAATTAAGTTCCCATTTGAATTTGTTGGGAGGTAGTTAACTCCTAAATAAGGCTGGCAGCATCATTTGAACCGGTCGTGGGTAACAAAAACCAAAAAGTCATCAATTTAAAATGTAGGAAGGTCTGAAACATGTGATACAGTAGCAAGTGCGACGCAAGTCAGCGGTCCTTTCAAATCCTGGTCGAACTGTCAACACAGTATGGGCTCATATAATATAAGTAATTACGTTTATAGAAAACTACAATTGAATTAAACAATGTTCTTCGTTGAAAGGCCGCATGCATTTGACGTTATGACATTGCTTGAAGGCAAAAGAACTTTTTTTGTGGTTAAACAATACTTACAGATTTGATGAAATCAAAATAAGTCAGTATCTAATAGAATGGGCTAGAATAATTATTTAACAATTACTTCCACATCACGAAGTGGAGTGGAACTAAAGGTAAAAAAAAAATTGAAAATTTTGTTGCTCAAATATGATTGCTTGGATGCTGCCTCACGAGCAGATTGAGAGGAAGGAGAACTATGGAACATATTGTCGCGTGTTTCCACCCTTAGGAAACTACCCCTTGCAAATTCCGTGGGTTCCAAAGATTATAACAAGAGATGTCCACTAACACACTTTATTAAATATTTACTGGGTACTTCACAATACTATTATTAATTTAAATACACTTTACTGACTAAAATCACAATGTTTATCACTTTGTTTATCCTTGAAGTCTTAACCTCACTTTCTATACTTTTTGAACTTTCTGAACTACTCGCCGAGAATGCGGTTGGTCTTTTATACCTAAAAATGACAGATCTCGATTGTTCTGTGATGACGCCACCATTCTCTAGAGAATTCCAGATGTCACTTTGGAATCTTCTGGTAGGTTCTTTTTCGAGTAGGTGCAAATACACTACATTCATTCAGACATTCGATTGAAGTCTGCCTACTTTTTAGTAACATAACCTTAAATTTTAAGGGGTGCAACATATTACACTGCCCCCTCCTTAAGCCTGAACGTCCCGGTCAGGCAATTCAGCCTCTTTCACATACTTCGCCAGTCTATCCAAGTGTACGATCTTCATCTTGGACTTTTTGTTTCGTTGAATACGATAGACGACATCATTAATTCGGGTAATAACAGTATACGGTCCATCCCAAGGAGGTTGAAATTTCGGGGATCTCCATTCCTTCCGCTGTGGGTTGTACAGCCAAACCAGATCCCCCACCTTGAATCCCCCTGTACTGGCATTCTGATCATAACGAGCCTTCAAGCGGTTACTAGTTCTGTTCATCTGCTCTCGATCATTCTTTGGCTGTTCTCGACTTCCATTTCTGTAGTTGCTCATGGAAAATCATGGAAAATGGTTCCCCACGGGCAGCACAATTCTTACACTTGCGACACCAGGCCTCCACATCCTGGCGACTATTAACCCAATAGAATTGTTCCCGTGCTCTACTCAATGTCTTGTTTATGCCGAAGTGTCTGCTAGACGTTTTATTATGTGCTTCCTGAAGTACTTCTGGTACACGACACCTGGGAATCACTAGACGCATGGCAACCTGCTTCCCATCTGGGCTTTCCCATGCTCTCCTCAAAAGCCCATCTACGACCGTAAGTGAATCCCATTGTGACCATAAAGCCTTCAGCTCCACTTCTTTGTTGGAAACATCCTTCCATGCTGGACGCGTTCCCTCTTCTTTTGCTCTCAACATGGGTCCGATTTCCACATCGCGCAATTGCTCTTGCCTCAGAGTTTTCTTTGACCAACTGTCTGGAAGATCGACCTTGACAGTGTTGACTTCAACCATGTTCGACAATCTTTCCACCTGAGGGTAACGCTTGCAATCTTCTTTATCTGGTTTTCTGGATAATGCAGGAGTCTTGACTGCCTGCGTTGTCAACAGCCTGGTTTTCTCGCATTGGTCGTTCACTTTTGACAGAATAAATTGTTTGTTCCCAATCCTTAACATTCGCTTTCCTACGTCAACAATAAATCCATACTGTTCCATGATGTCTAGCCCCAAAATGAAGTCATCCGTGATGTCAGCCACGATGACCCTGTGGTCGAACCTTAATTGTCCAATCTGCAAACCCAGGTCTACTTCTCCATGAACCGTAGCCCTGTCCCCCGTAGCTGTCCGGACGATCACTTCTTCATTTTGCCTCTTGGTAATCTTTATGCCCGATATAAATCCTGGCCGTACTATTGATGACGTAGTACCTGTGTCGATGGTAAACAAACATTTTCTTCCGTTCACATATCCATGCAACAACAGTCTGCTTGCGATTCTTCGAAGCTGGGAAATTTTAATTTCTCTGGGGGCACTGCATTCCCTAGCCAGAACAACCCCCCTGGTACTGTTTTCCTGCTCCTCTTCAAGATTCACAGCATTTACTCGACTCTCCGAATTCTGCTGTCGACAGTCTCGCTTCATGTGTCCCACCTTGCCGCAGTTGAAACATTTAATACCTCCGCTCGGCTTTCCTTTATTTTGTTGTTTTTTCTGCTTTCCGAGGCCATCCAATTTTTCGCATAATTTGGTGAATATTTTCTGCATCTCAGTCAGCAAGGGGCTCTGGTTCATTTCTGGTTGCGATTCTTCGAGAGTCACAGCTCGAACTCTCGACCTTGGAGTATCCCTGTAAGCGGCTTCTACTTCGAGTGCACGCACCAAAGCTTCGCTACTACTTTGGTGTCTCGTCAGCCTCAGAACTCGCCTGACCTCTTCGTCCCTTATACCATCTAAAAAGGCCCCCACGGCTAATTGTTCCTGGAATTCTTTAGGTGCACTCGGATACGCCAGGTGTGCCAGTCTCTCTATCGCAGCTTCGAATTCCTGTAAACTCTCTCCAGCCTTTTGTGTTCGTGATTTTAGCTGGGCTTGGTATACTTGGGCGAGATGTTGGTCGCCATATCTCAAGTCCAATGCAGCTTCCAAGACTTTGAAGTCCCTTTGTTTATCCACTGGGATAGTCTGAAGCAACTCTGAGGCCTGGCCCCTTAATGCCAGAACTAATGCCATGGCCTTTTCCTCGTTATCCCAGTTGCTCGCACATGCTGCTGCCTCAAACTGCCTCTTGTACGTCGTCCAGGAACTTTGGCCGTCAAAAGAAGGAGGTTTTAGTCGCTGACCCGATGATACCACCTGCTGGCTTCCTCTATCTCTCAACTGTCGCTTAAGCCGGTCTATTTCTCCTTTGACTTCTTCTTCGAACTTGTTTACTTTCTCTTTAACTTCATCTACCTCCCCTTTGACTTCGCTTACTTCCTCCTTGATTTCACTCTTTAGTTCTTCATTGGCAGAAATGATTGCGTCCTGTTGTGTTTTTATTTGATCGCTCAGAATTTTCCTTAATTCTTCCTGGCGTTTTTCTTGTTCTTCTTTTTCTTCTTGGCGTCTTATTTCCAGATTTTCCATCATTTTCTTTAATTCGTCTCTCTCTTCTTGACGTCTTCTTTCTTGCTCTTCTTTTTCTTCTTGACGTCGCTTTTCTTGTTCTTCCTTCTCCTCTTGACGTCGTCTTTCTTCCTCTTGACGTCTTCCTTCTTCATCCTCTTTTTCTTTCTGACGTCTTGTTTCTTCATCCTCTTTTTCTTTCTGACGTCTTGTTTCTTCATCCTCTTTTTCTTTCTGACGTCTTATTTCCTGATCTTCCATAATTTTCTTTAATTCGTCCCTTTCTTCTTGACGCCGTTTTTCCTCCTCTTGGCGTCTTCTTTCTTCGTCCTCTTTTTCTTTCTGACGTCGCTTTTCTTGGTCTTCTATAATTTTTCTTAGTTCGGTTTTTTCTTCTTCACGTCGTCTTTCTTGTTCCTCTTTCTCTTCTTGACGTCGTTTTTCCTCCTCTTGACGTCTTCTTTCTTGCTGTTCTTTTTCTTCCTGACGTTTTTTCTCCTGTTCTTCTTTGTCTTCCTGCCGTTGCTGCGCCATCATTTTTTGGAATTGTTCGAATAAGTCCTGTATTTGTTTATCGGATGCCATACTTCTTGTTGTTACGGGCATACGATGAAATTAAAATAAAATAAATTTAACTGTCACGTCAATATCGGTAATGGAACTTTCTAGACAAATCTCGAATTAGCACGAAAAAGTCTTATCCAGAGTCTTTTGTCACTATCCAGTTCAGAGAATTTAATAATCTCCACTAATGTCCAAATAGAAAAGTTTTAGAAATTTTCACGCACTAAATGAGTCTTTTTCAGTGTCTCTATCACTTCTCAGTTCAAAGGATTTAATTATCACACTAATGTCCTAATAAAATGTTCTACAATGTCTCAAAAATGCACTTAAACACTATTTTCCTGTTCGAAAATAACAACACAAATGTCCAGTAAATTAGTCCTGTGTTAGTGTAGAAGAACGCACCACCGGGCGTCAAAATGACGCGACACCAATTTATTTCTCAGGGGGCGCCAGTCGCGTATTACCCCGTTCTTCTACCTCCCAGGCGGGTTCGAGATAAGATGACTTCGGTAGCCGAAAAGCGGGACCAAGGCTGCACTACCACAGATCGGAAACTACGCTCTCTCTGGACCCGAATTCCCTCGTTAGGGGTTTAGGCACCTCTTAATTTCCTGAATTTTTGCATAAAAAAATCCCAACCGAAGAATTTCTCTGCGGAGGGATTAGTTTTGGTACGCGAAAATCGCGTTTTGGTCCATTAATAACGGAATATATTTCTCAAAAAACGCATAAAAAAATCCCTATCAAACCTTCGTAAAGCAACCAGAAGGTCGAACGTTAATGCGAATTAACTCGACACATCCGGCTTTCTCTACGAAAGTTCCAGGGATTATAGACCGTCAACAGGCCTCAAGATCAATTAAGAAATATTAGTTCAAAGAATCCGTTTATTTAACAGAATTGGTTATACAAAATTCTCAAGAAAGAATCGTGCCTTCCCCAATCAAGGTAGTGACTTTCAGACCATACAAGCGAGAGCGCTCGCGCTAACGATCGATTAGGTAGAAAAGATTCATACGTACCTTCTCAGAATCAAAATGCGAGCTTTTAGAATCATTTCAGACTCTGGGTAAATGAATAATTAAGGCTGACTGAAATTAACTTAAAAAAGTTTTACTAAATGAATTTAGTTTCGCTAGAGACTACCTAGCTTTAAAGTTCTTGTATCGTGGAAGTTCACGTACTCAAACACATTCTGAGGACTTATTACTGCATAAGTTGAGTGGCGTTCGATCAGTCCACGACTTACTAACCCTTATCACAGTCGATTAATAATATCGATTTGACAGCGTCTCACCTTCGAGCGACTATTAGGCAAAATTGAATTTTTGGATTTTTATGCACAAGGCGTTTTCCTCTATAACTTTGTCATTTGAAAAGCCCCGTTATTGGCTTTTCTACCATCGCTTTGTCTGGACTACTCAACGCGCTCGACCAAATTGCGAGCCGCTGGGTCAATCCAAACTCTTTCCATGCGAGAAACCGGCCTTGTACATGTGCATTGATTTTTATCAATTTTTGCTTATCGGCACTACGCCGGCTTTGACAAAATCTTCTATTTTGCCTTTTGGATGCAGTGCATCGTTAAAATTTTATGCTCATACTTTAGAATTGTGCTTTCAATGATCGTACCTCAAAGGTCAATGTCTTTGGTTGAGGAATAAAAAAAAATAAAAAAAATAATTTAAAGTATATTTTCGTGGTACTTTTTAAACTGACTTCGTGGTACTTTTGAAAAATCCAGTTTAAGACCAATTTTAGCGTACTTTTGAAAAATCGATTTTCGAGCCAAATTTCAAGGTACTTTTGAAAAACTAATCTGCGGGTGAAATTTTGGCGTACTTTTGAAAAATCGATTTTCAAGCCAAATTTCAAGGTACTTTTGAAAAACTAATCTGCGGGTGAAATTTTGGCGTACTTTTGAAAAATCGATTTTCAAGCCAAATTTCAAGGTACTTTTGAAAAGTTAATCTGCGGGTGAAATTTTGGCGTACTTTTGAAAAATCGATCTTCAAGCCAAATTTCAACGCAGTTTTGAAAAATTAGTCTGCAAGTGAAACTTTGGCGTACTTTCGATAAATCGATTCCTGGGCCAAATTTTGACGCCCTTCCAAAAATATTATTTTTCAAAGTCCAATTTATGATACCTTTGAAAAAGTATACTATTCATAAATCTTTGTCATTATATACTTTTACTCTGATATTCTGAACCAAAAACATTTTTCCTAAGTGAAAATTCGGTGTTTCTTCGAATTTTCGCCTGGTCATTTCCAACGCCTTATAGAACCCAAAACGGTCCTTGTGGACTGATCTGCGCCTCTGCAGACTCCCAAAAATGTCTTTAAATGAAATTTTTGCCTAAGTCGAATTTTGATTATGTCTTCAACTTAGGACGATTTTGGAGAGTTCTACAACACTCCCCTCCTTTGGTTGAATCTTTTCTACTCATCGATCGCCTTTAATTTCCATATTCACTTGTATGTCTGTATGCCTTCATTTGACGGTCTGACCTATGTACAGATGTTTTTTAAAAAAATAACGGCCTTAATTGGGGCAGACGGCTGATTCGCCTATCTAACTTAAAAATAATTACATTTTTTAAACAATACGACAAGTTGATACAACATTTTTATCAACTTAATTACACCCGCGTCGAGGTGCGAAGCGTAGCACAATTTTGATTAGCGTCCACTCTCACTAATTCGTTGCACTCGCTTTTTTGCCCTGGTCTCGCTCTTGCTTAACTTCGGCCCTTTCTAGAAGAGTCTGTCTATATCTCCATGCCGCAGCTTGGACGGTCCTCGCCTTTGAGTTCCAGACTTCACCATGCCGCGCCCTTGCGACAGGCTGGGTCATCTTTCCATTTCTGCACATGGAAAATGCAGTTCTGCAACTAGATTGACTTTTTAGCAAGTCGTCGACTGGGACGCGTCGACTAACAAACACAATGTGTTGTTTTTAATGAAATATTTTTCTAACATGAATTTTGTTAACTTATAATGGTTAGAAATTGGTTCTTCGTAAGGTAGATTGAATCGGCTTACGATACTCGTGCGGTCATCACTACTTGTGAAAAAAGTATAAAAAAAAAAATCGAAGCGTCTTCTTGAGCGAAGAACGGCTTCTGAAACTCGTCTCGTAGTTTCTACTTCGTAAGGTAGATTAAATCGGCTTACGATACTCGTGCGGTCATCACGACTTGTGAAAAAAGTATAAAAAAAATTGAAGCGTCTTCTTGAGCGAAGGACGGCTTCTGAAACTCGTAGTTTCCATTTGGGGTATACGTTAATTTTGTTGACTTAAAATGATTAAAATTGAAGTTGTCTTCTTGCATAAGAAAAACAGCTTCCGAAACTCGTACTGATTCGTACTTATGCCTACGTCCATTACTCGAACTTGGCGGCTCTCGCTCTTGAGAAGCTAGGCTTACCGGATCGCGCTCTTGCGTCGGGTTCGCCGTCTTTCCATGTCTGCTCATGGAGTAGACTTTAAATTTTCGATTCGACCGCATATAGGTCAAAATCGCTACTTAGAATTTTGAGAAAAAATATAAAAAAAAGCGAAAACGGCTATTAGCCGTGGTCGACCTCAGAAATATCTAGAGGTGACTCTTCTATATCTGGCTCATCTCGAGCATCTTCGGGATCTCGACTTATTACATCCGGCTCATCTTGAGCACTTGCGGGAACATTGATTTGAACTAGTGTGGTATCGCTACGTCGCTCTGACCTGGGCGCGATCTCATTGTCTGATGAGGAAGCGTCGTCACTAAGATGAATTTCATCCGGACTATCTTCTGATTCTTCAGACAATTCCAATTCAACATCGGGGTCTCCCTTAGGTGCCGGCCTGATGGCATCGACATGTAATCTCGTCGAAGTTACCCCCTTGTGAATGAGGTAAACTTCATTGGACAATCTCTTTAAAACCTTGTGTGGCCCACTCCACGATGGTGTGAAGGTATGATCCTTCCTGATCCTTTTAGTCATTACCATATCTCCCACTTTATATACGATCGGCGTTACCGCCACTTTGGGCGCGTAACGCCATTGGTAATTTGTTTGATTTTTACGAATCTCCTTGACTCTTTCAAGGCGGGGAACGTCCGCTTGATTACGACGCTCTTGTCTATAAGCGAACATATTCCAATCACCAATCTGTGGTAATTCATAGCCGAGTACTACGAAACTGGGCGTATGCCCCGTAGCGGCGTTTTTTCTTGTTCTCAAGATATATGCCATCTGACTAACATGTCGATCCCACTCGTCGTTGGGTGAACCATATAATAAGGTTTTTAAGATCTTCTTAGCTTCTTGCACCCTCCTTTCTATTGGATTGGCCTGTTGGTGGTAAGCTGCTGTGAAGAATCTTTCAATATTGTTACGTGTACAGAACGTATCGTAAAAGCCGGAATTGAAGTGGCCTCCCTGGTCGGAAATGATGACCCTCGGAACGCCATATCTCGCCACTAGTTCCTCTTCGATAAATTGTGCTATTGTTTTTCCACTGACTTGGGTGAACGCCTTGGCTTCGACCCACTTACTAAATACATCCTCTACCATTAATATATATCGGTTATCTGCATCTTTGGTTCGCTGAAGTGGTCCGATTACATCGACGCTTAAAACTTCGAACGGATGCGATGGAGCATGGCTTCTGAGAGGAGCCTTCGGTTGTGACTGTCTGCTTTTTACGGAATTACAAATAATGCACTCATTTAAATATTTGTTAACTAGTCTCGACAAATTATTAAAATAATAGCGGCCCGAGATGATTCTAACAGTTTCATCGCGGCCGGGGTGACCTACTTCCGGTCGGTCGTGAAAATGAGATATTACTCTCATGACCATACGTTTTGGTACGTATAATTTTTCTTTAACATTTTCGCCTCTTGTCCAAAGTGTGCCGCCTATCACTTGTCTTGTATTGACGAATTTCACCTCTGCCTCGGTTTTATCTGCTTGTCGCACTAGAGTATTCCATCGTTCGATTTGGTCTTGGATATCTCTGGAGTGCGTTTGCGCTTCTCTGACCTGATCGTTTAATTCCAATGTGGTAATCACTGATATTCGTTCCTTGTACGAGAATTTTGGTGGGTACATTCTCTCCTCTTCGTCGTCTGCTTCGACGTTTGGGCCTTGAGGATTCCTGCTAAGATAGTCAGCCAATATATTTTCCTTGCCGGGACAATGTTCTATGGTGAAGCTGTATTCCTGAAGTAATAATGACCAACGAGTAAATTTCGTTTTCTCGTCCTTATGCTTATTTAACCATAGTAAAGCTCGATTGTCGGTTTTGACTATAAATGGACGGTCTGCCAAATATATTTTGTATTTCCTTATATAATTAACGACGCTCAAACATTCCAATTCATTAATATGGTATTTTCTCTCCGTCGGAGATAACGTATTACTAGCATAAGAGACGATGTGCTTCTGGTCATTATCCCCCAATTGATATAATACTGCAGATAATCCTATTAAGGATGCGTCCGTCTGCAGTATGAACATTTTATTGAAATCTGGCCGGTGCAGTCCTAGAGGTTTATTCAATACTTCTTTTAGTAAAATAAAAGCTTCTTGGGCTTCCGGATTCCACTTGAAGCGCCAGTCTTTCGAGAGTAGTCGGGTCAAGGGCTTTGTAATTATTGCAACATTAGGGATATATTCACGTACCCAATTACATAAACCAAGGAAACTCTGAAGCTGGCGCCTCGTCGTAGGGGCCGGATAATTTTGTATCTGTAATATGTGTTTTTCTAATGGTTGAGTGGTGTTGGCATTTATTTGATGTCCGAGATAGGTTATGCTTGACGTGGCTACTACACATTTTTCCGGTGACACCTTTAAATTATGCAAACGCAGGCGTTCAAAGACGGCTCTCAGATGGTTTACATGCTGTTCTATATTTTCACTGTAGATGATAATATCATCGAGATATACTTTGCAGAAATGATGCAAGTAGCCGGTCAATACGTCTCTTGCCATAAATTTTTGGAATGTACATGGAGCGGTCTTCAATCCGAAAGGCATCACATTAAATCGGTAAGATGCTCCATCTAATGTTGTAAACGTAGAATAGTTTTTTGACGACTCCTCAAGAGGGATTTGCCAATATCCGCTCTTGAGGTCCAACACCGTAAATATGTTGGCGTTTCCTAGATCCTTTATACTCTCGTATATCTTTGGTAAGACGGATGCTTCGTCTTCCGTTACTTCATTTAAGTGACGATAATCAATGCAGAAGCGAGGCTTCTTGCCGGGCCTTTCAATTATAATGGGAGGCGAACTGTACTGAGCGGTACTCGGTTCTATGACCCCGGCTTTCAGCATCTCTTCAATTTGATCGTACATAACTTTTTTCTTAGTAGGAGACATAGGGTAGGGTTTGATATTGAACGGGCGGTCGTCTTTAACTTTTATTTTATGTTTCGTTGTCACCGTGGTAGCTTGGGTAGGCACCGCGGTGAACAATTCAGCGAATTCCTCGAATAGAGGTTTTAAATTGTCGTTTCCGATGATCAGTTCTTCGGGAAGCCGGCATTGCTTCCTTGCTTGATGTGCCGCTTGATTCCAGAAGACGGTTATTCGCTCTTCAGTGCCGACGTAGACACATTTACGTTGATAATCGAATACGACATTGTGAGCATATAAAAAGGGGGCTCCCAGAATGAGCTCTTCGTTTAAATTTTGAATGACCTGAAACGTGGTCTGAAAGGGTACATCTAGTACATTAACGTTTATGGTCGTAGTCCCAAGGGATTCTACTAAACCATCGCCACAAGCCATAACAAAAGTTTGGGGAGCTGTAAGTTGATCAATGTCGTTCAAAAATTTCGGTTGGATAATATTCCTTGTCGAACCTGTATCCAATAAAGCGTTAACCGCTCGATTATTAATTATAATCTTAATGCGAGGCAGAGGGAAAGCGTCGTTGGTTTGATTGATAGATTCTAATGGAGTGAATCGGTGGGGAGATAGGTTGACTTCTTGATCCTTAAACAGGTAATTAAGGTCAGGAAGGTCATCGAAGTTTTTTAATTTAAACTTCTTGCTTCGGAGCTTCCCCGAGGGTCGCTTCGAGCCTGCTGGGGCCTGGTAGGCGGGGCTGGTACAGTTCGGCCTGGGCCATCGCCTCTGACCCCCGCTTGGTTTCCCGTATTCATATTACGATAGGGATTGTTTGGGCATTCTGCATGAAAATGCCACTGCTCCGTTGGGCAATATCTGCAAGGGCGATACGGGACTCGGGAGTTCCTTACGTCTCCAGTACCCCTTCTCGGTATATCCCCTCTAGGCAGCGAGGAAATACTATTTGCAAAATGCACCCTTGGTGCTGGCGGATTATCTCTTCTTTGAGATCCATTGAATGGTGTCCTAGATGCACCAAAGGAACTGGAGGACGGCTTCGTTAAGGCGGAGGGTTCCGTTCTCCAGTTACTGCTCGATTGCTGATTCCCTTGAGCTGAAGCGGTAGAGGTGGACGCTTCTCGGTCTTTGCTTTTCTTTGCATTTTGCAGAATCTCGAATTCTTTATTCTCATCCATGATTTTAGCCATTTGTTCGGTCATCGTCACTAGTGTATTTGTATCTGGTATGACGGCACTCTTTAGGAGCATTTTCATATCAGGTCTCAATTGATTGAAGATGGTAGCCGCCTTCATCGCCTCCGGCTTAAACGGATCGATCCTCTTGAAGAGGCATACCTTCCTTGAAATAAATACTGACGTATTTTCCTCGGCATCTTGTTTCTTGCCATATAAATTAGCTACTGCTTCGGTGAGTATTTGACCTGAATCATAACGGCTTCTGAACCGCTCGAGGAATAGAGGATACGTGGTAATTAGGGTTCGATATTGTTCGAACCATTTCTTAGCATCATCTTTGAGCTGTTCTGATATTTTATATAGTCGGTCGTTATCCTGCGTAATTCGTACTCGGACGAAAAATTCCTCCATTTGATAAATGAAGGTTTCAGGGTCTTCGTGTTCGAAGCCATGAAATTCCGCATTTGGATGCTTCGACCGATACTTATGCTCGTGCGTGGCTTCGCTTAGAGCTTTGGCAAGACCTGCTGCCATTTGGGCGAACACTTGTTCTGAGGAGGGCTGTATGACTCCTTCAGTGGTACTCGGGCCTACCCCCGAACTACCCAGTACATCCTCCGCGCACGGCCTCTCTAACCCTCTAGAGACGTTGTCCATCACAGATGTCGGCTCGTCGTAAAACTGGAAAGGCGTTGATTCATCCATATCCTTTCCAGAAAGCCCTGCTGACTAACAACGCCCCACGTTGGGCGCCATGTAGAAGAACGCACCACCGGGCGTCAAAATGACGCGACACCAATTTATTTCTCAGGGGGCGCCAGTCGCGTATTACCCCGTTCTTCTACCTCCCAGGCGGGTTCGAGATAAGATGACTTCGGTAGCCGAAAAGCGGGACCAAGGCTGCACTACCACAGATCGGAAACTACGCTCTCTCTGGACCCGAATTCCCTCGTTAGGGGTTTAGGCACCTCTTAATTTCCTGAATTTTTGCATAAAAAAATCCCAACCGAAGAATTTCTCTGCGGAGGGATTAGTTTTGGTACGCGAAAATCGCGTTTTGGTCCATTAATAACGGAATATATTTCTCAAAAAACGCATAAAAAAATCCCTATCAAACCTTCGTAAAGCAACCAGAAGGTCGAACGTTAATGCGAATTAACTCGACACATCCGGCTTTCTCTACGAAAGTTCCAGGGATTATAGACCGTCAACAGGCCTCAAGATCAATTAAGAAATATTAGTTCAAAGAATCCGTTTATTTAACAGAATTGGTTATACAAAATTCTCAAGAAAGAATCGTGCCTTCCCCAATCAAGGTAGTGACTTTCAGACCATACAAGCGAGAGCGCTCGCGCTAACGATCGATTAGGTAGAAAAGATTCATACGTACCTTCTCAGAATCAAAATGCGAGCTTTTAGAATCATTTCAGACTCTGGGTAAATGAATAATTAAGGCTGACTGAAATTAACTTAAAAAAGTTTTACTAAATGAATTTAGTTTCGCTAGAGACTACCTAGCTTTAAAGTTCTTGTATCGTGGAAGTTCACGTACTCAAACACATTCTGAGGACTTATTACTGCATAAGTTGAGTGGCGTTCGATCAGTCCACGACTTACTAACCCTTATCACAGTCGATTAATAATATCGATTTGACAGCGTCTCACCTTCGAGCGACTATTAGGCAAAATTGAATTTTTGGATTTTTATGCACAAGGCGTTTTCCTCTATAACTTTGTCATTTGAAAAGCCCCGTTATTGGCTTTTCTACCATCGCTTTGTCTGGACTACTCAACGCGCTCGACCAAATTGCGAGCCGCTGGGTCAATCCAAACTCTTTCCATGCGAGAAACCGGCCTTGTACATGTGCATTGATTTTTATCAATTTTTGCTTATCGGCACTACGCCGGCTTTGACAAAATCTTCTATTTTGCCTTTTGGATGCAGTGCATCGTTAAAATTTTATGCTCATACTTTAGAATTGTGCTTTCAATGATCGTACCTCAAAGGTCAATGTCTTTGGTTGAGGAATAAAAAAAAATAAAAAAAATAATTTAAAGTATATTTTCGTGGTACTTTTTAAACTGACTTCGTGGTACTTTTGAAAAATCCAGTTTAAGACCAATTTTAGCGTACTTTTGAAAAATCGATTTTCGAGCCAAATTTCAAGGTACTTTTGAAAAACTAATCTGCGGGTGAAATTTTGGCGTACTTTTGAAAAATCGATTTTCAAGCCAAATTTCAAGGTACTTTTGAAAAACTAATCTGCGGGTGAAATTTTGGCGTACTTTTGAAAAATCGATTTTCAAGCCAAATTTCAAGGTACTTTTGAAAAGTTAATCTGCGGGTGAAATTTTGGCGTACTTTTGAAAAATCGATCTTCAAGCCAAATTTCAACGCAGTTTTGAAAAATTAGTCTGCAAGTGAAACTTTGGCGTACTTTCGATAAATCGATTCCTGGGCCAAATTTTGACGCCCTTCCAAAAATATTATTTTTCAAAGTCCAATTTATGATACCTTTGAAAAAGTATACTATTCATAAATCTTTGTCATTATATACTTTTACTCTGATATTCTGAACCAAAAACATTTTTCCTAAGTGAAAATTCGGTGTTTCTTCGAATTTTCGCCTGGTCATTTCCAACGCCTTATAGAACCCAAAACGGTCCTTGTGGACTGATCTGCGCCTCTGCAGACTCCCAAAAATGTCTTTAAATGAAATTTTTGCCTAAGTCGAATTTTGATTATGTCTTCAACTTAGGACGATTTTGGAGAGTTCTACAACATTAGCACTAACTCCCGAGAATACTTCTCGAACACTCCAACACAACTACAGAGCTCTTCTTGTCATAAAATTCCGCTTTCTGACACCAATTTGTCGCGTGTTTCCACCCTTAGGAAAGTACCCCTTGCAAATTCCGTGGGTTCCAAAGATTATAACAAGAGATGTCCACTAACACACTTTATTAAATATTTACTGGGTACTTCACAATACTATTATTAATTTAAATACACTTTACTGACTAAAATCACAATGTTTATCACTTTGTTTATCCTTGAAGTCTTAACCTCACTTTCTATACTTTTTGAACTTTCTGAACTACTCGCCGAGAATGCGGTTGGTCTTTTATACCTAAAAATGACAGATCTCGATTGTTCTGTGATGACGCCACCATTCTCTAGAGAATTCCAGATGTCACTTTGGAATCTTCTGGTAGGTTCTTTTTCGAGTAGGTGCAAATACACTACATTCATTCAGACATTCGATCTGTTGAAGTCTGCCTACTTTTTAGTAACATAACCTTAAATTTTAAGGGGTGCAACATATTACAATATGGAACTTAATAATATAAAATCCGCAACAATTCACTGTAATACAGGCGCCCCTCAAGGATCGGTACTAGGACCATTGCTTTTTAATATTTACATAAATGACTTTCCAAATATTGTCTAAATCACTGAACTTGTAATGTTTGCAGATGATGTCAATCTCTTAGGTAGATCCTCGAATGAGGAAGACCTCAGAATTAAATCTAAATCATGCAGCAACTGATCAAAGTACTCTAATAAAATGTAACGTTAGAAGTTTAGAACAAAAATTATCATACATTTCTGGGGGTTGAAACCGATAGTACTCTAATTTGGAATCAAAACACAGACAATGTTTATAATAAGACCTCTAAATTGTGTTTTACCTTGACATGGGACAAGGGTCTTTATACTTGTCATTAATTTTATATTAAAACATTTTTATTTCTCTCAGATACACTTGATAATTTCTATTGTTTCATATGCTGGGGCTCAGAATCCACAACCCAGAGAGTGTTCAAAATGCAGAAGCGTACAGTAGGTAATTCTTGTCAATGTAGACCTTTATTTAAGCATTATAGTATACTTCCACTCTACTATGAATATATATTTATCAAATATTAATATATATACAGAAAAACAGCAATAACTTTTTCCAATTTCATTTGAGTTGTTTATAAATGAAAATATTGCTCCTCTTCTTCATCTTCATTTCTTCCTTCTTCCTGAATATCGTTGATTTCATTATCATAAATAATGTATTCAACATATTATTGAGATAAATCTCATCTCTTCGTATTGAAAAGTTTGGTACTAATATTAAGGAGGTACTAAGGACTGTCTTTACCGTATGTAAATCTCGGGACCAAAAAAGCGTATTTAAAAGTATGCCTTTTGAAAACATCTATTTAAAGTATTTTTACTAAAAAAAATTTGAGTGATTTACCCGAATATTTTAAAAAATGGTTACTTTATTTAAATTAACTAAGGTTAACCCCCAATTGGAATGGAGGAGAGTTACTCACTATATTTAGGTGCAAAATGGCATTCTAAACACTTTTTTATTCTTGTAATTTTTCTCAAAAATGTAAACTTAAGCCAGGAAATCTCATTTTTATACTTCATAGCCGCCCATTTTGGGTCAGCCATCTTGAATTTTCCAATTTTAAAAATTGTAATCAAAAATCAATCAAATTGCTCTGAGTATACATTTTCAGTCGGTTTTCTCAAATAGTTTCCGTGATAGCAAATAGCAAATTAACAAATTTAATTAACTTGTTTAGTGCTTAAAATGTTTATTAATAACAAAATGAAAAAAGTCCCAGCGGCCTGTATTTTTTTTATAGATGTTCCTTATACTTCAATAAACAATTTGCAAAAAAAAATTAGGCCGATTAATCCTTTGCCAAAAAACTTCTCAGAGAATATCTATCTTAACGCGACTAATCATACCGTGCGTGTAGCCGAGCGCTAGGCATAGGGAGTAAAATTACAACATCGCGCGTGCCAGCTGGCTGATGAAATAACAGGCTGGGATGCTCCGCTCGACGGAGGAATTTACGGCAGCTGTGTTGTCATATCTATCGCGCTACGTGAATGTACATACATGCCTAATGGGAAATTACACGCACGGTATATAAAGAAAATAAAGGAGCGAAGGAGAAGAAGTCATTCGGCATTATAACAATTTCGCACTCCCTATAAAAACTGCGTAAAACCAGCCCTAATTGTATGTGCTCATTATCTCCTGCCCTGTAATTGTGGGCAGTGTATTACTAAACAAATACATAAATATAAATTAGTATCTAATATAGACAAAGACTATTCTCCAGTCTCCATATCAAAGCTGTATGTGAAAGTAACATGCTTCTACCAAATCTAGCAGCGACCTTTATTTTTTTTTGCTGGTGTTATTTTTAGCACGAATAAGAATAACATTAAGCAATCACAACAAACTAGCTCATTATTAATAGCTTTTTTTCGACTCTATTTCCAAACAATTATGAAACTATTAGTCGTTAAATCCGGTAGGTAGCCATGACTGATTGATGTTATCGACAATCCGATCTAGTATGTATATACCAGCTAACGTTAATGAGATTATGTCGACTTGATTTTATCTTAATCAATAGCAATTAACAACTCGTCATGGACGCGAGGAACAGTTTAGAACTGGTAGGAATAAGTCTGCAGAGTAAATCCTTAACGGTTACTATTGAAAACTGATGTAATGTCACAAATCTCAAAACCACTTTTGCTTCTGTAAAATTTATAAATTGATCTTCACTTTTGAGTAGCACCAGAAAATTAATTTATTCATTTACTAAGCACTGGTGACGCAGATAGAGTGCGTCGTGTGATGAAACATAAGTACTCACTGTCTACGTCCCTGAATTGATTTTAAATTTTCCAGTTCGAATCAATTTGGGAATCACTACACCGTACTACACCACCTATGGCATAAAGAATACAGAAACATTGAAATAAAAAGAGAATCGAAGAGAAACCACGAGGAGGAAAATGCAGGGCATTTTTTAGGAAATATAGAAACCCTTCTAACAGGAAAATGACTAAACTAAACCTTTAGAAATCTGACAGAAAATACAGAGGAAACAAAATTAGGTACATGGTAAAATAATCGTAAATGTCAAAACTAATTTGTGAGTTAATTGTGAGTGAGTTTTGTTAAAAATGGTTCAATTTGGTAATGGTGAAAAATATGATATGATTAAGTGTCTTATAGGTAAGTTATAGACAGCAAAACGTTGTGCCAAAAGTGCCGCCTAAAGAATATTTTTAGATATCCAGAAAAGAAAGCCAGACATAAATATTCAAAAGGCTACAACAAAATTTAAAAGAGTTTGGAACCCGTTGTATAACCTCGAGCGAAAATATAGAATAAAGTAGGTATAGAAGCTGTAGAAAATATTGTTTTAGAAACTGTAAGAGAAAATCCTAATATATCGTCTCGCGAAATACAGGAAAATTTAGGAATCCCAAAAACAACTGCGTTGCGTTTCTTAAAAAAAAATTCAAATTAAAAAGGGTCTCGATTTTTGCCAGTGTCGGCATAATAATCACCATTGGGCTCATGAAAATCCGCACATAACCGCTACAGTTAATCATCGAGGACGATTTGGATTTGGTTTATTGGATACCAGATAATAGATCCTCATTTTTTTTCACGGTAATTTGAATACCGAAAATTTTATCAACATTCTACGATAAGGAACAGAGCTCTTTGTAGACAATATGCCTGTAAGACAATTTCAAAGATAAATTGACCAACACGATCGCAATCAAATGAAACACGAAATTATTTAAATGCTCAATTTGGGAAGGATTGAATAGGTATCTATATATCACCCAGGACTAGTTTATAGCTAGTTAGCTAAGTTCACTGAATTAACTAACAATTAATTTAGCTAACTGGATATTAAAAACAACAAAGTAGTTTAGATATTGTTTAATTTTTAGGAAATTATGGTCCTATTTTGTGGCCAGCTAGATCTCCCGATATAACCCCTTCCGACTTTTGGCTATTTAGAAAATATTATATACAGTGTGTCCCAGGATAGATGTAACAAGAGGTGTAATGGACCAAAAATTTTGGAATGGTATTTGGGGATTGAGTCCTGCTTGTTATAAAACTAAAGTATACCAAAAATGACTTGATTTGGTGTTCTACAGGGTGTTTTATAAGCAAAGTTGTAAAAATAACCACTAATAAAGTACCTTTATTTTTCAAAATATGAAAAAATTCCACTAAGAAAAGTTATTTAGAACGCAATTTTATATCTCTATACCATATTTTTTTGAAACTTCCCATTTTTTCAATAAATTAGTATTTTATTTTGAACCATTCAATTAAAACTGCATAGAAATTATTTTTTGTGAATTAATATTTAAAGTTATGTAGAAGCTAAAAGTAGGCTATGAGAAAAGCAGTGGATACACATTTATCATTTATTATTGACATATCTGTCAAACGTAGTCAATATTATCCTTAATTTCTGTTTCAAATTAACGAACCAAGCATAAAAAATTAAGTGAAAATGGTACTCACAGTGCGTGAAAAAATTTATATTGTGAAATGCTACGGAATTGGCGGTGAAAACTCGCTAACAGAAGTGGTAAGCCAATTTAATTTGATTTCAAACACTGCTTTGTCACGTACCCAGGCTATGAGAATAATTAAAAAGTTTCTGGCTACTGGTAGTGTTCTTAACATGAAAAGAAAAAAAAAGCATATGATGAAGACAATGTTGGGGCTATTATAGCTCATGCCTCTGTTATAGAAAATCCTAGGATGCCACTAAGAGAGAGATCAGCTCTTATTAATATTAGCAAGTCTGAACTCCAAAGAATTTACAAGGCAAAGAAAATTAGGGCATATAAAGCAAATTATAAACATACGCTTGAAGAGGGAGATGACGGCCGTAGGTTAGATTTTTGTTTGACCATTGGAGAAAAAATCATGGAAGAGAGATTTTTTCATCATTTAATAATTTTCTCAGATGAATCCACATTCACAACCAATGGTGTTGTTTCATCTCAGAATTGTCGGTTTTGGGCTTCTGAAAATCCAAATTTTAGAATTCATTGTAGAAGACAATATTATAAAAAGTGAATGTGTGGTGTGCCGTTTCTTATCACGCTGGAGTTATTGGATCTTATTTCATTGAGGGAAGGTTAAACCAGCACACTTATTTACAGCTTCTTGAAAGATTTTCTGAAGAACATTTATGCCTTTAGTTCATTTTCAACATGATGGTTGCCCTGGCCACTCAAAGAAATGGTTAATCGGTGGTTGAATTTAAATTTTGGAGAAAATTGGATTGCCAGGAATGGACCGATCAAGTGGCCGGCGAGATGCCCAGACCTATCAATATTGGATTTCTTTTTATGGGGTCGCCTCAAGCAGTTGGTTTACGCTGAACCACTTCCTAACGATGTAGCAGTATTGAAGCAGAGAATTACAAATGCCGTAAACTCCATACCGTTAGATCATATTCGAAACAGTTTTAAGGACTTCAGGCGAAGGATCGAAATGTGTGTGGATGTGGGTGGTAGCTACGTCGAATAATAAAAAAATTGTAAACATTGTTTTGTATTGGTCAATAATTAATTTGTTTGTGAATCTGTTATGTTTTTGATATTTATTTCTTGTTATAATTTTTAAACCTCATTAATCTTCTGTTAGTAATTGTTTCTTGTTTTACAATTAACATTATACCTTCTTACATCTCGTATATTCAATTCGTTATTTACCAATAGCCTACTTTTTGAGATGATTAACATTTGCTCCTACACAACTTTAAATATGAATTCAACTCTTAATTCGCAAGAAATGGGAAGTTCCAAAAAAATAATTTTATATTCCTGAAAGGTATAGAGGTATAAAATTGCATTCTAAATAACTTTTCTTATTGGAATTTTTTCATATTTTGAAAAATAAAGGTACTTTATTAGTGGTGATTTTTACAACTTTGCTTATAGAACACCCTGTAGAACACCAAATCAAGTCATTTTTGGTATACTTTGTTTTACAACAAGCAAGACTCAATCCTCAAATACCATTCCAAAATTCCAAAATTTTTGGTCCATTACACCTCTTGTTACATCTATTCTGGGACACACTGTATAGAGAACGTTCTAATAACATAGAAGAATTGGAAAACAAAACATTAGCTGCGTTTCGGACAATAACTCCTGTCATGATTGGAAATGCAACAAATGCTGTAAGGACAAGGTATCAAAAGGAAGACAATGGAAGACAATTCAACATTTATTGTAGTTTGGTTTTTCATATTTTTGACAAAATTATTTTATATTATAAGAAGAAGTGTTGTTGTTTTCTATGGACTCCTCACAAAAATATTAAATTGTTCGAAAATTAACCACTTTTTCTAGAGATAAATATGACATATTATGATATATCGTTGGATAGCTAATTTAAGTTGTGATCGAATAATGAAATAATTCGCAGGATGTTCCATTTAAAAAAAACACAAGTTATGTATATATCTCGAAAACTGAGGGATGCATAATTTCCTTCTTATCATCAACGAATTCTACTCAAAAAAGTGCTTTAAGAAGGTGTTACTGGATTTTCGATATGACACTACTTGGTAATTAGAGGTCATCCAAAAATGCAAATTTTCCAAAAACGCTCTGTAGCTCGGTAGTCGAAAAAGTAAGACAATCGCGGTTTGCGCCATCGTTTATTTCTCGAAAATCGAGCTAAGGACTAGTAAGCTATATTGGTTTTTGGCTATCTGCCATAGTTTTAGAGAAAACCTCAAATCCCATCTAATTTGGTCCACCCTGTACATATGAAGAAAAATGAACATCTATTCACATAGGGATGTTCACAATTATGAAACAAGAAATTAATAATGTTGTACCAAACTTCCACAGGCTGTCAAGAGCAAGAGATAGTAGGGATTATCACTGCATATATTTTTTTTCAATGTCTTGCCAGTAGCAATAAAACAACTAAAAATAAGCTAGTTCAAAACGAAGCTAACAGCTTATTTAAAAAGAAAAGTGTTTTGCACCTTTGAGGAATACTTCCAAAATAACTTTGAGGAACTCATTTTATAGTCTACTTTTATCTAGTTTTGTTGTTTGTCTAGTTTTATTTTATTCATGTTTAACTTTTTCTTGTTTTTTTTACCCTCCCCACAATAAAATTGTGGGAGGTTACTGAAATTGGTCCAAAATTGAAAATTGAGATAACATCAAATCTTTACGTTTTGAGTTCCAGGAACCAAAAAATGCGGTTTTTGAAAAATTTCTGTGTGTGTGTATGTATGTTAGCACGATAGCAGCGAAACTACTAAACGGATTTGGATGAAACTTTGCATGAGGGTTTCTTTAGCGCTCCAGAAGATCCGAAAAGGTTTTGGTTGAGATCGGATTACGTTTAGTGTCCTTTTAGCACAACAAGTTGTTTATTTTAGGAGTACTTACAATTTGTAACCGAACCGTTGAAAAGCAGTACAAATTCCAATTTCAACGATATATCACACTTGCACCCTTTCGATTTGGTTTCCGCGAAAAAAATTCAAAAAATTCTTCATATGACAGCATCCAAAAGTTATTATTGGTATTATTGTTAGGGGAAAATGTATTTTGCCATCTGTCAAAAATATTTGGGTTGGTAATCTTTGTGGATGTTGATTTATAGGTTCCCTAAATTAGGCAATCCAACAACCTCTGTCAAATTATTTTGGCAATATGGCGTGGTGGGCAAACACGGGGTTTATTCTAATTAACTCGAGGAAACTTAGCTAAGGCAACAGAAAATCAAACTCTTTAACACACGTTTAACGAATGAAAACAAACGTTTGCCTACCACGCCATGTTAAAAGTCACGTGGTTTAGATTGCTTATATATTTGATAATCTAAAAATCAACATTCGTAAAGGTTACCAACCCAAATATTTTTGACAGATGTCAAAACTTATTTTAGTTGTTTTTTTTTAAGGTACCTAATAATTGTTTATAGCCGTGTTCGGATATTACGTCTGATTGATGGGCCACGTCACAATCGTTCGTTTAATGCAAATCGAGCTAACCGAGCTTAATCTGGAACGTTCGAATATTACAAAATAAAGGACTCGGACGAAGCTCGACTTGCTCGGACCTTTTTGATCGAGCAGGAAGATTTTAATTTGACGCATGCGTAGTCTGCTTGAATTGTCCATAACGTTATTGACTTGTTGAGGTTATAGTGTCATTTTGGCTAAATTCTGTGTTATTTTTTTTCGCTATCCAATGTTCTACAAAATCTTCGAAACGTTATCTGTTAATGCCCTTATAATATCCGGCAATTGATTAACATGCAACCTAAACAAAGATGAGAGGTTATGTTTTAACAGATTGCTTGTGGTCCACATCAGTTCGTTCCATATTTGTTTATGTGTAATTTATCTGTTTGCTCAGTGCACTGATTTCCGATGTAATATCCAAACACAGCTAATAAAGATCCACCGGTTGGGGAGGTTCCAGCCGCTTCCAGTAGCTGCCGATTTTTTTCTTTTTAATCTTGTGTTGTATTAATTAAATTTTGTAAACCTAAACAATAACTACCACCTAACTATGCACCTACAGAGTCAACATCACTAAAGCATTATTGTTAATATTAATGTCTTTAAATTAACACATGCGATCCTTTATCAGACATGACAAAATGAGAATACATCCTCATTCACTACCAACCAGCAGTTAAAATCAAATCTAGTTAAATTGCTGTCGGGCATTCTGGTCAAATTTAAACTATGTCATATATTGGAAATGGACTTAATGCACAGAAACCACAGATAAATATCTACGTCCTCGGCTAGCCATTGTTTAAGCAGCTAGTAATATATTCTATTTGATATCCAAACGGTCGACTCAATTTGAATATTAGAAATAAGGAATAAACACCCTGAAAGCAATAAGTTCGCATGACTTGTGATGTTTCAAAAAGCTAAAGTGTAAGAACATAGATTACGTTAGGTCAGTTAAATAAATTAACATGTATGATGATACAATGACAACTAATTTTTCATTTAACAATGTCCTTTAAGTTCTAAATTACGTAACTATATTTTACCATAATATCTTTCTTCGTTCTATGTTCAAATGTTTGCATAAATGTAATTTTGTTTCGAACATGCAAATATTGGAAGCCATTATAATTTTAAAGTTATAATAACTTTGTTCATTTTCTTAAATAATTTGAAGATGGTATGAAAACTTGTGTGGAAGAGACGAGTATTTTTCTTGGTTCCTAATGTCGGATAGTTTTCAAATGAGTCTAAACCTAAGAAGCATAAACTAACAAGGAGGTGCTTAATTCTCATAAGCAATGTAAGTAAATTGGAAAGCAACAAAACATAAAAAATGTCCGTCAGACTGTGTTGTCAGCAATATAGTGAGGTGGCTTATTGAAATTACCGTTACCTGGCACATAAAAGCACCAAATTTGGTATGAAGGTACCTTAGGTTATACTAATAAATATTAGCCTAGGAGCCCTCTGGAGTTTCTAAAAATTTGCATGTACAGCCAGTGCCGCTTCTAGGTCATGAGACGCCTTCGTGCGAGAGCATTTTTTGGTGGGCACCGCTCAGTCGAAACAAGGGCGGATCTGGACCTTGAGCTTGGGGTCCCAACATTTTTTTGATGAGCGGGGGGAGAAATCCGCCCCATGGCCTAGTGCGCCTTCGTGCGGGGCACGAAATGGCCCCCCCTTAGACGCGGCCCTGTGTACAGAACTGAAATCCAAAATGGCCGACAAATACGACAAATATCACATGTAGCCCAGGAATTTAAAGCTGAAAATTTGCAGGATTGTAGTTTTATTCCAGGATAAATTAACTCCTATATAAAAAAGTCAATTTGACAGTCACATTTTGTCACTTTGACAGCGATAAAAAAAGGTGCATCGTTTTTTATCACGATAAAAATGCCTGCTCCTCAAAAGCAGAGTATATACCGGGTGATTCAGTTTGGTATTCGCCCCCCGTATCTTTTTTATTTTAACAGAAAACTACAATAAACCATATATATTTGCAAATCGTTTGTCAAAATAACGATAGTCAACTTTTTTTTTCAAATGGTATGCTATACATTTTTTTGCCGATTGTTGTAGAGCTTCTCTTTCTGCATTCAACCATGTGAAAAAAGTATGCACTTCCATAAGGAAAATTTCGAGAAAATTAATAAAATACGAAAAAACTTCATTTAAAGGTTTTGTTTCTGATTCAACATAGTTAGCCATGGAAACAATTGAATTTTGTCATTGTTAGTAATGTCAAATTAAAAATACTGTTATTTGTGACTGTGTTATTCGTTTTTGTTTTATGTTATACTTCTAAATAGATTTACACAATGGTATCTTACAATAATGAAGAAAAATTGGACATGATATTAATTTATGGAGAGTGCGGAAAAAACATAAAGTAGCCAAACGTTTATATCAAGATCGCTTTCGAAATAGGCCGTTGCCATCAGTCAAAATGTTTGCAAAATCGGCAAGAAATATGAGCGAAAGTGGAAGTTTTGAGAAAAAAAGAAACGTTTTTAAACACCGTTAGATTTCTTCCTTTGGTTCTATCTAAAAGAAAAAGTTTACTACTACCTCTAAATGACATCGAAGATCTTAAAACTAGAATACGAATTGAATGCTGCAGATTAAATGTTAAAATTCATTCTTCAACATAAGGAAAATTTCGAAAAAATTAATAAAATATGATAAAAGTCATTCAAAGGTTCTTTCTGAATCAGCATAGTTAGCCAAGGAAGCAATTGAATTTTGACATTATAAGTAGTGTAACTAGTACCAACTAGGCAAATCAGATTCGAAAGAGGATTATGTACGGCACTGATGAGGCATAAAAATTTCGAAACAAAGTTTAATGTTTTGACCAAACAAAGTTCTGTTTTTAAATAATTATGTAATTCATTTTTATATAAACAAACATTTAATGTCGTATTTTTAGTTAATTAATGATAATAACACTCAACAATAATATTAAAATCACAACTAATAATAAATAACAATTACCATTAAAAAAACTACCAATACTTGAAAACTAACTAACAATTAAGAAAATAAAAACATTATTTATTGCGTCATATGTTCGAAGGATACATACATGTTGAAGAATTTCAACATTTTATCTGCGGCATTCAATTCGTATTCTATTTTTAAGATCTTCGACATCATTTAAAGGTGTAAAGTACACTCTTTCTTTTAGATATGGCCAAAGGAAAAAATCTAACGGTGTGAGATCCGGTGATCTGGCACGCCACTTAACTCCCTCACTACGATTTTCGATCCATCTACCTGGATAAGCTGCATTTAAGTAATTCGTTACAATTATAGCATTCTGTGGCGGTGCCCCATCTTGTTGTAATATCATGTTATGCCTAATATGTAATGGAACGTCTTCTATGAAATTTAACAACTCTTCTCTTAAAAACTGTAGATATCTTTCTCCAGTAAGCGTGCCTTCGTAAAATTTTGGTCCTATAATTTGTCCGTTGAGAATTCCACACCATACATTAATTCCCCAGATATTTTGGAAATTAGTTTCCCGAAGCCCGTGAGGATTACCCTGCGACCAATAATGGCAGTTATGGCTATTGACAATTCCATTATTATGGAAACGGTTTTTGTTTGTTTCAGTTTTTGTCGCTAACTGAAGAATAGAAATATGCGGGTCTACGAAAACACGGGCTAAAACTGCAACTGTATGTTCCTCATCTCGTGCGGTTCTGGGCTCAAAAACGTTTCTTTTTTTCTCAAAACTTCCACTTTCGCTCATATTTCTTGCCAATTTTGCAAACATTTTGTCTGATGGTACCGGCCTATTTCGAAAGCGATCTTGATATAAACGTTTGGCTGCTTTACTGTTTTTTCCGCACTCTCCATAAATTAATATCATGTCCAATTTTTCTTCATTAGTGTAAGATACCATTGTGTAAATCTATTTAGAAATATAACATAAAACAAAAATGAATAACACAATCACAAATAACAGTATTTTCAATTTGACATTACTAACAATGACAAAATTTAATTGTTTCCATGGCTAACTATGTTGAATCAGAAACAAAACCTTTAAATGAAGTTTTTTCGTATTTTATTAATTTTCTCGAAATTTTCCTTATGGAAATGTATGCTTTTTTCACATGGTTGAATGCAGAAAGAGAAGCTCTACAACAATCGGCAAAAAAATGTATAGCATACCATTTGAAAAAAAAAGTTGACTATCGTTATTTTGGCATATGTGATCAAAGAGATGATTTAAGGACGTCATTCGATAGAGCTTGACAAACGATTTACAAATATATATGGTTTATTGTAGTTTTCTGTTAAAATAAAAAAGATACAGGGCGGCGCGAATAGCAAACTGAATCACCCGGTATAGTAATCGCACGTCATTTTAAAATCTGTACTGTCGGCTATAATTTTTAAGTCTTGTTGGAAACTATACTGTACGATATGAGTCGTTTTGAGAAAATTATAATTATTTTTAATTTTTGTTGTTCGTTCACATATTCTGTCGTTAATTTATCTTGCCAAAAATCACTCGAGCTTTTCTTTTATGGATAAATTTCTTTTTAACTCAAAATTTTGCCAATCAGTAATTTTGCTCGAAAAACTGACATTTGACAAAATCGCCCGACCTCCGGCCTCGCGATTTTTTCATGTCAGTTTTTCTCATAAAATCACTGATTGGCAAAATTATTTCGTTACAAAGAGAAATTTATCCGATAAAAAAAAAGCTCTTGTGATTTTACTGTTAATAACACGTACCAAAAAGTCCCTTACTCTCCCCCTTCGGCTTCCCTGTTTTTGCGGAGCAACAAGGGCCTCACTCGCAGAAATTGCAGAGCTGGCTATAAAGTGCAGCAGACATGTTGTTACTGATCCGATTTGGGTCAAAATGATCATAAAAGCTTCGGAGAAGCATATCTAGCATAACTAGCAGCGAAAAAAAAATTTTTTTTTGATTGCGTTTCTGAATACATATATTCGTCGGTAATGATATTATCAACATTTTTACTTACAGATTATGACCCAAGAGCTAATAAAGAGGCTTATTAGCCTTAAATTCTCAAAATAATTTTGACGACCAACGCGTATTTTTCAGGTAAAATTCGGATTAAAAAAAAATAGTAACCTTGACCTTTTCGGACCGATTTAAATCGATAGGTGGGCTCTTTAGCTATAATTAAAAAAAAAATAAGTCCCTAGTACATTTAACATAGAAGTTAGCCACGAAACAGACGACAGCTTACTTAAATTACGAAGGACAATGATATCTCGTATGTAGTTAGTTAGTATAACTGTCAAAGAAGGAAATATGGAAAAGATATATAGGATGGTCACCCTTAAAAAAACTATAAAAAAATGTGACGGAGGACGATAATTTTTCACTTGTAGTTAACACAACTGTAAAGGGAGAAAAATATGAAAAATATATAGGGTTATCATTTTTAAAAATAATTAATCAAGAAATTATGGTGGAAATAATATTTGGACTGTAGTTGACACAATTATCGAGGAGGAAACTTGACATACTTTTAGTGAAAAATATACATCATAGACACTTCAAAAATAAGCAACGACAGAGGAAAACGATATATCAATTGTAGTTGTTACTATTGTCAGGAAAAAATCTTATATAATTTTAGCTAACAAAATACACAGGGTGGTCATCCAACAGAAAAAATAATTCATAAATAAAGAATTCCAAACAGAGAGGAGAGAGGGAAGTTTTCTGTTTCTAGTTTTTTAAATTTACCACCCTGTATATTTTTCACTAAAAGTATGTCAGGTTTCCTGTGTCAACTACAATCCAAATATTAGATTTTTCATTAATATTTTTAAACGGCGAACATCCGTATATTTTGGTGTTTTATAAATTTCAAAACCAACATGTTATTTTTAATATCATTCAATGAGGAAATGTACATTTTACGCAATACTTCCATGCATAATGACAGATTATGACATTATGCTTGCAAAGCCAAATTTAAATCTTAATTCTTGTTAATTCAGAGATGTGCTGTCTGACGCAACTGGCACAAGTAAAAGAAAATCGGAAATGTTATAATTAGTACTGCTGAAATTGATTGGCGATCTAAATACGGCTATCTACTCAATTTAAATTACATTTGTAATTAATCTGCAGGAAAATGATAAAAATAGAACGTTATCCAATTACTTCCCGATGGTTCTGACGACTTTAACTTCCTATGAACAAGCAGGGGAGATTTGCTGTCAGAATCCATTTCAAAACATTTATTTTGTTTGAGATTCAACGATTTGTATAGGTAGTAATTATAAAGATAAAACTTGTGCGAATACTTTTCTTGACCGGAAATAGTCCAGTAGCCAGGTCGAAAATAGCTTTTATTAGGGCGACCTGTAACTAACTATCTATCTATACAGGGTGTAATCAGTTTTATGTCATTAAAAAAACTGGTGGTGGGGAACAACTAAACGAACAAAAAAACCTTATATAACATGGGGTCTAAAACCCATAGTTTTAGAAAAAAAAAAAAAAAAAATTCGATAGTTTTCAATAATATTGTTTGAGAACTGTTGGAATGTTGGGATAGGCTTTTATCTTCGCGTATGTCGGCGCCTCTAACCATCAAATACGCTAATACAGGCTCTTTCAAAGTGTCGCGCTCCTTTGTTAGAGACCGCGCGTCGGCGAGGACACAAGTTGACAATCACACTTTTCTATGGCTTTTTAAAAATAGGTAAGGTAAGGTCTTTAGCGGTGCGGTAAAAGTGAAAGACGTCGGCGTTTTCTGAGTGCTTAGTAGATCTGAAGAAAACTATACTCTCCCTTGTGCAATATTTTAGTTTCTGTGGGCACTTCGTTAAGTACACACGTCCAACTCGTTCGTTGTTTTTGTATGTTGCTTTTGTTCTTTTTGAATTTTGGGCCACGTATTTATTTTATTGACTTACCGTTCAAGTCGTTAAGTTCTTGATTACGTACAGACACTACTTGTTCGTTCTTTTTGTGTTGCTTTTTGGATTTTGGACCAAGTTTTTATTTTTATTTTCTTTATTGACAACGTTAGTTCATAGTTTAGTATGGTATTTTAAAACGCAGATTTTGAACGCTACGGGAGATTACACTTACCCAGAGCTCGCGGATATGCACTTGATGTATGGAGAATGTCGTGGAAATGCAGCTGCTGCGGAACAGCTTTATAACAATAATTTATTGGTAAGTTCTAGATTTATCGAATATTTTAGTTTTCGATACCTGATTGGCAATTCGTTAAATAAATCAGATTTTTTTCTAACTTAAAATACACGTAATTGTTTTCTGTTATCGTATCTCAGACGTCTAACTCTTTATTTCCCAATGTCATGCAATAATTACTCATTTTTTAAGCTTTTAACCCAGAATACTCATTTAGATCACAAATGTTAATAAACCACATTTAAATCTGATAAATTATAAACAACAATAAAAGCTCCAATATTTTGTTCTAAATTAAAAAAACACACATGTAAAGAAATGCTGTGTTTAAACCTCTACGCCCATCATTTGCTTGCAGAACGAATTATTTACATTTTTTTAATTGGTTCCGAGGAGGTCATCAAAGGTGCCGCCCTTCTTTGCTTTGAAACCGCGGACCGGCGAGAACGAGTCGGTCGGTAATCTTTGCATTTTTTTATGACAATTTAAAAGTTGTATAATTGGGAATTACACGTCCATTGACCTAGAAAGGCAGTGGTTCTCAAATGTTTCCTACCCTAATATTCAAATTGTTGACATAGGTCAGTTTTTTCCAGTTCCCCTAGAGGAAAAAGTCATATAGGTTTTTTGTTTGTCTAGTCGGTCCCCATTACCAGTTTTTTTAAATGACATGAAACTGATTACACCCTGTATACAGGTCGACCTAATAAAAGCATGTTAAAATGAAAATCCAACATAGTAAAATGTTTAACGCATACAAGAGATAAAGAACTACAACGTTACAAAATTACCGTTAATATGTCATCAATGATTTAATTCCTCTAAAAATTCGGCTCGATATTTTGTCAGAATATTGTATGTTCTGCCATCATTTAGATGGAATTTGAATAAATTACGCGCAGTGTTTTCACACCTTTTATATTAACCCGTTTTGAGAGCTACGTATCAAATAATCAAACTGAATTTGGTTGGGATTTGAGGAACAATAAGTTTACCCCCTAGGTTAATAACTATAAATGTGCGTCCTAATGTAACTTTCGAAATTGTATTTTGCAAGTGTAAATTTAAAAAATGTACTTTCGAAGATTCCTGACTGTTTAATTGGAAATATTTCAAGGAGAAACTAGATTTGCCGAACCGGGTAGGTTATAGGCGCTAAATAATCTATAACAGGAAATTCTTAATGGGTTTTGGTCATATATTTCAGAATTCAACACACGGTGACTGGCCCTGGTAGCGGGCATAAAAAACCGCTGCCCAAGGAATCACTACCACATCCAGATTTTCTACCCAAGTCACAAAAAAATTTGTACGTGGAAATAATTGTTTATAGAACTTTAATAATATAATATTTGAAATCCTCTACCCCAAAAACTCATAAAACGATACCCCACATCGGTAGTGGGGTGGGGATGCTGATAAGGGGCTGGTAGTGGGGGTGGATGAAGTAAAAAAATATTTTGAGGTTCCTTGTTCTTGTACACACACTAAATCACATTTTTTTTTCATCCCCTTTAATAATGGAGGTGGTAATAGAGGTGGCTAATGCCAAAATTTTTTTTGAGACCTTAGCTTCTCTTGTATATACTAAATACCAATGTTATGGACTCTTACCTGCTTGATTTACGTATTTACCCCAAATTTACCTCAATTTACCCCCTTACGCTTCGACGGAACAAGATGAAAATATAATCTAGTTCCAGATCTCGTAAAAATACATAGATACGTGTACCAAATTTCAAGCCAATATCTTAAACGGTTCCAGAGTAAACGTGGGCACAAAAAAAAAACCGCTGCCCAAGAAATCACTACTTCCACATCCAGATTTTCTATCCAAGTCACTCACAACAAAAAAATTTTGTATGTGGAAATAATTGTTTATGGAACTTTAATAATATAATATTTGAAATCCTCTACCCCAAAAACCCATAAAACGATACCCCACATCGGTAATGGGGTGGGGGTGGTGATAGGGGGTGGTAGTGGGGGCGGATGAAGTAAAAAAAAAACATTTTTAGGTTTCTGGTTCTTGTACACACACTAAATCACAAATTTTTTTTCATCCTCTTTAATAATGGGGTGGGGGTGGTAATGGGGGTGGCTTATGCCAAAATTTTTTTTGAGACCTTAGCTTCTCTTGTATATACTAAATACCAATTTTATGGACTCTTACCTGCTTGATTTACCCATTTACTCCAAATTTACCCCCATTTACCCCCCAACCGACGGAACAAGATGAAAATATAATCTAGTTCTAGATCTCGTTAAAGTACATATGTGTACCAAATTTCAAGTCAATATCTCAAACGGTTCCAGAGTAAAGGTGCGCACAAAAAAAAGTTACAGACCGACAGACAGAAATTTTTTTTTCGCTCAAACTTAAAATCTCGACGTTTCATGACATTCTAAGCCTATTTGAACAATAAAAATTTTAAAAAAATTTTTTGTCATACTTCCACCGGATGTGGAAGTAATTAGACGGACCAGACCAACAGACAGAAATTTTTTTTTGCTCAAACTTAAAATCTCGACGTTTCATGACATTCTAAGCCTATTTGAACAATAACATTTTGTTAAAATTTTTTTGTCGTTACTATACTTCCACTGTATGTGGAAGTAATAAAAGAAAACTTGTAGCTGAAAACGTTACATATTTTGTTAACCGTTTTAATAATTCTCCCGAAGTCTAGGAGGAGATCCAGATTTGTCTGAGTAGAGGAAAAACTGAGTTAAACTTACCAATTTAGGATGAACTTGAAATAGACTCACCTGAAATTAAAAAAAAAAAGATAAATAAATTCAAAAGTCTAAATGACCTAGGCGTTTTTGTAGTTTTTTCAGACAGTAAGAAATTCATATAAATGTTAGTCATTATAAGTTGTATTGGATGTATTTACCAAAATAAATAACATAAACAATAATAAACGATAATTACAAAAGTTATTTATAACGTTCCAATTCAATCTTAAAATAAATGATGACATCATTCATTGTATTACAAAACAGAATTTAAAAATAAAAGAAAAATATAACAGTAAACACAAAAAACAGTAGCTATACAAATTTTGCATAAAATCAAAATATCTCACGCATTACATTATTTTATCCCGTATATTCGATCCAAACGTCTCTCATTATACTCTTCGCAAAAACGAAGAGTATACTGCATTCGACCGGTACATTTCTAAAACCGGAAATATCGCTCGTAGAGAAAAAATTTTCATATCATTGTGTTAGTGAACGAATTCTGAACAACTTTCAAAATGTTCGTCCGTCACGTTTCTTGTAAGCACGATAGCATAAGAAAGAAAAGTCCGATTGTATTGAAATTTGTAAAGTAAGTTAGTGTTAGCTAGAGGAAGAACTCTATTGTTTTTTAAGAAAATCAATCAGTAAATAAGAAAGTTGTGCCTGACTTTTTTTTGTCTTAAAAAAAAATTGTTTTCGTGAAAAGAACTTCATTATAACTTCTAAAAATGCAAAATCTTCGCTCAGTTGCTTTTTAAAACTTTTGTTTTTTTTCAAAATCAGTATATATCATTTTTGATATAGTAGGCATCAAAGAAACTGAAAGCATATAACATGAACAAAAACCAAAACGATATTACAAAAAGTTTTATACAAAATATTTACATATGGAACGATGTGAAACAATTCTTATCTTTTCTCAAACAGAGATGTACGTTGCATTTTGTGCATTTCATTGATGAAAGTTGTTTACACAAAGGGTTCTTGCAATTTAATCGCTGGTTAGTAACTTCAGGCCAATGATCTGTCCTATCTCTCCGAATGTCAAAATTAGGGATGGGGTTTGTACTTCCTCTCTTTTTCTTCTTTTCGTACAGCATGCCTATACTGTCCACTCCATTACTTGGCCTTCCCCTTTTCTTCTGAATACTTTTGTTCAGTAAACATAGACTTTCGGCAACAGCCGCTTTGAAATTCATTTGGTCAAGAATATCTTTCTTTGAAAGACCAACGCCCTCGCAATCTATTTTATATAGGTTCCATGCATTAACAATAACCATATCTATGAAATGATAGAAAAAGCGTATGTAATATTTTTTTGAGCGAATGCCAATTCGGTAATATGCAATGTTGCCATCTAAAAGATCGACTCCTCCCATGAATTTATTGTAGAAATGAACGGCGGCCGGTTTTGCTATTGATACGTTTTGCTTTAGTTTTCGGTCCCATCGATCAGCTATACTCGTAGGTTCAGCACTTGAGAACGTTGTCGCCAAGGTCACTCCTCTGTTGTCATACCATTTTATGGCTCGGATATTTACATCCTCTATGGTGCGCTCTTTCTCTTCAAATGTTCCCCTACCTTTTTTCTTCATTACCTTGTCAGAACTGAACATACAACCCGGAAACCTCTTCATTCGTATTGTCCCAATAGCGCCTATTCCTCGTTTATAAAGTTCGACAAAAAGTAAGGGTGACGCAAACCAATTGTCAAAATATAATAAATAATTTTTATTGTCAGGAATAATTGACCCTAGCTGGAGTACTATATTTGAGCTGCATCCAATATCGCGGTGTCCAGGTTTTGGTCTGATTTGACCATCATAAATTTCAAAATTATACACTGTGCCTCTGATGTCGCAGAGTGCAAAAATTTTGTAACCCCATTTATGCGGTTTTTTCGGATTATAGCATTTCAGTCTAGATTGCCCTTTGAAAGGCACTATCTGCTCATCCACACAGAACATTTGACCATGGAGAGGGACATTGTTACACTTAGATACAATAGCATCAACCAGGGGTCGAATTTTGAACAAACGGTCCCTATTTTCATCAGCCATATCAGGTTGATTAGTGTTGTCGTTGAAATGAAGGTATCTTCTGATTTCCTCGTATCGATCTCTACTCAAAACGTCAGCTATGTGCGGAATTCTAAACTTTTCTGACCAGTAGTTCCGAGTACGATGCAGTTCAAAAATTGACATGTATATTGTTATGCCAATAAATTGCTCCAGTTCAGACAGTGTCAGCCTTAGTGGCTTGTTTGGGTTAGTTTGTAGGGCATAAAGATTTGACTGTTCGGTTATGTGGTTCAGTAGTTCAATGTCGAAAAAATTTTGGAAATAATCTATTGGTTCCCATGCATCTTCACGATATACATTAGGTTCATGAAAATCGGGCATTTCTTTTGGTTCATTGGCCGGTACGGCCCTCCAGAACTGTGTCCTTGCTAATTCAGCTAATGGCATCTCATCTTCGGAATCATACTCATCATCTAATTCAGTGTCATCATAATTTTCTGGAAGATATTCATCTTCCTCCTCGTCTGAACCTTGCAAATATTCGTCTTCACTTGTCTCTGGTGGTGCCACAAATGTCTGAAGTGCCTCACGCTTCCTTCTTGTTTCCAATTTCCTCTCCATCTGAATAACGATAAAATAACGTCAGAATAATAAAACTAGAATGAACTGTTCAAATTACAGGTTACATGTCACCAGTGCCTGTTATATCACATTTGATATGTGGTAAAATATATGTTTTCTTACAAGAAAATTTGCAAGAAATTAAAAAATCTATATAACATACAATTACTGAAGGTTTTCTAAGTACAGAAAATAAATTTTCACTTACCTTTTCAAAGGGATTCTTAAAATTACACCGGATAAAAAAACTGGTATCACAAATGATGTGTCACTAACCATGTGTCATTCAAAACTAAGCTAAAATCTGTATTCTGTTATACACATCGGAGATAGGCAATACATAATACTTCATAAATACATTACAAATTACGCCAATAGATGGAGAGTGCCATAGAAATTCATTTCAATAGGATTTTTTGGGATATTTCGGTATATATCAAATATGATATGTTAGGCACAAAGGGGTTAATCATTTGATTTAAAAAAAATATTTTCTTAATTTTTGTCGCTTGCACTAAAATAGAAATCTTGCGAAATGTTATCTCTATAATATATTTTTTTTCGTTTATGCATTTTACTAATATATATGTTATAATAATACCTATATCTAATGCGTTAAAATATGATTCTCGAAAGATATATATTAGACATTCAATTTTTGTAGTAATCTGTGATGGTGCAGTGGCTACAAGTGCGAGTGAACAACAAACTGTCAACACTGCGGGACATTCGGGCGGGCGTCCCGCAAGGGTCGGTTCTCGCACCTAAATTGTATAACCTGTACGTTTCTGACTTTCCAGTTTTCCCTAATACTAAACTGGCCAAATACGCTGATGACACTGCCATGTATGCACATAGTCACAACGCTCAAGCGGCAAATATGTTACTGAAAGCCCACATGGTCCGTGCCGCGGCGTTCTATGACCGGTGGAAGATTCGGGTAAACGTTGAAAAGTCAGAAGCGATAGTGTCTTCACGCGCAGATTCACTGAAAATAAAATTTTAACACCTATTTCGGTCAGGGGAAACCAAATTCCAACTAGAAACTGCGTAAAGTATTTGGGAGTAAATCTGGACCAACGACTGACATTCAACAAACATATGAACGAAACTATACGAAAAGTCTATTCTATGTCCAGGAGTCTGTACCCGCTCCTGGCCAAAAATAGCAGACTAAGTCGACAAAATAAAAAATTGGTTTACACTGTTGTAGTGAGGCCGGCCCTAACATACGCGGCACCGGTGTGGTGCAGTGCATCGATCACGACTCTAAAGAAACTAAAAGTGTTGGAGCACAAGTTTATGCGCCTCATTTCAAATTCTTCAAGATATACCTCCCTCAGAGAATTATATGCACGTTGCCACGACATAACACCACTAGCGGATTACATCCAACAAATCTCTCAAAAATTCTATACTTTTAAACTGGGTGATAGTCCGCTAACAAACAACATTACCCAGATCAGAGAACATAATGCCCCCTTTAGAATAAAACACACCTTGCCATACCAGGCGTTGCCTATTTTTAGGCAACCTATCTAGCCCTATATTCTCTTTTTAATCCTTCATTAACGATAACATTCATTCCTTATTTTCTGTTCTGTCCTCTTTTCGTTTCTTTACCATTGTTCTAAATTATTCTTCCTAATTATAATCTTTATTTTATCTTAACCTCCAGATTTGTTAACATTTTAAACTATACATTAAGCGGCTTGGCATCCGCTTCGTTCATAACCACCATTATCTGAAGCGGGTTTTTTGGTTTGGTTCTTTTTCCCGTATTAGCATAGGTATCATAATGTAAAACAGTGCGCTTTACTTCCAGTTAATATTAAGTTTTATAATCCTTTTTTTTTGGAAATTTATCTGTTAATACCTTTTTTAATTTGCCACATGGTGAAAGGAGTTCAGGTCAAAGTTTTATTTTTTGAAGTTGACCAGAGTCCGTTCCGTCCTGTCATTCAACTGTCACGGAGCTGCGCTCCGTGAATGTCTGACAGTATTCGGACACGGGTGTCTGGGATATATTGTAATATATAATAATAATAAAGTTTGATTGTATTGTATTGTATTGTTTAGCAATCCAAAGATTCTGTGTTCGAATCCCAGACAGGTTGGATGTTTTTTTTTTCAATTTTTTTTCATATGTTTTTTTCACAACAAAGTTGGTATCACAAAATTAAGGCTGTCCAAAAACTAACATTATTTACAAGAAAACTGCGAAGAGTATCCTATAGAATGTGTAACAATTATATAAAAAGCTCAGTAAATTGGCGAAGAGTACGTACGTTTTTAGCTTGTTATGGTTTATTAAGTTGTAGTAACGAGGATTCAAAAAAAAAGTACATCTCAAATAATTTTAATTTCCTTGCTTGATGATTTTTTTGATAAATATATATATTGGAGACTGTAACTTCCATTGGAAAAAATAAAATATCACAATTTCGGAAAAAATGTATACTTTTCGAATGTTCAAACACAAATTCGTTTACTTGTATGCATTTTATCGAAAATATGATCAATCAGATCATGATAAGAAATTGCGATTTTCACGATCTTATCGTTATAACTATGAAAATATATTTGATTGTTTTAAATATAAATTCTGGAACTTTTCCAATACATTAATAAATGTATAAGGAATCCATTGGATATTGCTGAAATGATAAGTGTACCTGTAATAAATGCAATACACTAAAGGCACATAAAAATTCATGCCAGCGATTCAGCGGCTATGTGTGATGTCTGTGTATGCGTTCATAATTATATATTTTCCCTCCATACTCACTATTTATCCTCCTATTCACTAAAAAAAAAAAAAAGTTAAAAATGTGTAATCAGAAAGAGAAAAAGCTTTATTTTACTCGATAGAACTGCTAAGAATTTTTTTTAGTATGCATTTAACCGTGCGCTGGCCGCGCAGAGTGACAAAGTTACTTCACTATTTTTTTCCAGGAATACCGTGGCTTTAGCGATAAATTTTATTAGGATATTTTTTATTCAGAAACACCTGGTCTATCCACTTGTATTTTTTATTTTTTCCTACCCTGACTTAATTTCAAAATTTTGAAAAAATGGATAGAAGAAAATTTTTTTTACTTTTTTTTTGTTCTGCATCCGAGCGAAATGTAAACTTTTTAGGATATTATTCTATACACTTTCACGAACTCATTAAAAAAAAAATTATTCAGTTTGCAAATTTTCTACTCGTTTTGTATTTACTGCGGATACGTTAAGAGACATAACAAGTCCTTTCAACACATCACGCGTCACAAGGATCTGAACTGAAATATTTTAATAAAACCACGACCCGCTGTGAATGCCTAGGTTGTACAGTGTACATGAACTAATGACGCCCTAGAATAGAGAGATTTGTGAGAGTCCTTTACAAATAATTCAGACATGCCAACGCATAATTTTATCCAAATAGCATCAATTTGAATAAATATAAAGATAACAATTTTATTCCTGCCACAACATGTTACGGACAATGAATTAATTTTGCGAATTATATGATATATTATATATATATTACGTATCGTTCTAGTTCAATTGAATTATAAGACATTCTCAAGTTGACCTTTTTTTACAATTACTTGGTTCTTTTATTAAGGTCTAGGGTCATGGACGTATTAAAAACACCTATAATAGTCGAATAATATAATAGGAAATCTAGTAGGCCACTCGGAATAGATGGAAACAGGATCATTTTACGAAATGTTGTTCACCCGCAATTTTTTTCTTAAAGTATAGTTTGGGATGTCCACAAACATATGCCAACTATCCGCACGCGTGACAGGTGGGGCAACACACTTTAAAATTAAAAAATTCGTCCATTTTTTGCCATTTTTCGCTTTATTTGCAACATAACTCGTAAATGAAGCATTGTTCGAAAATATATCAAGAGATAGAAAATTTGAGAAAATTGATTTTGAACATTTCATTATTCTTGACATTTCCCCAGAAAATTTTCCGTTTAAGAGCTACAGACGAAAGAACAATGCCACTTTTCTATTTTTTTTTTAAGTGAATATAATAAATATTAACACGAAATATATCATCGGTATAACGTAAATTATGTTGAAATGTCCACTTTACAGTTGAAATAAAATATATTTACAGACCTATATACAACATGATCTACCATGACATGCGGAAAATTTCAGAGTAGGTTGTCCCGCCGAAAGGAGTTAAAAAAATGAAAAATTAAAAAAGAAATGACCTTATGTTTTTGTAGAAATGCGCCGCGAATGATTAACTAATCTGACGTAACGCGGTACAGCCATATCACTTTATGAGACTTGGGATTGACACTACTGACAGCAAAGCTGGAGAGGACAGAAGTGACTTTTTGGTTTTAATCAAATCACACTACAAAAATAGCGAAATAAATCGAAAAGACATTGACCCTATGATGGTGAACTCTGAAATGACAAGCAGATATACGAGATATTTTGTTAAACTCGTCAATAACACACCGGTGTCCTGATTGTTCCACCGAAAGCAAAAAACGCGGCACTTTGATCACACTGGCCGGCTTTACTTTTATGCCAATTGACGATTTGCACGAAAGAAAGTTTGGTAAAAAGTGTCTAGATTGGTATCACTGTAATTCACTGCACATGTTGACCAACTCGTCTAATTTCCAAAGTTTGCAACAATTAAATACCTACAATAATAATCATATTTACATAATCATACATTTTTTAAATATTGTAGACTACGAAACAACCTAATAAAGATGATTTATATTCAATAGAAGTAGGTTTAACATTAAAGATAATGAAAACAATGTTATGATTATTGTGTTATAGGTATTTAATTGTTGCAAAGTTTGTAAATTAGACGAGTTGGTCAACACGTGCAGTGAATTACAGTGATACCAATCTAGACACTTTTTACCAAACTTTCTTTCGTGCAAATCGTCAATTAAGGAAATGTACACAACTCCAATACGTTCTTTCACAAGTAAGTTCATCAACCTATTCCTGACGAAGTCAATAACAGTAGTGTACCTTCGCATATTTACTAATAATTTAATATACTAAATTACCTCAGAACATTCTAAAATTTTGCAGGTTCTTTCCCACATTGAAATACGCCATTTTATTTTCCGCATATCATGGTAGATCATGCTGTATAATTTACATGTTAAATAGACACACAAACAGACTATTTATTTTATGCATAGTACAGTGTACATGCGTTTCATATACAACTTAACAAAATAAATTAATGATAAAGTAAAAAAATATTTTGAGGTTTCTGGTTCTTGTACACACACTAAATCACAATTTTTTTCATCCCCTTTAATAATGGGGTGGGGGTGGGGGTGGTAATGGGAGTGGCTAATGCCAAAGTTTTTTTTTGAGATCTTAGCTTCTCTTGTATATACTAAATAACAATTTTATGAACTCTTACCTGCTTGATTTACCTATTACCCCAATTTACTCCCCAAGCCTTCGACGGAACAAAATGAAAATATAATCTAGTTCTAGATCTCGTTAAAGTACATATGTGTACCAAATTTCAAGTCAATATCTCAAACGGTTCCAGAGTAAACGTGCGCACAAAAAAAAGTTACAGACCGACAGACAGACAGAAAATTTTTTTTGCTCAAACTTAAAATCTCGACGTTTCATGACATTCTAAACCTATTTGAACAATACAAATTTTTTAAATTTTTTTTCGCTCAAACTTAAAATCTCGACGTTTCATGACATTCTAAACCTATTTGAACAATAAAAATTTTTAAAAATTGTTTTGTCGCTACTATACTTCCACTGGATGTAGAAGTAAAAAAATAGAAAAGTGGCATTGTCTTTTCGTCTGTAGCTCTTAAACGAAAAAATTTCTGGTAAAATGTCAAGAATAATAAAATGTTCAAAATCAATTTTCTCAACTTTTCTATATCTTGATACATTTTCGAACAATGCTTCATTTACGAGTTATATTGCAAATAAAGCCAGAAATGGAAAAAATGGACGATTTTTGAATTTTAAAGTGTCACGCGTGCGGATAGTGGGCATATGTTTGTGGACATCCCAAACTATACTTTAAGAAAAAATATGGCGAGTAAACGACATTTCGCACAAAAAAACTATTCCGACTGGTTTATAGTAGGTAATTACACACGTCCACAAATTATTATTTTTTTAATTTAGGTACATTGATTAGAATATGTGGACTGCATGTTTTTGGTACGCTTAATCATAATCTGAAGACCGTTTTGCTCTAACAGACCTCAATTTTTTTATAGCTCCACTGGCCAACCCTAACATTACAAAAAAAAATCAATAATTAAATGCAACTGTTACAACAGTGAATTTATTTCCCAGCCAGTTTGTACTTACGACTATAATAGGTTTCCATATCGACTGAAAGATATTGTATGTTATCAGCGTTATCATAAACTATCCTCTTACTCCACTCACCCCCTTTCAGGAGGGGAGAAAACCGTTTCTTACTATACAACAGGACAAGTTGGTGAAACAAGGTGGCCACTTTTTCTCCACAACAAATTTCCCTGACTTTTCCCGGTTTTCCAGGCAATTTTTTAGTTTTTTCCATGACTATTGTCATTCCTTTTTGTCGTATGTTATTTTCTTTACAACTGCTCGTTAAGTGAACGTCATTAGTTGTATGATTTGTCCCATTGACTTCAGCAGTTTTAAATGAAAATCAGTCTTTTTACCCATATTTTAATCGCGATTTACTAAAAATTGGTGGGTATATATGAATAGAAAAGGTACATATTATCAAAAAGAACAAACAAATCAATAAAATATTAAGCACTTTCACCAAAATTCCCTGACATTTCCCTGAATTACTAAATTCCCTGACTTTTCCCGGTTTTCCAGAAAGTGGCCACCCTGTGAAAGCCAACCATGAGCCCATAAGCCTCCATGTGAAGAAAAAGATAAGAAATCTGGTAAAGTTGTATTTACTAATAACACAACACAAAAAGTCAATTTTCTCTATTTTGTATTATGTATTTTTGGCCACTGAACACGATCCCGATGTCAGTTTTATAAAATTGGGTCAGAATATTTTGTTAACCACGAAAAACAAGTGAAAACAAGCCAGAAAAGGGTTTAAAATATAAATTAAAGATTTTAAATAAGTATACCATGTATTTGATGTATTTTTGACCGCCGAACACGATACATCGGGATCGTGTTCAGAGGTCAAAAATACATCAAATACATGGTCTACTTATTTAAAAATATTTAATTTATATTTTAAACCCTATTCTGGCCTGTCTTCACCTGTTTTTCGTAGTTAACAAAAAATCCTGACCTAAGTTTGTAAAACTGACATCGGGATCGTGTTCAGCGGTCAAAAATACATGGGAGTATATATGTGAAAACTCAACTGACTTTTTTTTGTGTGCCTATGTAATTATAACTTTCAGGTTCTGGTTAGTCAACCAAAAAGATAACCAACGATTGTGGAACCGGCTGAATGTGGCTTAAAATTGACTTGCAAGAGTTCCTCTAAACATACTAACAAACAAACATACTTACTAACTAACGTACAAAACTAGTTAAATAAAAGCTTGTAAAAATAGTCCACAATAGACTTATATTAGACAAATGTGTTATTTAAATAATCATTTGGCAAGATACTTGCTTATTTTATTAGCAATTATGTCACGAAGCTGAGTAAAATAAATGTTGAGGTATAATCGCGAATAAACGAACTGCTTTTGATACAAAGCGATATCATGAAGTTTATTGCTGCATTTCTGATTTCTATTTTTAGTTCCTGGATTCATGTCACTGCGATTATTCATTCCGTTATCTTCAATGTTCAAGTAAAGGTGAACCAAATAAATGCGATTTTTCAACGAGCACCTTATTAAAGGTGGCTGGTTAAAGTAACGTCAACTTATTTTAAAAATGTTCGGCAGGAACTGAATTTTGGTCAAGTTTGAAGTAAAGTAATCCGAAAAATATATGCTTAATTAGAGTAATATACGGATTGGGAAAAGTCCAACTTGTAATGCATGACATCATCCTTACAGAGTCGTTAATAAGGAAAACATTTTTGGAAAAAAGACATACAGTTGGAAAGTGTCGTACTCCATGTAAAATTTTCTGCTTAATCCAAACCCGAAGGGCGCATAAAAATCGGGGATTGCCTTCGCCTTTGCCAGAAACTGTGAAAAACGAATTTTTTAAAATATAACTTGCGTCTTCTCCCACAAAGCATAAGCTGCAGATCTATTTTCTTAATTTGTAACTCATTAAATGTAACAGTTTAGTCAAAATACATGGAATATTTATAGAAAGTTTAGAAAAAATAATCGCGTGAACCTCTACGCAGTTGGCGAATTGAAAAATGTAGCCTGCGAGATTTTTTTTTTGGGAAATCGATAAAAACTAGTTCGTACGAAATTACAAGAAAGGATAAAAATTATTTTTAGTGATTAACTCATACCGATATCTTGAGTTTTACGACTACCAGTTTCACCGGAAGTGATACTTTTGATTTTTTTTTAAATATTTGAAATCTAGAGCTCATTCTGCATATGACTGTGCTAATTTGATGACTCTTTCCGCCACTTTGAAATTTTTGTGGCAATTTTAAATTTCAATTTAGTGTGCGGTAACCCATTAGAAATTGACCCACCAAAATGTGTTGTGGTACATCGTTAGATTGGTATTGAAAAACCGTTGCCCGAGGAATGGTATGGTTGCATCGCGTTACGTCAGATTGGTTAGTCATAGGTGGCGTATTTCTACAAAAAAATAAGGTACATTTTTTGGTCTTTTTTTTTTTCATTTTTTAATTCCTTTCTGTGGGGATAACTTTCTGAATAATTTTCCTCTTAGGCACTTTTTTGAGTAGAATCCGTTGCTGATAAGAAGAAAATTATGCAGTTTTCGAGATATAGACATAATTTGGGTTTTTTTAATGGAACACCCTGCGAAATATTGCATTATTCGATCACAACTTAAATTAGCTATCCAACGATATATCATATGTCATATTTATCTCTAGAAAAAGTGGTTAATTTTCGAATAAATTAATATATTTGTGAGGAGGCCATGGAAAACTAATAACAACACTTCTCATTATTATATTTAATATAATTTTGCCAAGAATAGGAAACGACTTTCAAAGGAAGTCTCGATTATTGCCAGTGGTTTTTGCGTCAGTACAATGAAGTGCCAGAATTTCAAGGGACAATTATATAGACAGACGAGGCCCATATAAGCAATGCCTGAATTTTAAATCGGTATAATAACTACCACTGGACTCATGAAAATTCGCACGTAACCGCTACAGTTAATCGTCAGGGACGATTTGCATTTGGTGTATGGTGTGGTTTTATTGGATACCAAATAATAGGTCCTCATTTTTTTCACGGTAATTTGAATACCGAAAATTCTATTAACATTCTACGACAAGAAATAGAGCCCTTTGTAGACAATATGCCCGTAAGACAATTTCAAAGATTAATTTACCAACACGATGCTCAAGGAACAATTTTAGTTTCTTAAATGTATACAAGGGTGCTATAAAACTATTGATAAAATGCCTTGAAGAATCTATTTTGCTGTAACAATATCCTTAATTCCATCATAAAGCGACTTGTAGACTAAAAGGGCCCATCCTTATGAAGGTTGTTAAGGCCTTTTTAAATTCCATCATAAAATTCCTTAGTGAGGCATAGTGCTGCTCTTGAAAACCTTGTTCGGGCCGTTTTAAAACCTTTCTTAAAACCTATTTTAAAGCTGTCAGAAGCTTTTTCTATTAGCTTCCTGCATTTCTAGAAAACATCTAGAAGGCTACCTTAAAACCTATTTTTAAAACCATATTAGAACTGAGAAGCGATAAGAATGTTCACGAAGGAATCCAAATAATTTTATTATTGCATTTATTTTTTCTAAACTGATTTAAGCAAACACACCATCAGACTTATTGAAGATAAAATGGAATTTGAAATGTATAAAGCGTAGAGCACTATAACCTCTCTAAGGCCGATTTAAAAGGTAATAAAAAATCAGGTATGACAAAAAAATTAAAACCAACGGCAGTTTACCGTTAAAACTACATAAGAAAGGCCCAAAAAATAAGAGCCCCTCAGAAATAATAAGGATTTTAATATCCATACAAAATTTACATAGACACCCGTAATCAGCAAATTTAAAAAAGTGGGCTGCTTCTCGGTTCCCACGGTAATTTTCAGTCGTTTCTCGTAATTCTACCTTATTTTGCTAACGAAAAAGTGATAATTATTGATAATTATAATTGTGAGATTGACATTGAATATTTTTATATAACAAGAAAAACATGGCCGGCCAACTAAAAACCTAATTGACGATTTGCACGAAAGAAAGTTTGGTAAAAAGTGTCATGGCGCACAGTATAATGGTATCACTGCAATTCACTGCACATGTTGACCAACTCGTCTAATTTCCAAACTTTGCAGCAACTAAATACCTATAATATAATGATCATAACATTGTTTTCATTATCTTTGAAGTTAAACCTACTTCCATTGAATATAAATCATCTTTATTAGGTTGTTTCGTAGTCTACAATATTTAAAAAATGTCGAATTATGCAATTTGTCAATCACTGCTGCCAACTCTTCTAATAAACTGAGAGTTGGAAACAGTGTTTGACAAATTGCATAATTCGACATTTTTTAAATATTGTAGACTACGAAACAACCTAATAAAGACGATTTATATATAGTCAATGGAAGCAGGTTTAACATTAAAGATAATGAAAACGATGTTATGATTATTATATTATAGGTATTTAATTGTTGCAAAGTTTGGAAATTAGACGAGTTGGTCAACATGTGCAGTGAATTACAGTGATACCATTATACTGTGCGCCATGACACTTTTTACTAAACTTTCTTTCGTGCAAATCGTCAATTGTCATTTTACAGTGCTCTCCAATGTTGCCAGGTATTGTGAAATATCACTAGATCTGGTGATTTTTTTTTAATCTAGCGATTTAGTGAAAACTTTTATGAAAATGCCCATTTTTAATGATTTTTGAATCATCCAATTTATTGCCCTCTACTGGTAGGTAGGCAAACATTAAATTCGAGTTGCGATCCATTTAATACAGAACTGTTCACGTTAATCGCCACCACGGTCAGTAAACTCTACGGTTACCTCGATCAGCAGCTCTTAGACGAGAGAGACGCGCGGAGCGGGGAATCGAATGAAAGAGACAGACATATCTGATTTCCGTGCAAAAGACACAGACAAAGATGCCTGTAGTGTCTACAGCTGACGTAGGCTGTAGACCCTAACGGAATATCTTTCATTCGATTCCCCGCTCCGCGCGTCTCTCTCGTCTAAAAGCTGCTAATTGAGGTAACCGTATAGTTTATTGACCGTGAATCGCTACAATCGAATAGCCTGGGCTCGTTGCCCTCTAGCGTCTCGTAGACAAACAGTACTTTCTAGTTACAAACCATTTAATACAATACAGAGTACGAAGTCTGGCAACGAAATAATCAGATAGAGGACGCTCAAAGCTATGCTGTGCTCAGAGAGCTCAAGAAAATTAGGTGTCCTACAGACACTGCAACTTTTGAAAATTAAAGATGAGAGCTTTAATTTCAAATCTAGTGAAATTTTAGTAAGATTTAGTAACTTTTTAAAACGTCGTCTGATAACTTTTAAAATTTTGATCTGGCAACACTGGTCCTCTCATTAAACTATATATTCTAATAATGGTAATGACCTAGAACATTTACTCTAAATGAAGCCCTTTTAGTCTTTTTGTATACTATCACAAATAATCCCTTCCTTACAAAAATGCAAATGCACTTGGCGAAGATCACATGGACTTGATAAAAGCTGTAATAAAACGTTTGGGACGTTGACGTTTGATACAAAAAACTTAAAACTTAACCTCAAAATAATTTGTATGTGTGTGTGTTTTAACAGTCCTTTTAAAATGGCCACACTTTTTTATTTTCTTCCACCTTTCCAAAAAAGACTTAATTACACAACAGTAAGTCGTGAAATGCTTTTAATTAACATACACACACATGCATCAACGACACTTCAGGAAGTCATATTGTTTATTTTTATAATAAATGTTTTATTGAGGTTTTGGAAAGTGTTTTATGGAATTAAAATTTGCCTTTTAGATTTATAGAGGCCTTTTTTCTTCATAACGGTTTCGTCACAACATTTATCAAGGATGTTTTAAGAGTCTAGTTTTAAAAAGGATTTAAAATGCAATTATTGCAAATATGTTAAAACCATAAAGAATAATTTAAAGCCTCTTTAAATCTAAATGGAATTTAAGACGTTCATAAAACTAATTAGTTTTATGGAGAGTTTTATGTAAGTTATGATAAATCCATTACAAATACATATTATCCTAGAAGCAAATTAGCTTTATAATTAGATCTTGCAGAATGCTTTAAAACTTACTATTAAGACCAAGTATACTTGAAGCCTAAAAGGCCTTAACTACAACATCAATAAAGCACATGACTATTTCCTAACCCTGACAAACCTTTCTTAAAACCTCCTCAAGTCCAAATGACTTTTAAAAGGTCATATGTCAAATGAAACACGAAATTATTTAAATGCTCAAATTGGGGAGGATTGGATATATCACTCAGGACTAGTTTATCAATGTCTAGTTAGCTAAGTTAACTAAACTGATAACTAACAGTTAATTTAGCTAACTGGACATTAATAAACAACAAAATAGTTTAGATATTGTTTAATTTTTAGGAAATAATTGTGCTATTTTGTGGCCAGCCAGATCTCCCTCCGATATAACCCCTGCCGACTTTTGGCTTTGGGGTTATTTAAAAAATATTTTACATAGAGAACGTTCTAATAATGAAGAATTGCAAAATAAAACATTAGCTGCGTTTCGGATAATAACTCCTGTCATGTTTGGAAATGCAATAAATGCTGTAAGGAGAAGGTGTCAAAAATGCATATACGTCAATGGAAAACAATTCGAACATTTATTGTAGTTTAGTTTTTTCTATTTTTGGCAAAATTATTTTATATTATAAGAAGTGTTGTTGTTAATAGTTTTCCATGGCCTCCTCACAAATACATTAAATTTTTCGAAAATTAACAACTTTTTCTAGAGATAAATATAACATATGATAATATCGTTGGATAGCTAATTTAAGTTGTGATCGAATAATGAAATAATTTACAGTTTTCCATTTTAAAAAATACAAGTTATGTCTATATCTAGAAAACTGAGGCATTTCGATGTATAATTTTCTTCTTATCACTCTTATTAGGATGGATTCTATTCAAAAAATGCTTTAAGAATGTGTTACTCGATTTTAGATTCGACACTTGGTAACTGAGATATAGAAGGTCATCAATAAATGACAATTTTCCAAACACGCTCTGTAGCTCAGTAGTCGAAAAAGATGACGATCGCGGTTTGCACCATTGTTTGTTTCCCGAAAATCGAGCTCAGGACACCTACATTGGTTTTTGTTTATCTGCCATAGTTTTAGAGAAAACCTCGAATCCCATTTAATTTGGTCCACCCTGTACATTTACGTCAGTTAAAATGTTGGTATTGATAATATAATTAATTTTTTTTTTATTGGTACCCTATTTTGCTTATTTAAAGTACGCCTCAGAGTGTTTAAATCCAAGTTTTAAAAACGCGCGTGTTTTAAAGTTACCATGGCAACATCAAAGGTAAGCAAGTACAACTCGTCCATCTGTATCTGTTACCTTTTGCTCTTCCATCCGTTTGATGAACTTGTATTCTTTTTTATAAGCGTCTTCCGATTTTTGCGGTACTTATTAACCGCGATTCTGCTTTTCTATTTAAGTAATCAATGTTAGAACTCATTTTAAAGCAATATACAATCAGTGACAACTGTAGTGACAATAATTAATCTTATGTGACAGATTGCAAATAAATTTTTGTTTTCTCATTTTTATGACACTGACAGGTATCCTGATGTCACATCACGAATTCAACCATTTTACATTCTTAATTCTTATTTCCATTTTTTGTAGTAATAATACCAGTATTTATGATTTCAAAGTGTACCAATAAAAAAAAATAGCGTAAAGTATTCGTGGATAACTGGTCTTTAAAACACTTGCTCTATTTCGAGCACTCCGGCTGCGCCGTCGTACTCGAAAAATCGCGCGTGTTTTAAAGACCTTAATATCCACTTATACTTTAATATACTATATTATTAGGTCAAATTTAGAGAACGTAAAATAACCACACAACGTTGATGCTACTGCGAATTTAGCCTTTTCATCATTTTCAACCTAATATTTCATACAAACGACTTAATTACTACGAGTAATTTAAATTTACAATTTATAAACTAAACAGACGTGGAAGCTTACTGTTTGTAGGTTTTCATTAGAATGAATTTAATCGTAACCTTTACTTTTTTCGCTTGACGTACTTTTTTCGAGTTCCGCCAAGTGAGTCGAAATAATTTTGTTTGCTCCGTTTTTACGCACACTGACCATCCCATGAAGGGGAGAAATGGAAAGCTAAGGGGTTGAATAGTGTTGGAAACTCCTGGAACTCCCAGGGTAGTTTGACCCTCGTAATATAGGGCGGACGAAGACGGATCAGAACTACTTTAATTCTTCTCGCCAGAGCTTTCAGGAAACCTTTTTAGAAAAACAACCCGTCCCAACAAACAACACTAAATCTACGTTGATATTAAAACCGTAAATATTATTTTGTAGAGAAATGGGCGTATATCTTATCACATCTCGTCCACTAAAATGTTCGTTTATTTAAGTAAATACAAAGATGATAAAACTAAAATATAACAGACCGATCTCTTCTTGGGAGTATCATCATTATTGTCCCGACAAGTCTTCTTAAATAGTCAAAATCTTGTTTGTTTCTATCTATCTATATTTAATAAAACAATCAAAATGTTAAAAAAATTCTTTGTCGTTACTATACTTCCACTGGATGTGGAAGTAAAATAAAGAAGTTATGATCGAAACAATGCGCGTCTTCACACTTTCTCAATATAAATGCCGCCATTTTGTCACTGTAACTAGCCAGTAATCACAAAAAATTCTCAAATACTGTTTTTCGTTAATATACAGTGTGTCCTCGGATGGGGTACCACACTCTTGTAAACTTTCTAATTTCTGATTTGCCAAGAAAAAGACATTCTTTAAAAAAAGTTTTGCTTGTCATAAACAGTAGTTGTTAAACTAATGATAAATTATACAGGGTATTCTAAAAATTAGAAAATATGAAATCGACTTAAGCAAACTACCTTTTTTTACATGAAAATTTTATTTGACAGTTTTTTCAATTATGAAGAAAAGCTTGAATACGAAGTTTAGTTGCAAAATAAGGAAATAACAATTTTATTTATTTTATATAATTTGCAATTAATTAACATGCACAAATAACAAAGTACTTGAATTTTCAAGTACATATTACTTATTTTACACAATGCTTCATCAGATAAGCTACAATCATTTATATCATCAAATATTTTGATCGAAATTCGATCGAAAACATCCACATAGATCCCGTTTAGTTAACTCTCGGGTAAGGGTAGGATTTTGCAGAGTGAGAGGGAAATATGCGTTTATTTTCGATTATAAATATTTAAAAAATCTTAAATAGTATATAAAACAGCGTCAGGTGCTTCCCATTACTCTAAGGAATACAACATGGTGTCTACCAAATCCGGACGTGGAAATTTCCGACTTTTTCCCGGTTTTTTTCCAAGCTTCAATATAACAGACTAGTACAAACAATAAAGAAAAAGTAATGAACGAGAAACAGATTTTTCTAATTATCTCAGTCACAGCTCCAAAAGTACAAGAAAAGAGAAAGCAATAATTTAAAAAATAAAAGTTTCATATCGTATGCTTTATTGTCTACAATAAAATAGATTTTAAACAGTAAATAAAAATATTTATTTAACAAATTGACCTCAGATCGGTGAAAACTTGTAAACAAAACAATCTTTATTCTGCTGTTTCAAAAAATAGTGATGAGGTAATAATGGTACAAATTGCAATCCCCAATTATCACTGGACTTCCTGAAAGTATTAAAGCTGAAAATCTGCAATTATCTATAAAAAATATTTCATTCGTAAGGTCATATAAAGTGTGTCAAGCTTAGTCGGCACCATATGGAAAACTTTTTTATTATTGGTTTTATGAAAAAAAGTTATTCTTGATAAAAAGTTTTGCATGGCCTAAAACCCAAAATGAAATAGTCAGATATCAATTTTTTGCAGTCGTATACGAGGTTTGTCGAAAAATGTTAATTTTGCTCAAGAGTAAAGTACCTTTATTTATTACAATATCGACAATCGTTATTAAGAAAAGTTGATTTCAATTGAAAACGGTCAGATATCCAATATTATCCATCTACCATGAAAAAACGATCTTTAATAATTTTTGGGTAGGTATATCTGTTTTTTCATGGTAGATGGATAATATTGAATAGTTCTCAATTAGGATCAACTTTTCTTAATAACGATCGTCGATATTGTAATAAATAAAGGTATTTTACTCTTGAGCAAAATTAACATTTTTCGACAAACTCGTATACGATTGCAAAAAATTGATATCTGATTATTTTATTTTGGGTTTTAGGCCATGCAAAACTTTTTATCAAGAATAACTTTTTTTCATAAAACCAATAATAAAAAAAGTTTCCCATATGGTGCCGACTTAGTAGGACACACTGTATATTCTCATATTACTGGGTAATATAAACAAACATATGGGGAAATACAGTACAGTATCTTGCGAATGCAAATAAACCTATAGTTATTAGCCGACGTTTGCAATTCCCGATTACTTTTTGCAATTCCCGTCTTTTTCCCGGTTGGACTAATCGTCATTTTTCCGGTTTTCCCGGTTGGTAGACACCCTGTACAACCATATACAGTTTTTATCATATATTTTGTATATATTTAAATGCCATACTTTAATAATGAATTTAGGAACTATATTCACTGACAAACTACAATATTCAAGTATAACAGAAATTTACAATAAAAAATATATATATAGTTGTATTCGTTAGAACTAAACTCTAATAGTATTTTATATAACAAGTGGCTAAAATGGTGTTTTTTTACAAGTGGGGTGTTTATAGTACGAGCCGAAGGCGAGTGCTATAAACCACACGAGTAAAAAAAACACATTTTAGTCTCGAGTTATATACAAATTTTTTTTTATCGCCATTCGAAATTAGAGAACAATATAATTTTGTAATAGACTAAATTCTATTGTTTCCATAAAAACCAATAAGTTTTATTTCACGCTGTGAAATAAAATGTCTTTTTCTTCAAGCGTATTAAAATGTTTAAATTATGTCACCAAAAACAGAAGTAAAAGTAGGACATTGTTTTACTAGTAACAAAATGTTAGTACCGAACGCCACCGTAGTGGACATTGTTTTACTAGTAACATAATGTTAGTTCCGAAAGCGCCACCGCAGTGGGTATTGTTTTACTAGTAACATAATGTTAATACCGAAAGCCACCGGTGGCGCGCTATCCACTAGCCACTTGTCATATTGTGTCAACATGTAAGACTGTAGTTTGAATATTTGTACATTTATGATAAATAAATAAATTTTTGCATATTAATACGCTTGAAGAAAAAATAGTATATATTACACGGAGTAGAACGCCTTTTTTTGTGTTTCGCCCAGTTTGCGAATCCTGGGCTCAACACAAAAAAAGAGTGAGTTCTACTCCTAGTAATATAATATACTATTATTTCATTCTTTTTTCTTTATTTTACCCTTGTCAATAATGACATTGTTTTGATTCATTGAAACTGTCAAATAAATGTCATTTTAGGATATGGCGTTACAAAAAATAGTTTTAAAGATTATACCATTAAATTATATGTTTGGTTTTCTAAATATTTAAACAAATCGAAAATAAACGCATATTTCTCTCTCGCTCTGCAAAATCCTACCCTTAACTTGAATACATATATTTAACCGCAGTTCCGAGCTATATCTCGATATTCAGGTTATAATATATTTTCTGATCGAATCGAACTTCTACTATTTTACTATTTAAATAAGTACCATGTCAAGTACCTTGGTTAAAAGTTATCAATTTAGCGATAAAGTTATCAGCTGATTTGTTGTTTTTAAATAGAGTGCATTCGATTTCTTTTTAATATTTTTAAGTGCTGATTCAGACTTTCATTTTATGTTAATGAGGTGCAATGCCGATAAGATAAGAACTCATATATTAATAACAATACCCTCTTACAATAATTTCTAAACTACACATGGTTTTACGTATAGGTATTTATTATAATAATATATTAGTATTTATGATTAGATAAACTTAAGCGTGTATTTAGTTTACTCTAGAGACAGAACATTAGAGGAATGATAACGAATGAACGACAATGAATAGATTTGGGAGATTTTGGTTTGTTACTTTGAACGTCCATTTTCAAAAACGTTTCGTAATCTTCACTGTAACAACTATTTTCAACAAGTTTTTATAAAAATCGGTTGTTTCTAACTTGTTTAACAAAGAGAACTTTTTTTTTAAGTAAAAGACCGTGCCAAATCCTCATGGAAATTGGGTTTCGGCGAATATGGCGGAAACTTTGTGAAAAGGTAGTTTAGGGGGTGCTGATCGAAAACTCTTATGGGACACACCGTCGAAAATCTAGTCTGCGACCTCCACGGGACAGGAAAGGTCAACAGATACGTCCATTAACTTTCCTTCAATCTTTATAGTCTAGGAGATAGCTATACAGGATGATTCTTTTAAGGCGGCCATTAGAATATTTCCCACTTGCAGATGAGATAGACATTTGAGATTTGGTACCCTACCATAGTCAACCATTGTGAGTCCGAAAATAATAATTTCAAAATGACGGCACTTCCGGAAATACCGGAAGTCGATACCAACTTGCTTATTTTAAATGGAACACCCTATATATTTTCGACTTTTCGAAATGATCATACAATTCTGAGTCAAAACATGTCTATACCTAAACCAAGCAGTTTCGGAGATATTTGACATTTTATAAAAAATTTGACTGGTGCAACGGTTTGCAAGAACCGTTATAACTTTCTTCGTGTAGGAGATTCTTATTTGCTCTTTGGTACGTGGAAAGAACACAAGATGAGCTACCCTCTACAAAAAAAAAATTCCATAATAGTATACCAAATGTTTTATTTTTCAAGTTACATTTTGTCAAATTCAAACCTCAAAAACTTTTTTATTTCAAACTGTATTTTCTTATATCAAATTATGTTATATTAAATTCCATTTTTTCTAGTATAAGCATTGTAGGTGTTAAAGTTACAACTTTTCGAAATATTGGCGATTTTCTTAAATGTCCAAAAATTTTTAATAAAAATTGCCATCAACTTACCCATGATTAGAAACAATTATTAATGTCAGTCATTCTTTTATGTTAAAAAACGCCAGCACGTTTAAATTACACCCACGAAGACTTTTAGGTTTGTTTATTATATATGGAGAATTAATGTGATAAAATAATACCAAGAGCATGTAACACATTTGCTACTCGATACCCACAAGAACAGAAACCATCCGCCATACATTGTACAAGGCATATTAGATAATTTTAGAATATTTGGCTCTGTCAAATGGCACATGCCAAATTTTATTATGGCAATTGATGTAGAATTAAATTTGATATCGGCATGTCCTATATCTAAAATATTGTAACGTGTTTCCACCCTTAGGAAACCACCCTCGCAAATTCCGTGGGTTCCAAAAATTATAACAAGAGATGTCCACTAACACACTTTATTAAATATTTACTGGATACTTCACAATACTATTATTAATTTAAATACACTTTACTGACTAAAATCACAATGTTTATCACTTTGTTTATCTTTGAAGTCTTAACCTCACTTTCTATACTTTCTGAACTTTCTGAACTACTCGCCGAGAATGCGGTCGGTCTTTTATACCCAAAAATGACAGATCTCGATTGTTCTGTGATGACGCCACCATTCTCTAGATCATTCCAGATGTCACCAGAACTAACTTCTGGTAGGTTTCTCGAGTAGGTGCAAATACACTACATTCATTCTAAGGGTTGTAACACATTATAATATGTACTTTTTGAATTAATAAGTTTTTGTTGAAAATTATAATTTATCCAAAAAAACATAGAAGCCTATGAAACAATTGAAACAATAAAGTGGGTATCGACTAGAAAATGTGTTACATGTTCTTGGTATTATTACTTTATCACATACTCCATAAATAATAAACAAATCTAAAAGTCTTCGTGGGTATAATTTAAATGTGCTGGCATTTTTTAACAAAAGAGAAGACTGACATTAATCATTGTTTGTAATCATGGGTAAGTTGATGACAATTTTTACTAAAAATTCTTGGACATTTAAGAAAATCGCCAATATTTCGAAAAGTTGTAACTTTAACCCCTACCATTCTTATACTAGAAAAAAGGGAATTTAATTTAGCATAATTTGATGTAAAAAAATACATGGTGTTCCATTTGAAATAAAAAAGTTTTTGAGGTTTGAATTTGACAAAATGTAATGTGAAAATAGAACTCTTGGTATACTATTTTGCAATCTATTTTTTTTGTAAAGAGTAGCTCATCCTGTGTTCTTTCTAGGTACCAAAAAGCAAATAAGGATCTCCTACACGAAGAAAGTTATAACGGTTCTTGCAAACCGTTAACCGCGCACCTGTCAAGTTTTTTATAAAATGTCAAATATCTCCGAAACTGCTCGGTTTAGGTATAGGGTATGCTACATGTTTTGACTCAGAATTGTATGATCATTTCGAAAAGTCGAAAATATATAGGGTGTTCCATTTAAAATAAGCAAGTTGGTATCGACTTCCGGTATTTCCGGAAGTGCCGCCATTTTGAAATAATTATTTTCGGACTCACAATGGTCGACTATGGTAGGATACCAAATTTCAAACGGCTATCTCATCTGCAAGTGGGAAATATTCTAATGGCCGCCTTAAAAGAATCACCCTGTATATATGGGGCCTGAGATATAACCTGTTGGCATTGCTGTATGTTTTAGCAAATATTTTATCTTCAGTCAAACCTCCCCCCTGACGGGTTTGGCGCTAGCCGCCCCCGAAAATCTTCAGTTGTGGAACAGAGTACAACGGTTTGGGGCTTGGTGTTAGTTGAAGAGGGTATCTTGGCGATCAACACTCAATATATGCCAAATTTTTTCTCCGTGCAATTGGCAGCACTGGCAACATCAATTATGGCTAAAATTGGAAGTAGTATAACCCTTTTTGACCAAGAGGAAAATTTTCGTTGACAATGCTCATTGCTGGAAAACCATATGCCAACACTTTCTACTTGACCATTTTCCAGATTTTTTGGCCAAAAATTGGACTTTTGGCCTAAAAAGGTGCTTTTCAAATAAAAATTTTGGCACATTTTCAGACTTGTAGTTTTTGTACCAAAGAATAGTCTCTGAGTACTAACATTTTTTTCTCAATGTCCTTTTTCTACCTCTACCCTATCTTTTCACGAAGTTTCAGCTAAATTCGCCGAAACTTGGCGGGGTCTTTTGACCAGAGAATCATATTTTGGTATCAACATTTTAAAAAATGGAATAAAAAATCTGGATTATAAAGGGTACTTCCTTCCTTACGCACCTGGTTGAATTTCATTTTGGAGAATGTCATAATAATATAGTAAATAAAAGAAAAAAATATGTAACATTTCGGAATAACTTCATATAATATTAAATTCTTGTGAATTAGACCGTCAGTAACTTGTAAAAATCATATTTTATTCAGGAATATCACGTATACATAGACTACGTTGCTAGCACTGGTGGTAATATTAGCAAACTTCACGTTTGTAAGATATTTTTACTTCATCACGGCGTGTTTTGAATCGAGAAAATAATCATGTCTGATTGGGATACGGTTACAATTTTAAAAAAGAGGGCTCATAAGGCATCGGCAATGAAGAGCGAGCAAGCCGTTAATGCTGCACGGAGACAAGGAGTAGCAGTTGAAACTCAGCTAAACTGTGGTGGCGGAAGTAATAAACAACTTGTAACTACACTCAAAGAAAATGATAGGTAAATTCAACAAAAAAGAGCATATGAAATCGCACCTATCTAGTTTCATAGTTAAATCAATCGGAAAAGAATAGTCATACAACTTTATTTGTTTTCGTAAACAAATAGTAGTTTAATAATCATATCTTCTTGTAACAAATTTAATAGTACAATGACATTTTTTTATGTTCACTAATCATTTTCAATTTGGTCTACAATTAAATAGTACAACGACTTTGTTTTTTGTTCACCAATTAATTTTTAGGTTGATCTACACTTTATTGTATGATGAAGTATTTTTTGGTTAGCCAAAATCTCAGTATTGAGACATCAGACCAACCAAACCAAAGATTAGATATCGTTTCTAAGATCCATCCAAATATATCGATGATCCCTGAGAGAATTTGAACATTCCAATCATGTTATTAATTTTCTATAAATTCATAAGAGTGTAAGATAATGCATGATTGATTATTGTCAGTGATTTGTATGTGGCGTCATCTGGGAATAATTTCTGTAATAGACTACGTGGTAAACAAGCAAATTTTATGGTAATTCTGTTAGAACTTCTAGAAGACGACAATAATATTGGTTTGTCTACCAAGTACAATAATACAGCGAACTAATACTGGGTTAGAATTACAATTCGATAATAGTTAAAAATAAAATATACTATTATCTAGTTTAATTTGACAGAATTCAACAAAATAATAGTCAGACGAAAAAAATAATAGTCTTATTCATCTATTTTTTAAGTTAATGTTTGTTTTGTTGTACGACAACTTTTTATTAATTAAAATAACAATCACCTCTTGTTTAAAAATACCATCAATATAGTTTGGTTTAACAAAATTAACGATATTGTTAGTTAACCATTTTTTTTTTTTGTTGAATTTACCCATACTATTTCTTTGAGTGTACAAAGAATACTGCTAAGCTTGGTCGTTAAACAGAAGAACTGAAACATGAAACCATACCTTTGGATATGGGTAAATTAATCCAGCAATATCGTCAGGCAAAAGACTTAGTCAGAAGGATCTTGCTACAAACATTAATGAAAAACCCCGAGTAATCACTGATTATGAGGCTGGAAGAGGTATTCCATATAATATTATTAAACCCTTCAACGGACTCGATGCATGTCGTCCGGGAATGTATTGCTTCCACACCTAAATACACAATATACTATTCCCCTCCACTACGTGGAGGTGGAAGTAATTATAGCGATTGAAAAGATGTGAAATCTGAACCTGTATCCTTGAAATGAATCTGTATCTGTATTCGAAAGATAAACAAATCTGTCTCCATTTACTTATTAAAATCTCTATAAAATCAACAAAAAGGCTACTTAATAATCCTGCCCGACTTTATTTTTTTTGGGGATCTCAAGAAACATAACCACTTTGTATTTTGTAATCTCAATTTAGATAATGTATTTGGCAAATGCCATGTCTCGTTGTGAACAGGGAGAAATAAAGTACATCTGTAAAAATTTTACCCTACCACCTGCTACCTCTCTTTTAAAAAGTTTACTTTGTCTACCTGAATATTACAAACCCCATTACTTAAAAAGTAATTAAAAATATAATTTTTTTAAATGAAATATGACGCAAGGCACATCTTTTAGAAGGGCTTGGATGTAAGGCACCCCAATTCTGAAACAATTTATTATTAATTAAGCAATACCAGAAGAAAAGAAAGTAGTCAAGCAGGGCGAATTGGCGCGTTTCTTTTTTAATAATCATGCTTGAATCCTGAATGAACAAACGTGAAAACCAACTGCCTGGCGTTTATCGTCTTTTTGTTATGTTAATGTTTAAAAAAAATGTAAGTTGACATAAATGTAAAAGCCAAAATTTATTTTTTTTTGTTTGGATTTTCTGTGAATTCAATCAGAATCGACTGTAGATCAGATACTTTTTATTTGATTTTTTTTCTGAACAAGGATCAATATCCGCCGTACAGAAAAACAAAAATGTTTGTTTCCTTGAACCAGGCATTCCATGACTTGTTTTTAATGAATTTGACAATTTTGTCAGAAACTTCCACGCTTTGCCTGCTTGCACTGTAATTCGCATGGATTTCAGGAATTTAAAAAGCTAATCGGGTTAAGACATTGAAGAGGAAAAATATAGATTCTAATTCAAAGAGAAAAAAGAATCGAAAATTAAGTAAAATAACACACTGAATAATCAACAATATATTATAATTTGACACTAAGTGGAAAAAGAAAAAACTGCTACATTCTTGAAACGTTCCACGCACGTTTATAGTTCACTATATTTATACAGGATGTTTCGAAAAGATTGGGACAACGCTTAGCCGTAGATTCTTGACATCAAAACAAGTCGATTTAACTCAAAAAGTAGTGGTCTAACTCTTTTCGTTTTCAAGATACAGAGTGGCAAAGTAAAAAAATTGTATTCGTAATTTCTCTCATCTTAGAGACTATTATACGTATCTACTTCAAAGTTGGTAACGTCATGTTTTTCAGGTCGCTAATTACAATGGTGCTATTACCGATGCCATATTTTATAGATGGCGCTAGTTACAGGACTTTTACGTGGCACTTTAAGCCATAACTTTTTTGAGCTTAGGTTTTGGACATCGTCTTCTACTATAATCGAAACGCAACTTAGTTTCCTAAAGAAAAGATGTACTTGTTTAAACGCGGTAAAATGCACCCTTTCAGAGAAATACGCGATTTACAACTTTATCACACACCAGTTGGAGGAAATTCAATTATACCTAAAAGCGGTTTTCTTATCTAGTAGGTGTACGTCAAGTATGAAGTCTTGAAGTCGTCAATAGTGCTTGTTGTAGATACGTATAATATTCTCCAAGATAGAAACAAAATATGAAAACAATTTTTTTACTATACCACTCTGCAAAACGAAAAGAGTTAGACCGCTACTTTTTGGTTAAATCAACTTGTTTTGATGCCAAGAGTCTATTATAAGCGTTGTCTCAATATTTTCAAAACACCCGGGGTGTTGAATTTTTTCGAACTGGTGTGTGACAAAGTTGTAAATCACTATTTTCTCTGAAAGGGTGCATTTTATCGCGTTTAAACAAGTACACCTTTTCTTTAGGAAACTAAATTGCGTTTCAATTATAGTATAAGACGAAATCCAGAACCTAACCTCAAAAAAGTTATGGCTTAAAGTGTCACGTAAAAGTCCTGTAACTAGCGCCATCTATAAAATATGGCATCGGCAATATCACCATTGAAATTAGCGACCTGAAAAACATGTCGTTACCAACTTTGAAGTAGATACGTATAATAGTCTCCAAGATAGAGACAAATTACGAATACAATTTTTTTACTTTGCCACCCTGTATCTTGAAAACGAAAAGAGTTAGACCACTACTTTTTGAGTTAAATCGTCTTGTTTTGATGTCAAGTCTCTGCGGCTAAACGTTGTCCCAATCTTTTCGACACACCCTGTATACAAAGAATACTAAAAATGTTGTATGCCCCAATTATTTCAATAAATTGTGTGTGTGCGTTAATATTATTGAAAGAATATGCTTCACACAATGCATTTTAAACGGCAGCACGCTGAAACAGGGCGCGCGGCTACGTCATAGTAATGCCGGTACCGTGCGGGCAGATTTGCTTGATCTGGCTATCCTTGGCGTTTACGGTTCTTAGGTTCAGGGGGCTTAAAAACGTAAAAATTCATGAATAACTCAAAATCGAATTTTCTACGATCGCAATACATTCCCAATGTAGATACTGGGTATATGGGAAAATAAAAAATCACATTTCATACAGTTTGCGAGTGAAAGCAATAATTGTAGGATTTGCTTTTACTCTAATGAAGATTGATGTACTGAATATCTGCAGTAGACTCAAAGAAAACACACTAGTGCATTTCAGATTAGTGAGATGGACAGCTATAAATGTATTAAGTTCGCTGGACATTTAGCCATAAGAGTATTAACTTCAACACGTACTTACAGTAATCAAAACAAAATAGGTGATTTGATATTATCAGAATTTAAATATAAAGCCTCTTTTATAAAGCATGCCTAATACGAGAAACAATCCATTGATACTACTAAAGCATATCATTGTTAAAAAAACAAAAAGAGGTTCTCAATTCGACACTGTACACGTACAGTGTGTTCCGTCTTAAGTGGACACAACCCTTGATATTTGGTAGATTTCAAAGTCGAAGTGAAAGTATAGTAACGACAACAAAATCTTTGAACATTTTTATTGTTCAAATAGGCTTAGAATGTCATGAAACGTCGAGATTTTAAGTTTGAGAGAAAAAAATTTCTGTCTGTCGGTCTGGCTGTCTAACTTTTTTTTGTGCGTACGATTACTCTGGAACCGTTTAAGATATTGAAATTTGGTACACGTATGTATTTTAACATGATCTGGAACTAGATTATATTTTCATCTTATTCCGTTGAAGAGTTGGGGGGTAAATTAGGGTAAATGGTAAACAGATAAATCAAGCAGGTAAGAGTCCTTAAAATTGGTATATAGTATATACAAGAGATGCTATAAGGTCTTAAAAAGGTCTTTTTGGCATTAGCCACCCTCACCCCATTATTAAAGGAGTCGAAAAAAATGTATGATTTAGTTAAGTGTGTGTACAAGAACCAAAATTTCAAAATATTTTTTTACTTCATCTAACCCCACTACCGATGTGGGATATCGTTTTATGGGTTTTGGGGTAGACGATTTCAAATATTATATTATTAAAGTTCCATAAGCAATTATTTCCACATACAAAATTTTTTCGTTGTGAGAGACTTGGATGGAAAATCTGGATGTGGAAGTAGTGATTCCTTGGACAACGGTTTTATTTACTTCTTATGCAATATCGATTATGTTATATTGTATTCAGTCAACGTGTCGAAGCGAGAGAAGATTTTAGAAGACAATTTTTATTACCGCTTATTGTCCACAACATGCATTATTTAGAGGTCGTGGGTCAGTCATATATAATTTTATAACTAATTAAGTATGAGGATTCGTATTTTTCAAGTTATCCTGCTGTTTCCATACTTTTATGGTACCCTGTATAGTACTTAACATCAGGCCCCCTGTATGGGGGGGTCTATTGGGTACTGAGTTTAGGGGCCCGTCAGAGATCTTGACGATTTTTTTTTAAATTTCCTCCCCCGCTAATCAATTATTAATCGCGGGGGCTCGCCAGAGATTTTGGCAAAATTTTGTTTTCAAATTCCCCCCCCCCCCGCTCATCAATTATTAAGAGCGAGGGCCCGCCAGTGAATTTGGTACCGGGGCCCATGATTTGATGTGGGGGGCCTGCTTGACATGTATATATACCCCCTAAATTCGTCTGGCGATATAGGCGTCCAAACAATCAGTTGCATCTGTCTCTGCTTCTACCGTTTTTCGTAGCACTCTAAGATGTCTACTCGCTCATCACGCGGCCCGCGATGCTCTATATACTCACGCGTGAATGCATATAATACTGGCATGTAAAAAATTGTTAATTACATCTTTTTAGTATTTTTTTGATTAAGTACTCTTATATATTTATACAATTATTGTAAAATACGGAGTCTTCATCTAGCAGTAAAGATTAAACGTCAAACGTTTGTAAATCAAATGAGCAAGGATACATTTTTTTATATAATTTTAATAACATCTACACATAAAAACAGTTGACCCGTATTACTTCCACATCCAGTGGAAGTATAGTAACGACAAACAAATTTTAAAAATTTTTATTGTTCAAATAGGCTTAGAATGTCACGAAACGTCGAGATTTTAAGTTTGAGCGAAAAAAAAAATTCTGTCTGTCGGTCGGTCTGTAACTTTTTTTGTGTGCACGTTTACTCTGGAACCGTTTGAGATATTGACTTGAAATTTGGTACACATATGTACACAACGAGATCTAGAACTAGATTATATTTTCATCTTGTTCCGTCGAAGGGTTGGGGGGTAAATTGGAGTAAATTTGGGGAAAATAGGTAAATCAAGCAGGTAAGAGTCCATAAAATTGGTATTTAGTATATATAAGAGAAGCTAAGGTCTAAAAAAAATTTTTTTGCATTAGCCACCCCCCTTACCATCCCTAGGTACCCTATTATTAAAGGGGATGAAAAAAAAATGTGATTTAGTGTGTATACAAGAACCAAAAGCCTCAAAATATTTTTTTAACTTCATCCAGCCCCACTACCATCCCCACCCCCCTACCGTGCGGGGTATCGTTTTATAGGTTTTTGGGGTAGACGATTTCAAATATTATATTATTAAAGTTTCATAAACAATTATTTTCACATACAAAATTTTTTCGTTATGAGAGAATTGGATTGAAAATCTGGATGTGGAAGTAGTGATTCCTTGGGCAGCGGTTTTTTATTTTATTTTTTAACAATGCCTTATATTAAAAAAAATCATGAAGTTTAAACTGTGTTTAAACGATTAGATATTGTCGTAAATTTTTGGGCCATTCTATTGGCTATGAAATTATATTTATAACATATTAGAGAGTCATACTATAATGCTATATTATTAATTTTGCGTTTTCATTATTGTCTACTAGCCCATTGTATAATTTAATAATTTTTAACTAAATTGGTAAATTATGTGAAAGTACTGACTAAAACTGTTTAAAAATAATAATTTTAGTAAACAATAAGGAGTGTGTAAAAATATTATAGATATTGAAAACTCAAAGATGAAGTGCATAAAACCTTTTATTCTTTTTCATAAGCAAAAAAATATTTATCTTTTAAATGGGAAGGTGCTCTGTAAAGCTACATTGGAGCAAGCAGAAACAGTGGAAAAAATTACTTATTCATTATTTGTCAAGAAAACACCCTCTAACTGCTCCTTTGACGTAAAAGGAGAAGGAATTGTAAAGCAGATAATAATGCCGTAAATCGATTCAACTACATTTTTTAAAATAAACATCATTTCAGGATGCGCAATGGGGTAGTTCAAATTTATACCAGAGAAAAAATAGGTTTGATTTTCTTACCGCCAGATATATTCGAAATCTCAAAAAATGTATCTCCTGATTTGAACAAAATCAATCGGTTAATGTAAATCATTTCAAGTCAATATTATAAACCGTTCCCATAGTAATTGTACGCACAAAAAAAATTACAGACAGACAAACTTTTTTGTTTAAACTTAAAATCTCAACGTTTCATGACATTCTAAACCTACTTGAACAAAAAAAAATGATGTAAAGACGATGAACAAATACTGAGTTCAAACGTATTTTTAATCGACTTCAATACCAATGTTAGGTAATAAGATTTTTTTTCTCAAATGTTAACGCTAGAGGAACACAAAACAATTAAATATACAGAAATGGCCAGTCAAAATTATGGAAGATTCAGAAACTGGCCACAAAAATTCCATGAGATTCATAGGCGTTGACCTCATAGACAAAGGTCAACACTTCCATAATTATTTTGAAGACGCGCTGAAAATGGTACTATTGAATAATTCATATTATTTAAGAATTCAGATTTCTTACAGATTTGAATAAATATAAGTAAACTAACTGTATATGAAGCCACTTGCAAATTGAAATCTGAATAATTTGACATTAAGAGCTTTCTTTCGCACGGCAATCTTTAACAAAGTACGCGGCCTAGAGGATCTCAGAAACATAAAATTAATAAACTGTAAATCACACTGCCTCACATTCATACAGGGTGAAACATAAAATTAATAAACTGTAAATCACACTGCCTCACATTCATACAGGGTGTTTTTCGAGGTGTTTTTAATATATAGTACAGGAAAACTTTACTTTAACTTGAAAAAAATTTGTGCAGACCTTAAACTTTGGTTTTAGGTTCAAAATAGGCCAAAGTTCATCAAACAAAAAAGTCTGGGAGTTTTACGGATCCGCGGGAACCTATATAGGGGGGAAGGGGTACTTTTAATAAAAAAATCGATTTTTCTCTATTCTCTCGGGAAATATGGCATTTACAAAAAAATAGTTCAAATAAAAGTTGTTTCTGACAAAATTAACTTCAATTTGGTATTTTTAAATTTAATTTTATAATAATTAACCGAAATACTAGAGGTTTTAACTTCGGAATAATGTCATATGAATTAGATCTCGTTTATTTTTGCAGCTTAATAGTAAATGCATAAAAAAAAAGGAAGTTTCTATATTATACGAGGGCTTGCTAATTGATAGGCCCTTTTCAGGTGGTAGGTACCTAAAAAAACATTGGAGCTGAGAGACAATTAAATTTTAAGAAGAAAAAGTTCTATGCAACTTTTATAAATTAATAGATTTAAGTTATAACTACTAGAAAATTTGGGATTTTAGCTTGAAAAAGTTGTATTTCAAATACATTTTCGTCAAATAACTCGAAAGGTATTACATTGAGCAAAAAAATGCTACAGACAAATAAGAAAACTACTAAATTAAGGATGAATTTCGTTTTTTTCTAATTTTTGTAGAGTTAATAGTTTCGGAGTTCTGGAAGTCTAAAGGTGGCGTCCGAACGTTTATAAGACGAAGTATTTAGATATGTATAAATGTTAACTATCTCAGAAACTTTGGCACACAGACTAAAAACCGCTAATAACCAAAATAAAAAACTATTAATTGGGCTTTCAACTGATTTTTTCTCTATTTTTATAGCATAAAAAAACAAAGAAGTTACGACAGAAACGATGTACTTTTTCACTTTTTTTTTTTAATAAAAACGTCGCAATTTTGTTAATGAAAGTAGTCATTAATTAAAGGAATATACTGTATTTCGTTAATATATAGTGTGACTAGACGCTCAATTTTTTTTTGATTTTTTGCTTTAGAAAAAAAGTTGCATTTTAAAATGTAAAGGGATTTTTAAAAAAATGTAATATTCTTCTTGTTTTTCTGCAAATATTTCAATAAATATTAGTTTAATAGAAAATATGGTCGACATCAAAAATTAAGCTTATAAACTGAGGATACATTTATTTTGTTTATAGGTATATTTGTGTAGGGTTGATTGTTTCCGAGATATTCAATTTTATAGGTGGCATCCGACCGTTTTTAGGATCAAGTATTTAGTTTCAAATGTTGAATATCTTAAAAACTGTGACACTTCCATCAAAAGTTCTAACAAACAAAACTAAAGGTAATTAATCAATCTTTAAAATAATTTTTTGTTTGTTTCTACATCACAAAAAATTAAGAAGTTATGGCCGAATCAATGTTCGTTTTCACATTTTTGTTAACAAAGTGTCGGCATTTGGTTATTGTAATTGCTCAGTAATTAATTTCTCTTTCAAAAATGCCGTTTTTCGTTAATATATAGCATCACCTAGATGCTCAATTTATTTTGTCCCTTTAAAACACTTGTTTTAGAAAAAAATTCCTTCCTCCATCCCCCCATCGAAAAATGACCGTATTTCGGTTAATTAAGTATTGCTGTAAAATGAATTTAAAAACACCAAATTAAAGATAATTTTGCCAGAAACAACTTTTATTTGAACTATTTTTTGTAAATGCCAATTTCCCGAGAAAGTAGAGAAAAATCGATTTTTTTTTATTAAAAATACCCCTATAGGTTCCCGAGGATTCGAAAAACTCCTAAACTTTTTTGTTTCGTGAACTTTGGCCTATTTTAAACTTATAACCAAAGTTTAAAGTCTGCACAAATTTTTTTCGAGTTACGGTAATTTTTTTCAATCTTTTCCTGTACTAATAGTAATATATCTTGTTGGTTTTTCCAGACTAGAGCTGATAACAGAGTGTACGCTGCAACGTTGGTACTACACACTATATGTGGAAATAATTGCTCATAGACCTTTAATAGTATATTATTTGAAATCGTCTATCCCAAAAACCCATCAAACGATTGGCCACATCGGTAGTGGGTGTGGGAGGTGATGCCAAAAAAATTTTTGTACACTCATTAAATCACAATTATATTTTTTTACACCCTTTAATTAGTGGAGGTGGCCGGTGACAAAAAAATCTAGAGATTTTGGCTTCTCGTATATGTACTAAATCCCAGTTTTACTTATTTGCTTGCTTTACCTATATACCCCCATTTACCTTCAACGGAATAAGATCAAAATATAACCTAGTTCCAGATCTCGTTATAATACATATAATGGAGTCAAATTAGGACTAAAAAAAACTCGCAATGTGAATTGTCTGGTCAGGGCAGTTTCTTTGTTTTAACGTGTTCGGGGGATCAACTTAAGTTCACAGTTCAGTTTTGCAGTTTCTGCGAGGTTTTCGGTTTTCTTTGAATATCTCGAAATCTATAAGTCCTATGGAAAATAACAAAAAGAAGGAAAATGTTCGTTATGAGCTGTAATACTAGATAAACTATAATTTATTCCAATTAATATTATTATTTAAAAAAAATTGAATATTTCAAAATTATGCGTTTCTAAACAAATCACTGTTCTTTCAAAAATAATGGATAATATTCATTACTCTTATACAGTACAATCACCGCTTAATATTTCAAATCAAAATGATAATTAAAACGGCTCAAATATACAGTTGTTACTAAAACTTTGCACCCTTCTGAAATCCTATCAAAACCAAGAAATGTGTACGATGACTCAAATTGTAGCTTTTTATAAGTACTTTAAAATCACAGAAAGAGATTTTTGTTTTCAAAATTTAAACCCTTTTTATTTTTTATTGCAGTTGTTTATAATTTTCGAAATTATAGTTATAAACAAATTCAAATAACTCTCTGTTTTTGTATGAAATCAAAAACGGTAAAGGAATAATGAAAGTAGATTAAAAAAAGCGTTGATTGAAAAGGGTATAACTTTTCACTCAACGAAAAAAAGCTAACTTAAAAAAAAAAATTAATGCTCTACTTGCATTTGGAGCTGAGATACGTTAGTTTTTATGTTTAGGTCACTCATAAATAAACAAATCGATATTTCTTATTGAAATTTGGACTGGTAATTCTCTAATGTCTATTATTTTGTTTCTGCTACTTGAAAATTATCCAAAGCTACGTCAAAAGATACTGTAGAGAGGCCAGAAAGTGGGGTCTTTAGCGATTTTGTTAGATATTCGAAAATCACTAAATATCTCTAAATATTATATTACATTATGTTTTCACAAACCGGACTTTCTGTAGATAGCCCAGTGGGACAGCAACTAACACTTTTTATTCAGGATGCGGACGTCTTGGGTTCAAATCCTGCACGCGAAATATGTTTTTTATTGTATCAGTAATATTAAAAGTTTTACAAAGTTGTATACATTAACATAAGGGTAGTTGTTCAAGTTAGGTTGGTTTACCATTTTCGAGACAAAAATTAAGTTATAAAAAAATTGAAAATGTGCATTATGTTAACAATGCCGCTTTACTCGATGTTATTTTAACAATTGTAGCTTTGAATTATCTTTAAATAGCAGAAACAAAATGATGGGCATTGGAGAATAACCAGCCCAAATTTCAAGAAGAAATATCGATTTATTTATTTATAAGTGACCTAAACGTAAAAACTAACGTATCTCAACACCAAATGCAAGTAAGTAGAGCATTAATTTTCTTTTTCAAAAGTTGTTTTTTTAATCTACTTTCATTACTCGTTTACCGTTTTTGATTTCATAAAAAAACAGAGTTACTTGAATCTGTTTATAACCGAAATTTCGAAAACTATAAACAACTGCAGTAAAACGGGTTTAAATTAAAAAAAACAAAAGTTTTTTCCGTGATCTTAAAGTACTTATAGAATTCTACAATTTGAGCCATCGTACACATTTCTTGGTCTTGATGGCAGGATTTCACAAGAGTGCAAAGTTTTAGCAACAAATGTTGAACCGTTTTAGTAATCATTTTGATCTGAAATTTTAAGTGGTGATTGTATGCTATATTTCCCCAAAATTTCATTGAATATTACCTATTGTTTTTGAAAGAACAGTGATTTGTTTAAAAACGCATAATTCTGCAATGTTCAATTTTTTTTAATTAATAATAACAATTGGAACTAATCATAGTTTATGTACTTTTATTGCACAGCTCAAAACGAACATTTTCCTTCTTTTTATTGTTTTCCATAGGATTTATAGATTTCGAGATATTCAAAGAAAACCGATGGAAAACACAATCTAAAAAATTAAATTGTTTAAATAAACAAAACGCCGACGTCGCAGAAACTGCAAAACTGAACTATGATCTTAAGTTGATCCCCTGAACACGTTAAAACAGAAAAACTACCCTGACCAGACAATTCACATTAAAACCTACTAATAGGTGTATAAAATTCCAAGTCAGTATCATAAACCTTTGGAAAGTAATCGTTCGTACAAAAAAAAGTTAGACAGACACAGAAATAATGTTTGCTCGAGTTTAAAATAATCGATATTTCTAAGCCTATTTGAACAAAAAACTTTTTTTTACAGAAATAGGCTTAGGATATTGTGAAACGTCGAGATTTTAACTTCGAGCAAAAAAAAATCTGTCTGTCTAACTTTTTTTGTGCGTTCGATTATTTTGCAAAGGTTTATGATATTGACTTGAAATTTGGTAGGTAGACCTATGTATAGTGCGCGAAATAGATATAAGATTATTGTTTTATTGCTGACCGTTTGTAGTCACCTTAGGCGAGCGGTGCACCCCTAAAAAGATGAATAAAAAAGTGACATAACCTCCCGAACAAAGTTGCCAGATTGAAACCAATTGGAATCGATTAGTTACGTTTTAGGGAACAAAAAACCTAAATAACATTTTTTTGTCCGAGTGGCAGGTAATTTGTTACTACCAATGAAATTGCAGAGTAAAAAAAATGTAAAAAATCCATTTGAAAACACATTTTATAAGTTAATTGGGCAAAAATAAACACGTTTTGTCTCTTGTAATGTTTTCGAAAAATGCACTGTTTTTGAGTTATAGGCGATTTAAAATGGCCAAAAATCGACAACTTTAAAAATTCTTATCTCGGCTTCTACTGGACTTTTTTTAATGTTTTGGGTCGTAAAATGATCGTTAATACTTATATTTAAACATACTTTTTTTGTAATAAAGCAACTTTTCATTTTCATTCCACTCGGATACAGACCATAAAAAAAGTCAAATTTTTTTTTTATTTTATCAATTCTTTCAAAATTTTTAAATTAAGTCAGGCTAGAAAAAAAAACAAAAAATAAAAGTGGGTAGACCACATGTTTCTGAACAAAAAATGTTCTAATAAAATATATCGCTAAAGCCACGGTTTTCCCGGAAAAAAATAGTGAAATAACGTTGTCACTCTGCTCGGACAAGCGCACGGTTAATTACATACTACGGAACCTCTAAAAATTCTTAGCAGTTCTAACAAGTAAAATAAAGCTATTTTCTCTTTCTGATTACACATTTTTAAATTTTTTCTTAGTGACTAAGAGGATAAATAGTGAGTCTGGAGGGAAAATATTGGAAATGAAAATGTAATGTATTGGAAAAGTTCCAGAATTTATATTCAAAACAATCAAAGATATTTTCATAGTTATACGGATAAAATCTTGACAATCGCAATTTCTTATCATGGTTACAGCCTCCAATATATTTATCAAGAAAATCATCAAGCAATTAAATTAAAATGATTTGAGATGTACTTTTTTTGAATCCACGTTACTACAACTTAATAAACCATAATAATCATAAAGTGTACATTCTTTTTAACAGTTTTCAATGAAGAAAGAATTTTTTTGAAGGGGCTTTTATTTTTTTCTATATTGTTTATTGTGACGATTGAGTTCGGGCATGATAATTTATATAAGTATATTTTTCCATCCAGCCTTTGCTCCTTTTCTTCCGGGAAAACCGTGGCTTTAGCGATACATTTTATTAAAACATTTTTTGTTCAGAAACACGCGGTCTACCCACTTTTATTTTTTGGTTTTTTGTAGCCTGACTTAATTGAAACATTTTGAAAAAATTGATAAAATTTTAAAAAATTTTCACTTTTTTTATGTTCTGCATCCGAGTGGAATGAAAATGAAAAGTTGCTTTATTACAAAAAATAGTATGTTTAAGTATAAGTATTAACGATCATTTTACGACCAAAAACATTAAAAAAAGTCCAGTAGAAGCCGAGATAAGAATTTTTGAAGTTGTCGACTTTTGGCCATTTTCGGACCTTAAATCGCCTATAACTCAAAAACAGTGCATTTTTCGAAAACATTACAAGAGACAAAAAGTGTTTATTTTTGCCCAATTAACTTATAAAATGTGTTTTCAAATGGATTTTTTACATTTTTCTTACTCTGCAATTTCATTGGTAGTAACAAATTACCTTCCACTCGGACAAAAAAATGTTATTTACGTTTTTTGTTCCCTAAAACGTAACTAATCGATTCCTATTGGTTTCAATCTGGCAACTTTGTTCGGGAGATTATGTCACTTTTTTATTCATCGTCTACCTAGCCGGTGACTTGTCGGCATACTCGACGCTTTTGATATTTGATAATAGAAATCTTATAACTTTGCGTCTACTATACTATTACGAGATCTGGAACTAAATTATATTTTGATCTTATTCCACTGAAGGGTTGAGGGGTAAATGGGAGTGGATAAGTAAAGCAAACAAGAGTCCATAAAATTGGTAGGTACTTAGTGTACACACAAGAAGCTAGATCTCATTTTTTGTTTGCATCAGCCACCTCCAACCCATTATTAAAGGGGGTTCAATTAAATTGTGATTTAGTGTGGGTACAAAACTAAAGGCCTCAGATTTATTCGACATCAGCTATCCCCCAACGATCCCTACTACGTATTATGTCTGACCAGCGTGTGATTGTTGCAGAAGCAGTAGTACTGTTGAACCACAAGTATACCTTTCAGAAAAACGTAAAGGAATAATAGGTATAAGGTATAAGCAATTACACCGACGAAAATGAGTAAATGATTTAAATTAGCAGTAAACAAGTAAATATTACAATCTAAATTCACCTACCTTGTAGCTTGTAGTGTTTGCAAACTTGTGGTTCCGTCCATCTCACACACACATTTGTTTTTATTAACATAATATTAATAAAGACTAATTAGCCACCTCTATCTTATAATGATTGATTAATTACGTTTTACACACAAACTCAATACACATTTATTAAAAAAATACTAAATAACATTAATAAAATACACTACTTAAACGACCGTTATTATGATACACGTATGACTAAACAAGCGAAAGCACATTAGCGCCTAGATGTTCAGGTGTTTCAATTGTTAACCAGAAGTCGCGCGTTTGGGTCTACCTACTAGATGGTGCAAAGCAACTACAATTCAATAGAGTAGGTCTACTGTCATGTGAAATAATGATGCATTTTATATTACAAATATTATACAATTTTATGTTTCCAATATTATCTACGTGGATTTATTCATATAAGACCCGTTATAAATTATTTCCGTATTAACACGGCAATATCAAAATCTACAAGTACCTACTTTGATTTTATTCTGTACTTCTACTTTACCTATTTCTTCATCTTTGACATCACTTGTTCGCATTAATGTCATTAAATACATATTAAAAAAGTGTCTGTATGTTGTGTCTAAAATAGTTTTTATATCTAGGTGATAGTAATGATATATACAGGGTGATTCTTAACCTGTAAATTATACGCATAAGCTTAGGGAACGTTAACTTATGATGAATAATGACTAATAACGAAAAAAAAGTTTAGTGATTACTTCCAATCGTGAAATAATGACTAATATCGCAAAGAAAATTTTTATTTGTTCAAATAGGCCTAGAATGTCATGAAACGTCGTTATTAAATTTGAGCAAAAAAACATTTTGTCTGTCGGTTTGTAACTTTTTTTGTGCGCACGATTACTCTGGAGCCGCTTATGACCGTTGACCGTTGAACTGTTGACTTGAAATTTGGTACACATATGTATTATAACAAGATCTGGAACTAGATTATATTTTGATCTAAATTCATTGAAGGCTTCGGGACTCAATGGGGGGTAAATGAGGGTAAATAGGTAAAACAAGCAAGTAGAAGTCCATAAAATAGATTTTTTTTTTGGCATCAGCCACCCCCACTATCATCACACCCCTACACTATTATTAAAGGGGATAAAAAAATAAAATTGTGAATTAGTGTGTATACAAGAACCTAAGCACTTAAAAAAAATTTTGGCATTACTTCTACCACCGCCACCCTATTATTAAAGGGGGTGAAAAATAAAATGTCATACAAGAACCAAGGGCCTCAAAAGTTTTTTTTGGAATAAGCCACCGCCTTTGTCCAATCCGCAGTACCACCCCAACTACCATATGACATATCGTTTTATAGGTTTCTGGGGTAGACGATTTCAAATATTATATTATTAAAGTTCTTTCGTTGTAAGAGATTTGGATAGGAAATCTGGATGTGGAAGTAGTGATTCCTTCGGCATCTGTTTTCTTTTATTTACAGAGATCGAGATGGGGATAATCTCGGAGATAATCCAATAAAATTAAAAAATGGAAAATTCACTTCAACTGTTCAAAGTTATTTCCGCCATTTTCAATGCACTTTTCAGCTCGCCGAATCCATTGCACCTTAAGCTGGCTGTTGTCGGATTGTCGCAGCTGCAGCTATACGATTTACAAACTCTTACTAGTCTTACTTAGTGTTAACTTCCGTAACGTACATCATAGTTTTTATGTGTCCCCAAAAATAAAAATTAAGCGGGTTGAGGTCGGGCGAATGAGAGGGCCGGGCAATTGGACCACCCCGGCCTATCCAACTTCTGGGAAACCCAAGCAGCAATTTTAGTAGTTTCTACGTAATAGTTGCCATTAGGGGAACTTTAAAGGTTTCCGCAACTAAGGACTGTTACGTAATGGGAACCATCCTTCTACCAAGTATTCACCAAAATGGGGAATAATAATTACGTAGCAAATTACTATTCCGGTACTTCTACCATTACCGTGTTGAAGACTAGGTTATTACGTAAACGGGACGTAACCAAGTAGTAGAAATGACTAACTTTTGGAACAGCTCAGCTGACCGAAATGAGAGCGCAAACTATATATTTGGCTCTCTGTTATTCGAATAGCAAATTAATGACTTACTGAGTTTAAGCACATGATATGTCCAAGGTCCAAGTTAAGGTGATTATATACAACATGCATAAGCATATATTATAAATCATGATGTTTTGCATTTACCCTGGGTGTGGATATTAAAACCACCACTTGTTTTCTGTAAAATGTTATCATGATGCTTCGATAAAAAAGACGCCCCCTCGAAAAAATGGTTTTTTCGGAAAAAAAATTTTTTGCAAAAATTATGTGTACAAGCAAAACTGCAAAATTTGTTATGGAAAACGTTTTTTTTTAAATGTTATATATTATAAAGTAATAATCTATTTAGAAAACATATTTGTAAATGACTATAATAAAAAGAAATTTTTTATTGAATTATATTTTTATCCGTGTCAATATGGCGTCTTCATTCAACAACAGAAAAATGACGATTTTAATTGCAGTAACTTAGTGGTTGAAAAAACCAAAATTATTTCCCTACAAGTTACATTTACTATAAAGTAGCAGATGCCACCAACGTTATAGTTGTTGTTACTTTAAAAGTGGTGACGGCAACTGCAACAATTTCACTGTGTAGTTATATTTACCTAGATGTAGCAAATGGGACCAATGACGCTATAAGATCTTAGTAAGTGTTGCTACCAACTTATTTTCATGTTGGTAGAATTGGCAGAATCGATATAGGTAATTTTTTATTTTTTTAATTGGCAACGCGGTAATAACTGTAAATGTCACTGTCACAGTGCGATGGGAATATGTGGATTATTAAAAATAACAATTATTATACTTTTTAAGTACTTTTTATTATCTGATATTATTTGGAAAGAGCACATATCGAACAATATTTGATGGATGCCCCTGACGGTGAGCATCTTATGTCAGAGGTGGGTGTTTTTTATGATCTTGCTTTTATATACCTATTTAAATGTTTGGGTTTTTTAGGTTGCATTGATATTGGGAGTTTGCGGTGCCTGCCGTTGCGGTGAACTGACCTTCTTAAGCGTCGAAGATATGAGATAAAGAATAATATCTATATATATCCATACCAGATACCAAGACGAATAAATCAAGAAGTTTCACAGTTTTAAATGAAGGATTTTCGGCGAACCCACTTGATTCGATTAGGAAATATGTCTTTAAGACCGCAAAATGTGTCTCACAAAAGATTTTTCGTAAATTTTCAAAAGGGAAAGTGCACTGTCCAATGCATTGGATTAAATAAGGTCTCAAAAATTCCAAGAATTGTAGCTGATTATTTGCAATTGCCTGATGCAGATTTGTATACTGGCCATAGCATGCGCCGTTCCTCATCAACTCTTGGCCAATGCTGGGGGTGACATTACCACCCTTAAACGTCATGGTGTGTGGAAATCATCCACCGTGGCGGAGGGTTATTTGGAAGATTCAGTCTCAACAAGATTGTTATTGCTAAAAAAATTCAGGGAGAGCAGCACGAGTCAGGCAATACAGACGTCGTTACTAGTATAGAGAAAAATTGTGTACAGAAGAGCAGTTTTCTTTGTGAAAAATCGAATATGATGACAATAAATGTTAACATAAATATAAATAAGTGTTAGTGCATGGATTCTTTGTTTTGTTAATTTTCCATATAATGGAGACAATAAATAAATTCCTTGGACTTTATTTTATATTAAAATTACTCTTTAGTGACTAAATCACTTTACCTCACTTTAGGTTACTACTTTATCTCACTAGTGACTTATGGGTCACTTTATACCTTCAAAGTCTTATGAATAAAGATCACTTTATATGAAAGTGTTGGATAAATATATTTATTAACGTAAGGTGAGTAATAATGGGAAAAATACATAACAGTTTTCATATTTATTTAGTGATCAGTTTACATTTAATTTCATTCAATTCAATTTATTGTACATAAATAATGTCTTATGCCGTTATACCGACATTGTCCGTTCCCCATCGACACAATATTTATTAAATTTGGAGTTTTTAATCGGCAAATTCATTTAATATGCTCAGTGGATCACTAACTGAACTATGGGTCAATCTGTGTGTTAAAGACAAGTTGTAATTTTCGAGCAGTACACAGTATCATAAATCACTACAACTGTTATAGTTTTCGATTACTCTTCTTGTGTTGATGGGAGAACTTTTGCACTTGTTGCCAAAGATGATGGTTTTGCTGTGGCGAAATAATCTTTCATGTTTGCATCATATTCTGAAGAATCACTATTTCTCTACTACTGTTTAACTGTTTCTTCAGTTTTCTATAAAACGTGGATGAGTGCTGATAAACTTTATTTCACTTTCACTGAGCATTTCAGATGCCGCCATTTTATTCAATGCCAATAATTATATAAATTGTCTTAAAAGTTAATATTACTCTATAGTAGATTTTCAAGGTATATGTAACTTTTAAGTCATTTTCAATTAGTGGGGAGTAGTAAAGATAACTTCAAAGCCTCTATGTTCGTAGAAATAACCTCATTTTTACTCGAGATGTCACTAATAAGTTAGACTACTTTCAAGTGGTCCTTTGGTAAAGCTGTGCAGTCGGCATTACTACCAATTTTCACTTTGCAGTTGAGGATGCTTCAAAGTAATGCAGAGTAGTATCCGCGACGTTGCAGATTCTCCAGCAGTTACTTGAAAGTGTTATAACTATACAGTGCCTAAATTCAGTAGAATCTACTTAATTGTCACTACAAATGCATACCACAAAGTGAATATTACCCTGAAGTCGCAAAATTAGTAACAGTTATGTTATTCCTACTATATTAAAGTTCCGATGCCTCAGATGCCAGTTCCCATCACTTTAAATGCTGCTTGGGAACACATTATTCAAATAATATATACTTTAATATACTATACTTTAACATACTCTAACTAAACTACAATAAATGTTCGAATTGTCTTCCATTGACATCTATGCATTTTTGACACCTTCTCCTTACAGCATTTGTTGCATTTCCAATCATGACAGGAGTTATTGTCCGAAACGCAGCAACGCAGCTAATGTTTTGTTTTCCAATTCTTCTGTTATTAGAACGTTCTCTCTATATAATATTTTTTAAATAACCCCAAAGCCAAAAGTCGGCAGGAATTATATCGGGAGATCTAGCTGGCCACACAATTAAACAATATCTAAACTACTTTGTTGTTTATTAATGTCCAGTTAGCTAAATTAATTGTTAGTTATCAATTTAGTTAACCTGGCTAACTAGTCATTAATAAACTAGTTCTGAGTGATATCCAATCCTCCCCAAACTGAGCATTTAAATAATTTCGGGCTTCATTTGACGTATGACCTGGGGCGCCATCGTGTTGGTAAATTAATCTTTGAAATTGTCTTACAGGCATATTGTCTACAAAGGGCTCTATTTCTTGTTGTAGAATGTTAATAAAATTTTCGATATTCAAATTACCGTGAAAAAAAATGAGGACCTATTATTTGGTATCCAATAAAACCATACTATACACCCAATCCAAATCGTCCTTTTTTTTGGTACCAGCCAAACCGACCCCCCCCCCCCCCCCCTTATTACCACTTCCATTACCACCCCCACCTCGTTATTAAAGGGGGTAAAAAATTAAATTGTGATTTAGTGTGTGATTTGTCATGCGAATTAGGTATATTGTTAACGTTTTTTTAAATCTTTTTCAGTATTGACGATATACTCATCAGAACTGATTGACTAGGACAGAACTCTTCTTACTCAAGTTGTTTGTTCAATAATAGTGTCAAGGGTATTGTTAGTCATTTATCAACATTTACAATTACTAATTGATCAAAGTTGTCGCAATCTGCAAAGGTAAATAAACTAACATTTCGAATATATTAAAAATTAAATGGGTACATTAAACTGGAATAATGAATATGTAAATAATAAAATCTACAGTTAGCATTAAATTTTAGTATATAAAAGTGAAATTTGCATATTATATAATTTTATTAAATATGACTAAGAACACAATTGCCTTGACTCCTACAATAAATTTTATTATAGCAATTCCCGTGATAAAAAACGTATCCTACGACCTTCAGATTTAAGAAATATAATGTCATAAATAGATAACTAACTACTTGTTTTAAATATCCGTTTATGAAATAAACGAAAAAAACATTAATTTCGTAGATGTACTGTGTGGTGCAAATAAGAACCCATACATAATATAAGATACATATTTTGTATATTAAAATATATTTGGGCAAACCGTAGGTACTTCATTATGTATATAATTTTTTCTCAAAGTAGTACTGATGCGAAACTAGTATAATCTGAGTGTTCAGAAAGAAAGGTGGAACATTTACTGCATTTTTTTAGTTATTCAAATATTCGCTTATAACTTTACAGCAATTTACTATTGCCGTGGGTTAAGTTTAAAATTACTTTTATTCATTCTTTGCTTTCTGAAATAGACTGAATTACATAAACACATAAGCCAACAAAGATGTAGAAATGTCATACTAGTGGAGTAAAAAACAGGGGAAAAGTCGCTTCCTTCTCGAGTTTTTTTTTTAATCTTAGAAAGTTCAGAAAATACGCAGTCAAATTTTCACTAAGCTACAAACTTTTTTGTTTTTGGAAATTTTGTATAACATGCTGCGAAGAAAATAAAGCCAAAAGACCAAAAAAGTTTTTGATAGCATAATTCTTATTGTGTCTTTGATAGTTTAGGTACAGTGATTTTTTGGAGCGCGCGAATTGCAGAAATTGAGTATTAATACGCCCGCGTCCACTAAAACTAACTAATCTCAGGGCGGTGTACGATCAACGTTATTCGTTTTCGTCGAAGGTCAAATTATAAAACCGCTGCCCAAGGAATCACTACTTCCACATCCAGATCTTCTATCCAAGTCTCTCACAACGAAAAAAATTTGAATGGGGAAATAATTGTTTATGGAACTTTAATAATAAAATATTTGAAATCGCCTACCCCAAAAACCTATAAAACTATATGCCACATCGGTAGTGGGGGTGAGGGTGGTGCAAGTGGGGTGGTAGTAGTGGTAAAAAAAGTAAAAAAAATTGAGGCCTTTGGTTCTTGTACACACACTAAATGGCAATTTTATTTTTTTCGCCCCCTTGAATAATAGGGTGGGAGTTGGTAATGGGGGTGGTTAATGCCAAAAAAAATTTTGAGACCTTAGCTTCTCTTATATATACTAAATACCAATTTTATGGACTCTTACTTGCTTGATTTGCCTATTTACCTCCATTTACCCCCCAACCCTTTCAGATCTCGTTAAAATACATAGGTACGTGTACCAAATTTCAAGTCAATATCTTAAACGGTTCCGGAGTAATCGTGCGCACAAAAAAAGTTACAGACAGACCTACAGACAGAATTTTTTTTGCTCAAACTTAAAATCTCGACGTTTCATGACATTCTAATCCTATTTGGACAATAAAAATTTTCAAAAATATTTTTGTCAATACTGTACTTACACTGGATGTGGAAGTAAAATGTGTAACGATATTCTTTCCCTTATTACCACTTGTATTATATTGTAGAACGTATGGCCATTGTGCGAATTGTGCGTGGATTATCTGCTAAAAAATATTTAAGATAGAAAAGAAATCTAAGTTTCACTGTAAAATGGAGTGGATTTTATGTGGCGTAGTAATAGAGGAGAACAACAAACTTGTGCACAAGCCATGGAAACAGGGTTTCTATAATTAGGGCTGCGGAAATTAAAAGAGACCTAATTTAGGATATTTTTTTCTTTTTTGTTACCTAATTTAGGCGAAAAAAACACGTTTACTCAATTATTGTGTGGATCTAGGGTAAAATGCAACGCATGGGAGTTTCGGATAGGGACTATGACACAGGAAATGTCGGATACAAATATTAAGATTGCCACGTTCAAAAAAAAGTGCTTTAAGAAACTGTATTTTCTATTTAGCTCCAATAATAACGCAAAAAAAGGAAAACTCAAAACACTTCAAAATTATTACTTTTCCTAAACTTCTGTTTATGGAATTTTATTAGCCCCTTAGTTGCGCAACTTTTTTTTCCATTTACTATAATATTATTTTTTACCGTTTCCGAGATTCCAATGTAATGCATTTTTATCCCAGATACTCTATTTAAAATTTTTAATTCCTTTTTGCCTTCAACCTTAGTCCTTAATGCGCCACTGGAAAAAATAAGTTATCATTTCAGATCCTAAAACGTGATAAAACAGTCCTAAACATAAAAAAATAATAATGAAAATTTCCGTTACACACAATACAGTGCCGCGCGCGTACGCTTCGACAATTCCTCCATACTAAAAAATTCGTAACTAGCAAACTATTGTTAATAATGAAAATTTTTTTTTTCTAAAAACTTTTTTAGTCTATTGACTTCATTTTCTTCATACAAAATTTTCAAAAACAAAAAAGTTATTCGCTTAGTGAAAATTTGATAGCGTATTCTCTAAACTTTCAGGATCATCTACGTTTTTGGCATGTTCACATTTTTTTTTATTAGCAATCCTTGGTATAGAAAGAAGCGCTTAAGTGTGTGTTTTATAACAAAAAAAAGTTCACATCGATAGCTCAATTCATTTTTGAGATGTGGCAATAGATGTACAAAAAACAACTTAAATTTTACACTTTTTTTTAAATAAGAATATCTGACCACTAAAAAATGTCGTATTTCGTGTTTTTATGTGTAAAATGATGTATGTTTGATCTTGTTCTAAGCTGATAAAAAAAAAAAAACGATACAATTTTTCTTTTTCGCTGCTCTAGTTTGTAAAAGAAAAAATAAAAAAAATCCTTTACACACTATGTTTTGTATTAAGTAAAGATTCTAAAAATACTAAAATTATATTTTTTGCAAAGGGCCTATTTTGATAAAATTTTGGCATATTTTGTCTTTGACCACTTTTACGGCAGTTCAATATCTAGAGCCAATAAAGATGCAGAAATAATGTCATACATCTTCAGTTTCTATAGTTTCAATATTTGCACTTACTCCCAAGAGATGGAGACCACTTGAAAAATTGTAATTGTATTTCTGATTTATTTTTAAAACCTAGTATATCTATGGTCTTAAGAGTTGTTGATTACGAGGTAAAAATTAAAAAAATCAAAATGGCGGCTCTAATATGGTGGATGGATTTTTTCAAAAGCGGGTACTGCTAGACGATGGACATGCTTTTTGTGACGCTTTTACTAATGTGTGCATAAGTTTGGCTAAAACATTGTTAAATTTAGACAGAGCGGTATTGAATTGAAGCGTGAATAATTCTGCATAAATTGATACATATTGGCATAACAACAGCTATGTTATATAGTGAATATTTAATTAATACCGGTGAAGTGTTCAGATAAAATACTGCTTGAAACCTTTCATTTAAGTATAATATTTGAGTATAAAAGCGTGAGGCATTTTTCGAACAGGTTCGATAATTAAAACGCTGAAGACACCACTAGATTAACTTAAAAGCGCCCCACGCTTTTATACTCAAATATGATACTTAATTACAAATACAGCTTACACTGAGGCCCTTACGGGGTAGACAGACAGAACTGGTTCGATGATATTTTTTGAACACGAACCTTGCCAAGTACGCCGACGACACGGCCATGTACGCGCACTCGCACAATGCACAAGCGGCGAACATGCTGCTGAAAGCGCACATGGCCCGTGCCACGGCGTATTACGACAAGTGGAAGATTCAGATCAACGCCGAAAAGTCGGAGGCCATACTCTTCACGCGCCGGTTCACTGAGAACCGCATATTAACACCAATTTCGATCGGGGGTCGCCAAATTCCAATCAAAAGGTGCGTGAAGTATCTAGGGGTGAACTTAGACAGAAGACTGACGTTCAACACTCACGTTAACGAAACCGTACGAAAGGTCTACTCCATGTACAGGAGTCTGTATCCACTCCTGGCACGGGGTAGCGGACGAAACAGAACAAATAAGAAATTGTTGTATACGATGGTGATCAGGCCGGCCATCACATACGCGGCGCCGGTATGGTGCAGCATCCCGGCCATGACAATGCGGAAACTTAGCGTTTTAGAACATAAATTTATGCGCCTTATTTCAGACTCCGGTAGGTACACCTCCCTCAGAGATCTCTACGCACGTTGCCACGACATAACCCCACTAGCAGACTTCGTCCAGGAAATATCACAGAAATTCTATCAATTCAAGCTGGGCGATGGTCTGCTAACCCGCGATATAAAACGAATCAGACAGTATAATGCCATACTTTTCGATATAAGACACCCCCTATCATACCAGGCGTTGCCTATCTTTCGGCAACTTCCCTATACCACAATTCCCCTCCCTTTCACCACGTTTTACTTTTCACCACCTTTTACCCTCAAACTCCTTTCCATTCCCCCTAATCGTCTCCTTTTTGTTAATTTTTGTTCTTTTGTCCTTTTTTGTTCCTTTTCAAAATCCCTCTCGACCAATAACCTCTTGAAAATACAAACTTTTCTTCCACCCTACCTTTCCGGAGGCAGTCTGACCACCGGATGAAGGACGTTACTAGTTTGAACGGGCTTTTTTCGTTGAGTTTTCCCCGTACCAGTAACCAGACTTTTTTAAACAGTGCGCGATGTGCTCGCGTAAAACAAAAACTAACAAGCGTAGCTCTTAAGTATTTTAAAACCCTTTAGTTATGTAAAAAGAAATTGTTAGATTTAAGCTTTTATTCTTAGTTGAGTAGGAGTTCTAACACAACCCAGTACCTAACGTTCTAGCTAAATCAGACCCGCTTCACCCGACCGCACATTCACCACAACGCTGCGCGCCGTGGTTGGGCGGTGGGCTCTGAATCGGAATCTGACCAAGCGCATAAATGTATCTGCTAATTAGAAATAAATCTTTTTTGAATTGAATTGAATTATTGGGTAGACAGAGATACCGGGTTCGATGATTATTTTTTGCTTTTTAGTGCAATATTTATAAAAACGCGTTTTTTTAGTTTTTTAAACTATTAATTCATTTTTTTACTTTTACTTTCACACCCAGTGGAAGTATTTGTATATATAAAAATTTAGAAATTTTTTATTGTTTAGCTTAGAATGTCATAAAACGTCGAGATTTTAAGTTTAAGCAAAAAAAAAAATTTATGTCAGTTTTCTGTAACTTTCTTTGTGCGCACAATTTCTCTGGAACCGTTTAAGATATTGACTTGAAATTTGGTATACGTATGTACTTCAACTGAATCTGGAACTAAATTATATTTTCATCTTATGCCGTCGAAGGGTTGGGGGGTAAATTGGGGTAAATGGGGGATACATAAAATTGGTATTTAGTATATACAAGAGAAGCTAAGGTCTCAAAATTTTTTTTGGCATAAGCCACCCCCATTAATAACCCCCACCCCATTATTAAAGGGGATGAAAAAATAAAATTGTCATTTAGTGTGTGTACAAGAACGAAAGGCCTTAATTACTTCCACATCCAGTGGAAGTATAGAAACGACAAAAAAATTTTTATTGTTCAAATAGGCTTAGAATGTCATGAAACGTCGAGATTTTAAGTTTGAGCGAAAAAAAATTTTCTGTCTGTCTATAACTTTTTTTTGTGCGCACGTTTACTCTGAAATCGTTTGAGATATTGACTTGAAGTTTGGTACACATATGTACTTTAACGAGATCTAGAACTAGATTATATTTTCATCTTGTTCCGCCGAAGGGTTGGGGGTAAATTGGAGTAAATTTGGGTAAATAGGTAAATCAAGAGTTCATAAAATTGGTATTTAGTATATACAAGAGAAGCTAAGGACTCAAAAAAAATTTTGGCATTAGCCACCCCTATTACCACCCTCACCCCATTATTAAAGAGGATGAAAAAAATTGTGATTTAGTGTGTGTACAAGAACTAGAAATCTCAAAATATGTTTTTACTTTATCCACTACAATCCCCTATCACCACCCCCACCCCACTACCGATGTGGGGTATCGTTTTATGGGTTTTTGAGGTAGAGGATTTCAAATATTATATTATTAAAGTTCCATAAACAATTATTTCCACATACAAATTTTTTTCGTTGTGAGTGACTTGGATAGAAAATCTGGATGTGGAAGTAGTGATTCCTTGGGCAGCGGTTTTTTTATTTACTTTCACTATCATCCCCTGAAATCCATTGCATATTTCTTCCTATTAACATCTGTTTAAAATCTGTAATCAGGAATCGTTTCTTTTTTCGAGAGAAAAGGAATGCTTTAGTATTCGGTTGTGCATTTTCTTATTTTCTTTTATTTTATTATAGAAGTCTGATAAGGATATATGAGAGTTTAACTCGCCTTCGCAAATGTTGCCTGAATATAGTGGGAAGAAGAGCCACGATATGATGATAAATAACTGTCCTTTTATATTCTTTTCTTTTATGATAAAAAATAAGGTTAGATAAATATATCCTTCCCTGGAATTAAAGTAGGGGTGGATGAAGTAAAAAAAATTGTTGAAGGTTCTTGTACACATACTAAGTCACAATTTTTCACCATTTTTAATAATGGGTGGTGGTAATGGGGGTGGCAAATGCCAATTTTTTTTTTCTGAAATCGAACAAGAATGTCTGCTTTCTCGGCGCAATTTCAGATAGATCCCAAAATACGCTATTCTTGTATTTTAGCAGCTATCAGACAACAGTCCGGAGTGTTTTTTGTATATATTTTAGACAGTAAATAGTAAGCACTGAATCTCTGACTTTTGCTTTTTTTATGCATTAATAAAAATTCCTTAATTTATAATATTGATTGCGAAAATAGTATGTATACCTTGTAGTAAACACATTCCCGGACTTCAATGCTTGTTGGCATCGGTTTAACGCCTCGGCCAACAATTTACATCGCCGTCCGGGAATGTATTGTTTTTACTACTAGATACACAATGTACGATTCAGACCTCAGCTTCTCTTTTATATACTAAATGCTAATTTTATGGACTCTTGCTTGCTTTACCTATTTACCCCCCAACTCTTCAACGGAATAAGATCAAAATATAATCCAGATCTCATTAAAATACATACGTATACCAAATTTCAAGTCAATATCTTAAACGGTTCCAAAGTAAACGTGCGCACAAAAGAGTTATAAAGACCGACAAATTTTTTTTTGCTCAATTTTCAAAATCTCGACGTTTCATGACATCCTAAGCCTATTTGAACAATAAAAATGTTGCGTTACTATACTGCCACTGGATGGGGAAGTAAAATGACTTAAAATTTAAAATTCAAACCTTCTTCGCTATAAGCTCCTTCTTGATCACCCATCATAATTTTACAATTAATTATTTTTTATTTATTTGCTTTTATCATGATTAGAGAATATTATTTAGGTATTATGCAAATGACGAGGCAAATCACAACTTACACAATTTTTTAATTTATTATGAAAATACCTACTTTCAAGAATAGGCTTGCAAATAATGAATGAATGTTTCTATACGATACTGATGAGAACTAACGAGTTCGAAAAAACTTGTACAACTTTTCTAGAGTTGAAATAGAAGGTAAGGTTCAATAATTGTTGTGGATGACTGAATTTCAATAAATAATTTAAGTATTTTCAATATATTTTTTGCCTTAAAATGCCAGGAATCCTATCATGTAATTCGATACTTCGTCGGTATTAGCTAAAAGAGTAGTTGCTTTGATTGGTCTTCCAATAATGAGTGTTTTAAAGTGTTTTCTTAAGTAGTATATTAGCGTGACCCGATTAAGGTACCAATATATTAGCGTGCCCAGATTAGGGCAACAAAATACAGAAAGTAGGTATTTTCATAATAAATAAAAAAATGTGTAAGTTGTGATTTGCATAATACCTAAATAATATTCTCACGTCAAGATTAAAGATTCATAGGTAGGTATAACATACATTTTTTAAATGACAATAATATATAAAAGCTTGAGACGTTTAACTTAGTTTAGTACAATGGAATTAGATATCGTCTTTAATTATTTTTGTCTCCAATGAAAAGTCGTTAACACCTCAGCTTTTATGTATTATTATGTAATTAAAAAATATATATGTTTACCTACCTATGAATCTTCTATCTTCGCCTATGATCGGTGACCAAGAAGGGGCTTATAGAGAAGAAGGTTTGAATTTAAATTTCTGGGGCGAGCGTAGAGGCGACTTCAATGTGAATATCAGTCGATATTTCGTTGAAGCAACGTCGAGCGCGGTTAGTACTTGGATGGGGTACCCATCTTGGGAAATACAGCGTTCTCGTCCCACCTTCTAGAGGCTTGTATATCAGTGTATACTCGGAAGTTACGTAATTTCAGACGAGGATTACGTAGTAGATATACTATCCTTCGGAGGGGATGTAAAACAGGCGGTCCCTTGACTATTAAATGTTAGGCAAGTAAAAGATCCCTACTCTTCTTAAGGGAAGAGGTTCGGCAAAATTTCCAGGTTGGGGGTAGCTCGTCTCCTGGCGTCGGTGATAGGCCTTGGTAGCGGAAATAGGCCGACGTTAAATAGTTAAAAAAAAAAAAATTAAATTTTAAGTTATACTTTACTTTTACTTCCACATCCAGTGGAAGTATAGTAACGACAAAAATTTTTTTTTAAATTTTATTGTTCAAATAGGCTTAGAATGTCATGAAACGTCGAGATTTTAAGTTTGAGCGAAAAAAAATTCTGTCTGTCTGTAACTTTTTTTGTACGCACGTTTACTCTGGAACCGTTTGAGATATTGACTTGAAATTTGGTACACATATGTACTTTAACGAGATTTTCATCTTGTTCTGTCGAAGGGTTGGAGGGTGAATGGGGGGAAATTTGGGGTAAATAAGTAAATCAAGCAGGTAACAGTCCATAAAATTGGTATTTAGTATATGCAAGAGAAGCTAAGGTCTCAAAAAAATTTTAGCATTACCACCCCCATTCCATTATTAAAGGGCATGAAAAAAAATTGTGGTTTAGTGTGTGTACAAGAACCAGAAACCTCAAAATATTTTTTTACTTCATCCACCCCCACCTACCAATGTGGGGTATCATTTTATGGGTTTTTGGGGTAGAAGATTTCAAATATTATATTATTAAAGTTCCATAAACAATTATTTCCACATACAAATTTTTTCGTTATGAGTGACTTGGATAGAAAATTTGGATGTGGAAGTACTGATTCCTTGGGCAGCGGTTTTTAGTTCGTTTTTGAGTAAATAAAAGCTTGGTTTATTTATTTTTTTTTACTTATATTTTTCAAGATTGTTATGCTCGTGTTAAAGAACCATATAAAATCTAACTAGACCCATAAAAATAAAAAAATTAACTAAAAAAATTTTCTCACTATGAACAGGTCATAATGTTTTTTTTTAACTACTCCAAAAATCCATTTTTGAGAATTTGAGACATACTGTATATTATTAAAATTCGTAACTAGAAAGAATTAGTTGGTGGCAAAATGAATTTAATTTTTACTCCACTAAGAAAATTATTATTCAAGTATTTTTCCAAAGCCTAGAAGCAGAAACAGGACAATATATCCACAAAATATTCTAATGTGAGAAAAACGTGATACATAGCCATTAAAATAGTATTTTTTATGTTAGTTGCGGAAGGAGATGAATAAATATTCATAAATAACAGTACAGATATAAATTCCATTCACGGAGAATATCATATCGATGAATTCTCTATTCGAATTTTAAGGATGGGATTTTGCAGAGTAAGAAGGAAATATGCGTTTATTTTCGGTTTATTATAAATATTTCAAAAACCAAACATAGTATAATCTTTAAAACTGTTTTAGGTAGTAGATGTTGTAATTTTTGTTGTACTTGAATATTGTCAATGAAAATAGTTCCCAATTTCATCATTAGAGCATGGATCTATATAAAAAAATTACGATAAAAACTGTATATGGTTGTATTCCTTAGAGCAATGGGAAGTACCTGAAACTATTTTAAAGATTATACCATTTATAATTTTTTACATATTTATAATAATCCGAAAATAAACGCTTATTTCCCTCTGCAAGATCTTATCCTTAAGCAATAACCATACTGTTTTGAAAAATAAATGTTTTATTATGAAAGTGGTTTTCAACGTTATTCCTAACAGTTCGATAGTTTTTTTGTACTAAAAGGTAACTTTAAAACTAGATAATTTTGAGTTCAAAATATTAAATTTTGGCTACAAGTTTTTATTCAATTTTTTTTTCGATATTTTGCTTAGTATTATATATTTTGAACCTCCTAAATTCATTGCGGCTATTTTTCTGGATATACTGTAATGTTAATCGTTAATAATTGGAAAACGTTCTCACAGATTAATCAGATTTCATACTTGAGATTTCCAACAACACTGTTAAAGATGCAGATAACCATTCAACCCGCTACTTTTTTTAATACCGAGAGTCAAAACTATGCAATAAGCCGATATGACAGGTATTTCCGGCAGTTTTTGGGCTGTCATATCATGATATTTTGAAAGAGCGCACAAAAACGAACAAAATTAAAAAAAAAAAATGTTTCCACGCCATAACGGTAAAACTTTGTTAGCTATCACCTCCTTCAAATAGGTATGACAGACATTTTCGGCAGAGTAGAGGTTGTCATACCACGTTTTTCTGAAAGAGCATGAAATTTCTTTAAAAATGCTCTAATTGAAATCAATTCCCGCGAAAATAGTAAAACATTATTGTTTTTAATGATAATATTAATTAAGATTCTGTGAACTGAATCCTTGCATAGTCCCGATTCTAGAGCAGCTTGTCTTAATGACATCACTGGAAATGCATGAAACTATCCCAGAATTGCTATTTCTACGTTTTCGTGATCAACAATAGGCTTCTGCTTTTGAATTATTGCCTTGTCAGAGCCACAGTTTTTAAAATTATCCAGTATACGTTTTACAGTGTTTGGTGACGGTTTCCGTTTTTGTGGATATCGGGTAGCAAATGTACTACAAGTTCTTGATTTTACTTTATCACATTCTCCATAAATAATAAACAAATTCAAAAAGTCTTCGTGGGTGGCATTTTTTTGACATAAGGGAATGACTGACATTACTGATTGTTTCTAATCATGGTTAACACTTGGTATACTATTATTGAATGTAATTCAATTGTAGAGTGCAGCTCTCCTTGTGTTCTTTTTACATGCCAAAAACGAATGAGTATCTTTTACACGAAGAAAGTTATAAAGGTTATTAATTTTTTTTTAAATGTCAAATGTCTCTGAAACGGCTGGGTTTAGGCATAGGGTATCCTATATGTCTTTGACTCAGAATTTTATGCTCTTTTCGAAAACCCTAAAATATGATGGGTGTCCCATTTAAAATAAGCAAGTTGGGATCGACTTCCGGCATAACCGGAAGTGCCAGATGCTTGTAATTATTTTAGTTGGATTGGCCACACTGCCATTAGAAGTTCCCTAAATTTTCAAAACTTTCTGGTGCGTACTTTTCCCTATATCTATCGATGCAGTTCCTGGTGAGACACCCTGTATATAGTGTGACCTAGATGCTCAATTTTCATCGGCTTTAGAAAAAATAAATGCATTTTAAACTGTAAAGGGATTTTAGAAAAAAACGTAACATTCTTGTTTCTCTGCAAATATCTTAATAAATATTAGTTTAAGAGAAAATATGGTGGACGTCAAAAATGAAGCTTATAAACTGAGAATAAATTTATTTTGTTTATATATTTGTGTGGGGTTATTTGTTTCGGAGATATTTAATTTTATAGATGGCATCCCACCGTTCTTAGGATGAAGTATTTAGTTTAAAAAGTTGAATATCTTAGAAACTGTGACGCTTCAATCAAAAGTTCTAGGAAACAACATTACAGATAATTAATCAATCTTTAAAACGATTTTTTGTTTGTTTCTACATCACAAAAAATAAAGAAGTTATGGCCGATTCAATGTACGTTTTCACATTTTTGTTAACAAAATGTCGGCATTTTGATATCGTAATTGCTCAGTAATTAATTTTTCTTTCAAAAATGTGGTTCTTCGCTCAATTTATTTTGTCCCTTTAAAACACTTATTTTAGAAAAAAATTCAATCCGCCATCCTCCCATCGAAAAATGGCCTTGTTTCGGTTAATTATTGCTATGAAATTAATTTAAACACACCAAATTAAAGATAATTTTGCCAGAAACGACTTTTATTTGAACCATTTTTTTGTAAATGCCATATTTCCCAAGAAAATAGAGAAACATCGTTTTTTATATTAAAAATACCCCTGTTTATACCCCCCATAGGTTTCCGCGGATCCGTAAAAATCGTAAACTTTTTTGTTTCGTGAACTTTGGCCTGTTTTAAACTTATAACCAAAGTTTAAAGTCTGCACAATTTTTTTTCGACTTACGGTCATTCTTTCAATCTTTCCCTGTACTATAAGCCCCGATCTAATTTTACAGTTTTAACATGAGAAAATGGATGGATGATTATAACCATTAGACTTTCACAAAGACATTGTTTTGCGTAACTTCATACTTTATTCAACATTTTGTATTATACAAGCTACAATAATTGTTGCTATATGAACAATGGTAATTCAATATATATTATAAATAATAAATAATTATTATAAAAAAATATATTAATGTAAGCTATTAAATTACTTACAATAATTAGTTTACATAAAATTAGTTACATTCTCAAGAATAATTTAAAAGGCATTTTCATTGAAAAAAAATATACGTGTTCTTTAAAACACCATATTAACCTACGCTTAAAATAAATTAACAGTCTCAATGTATTACTTAGATCTATATACTATATTTGAGCGAAGCACGTCTTTTTCTTTTGCATGTACTTCTCTATTACACCTACAAAGAAAAGAAAATTTCAATTAAAATTTTGAAATACATTCTAAACTGTATTAGCCCAGTCATCCTTGCTTCAAATAGGGACTTAATCCGGTGATTTTAGCTTAAAAAATAACGATTTTCGGAAAGTTTTTGGGACTAGCCAAAAATTACTACCACCTACAGAATTTCCTCAGGAATCCGAAAAAAAAAGTGTTCACCACTCAAAACGGCGGCTTTAATTGTTATTTAACAACCTTTTGTAAACTTAGTTTTTTGCTTATATCTTCGCTTCTAAAGGTCGTAGAAAAACGTTCGACCCGTCAACTTCTTCGTCATGAGTTCCCCTATAAGGTAGGTAGGCATACGCAAAGAATGAATCTTTGATTGTTAATAACATTTTATGACAAAAAACTGAACAAATTGGATTTTTCGATGCTCGAACTTCGAAGTACTGTAGAAACAAATCTAAATTCTGTATGTTAACGATATTATGATTATGAGAAATAGTACATATTATTACCCCTGATAAACAAATGTAAATATCTCAGTGGATGTTGCATAAAATTTATTGCAACCAACGGCATTTCAATTGTCATAAAAAAACACGAATTAAAAAAAAAATGTGCTCCGATGCTTTGGAGCCAAGATATGAAGAATTCACGTTTTTTCAGATTACGACGAAATTTGAAAATATGTTTACCCGAAAAGAGTGACCGCAAAATTCGCCCATTTTTGCACCTAAATTTTACGTAAATAATGTGCTAAATGATTGTTTACAATTACATGCTTCTGATAAAGTTTCAAGTTGAGCATATCCTTAGTGAGATATGAGTGATAGAAGATGTCTAATTTTAGGGAATTTGATTCATGAAATCATTGTAAAGTACATACATGTACTACCTTTTTGTAAATATTTAAAAAAATTGTCGAAAACTTCGATTGTGATCGCGAAAACTTATATAATCCGCCATCTTGAATTTTAGGATTGTTTTCAGGTTTGTAATAAGCGACCCAAAAATTCAAGTATACGCAATTTTGTTGCCAAACCGCAAAAAGAACCCTTTATATAAGTTTTCGTGGTCATAATCGAAGTTTTCGACAATTCGGTCCGCCATATTGGATCCGCCATCTTGAATTTCGCAATTCTGACTTCGGATTTGAATTCAGCGGCCTCCAAAACATAAATAAATATCAAAATATGTTTATGGTAATTTTTTTAAATACGTACGAAAAGGTAGTACATGCATGTACTATACAATGATTTCATGAATCAAATTACCTAAATTAGACATCTTCTATAACTCTCTCACTAACTAATGATATGTTCAACTTGAAACTTTATCAGAAGCATGTTCTAATTGTAAACATTTAGCACATTATTTACAGTAAAATTTAGGGGTGCAAAAAGGGGCGAATTTGGGCCTGTTTTTACGATCACTCTTTAACTGAATATTTCTCAGTGTGTGTGTGTGTGTGTGTGTTATCACTTACAAAAAGTGCCATGTCTATATATATAAATGGGCCATGGAAAAAAAATCGAGAAAATTGCATCTTTGGCGCTCGCGCTGATGCTAAACGCCAGATCCCCTCCACCTTTCACTGCGAGCGGTGTACTTGGACAGTTTTGGCGGCAGCTTTATTTCTCTTTTTCTCGGCTTCAGGAGTGGCTAGATGGCCGTTTTTTAAAATTTAACTTATTTTTTTCTCAGATTTTCGATTCTTCGATTATTTTTCAATCATTCAATTACGTTGCTTCATAAAAAAGTATTTAAAGATTAAGTACATACAATTTATTTGATAATACATTGATGGGTGAATAGTTTTTACTCTTATTGAAGATAAAAAAAAGGTATACATTTTGTATTTAAAAATTAATTTATTGTATATACGAAATAAAGTTTATTTTTCTGTCCTCATTTTTTTTTTTTTTTAGTTTGATTTCCAAAGATGCAATTTTTTTTCCATGGCTCCGTTATATATAGACATGGCGTTTTCTGTTAAGTCATAACACACTCTAGAAATATTCAGTTAAATTTTCAAGTAAAAATATTTTCAAATTTCGCCGTAATCGAAAAAAACGTGAATCTCGGCTTCAAAGCATCGGAGCACATTTTTTTTTTAATTCGTGTTTTTTATGATAAATGAAATGCGGTTGGTTGTAATAAATTTTATGCAAAATCCACTAAGATATTTATATTTAAGTTGCAAAATGGATTGCTTGCCTAAAATTCGCAAATTATTTTTTTTTTGTAATATTCTTTTTGATTATGTAAATGTACGTCAAATACAATGTATTTACCGAAACAGAACTGTAAAATATTAATTTGGTCTTCTAATATAACAGTTTGAATTTTATCTTTTATAAATTAATTGCAAAAAAAAATAATATTTTACAACGGGACAAAGTGCATTTTATTAAGGGTAAATATACATATGTACTATTTCTCATAATATCGTTAACATACAGATTTTATATTTGTTTCTACAGTACTTCAAAGTTCGAGGATCGAAAAATTCAATTTTTTCAGTTTTTGCCATAAAATGTTATTAACAATCAAAAATTCGTTCTTTGCGGATACCTACCTTATAGGGCAGCTCATGGCCAAACGTTTTTCTACGACCTTTAGAAGCGAAGATATAAGCAAAAAACTAAGTTGCAAAATTCATTTTGTTTACAAAAAGTTAAATAACAATTAAAGCCACCGCTTTGAGTGGTCAACACTATTTTTTTCGGAATCCTGAAGAAATTCTGTAGGGGGTAAACTAATTTTAGGCTAGTCCCAAAACTTTCCAAAACATTTTCCTAATATCACCGGACTAACTGAGGTCATAATTGAACCGGTAGAGATTAAAATTGGTATACATATACGTATTTAAGATCCTTCTTTCACTTCCCAAAATATAAGCCGTCAGGACCATGAGAAATCGCCGCCATCTTGGAAAATATAACTCTTTTTGCAGATTTTTGCAGCTTTTCGAAAACTATCCACTTTATAGAAATGAGAGTTATTATCAAAATGAAAGTTTATTAAATTCTAAACAAAAAAGTTCAACATAAATATGGCAACAAAATTAAGCCTTGTTTTAAAATGACAATAATAGTGGAGTGAAATTAAAATTTGTAGGGAATTGTTTTACAATAGCAATTTTTTTGCTCGAACTTGTCGGTAACATTACAAGGTGTGTAGCAAAAAGTTTTGGAATAAATCTTTGTCCCCAAGTCATTTGTTTAAACAAAAGAATGTTGAAAATTGTGTATTTTCGTAGTTTTTCTTAGATATCTCTGATTGTATAGCTTGTATCGCAATGAATAAAAAAAGACATTGTTCATAATAAAGAAAACTAGATTTTTGGTTAATTTGTTAAGTTACAACAAATAAAAACAATAAAGAGCAGCCATTTTTAAACAACTGATGACAACTTAAACAATAATGTAACTATGTTGACGAAATTTTAGGAAACGATGCCTCTAGGTCATGGTCCTGACAGCTTATATTTTGGAAAATGGAAGAAGGACCTATACGTATGTATACCAATTTTTATCTCTACCCGTTGGATTATGACCTTAAATGCTAAGATGACTGGGTTATATATGCATAGCAGTTTTTATTACAATTTTTAAATAAGGACAACAGAAAAATTAGATATGTACTTGAACGCAATTCGTAACTTAATTTTTTTTTCACACATGTCTAAGGCGCAGCACGTAGCTCGTGGGCCCAAGAAAATGTTTGTTGGGCCATCAACAGAAATGGTTAAGAAAATGCATAAAAAGTATCGACGACTTATAAAGGAACCATGCTATGTTCATAATTATTTAGGCTAGTGGCCCTAAGTCTAATTAAAAATGTAAAGTCAAGTAAGTTATGTTTCAATGTTGTAGCTATCGAAAAATAATTTTGCACTACCAAGTATTCGACAGGATTTTTCCCTATACGCCGTATATTACTGGGTGATCATGTGGAAACTTGTATTTGACAACGTTAGAAAATGTAGAAGATAAGACAGCAATATTTATTCGAGTGTTGTAGCGGAAACATCATGCAATGGAGTGAACAAATGGAAGAACGCTACGATTTTTAGATTTGTACGAACAGGATTTATTATGGAATCCAAGAAATCCGAACCACAAACACAAAAACCGCTGCCCAAGGAATCACTACTTCCACATCCAGATTTCCTATCCAAGTCTCTCACAACACACAAAATTTTGATACTATATTTACACTCCACTATGTGGAAATAATTGTTTATGGAACTTTAATAATATAATATTTGAAACCATCCAAAACCCCATAAAAAGGCCTTTGGTCCTTGTGCACACTAAATCACAATTTTTTTTTCACCCCCTTTAATAATGGGATGGGGATGGTAATGGAGGTGGCTAATACCAAAAATTTTTTTAAGAACTTAGCTTCTCTTATATACCGAGTGATCATGAAATTACGCTCGTCCCTATACCTTCTTGATCTTACAAGATATGAATTTCAAATTTGGTCACGGCAAATAACGGCTAAATATGCATTATTTCAACCAATTTATCATTTTCCGTCGCTTCCGGTTTCACCGGAAATGATGCTAACTTTGTATTTTTATTTGCTCATAAAAATGTCAGTAATTAATATTTTTAACTCAATACGCAATAGTTGCATGCAAAATGACCAAAATACGCAGGGTGTCCCATTTAAAAATCCAAAGTTAGCATCATTTCCGGTGAAATAGGAAGCGACAGAAAATGATAAATCAGTCTCTTATGTGTATTTAGCCGTTATTTGACGTGCCCTAATTTGAAATTCATATCTTACAAAATCAAGAAGATATAGGGGTGAGCGTCATTTTGTGGTCACCCGGTATACTAAACACCAATTTTTTGGACTCTTACTTCCCCCCTGATTTACCAATTTACCACCATTTACTCCAATTTACCCCCAACTCTTCAACGGAATAAGATCAAAACACAAACTAGTTCCAGATCTCGTTAAAATACATACCTACACTCAAAGAAATAGTATAGGTAAATTCACAACCTGAAGTATGGATCGTTCCCGCGGGAACGAAATCCTCACTCAGAAGAAACCTTTATTAAAATTACATAATAATTAGCAAATCTTTTGTACTGGGTGGGAATACTACCAAGATTTGCTAATTATTATGTAATTTTAATAAAGGTTTTTTCTGAGCGAGGATTTCGTTCCCGCGGGAACGATCCATACTTCAGGTACATGGTAAATTCAACAAAAAAAAAATGGTTAACTAACAATATCGTTAATTTTGTTAAACTAAACTATATTGATGGTATTTTTAAACAAGAGGTGATTGTTATTTTAATTAATAAAAAGTTGTACAACAAAACAAACATTAACTTAAAAAATAGATGAATAAGACTATTATTTTTTTCGTCTGACTATTATTTTGTTGAATTCTGCCAAATTAAACTAGATAATAGTATATTTTATTTTTAACTATTATCGAATTGTAATTCTAACCCAGTATTAGTTCGCTGTATTATTGTACTTTGTAGACAAACCAATATTATTGTCGTCTTCTAGAAGTTCTAAAAGAATTACCATAAAATTTGCTTGCTTACCACGTAGTCTATTACAGAAATTATTCCCAGATGACGCCACATACAAATCACTGACAATAATCAATCATGCATTATCTTATACTCTTATGAATTTATAGAAAATTAATAACATGATTGCAATGTTCAAATTCTCTCAGGGATCATCGATATATTTGGATGGATCTTATAAACGATCTCTAATCTTTGGTTTGGGTGGTCTGATGTCTCAATACTGAGATTTTGGCTAACCAAAAAAAATTCATCATACAATAAAGTGTAGATCAACCTAAAAATTAGTCGTACTATTTAATTGTGGACCAAATTGAAAATGGTTAGTGAACATAAAAAAAATGTCATTGTACTATTTAATTTGTTACAAGATATGATTATTAAACGACTATTTGTTTACAAAAACAAATAAAGTTGTATGACTATTCTTTTCTGATTGATTTAACTATGAAACTAGATAGGCGCGATTTCATATGCTCTTTTTGGTTGAATTTACCTATCATTTTCTTTGAGTGTACGTGTAGAGGAAATTTTTTTCTTGTTCATACCTAAAAGTTCGATGTTTCGTGACATTTTAAGCCTATCTGAATAATAAAAATTTAATACTATAATACTTTCACTGGATGTGGAAGTAAAACTTGGTATACAGTGTCTGAAAACGACTTGAAATTAAATTGATGTGACGAATTGGCAACCAACAAATGTCAAATCTGGATGTGTCTTACGTGTCGTTTACCTGCGGCTTTACAGTACTTAGGTACTCTTCAATAAATCAAGGTGGGTATCATTTACCCAACTACCCAAAAATCCGGTGTTCTTGTTATGTTTTTAGGCTTTTTCAACTAGCAATAAGCTCTCAAAAAACCATCAAAACCCACATCTTACTTTTTAAATAAAAATATGCTGTGCACCTCACTAATAGTAAAAGAGCTCACGAAAGATATTTCAAGAGCATTTCATCACTGGAGACCCTGATTTTATCATGAGTTTATCAGTGGAAGGGGGGCCGTGAGGTAAGGACAGACAGGCTAAGTGTGGCCCTCAACCCTCAATGTTAAGGGTTCTTGAACAATGTACAAGGAACCGAGTGCAGTTCATATCGAGATTGAGGTGATATGTTGGGTGGATTTGTGAAAGCACCAACCACCCAGTGGCAAAAATGTAGGATGTAGCCGAAGGCTAGACAGAAATATTGTGATGCACTCTACAGCATTTTTTTTATACAGTCTAAAATTGGCGGTCTTCAAATTAAGATTTTGAACAAATAGATAACAAAAAGAAGTAAAGTGTTGACAATGAAGTAATGTCAGTTGAGGATCTTAAAAGTGGAGCACTTTTGGTAGTCCCAAGTCGCAATATTTTACTGTCAATACTTTTTACACATAAGTGATGATTTGCAAGCACAGACAGCAAAAAAAATAGTGCAGTTTCTCATGTGAATCAATGTTTTCACTGATGGATTGTCGTTGTCTTGATCCCAGTGATCACGGATTATAGCGGGGTCAAAATTTGGCATTTGCAAATTCCAGGGTAACGCCTGAGCCATAGAATCGACGGATTCAGTGAATCGCGGCTACATCAGGAGCAGTCATACCGGCTAAAGAGAACGTCCATCTCGGGCAGAAAATTTTTCTAGAAATTTCCTACGCAGTCAGGGCTGTTATTTTGGGCGTATAAAATGTTCTCAATCTCAAGTGCATCGAAATTTTTCTGCCTAGACCATGGCTAAGTACATTCCTGCCACTGGGTGTTTGGAGATTTTTTAGATTCACCCAATATACTACCAAAATCTCGAACAGTAAGAATTTTATTTGATTCCTTGTGCACTGTTTAGAAACATCCGGGCAGTTCTACAAAGCATGGTCGATTTCACATTGACAATGTTAAAAAATAAAATGTCAGGAATCTATTGATGGCATACATTTTTGAAATGGTTAAAGTGTGTACTTTTCAGGTATGCCTTGTGGCACCAGCTTTTTTCCCGTGACTAAAATGTTACAGCTGTTTTTCCTTAGTGAAACGTATAACAAAACACACGACCGTCACATTTATATTTGTGCTTTGTATTAATATGCTAAATGGATTATGAAAAAGTTGATTCGTTGAAGTGAAAAATATGTCCTACAAGATATTAGAGAAAATTTTGGTCGTAATAATACCCATGAATAAAATAAAAAGTGATATAACTGGAAGTATCTGTTTCTTTCTTATTTGAGCCTAATACTTTCGAAATTCAGTTAACTGTATCGACTCAAATTACCTTTTTGTGTCAAGTTTTGTTTATAATTTAAAGGACAATGGTCCTAACGAGATAAATAATATTTATGACACCATTGTGAATGAGGTACTGTGAGTTACGCATGACGGTCGTGAGTGGCATGAGATGGTTGTGAGATGCGTAAAACGGTCGTGTAATTGCTGGGGGTTGTGCCAAATTTTTGAAAATAAAAATAATATTTGAGTCAGATCATATGTATTCTGGCTAGTAGGAACCAAATATGAAGAAATATACAAGTTGTCCCATTTAAAAAATTTGATTTTCACGTCATTTGCCTCGAAACCGGAAGTCAGAAGTCTTTTTTTACATCATATAATTGGAAATTTTATGCCATATCACTACACCAAATTTGAAAAAAAATCCATTCAACCATTCAAAAGTTACAAGAGTAATGCCAATGAAATTTCTCAAGACCAACACACTCAAATTTGTGCCATGTGACGGTCACGAGTGTGACGGTCGTGAGGGCCGCTAGACAAAAATGACTAAGAATTATATTCACCATAAGCTATTATTAATATAAGGTTAGGAGAAGACAGTGTACTGCATACCTCAAAATAAAAACGAATTTGGATATTAATAAGTTGATAAATGCTAAAATACACAACGTGACGGTCATGAAAGAGAGCACAGGGCCATATATTAGACTTACCATATCTGTACTTTGGAATGAAAAGGGCGGTTGTCACAAAATCAAAAAATATGATTTTGTGACAGAAACGGCCATTTTTGTAAGACATGTAGAGCAAGTATTGGACAACCGTCTATTTAAAGTTGAAATATATTAAAACATTACATAATATATGAACTTCTGGCCTTTAATTATAGAAATATAAGGCTTTTCTTTATTAGAAACAGTTCTTACATAAAATTCACAAAAAATTGGACACCCGCCCTTTTCATTCCAAAGTACAGATATAAATTACTGAAAATTCAAAATGTTTTGGGAAACAGCACTTGGTTATGGTATCTCACATGATTTCACAACGAAAACTAAATTTCGATGTGTTTCTGAGTCGCTGGTAGTTCTAGCATTCAACTTATTAACTAATAATGAGCGCTGTGACGGTCGTGAGTATTAACCAAGTTACGCGACTTTAATAGTTTATATATTAAATCCTAGACTTTAAAACATGAAAGTTGTATCTTGCCAACAAATTTTGGATATTTTGTAATAATTATAGCAGAGATGGACACTAACCATTTCTCTGGTAACAAAATTTCAGTCAAAACAAGTGTCAATCTGTATGGAGTTACGCGTGACGGTCTTGAGTTTTAGGAGTAAAAACAGCCAACATCTTATTTTTGTCGTAATTTAGCTCAAGTTTTTTATTATAACAAGGTGCGGTAACTCATCTAAGCGAATATTGAACACGGGTTGTAGCTTGGACCAATTTTTGATCAGTAAGTCACTAATATCATGAATCGACCATGCTTTGTAGAACTGCCCATCCATACTTAGCATGTTTTTGCCACTTATCTCATAGTTCCCTACACAGATAGACTCATAAGAAAATATCTGCAGTAGTATGAAACGCACTCGAAATACCTGTTATAAGTTCCCTTACTATAAACATTAATCACATTAAAAGTAGAAGAAGAATAATGCATAATATACTTAAGTTAATTGTGAAATGGGTTTTCAAATTTAAAATAAAGATATTCAATATTAGTACAGTAGCTAGAGGTAAAAAATATGCAAAACTTCGGAATAATGTCACATTGAACGGATTTCGTTCATTTTTGGCAGTATGATAGTAAAGGCTTCACAGAAAAGTTTCTATATTGTGCGGGGGTTTGCTAATTTATAGGGGGTGGATGCCACCCCCTCTAAGGGTGGCACTTAAAATATATATATATATATATTTATGGAGCTGAAGTAGAATCAAATTTTAAGAAGAAAAGGTTCTAGGCAATTTTTCACATAAATTGATAGATTTTAAGTTATAACGACTTAAAGTTAAGTTGCGATTTTAGCTTAAAAAAAAAGGTATTTCCAAACGGTTTTGGTCAAGTATCTCGAAAATTATTACTTTATCGAATAAATGTTACAGACCAATTACAGAAAGTACAAACTGGGAATTAATTATATTTTTTGTTTATTGATGTAGGATTAATAATTTCGGAGATATTTAAGTTTACATTTGGCATCCAAATGTTCATAAGAAAATTATTTAGGGTGAGAGTTAAATATCTCAGAAACTGTGACACCTACGTCAAGGATGCTAATAGGTAGGATAATAGGTTATTAATTAAGCTTTTAACTGTTTTTTTATTTGTTTCTGTAGCATAAAAAACAAAGAAGTTATGACCGAAGGAAGCAATGTGCGTCTACACATTTTTTTTAATAACAACGTCGCCATTTTGTTACTATAATTAGCCAGTAATTTAAAAAAAAGGAATTTCAAACACCGTTTCTCATTAATACATAGCAAGACGTAGATGCTCAAATTTTTTGGTTCGTATACAGCACTTGCTTTAGAAAAAAATACAGTTTAAACTATAAAGGTATTTTCGACAAAACGTAATTTTTTTTCCTTTTCCAAATAACTCAATAAATACTAGTTTTATTGAAAAATGGGTAGAGACCAAAAATAAAGCTCATAAACTGATAATGAATTTCGCTTGTTTATTTATTTGCATAGATTTAATAGTTTCAGAGATATGAAAGTTTACAAATGGCGTCCGAACGTTTATAAGACGAAAAATGCAGTTTAAATGTTAAATATCTCACGCAAATTATGTATCGACCCCCCATTTAAATTATAAGGGAACGACTATGTTTCCCAGCATCAGCAGTTGTAACCTGATACTTAGAAGATAAGGCGCTGTGCCTTCTTTCCTATTTTGCATTGTTTTAGATTCAGTCGGTAACTAGCTTTCTTAGATTAAATACATACATTGTACTTAAAACATTTTTATAAAAAATAAATTTTTGAATTTAATAATTTTTTTAAAAAGAGACTTTTGGGTGTCGAAATCGTTAGTGGCGCAGTCGGTCTAAGGATTATCGAAATTATCGTGTATCGAACAGATAATTTTCGTTTCAACGATTAATCGATTATCGGACAAAAAAAAAAGTGAAAAATTCGCGAAAGTGCCTAAAACAGAGTGGCTCCTCGAACATTAGGAAACCCAGTTTATCGCAAACCTGTGCAAGACTCTTTCAACAATAATTCACGAGAATTGGAACTACATCGTCCCATTCTGCAAGGAACTCGTAATTTGGAGAAGACAAAATCGCTCATCCATTTGAGGGCTCCTTATAGTTAGTGAAAAACGATGCTCAAAGTCACAATAATATTAATGTAAGTACAGTTTGATGTCACTCGAAAAACTTTTTGAAAACTTAAGCTTATCACCTTTAACTGACTCAGACGAAGAAGATAGCAATTCTCTTTTGCCTTCTAGTTCCTCACATAAACCAGAAAATAACATTCAATATTCTAGTGAAATAAGTAATTTAGAAGTTAATTTAACCTTAAATAATACGAAAATGACTCAGTTCAAACCAGAGTATTTAAAATGCGTTCCGCAATTTGACGGAAATCCGAACGAATTAAATAGATATTTAAGTATTTGTGATAGCATTATATCAGAATTTTACGACACAGCTCACCCTGATAGTTTTCATAACGTGTTTTTATTAAACTCGCTAATAGGCAAATTAACAGATAACGCTAAATTAGTTGTTAATATACAGAGTGTTACTACTTGGCAAGAACTAAAAGACACTTTATATAGAAACTTTGCAGATCAACGCGACGAAGCTTGTCTAAATAGAGATTTAGTTTTGCTAAAACAGCTTCCAAGCGAAAAACCGCAACAATTTTACGACCGTTGCTTACAATTATTAAATTTAATATGTTCATATGTAGACATTCATGAAAAAGAAGCAGAAGCCAAAGTATTAAAACGAGCTCTCTATAACAATCTTACTCTAAAAACATTCTTGTCAGGGCTAAAAGAACCTCTAGGCACAACTATTCGTTGCATGCGCCCCAAAGACATGAAAGAGGCGATGCAATTTATTACTCAAGAAGATAATACGCACTATTATCAAAATTTGACTAACAAAAATTTCGTACAACAGGCTCCTGTACAACCAAGACCAATATTCCCAACCATTCATCAACAAAATTCAATGCATAACTTTAATAGACCAGTAAATAATTTCAGCAGACCAATGAACCATTTCCCCAGAAACCCTTTCAATGGCCAAATGCCCTCATTCAATTATCAAACTCAGAGTAATCAATTTCGTCAACAAAATAGTTTCCCATCTCAACCGATTCAATTTCACCCTAGAGTGAACAATCCACAGCAGAGATTTTTCACAAATTCGCAAATATTCAGGAACCAAAACCAAAACGTTTTCAGGCCAAATCCATACAAAAATCTGCCTAACCCCACTCCTATGAGTATATCAACGAGGCAAACTTCGAATAATTTCCGACCTCAACCGGGACCATCGACCTCAAATCAATATCGCCCCCCTCAAAGAAATTTCGCTTCCCATGAACTTCATAACACTGAAGTAAACGAAATTGAACCAACCTCTAGCGGTGTTTACGAGTACGACAACCAAAACCTTCCTGAAACTTACGGAGACGTAAACGAGGCATATTACCAAGATAATATTAATTTTCAGCAAGATAATATAAATTTTCAGCAAGATAATATAAATTTTCAGCAAGATAATATAAATCTTCAGCAAGAAAATGTAAATTTTCAGCAAGACCCACCGGTCGACGATCAAACGTAAACCCTGAAATTATCTCAATCAATGCCACCAATTCTAATGAATTACCCTATATTATACTACCTGAACATAACCTAAAATTTTTAATCGACTCGGGTTCAACGAAATCATTTATCGACCCTAATCTTGCTCATAAATTATACCCTAACTGTATTCAAAATGATCCATTTATAGTCTCTACCGTTTTTCAAAAATCCGCTCACAAAGAAAGTGCATTAATACCATCTTCAAAACTATTTAATTTACCACAACCAACAAGTTTAAAATTCTTTTTATTTAGATTTCATAATAGTTTTCACGGATTAATCGGATTGGATAATTTAAAAATACTTCAGGCTAGCTTAAACTTCGACAAAGGATTATTGATAACGCCGTATACAAAAATTACCTTATCTTACTATAAAACAAAAAACGAATTAAATTTAATATCAATCGCACCTCGCAGCGAACAAGTAATAAAAATAAAAACGTCTCTAGAAAATGGAGAAATAATAATTCCTTATCAAAAAATTCACAATTGTGAGATACCAGAATGTTTAGCCACCGCCAACAATGGCGAAGCTATTACTACAATATTAAATAATACGGTCAATCCCATCACTCTAGACTTTTCCGAACCTATAGTAGTTGAGAGATTCGAAAAAAAATCAATTCATGAAATAAACTTAAACAATTTTGATGAAACACCAAAATCATACTTAAGCCTATCTAACATTCGTACCGACCATCTAAACCCGGAAGAAAAAAGTAAAATTGAAAATTTATGTAAAGAATATTCAGACATTTTCTATCAAGAAAACACTAAATTAACTTTTTCTAATCAAATTAAACATAAAATTAATACGACGGACGAAGTACCGATATATACGAAAACATATCGTTACCCGTTCATCCACAAAAAGGAAGTAGAAAACCAAATGAAAAAAATGTTAGATCAAAATATAATAAGGCCTAGCAATTCACCGTGGTCATCACCTATTTGGGTGGTGCCCAAAAAACCCGATGCTTCGGGAATACAGAAGTGGCGTGTAGTGGTGGACTACCGCAAACTGAATGAAAAGACGGTCGACGACAGATACCCACTTCCCAATATTACCGATTTATTGGACAAGTTAGGTAAATGTCAATACTTTACCACCTTGGATTTGGCTAGTGGTTTTCATCAGATAGAGATGAACGAAAGCGACATAGCCAAAACAGCTTTTAACACAGAAAACGGGCATTACGAGTATTTAAGAATGCCTTTTGGCCTAAAAAACGCGCCCGCGACGTTTCAGCGAATTATGGACAATATTCTTCGTGGTATACAAAACGAAAAATGCTTAGTTTACTTAGACGACATAATAATTTTTTCTACGTCACTTCAGGAACATATAGAAAGGTTAAGATCAGTTTTTGATAGACTTAGACAATCAAATTTCAAAATTCAGTTAGACAAGTCAGAATTTTTACGCAAGGAAGTGGCCTACCTAGGCCACATTGTTACACCGAACGGGGTTAAGCCAAACCCTGATAAAATAAAAGCTATAAAAAATTACCCAGTCCCTAAGACAACTAAACAAATTAAAGGCTTTTTGGGACTATTGGGTTATTATAGGAGATTTATAAATAATTTCGCCAAAATTACCAAACCGATGACGAAATGCTTAAAGAAAAATGCAAAAATCACCCACGACGAAGAATTCTTATCTTGTTTTGAAGTTTGTAAAAATTTGTTGATTAACGAGCCTATCCTACAATACCCCGATTTCACAAAACCGTTCAATTTAACCACTGATGCGAGCAATGTGGCCGTTGGCGCCATTTTGTCCCAGGGCCAAATTGGGAAAGACTTACCCGTCGCGTACGCGTCTCGAACTTTGAATGATTCCGAGCAAAATTATAGCGTAATAGAAAGGGAACTTTTGGCTATCGTTTGGGCTACTAAATACTTCCGGCCATACCTTTTTGGACGGAAATTTAACATAATAACTGACCATAAACCCCTACAGTGGCTATTCTCGTTAAAAGAGCCAAATTCTAAATTAATAAGATGGCGTTTCAAGTTGGAAGAATTCGACTACAATATCATATATAAAAAGGGTAAATTAAATACGAACGCAGACGCGTTATCCCGCATAGAATTACACGCAAAAGAGACGAGTGATATATTTGAATATATTGACAAGTTTAATGAGCAAATCGGCGCTAGCACTTCAGCTCAACCCTCGGAATCCCCAGAACTCGCGGAACCTCCAGATCCGGAAATCGACAATATTTCCACTCGGGTACTACCAGATGAACACAGATTAGAGACTGATAACCCCGAGGACGATAACGATAATGATAATATTACTGTACACACAAATGCCGAGCACCATCCCATAGCAGAAATTCCCATCGTGGAAACACCCGTTAATTACGGACAAAATCAAATAATTATTAAATCGGTTCTACATTCCCCTGCTAGACCAAAACTGACGATATTATTCAATAAAAAGCAACGCCTAGATTGTCAAATATCTCAAAATCAATTCGAGCAAGATATAATCAACTTTTTCAAAAACTATGTAGTGCCAAAAACACCTTATCATTTATATTTTGAAGACCCTGATATGTATGAACCATTTTGTGAAGTTATACGTAAGAACTTTAAATGGCCGTACCTAAAATTAAAAAATTGTAAACTAAAATTAATCGATGTCAGTAATAAGGACGATGTTCAGGAAATAATAAAAAATTATCACGAAAGCAAAAGCAACCATCGTGGTATAAATGAAACCGAGCAACAAATCAGGAAGCGATATTATTGGCCCGAAATGAAAAATTCAATTCAAACATATATAAACGACTGTGAAATTTGTCAACAAGGAAAATACGAAAGGCATCCCGTAAGAATGAAAATGAATATTACACCAACCCCGGTTCAACCTTTTGAAATTATTCATATAGACGCTTTTACCTTAGAACAAACCAAATTTTTGACTATCATAGATACATTTTCGAAATATGCACAGGCATACAAATTAATGTCACTATGTTCTACCGAAATCGTAAACAATTTAATAACATTTTTCTCTCATCATGGCGTTCCAAAACAAATTATCGTTGATAACGGTTCAGAATTTAAAAATTCAGTTATTACCGAACTTCTTAACTTGCACAAAATAAAATTGCATTTTTGTTCACCCAATCACCCTCAATCTAATGGTCCCATAGAGAGATTACACTCAACATTAATAGAGCATGTACGGTTACTAAATACTAGAGGATTTTTAAAAACTCCAGTACACATGAAAATGATTTATGCAATACTAGCGTATAACCACTCGATTCATTCGACAACAAAGTTAAAACCAATAGACATCATTAAAGGACACATAAATAATGAAAATCCATTCGATATGGACATTGAAAAGATACTCGTTAACGATTATATTAACGAACATAAAGAAAGGACTAAATTAATGTACTCAAAAATAAATGAAAACCTTATAGAAAATAAAGAAAAAACTATAGAGAAACTAAATCAAAATCGCGATGATCCAAAATTATTTCAGTCTAAATCAACCACTTATACTAAAAAACATAAAAGGCAAAAGACCGCGAATAAATTTCATAAACCAACGGTAATAAAAACGGTAGACAAAAATTCAAAAACCGTATCGACCGAAAACAAAATCCACATGGATAACTTAAAAAGACCACTAAAGAAAACTTACGATTTTAAATAACTAAACTGTTATATTTCAGATTTCCCCTTGTACTCGGATTACAAGAGAGAATAACAATCAAAAGCTTAGAAAACAACCCCGGATTAATACCACTTAAACTAGGACTGGCAAAGGTACAAGAATATAGTCACACCTTGATCCATTACTATGATTTAAACCCAATTATCACCGAAATTAATAAGCTACATGAACAATCAGAAAATCTTATGCATAGAATTAATTTGAATAAAAATTACTCCCAAGATACATCAAACTATGTTAAAATATTAAAGTTGACGGAAGAAAAGGTCGAAATCAAGTTAAAAGAAATTCTTCCGCATCCCCAAAGAACCAAAAGAGGTTTAATAAACGGTCTAGGTTCTATTTTTAAATCAATATCTGGTAATTTGGATGCCACCGACGGAGAACGGTATGACAATCTCATTAGGCAAATTCAAAATAACCAAAATAAATTGGCTGCAAGCATTACAAAACAAAACTCAATCTCTATAGACATAATTAATAAATTTAATTTAACCATTCAACAAATATCTCATAATGAAAAAGTATTACAATCAGAAATCGAACGGATTGCCGCCATTGCTGAACGAGACTTAAAACGCAAAACTACTAACTTCATGAAAGACATTTTAAATCAAATTATAAATATGTATGAAATAATTAACTCTATTCTCCAAGATATAGAAAATTCAATTACGTTCACCAGATTAAATATCATGCACCCAAGTATAATAAAAACTGTCGATCTGTTCAAAGAACTATTAAAATTGGAAAAAAATATACAACCGGGACAATTGAAATAACACTAGAAAATACCCTACTAATAGAAAAATTAATAGAAATTGAATGTTATATCCTTAATAATAAAATCACCTACTTACTTCGTTTACCAATCATGTACCCTGAAACCTTTAATTATTATCACCTGTACCCAATTCCTGTGTATAGTCAGAGTCAATTCAAGGCAATAATTCCAAATAATAGATATTTGCTAAAAGACAAATTGTACTTTACATTCGAAAGTGACATATGCACCAAAATGGCACCACAATATTATGCTTGTAAGAAACTTGACATAAAAGAAATCGACGAAGACAGCCCTTGTGAAATACAACTCCTGGATATGAAGAACACCGCAAGCTGTCAAAGAACCCAGATCAAAACTACAAGAGCCGTAATCAAGCAACTAGAAGAATCGACACAATGGATTGGTATATTTCCCAGCAAGCAGGCAATCACCATGAAATGTAAACAACAAGAAGAGGTCCAAAAGTTAATTGGTACCTATTTAATCAACATCCCAATAGGGTGCGAAATAATTAGCACCCGAGAGAAGATCAGCAATAAACAGCAAGCCATAAATCAAAACGAGCCGATATTTTTCCCAGAACTAGACCAAGAGGAAAATCCTACACCAAACCAAAACTTTACCATCCACTTAGAGAATATCAACCTAGACGAACTACAGGATATTCAAAAACAAATAATTGAAAATCAACCCCAAATATCTTATGACGAAATTGGAATCTCCAATATTCCCAGTACATGGACAGTACTCCTCTATGTTATGGTTATTTTAATCATCTCATATTTTTCATATAAAAAATGTATATTAGCCAGACGAAGGAAACATAATGAAGACATCGAGGGAAATCGACCAGAAGCCATCCCACCAAACGTTCAACTTCCTCGCTGCACTCCGTAGTTGAATCTTCGAGGGGAGGAATTATGTATCGACCCCCCATTTAAATTATAAGGGAACGACTATGTTTCCCAGCATCAGCAGTTGTAACCTGATACTTAGAAGATAAGGCGCTGTGCCTTCTTTCCTATTTTGCATTGTTTTAGATTCAGTCGGTAACTAGCTTTCTTAGATTAAATACATACATTGTACTTAAAACATTTTTATAAAAAATAAATTTTTGAATTTAATAATTTTTTTAAAAAGAGACTTTTGGGTGTCGAAATCGTTAGTCGCATGCTAAGAAGTGAAATTAAAGACAATTAATTGCGCTTTCAAATTATTTTTTACTCGTTCCTGTAGCATAAGAAATAAAGAAGTTATGAGGAAAAATGTGCGTATTTATGTTTTTTTTATATAAAAAGGTCGCCATTTTGTTACTCTAATTAGCCAGCAATTTAAAAAATTTGTCTCAAACACAGCTTTTCGTTAAGGTGTAGCATTAGCATATTTTTGCTCATTTAAAACACTTGCTTTAGAAAAAAATGCATTTTAAACTTTAAAGGTAATTTCGAAACACTTGGATACCAAATATAAACTTAAATATCTCCGAAATTATTAATCCTGCATCAATAAACAAAAAATATAATTAATTCCCAGTTTGTAGTTTCTGTAATGGTCTGTAACATTTTTTCGATAAAGTAATACTTTTCGAGATACTTGACAAAAGCCGTTTGGAAATACCTTATTTTTAAGGTAAAATCGCAATTTTGAAGTCGTTATAACTTAAAAATTATCAATTTATGTGAAAAATTTCATAGAACCTTTTCTTCTTAAAATTTAATTCCATTTCAGCTCCAATAAATATATATATTTTTTAAGTATAAATTAGTAAGCCTCCGCACAATATAGAAACTTTTCTGTGAAGCATTTACTATTATACTGCCAAAAATGAACGAAATCCGTTCAATATGATATTATTCCGAAGTTAAAACCTCTAGTTACTGTACTATATGGAATTAATGACTCGGTTAATTTCTTATTTATTAATAAGAATAAAACATAAAATTCCTAACTTAACACAAATAAACATTACGCAACTTGTTACATTCAAATCACCGACAAATGTCTGCAAAAACCCAAAAACTTAGTAGAAACCTGACAGAGCCCCCAGCATGATTGTTTTATTTTAAATCCGGGTTTATAAAAAGCATTTTAAATGTTCATTCACAAATTTTTTGAAAAAGTTTTATCTACAGTGTGTTTCACTTGAAATGGTAACAACTCAATAACTTTTTTATTTCTTTTCCGATTTGAATCAAATTTTGCTTAAGTATAGAACAAATTAGGATCTACTTAGGACTAGAAAAACATTCGCCTCCTACAAATGCAAAGCCACCTGCGGCATCAAAATATGCGGAGAAAATAAAAAATCATATTAAACGTATTTTTCTCGGAAAATTTAATTAATGAAACCTGTTTAGAATTGTCCAAAAACCTTAAGTCCAAAATTTAATCAAAATAAGAAATATTTTCATTAAAATAATGTCCAAGTCCGAAAATATCATTGTAATCTGTTTTTTTGTTTAGAAAACTGTACTATGACAACTTTGCTTTAAACTAAACCCAAGCTGATAGGTAGTTGTCAATTTATAGTTTTTTTTTAAATAATTATTTAAAACATTTTTAAAATTTTAATTTTTCAATTTTTTATTTTGATTAAATTTTGGACATTAGATTTGTGGACAATTGAAAACAAGTTTCATTAACAAAATTTTCCGATAAAAAAATGCCTAATATGATTTTTTGATTTTCTCCGCATATTTTGGTACCGCAGGTGGCTTTGCATCTGTAGGAGGCGAATGTCTTTCTAGTCCTAAGTAGATCCTAATTTGTTCTATACTTAAGCAAAATTTGATTCAAATCGGAAAAGAAATAAAAAAGTTATTGAGGTGTTACCATTTCAAGTGAAACACACTGTACAGAGAATATTTCTTGCAAGATTTTTTGAGGTATTTGCAAAATACCCATTTTGGACCATCCATGATTGCTTGAGAGTCGACTTATTCAAAAGTACCTACTTAAGACATGTTTGCGAAAAAAATCAGTTACGAATCTTGTTTGTTATTTGTCGAATTTTTCACTTTTTTAACTATATTAACAGGCACAAAACAGTATTTGTGTTAATTAGAAGACTTATTAAACTTTCTACGATAAAGAAAAATTGGCTCATTATAGTTTTGCTTGCAAAGATTTGATACAGTTACAACAAAGCTACTAATTTACAGGGTGTCTATTTGAAAACTTAAATTTGAAACAAACCATTGATTATTCAAAAGGATTAGGAAGGGGAGTGTAATAGAGCGTAAACATTTAATACCATCGATTCGAGGAGGGATGATCCCTCCTCGAGAACCTTAAATAACAGCAAACCCTTTGTAATCCAGTCAGTAGGGACAAAAAAGGCATTTGCCTTACAAAAGGTGAGGTAGAAATGATTTTAATGTGTATTCTTTAAGTCGAGACCCTGATGAAAAATACAAGTTTTCGACTTTGAGGGGCTCCCCTCATAGAGTAATTTTTACATATCGAAGATCGGCAGATAAAAAATGTAGATGATAAAGATTAATTTTAAGTTTATGGTTTTGCTTATTTTGTGTATAAATGGAGGTAGAAAAAGGAAATGCTGTGATGATTAGAAAACTGAATATTCTAAAATGTATAATATTATTATACTCTTCGCAAAAAACGAAGAGTATATTGCATTTGATCGGCATATTTCTAAAACCGGAAATATCGCTCGTAGAGAAAAAAAATCATTGTATTAGTGAACGAAAATTTCGAGAAAATTAATAAAATACGAAAAAACTTCATTTAAAGGTTTTGTTTCTGATTTAACATAGTTAGCCATGGAAACAATTGAATTTTGTCATTGTTAGTAATGTCAAATTGAAAATACTGTTATTTGTGACTGTGTTATTCGTTTTCGTTTTATGTTATACTTCTAAATAGATTTACACAATGGTATCTTACACTAATGAAGAAAATTGGACATGATATTAATTTATGGAGAGTGCGGAAAAAACAGTAAAGCAGCCAAACGTTTATATCAAGATCGCTTTCGAAATAGACCGGTACCTTCAGATAAAATGTTTGCAAAATTGGCAAGAAATATGAGCGAAAGTGGAAGTTTTGAGAAAAAAAGAAACGTTTTTAAGCCCAGAACCGCACGAGATGAGGAACATACAGTTGCAGTTTTAGCCCGTGTTTTCGTAGACCCACATATTTCTATTCGTCAGTTAGCGACAGAAACTGATATTTCATATCCTTCAGTTCAAAGAGTTCTGAGAGACAATAAACTGCGACCATATAAATACATATTTACATCAGGGCTTGCTTCTAGGAGATTACGAGAGACGTCTCAATTTTGTAGCATGGTTGGCAGTTGCTCAAGAAATGACTATATTAGATCGCATCTTGTGGTCAGATGAATCTCGTTTCCATAATAATGGAATTGTCAATAGACATAACTGCCATTATTGGTCGCCGGATAATCCTCACTGGCTTCGGGAAACTAATTCCAAAATATCTGAGGAATTAATGTATGGTGTGGAATTCTCAACGGACAAATTATAGGACCAAAGTTTTACGAAGGCACGCTTACTGGAGAAAGATATCTACAGTTTTTAAGAAAAGAGTTGTTAAATTTCAGAGAAGACGTTCCATTACATATTAGACATAACATGATATTACAACAAGATGGGGCACCGCCACATAATGCTATAATTGTAACGAATTATTTAAATGCAGCTTATCCAGGTAGATGGATCGGAAATCGTAGTGAGGGAGTCAAGTGGCCTGCCAGATCACCGGATCTCACACCGTTAAATTTTTTCTTTGGCCATATCTAAAAGAAAGACCACCTCTAAATAATGTCGAAGATCTTAAAAATAGAATACAAACTGAATGCCGCAGATAAAATGTTGAAATTCTTCAACATGTATGTACCCAAGGCGTGATAAACAGAGGACGATTATGTTTAGAAGCGACCGGAGGACTCTTCGAACATATGAAGCAATAAATAATGTTTTTATTTTCTTAACTGTTAGTTAGTTTTCAAGTATTTTTAGTTTTTATTGGTAACTGTTATTTATTATTAGTTGTTATTTTAATATTATTGTTTGAGTGTTATTATCATTAATTAACTAAAGATACGATATTAAATGTTATATAAAAATGAATTACATAATTATTTAAAAACAGAACTTTATTTGGTCAAAACACTAAACTTTGTTTCGAAATTTTTATGCCTCATCAGTGCCGTACACAATCCTCGTACAAATCCCTCTCTTTCGAATCTGATTGACCTAGTTGGTACTAGTTACATTACATACAATGTCAAAATTTAATTGCTTCCTTGGCTAACTGTGCTGATTCAGAAAAAAACCTTTGAATGACGTTTTATCATATTTTATTAATTTTCTCGAAATTTTCCTTGTGTTGAAGAATGAATTTCAACATTTAATCTGCGGCATTCAATTCGTATTCTAGTTTTAAGATCTCCGATGTCATTTAGAGGTATAAACTTTCTATTTTAAATAGAATCAAAGGAAGAAATCTAACGGTGTTTAAAAACGTTTCTTTTTTTCTTAAAACTTCCACTTTCGCTCATATGTCTTGCCAATTTTGCAAACAGTTTGTCTGATGGTACCGGCCTATTTCGAAAGCGATCTTGAGATATAAACGTTTGGCTGCTTTACTGTTTTTTCCGCACTCTCCATAAATTAATAGCATGTCCAATTTTTCTTCATTAGTGTAAGATACCATTGTGTAAATCTATTTAGAAGTATAACATAAAACGAAAACAAATAACACAGTCACAAATAACAGTATTTTCAATTTGACATTACTAACAATGACAAAACTCAATTGTTTCCATGGCTAACTATGTTGAATCAGAAACAAAACCTTTGAATGAAGTTTTTTCGTATTTCATTAATTTTCTCGAAATTTTCCTTATGGAAGTGTATACTTTTTTCACATGGTTGAATGCAGAAAGAGAAGCTCTACAACAATCGGCAAAAAAATGTATAGCATACCATTTGAAAAAAAAAGTTGACTATCGTTATTTTGGCATATGTGACCAAAGAGATGATTTAAGGACGTCATTCGATAGAGCTTGACAAACTATTTACAAATATATATGGTTTATTGTAGTTTTCTGTTAGAGTAAAAAAGATATAGGGGGGCGAATACCAAACTGAATCACCCGGTATATTTCATAATAATATATTTAATGCGTTGAAATATGATTCTCGTAAGATATATATTACAGACATTCAATTTTCGTAGTAATCTGTGGTGGTCCAGTGGCTAAGCTTTTGGCTTGCCTATACCAAAATTTCCATTCCACCATCTTTTACTTTTCACCACCTTTTACTCCCAAACCCCTTCTCTATTCCCTCTATTAGTCTTATTTTTGTTATTTTGTTTCTTTTTGTTCTTTTCAAAATCCCCTCTCGACCAATAACTTCTTGCAAATCTAACTCTTTAACTCATAACTTCCCCTTCACCCTACCTTTCCGGCAGGTAGACCATCGGATGAAAGTTTGCTTGAACGAAAAATGTTTCAGACAAAAGTTGTTGCGTCCAGAGGGAGACATCTTTTGAGCAGAACATTTTTTTTTTGTGGAGCTAACTTTTGAATTTTTAATAGCACTCTCCATTTTTGATCACGTATTTCTGATTCTACGAAAAAAATTACATAAGTTTTGTACCAAACATTTTTTCTTCCCGCCACTCTAATGGGCGGGGATGAGCGTGTAACTTTTGAATTTTCAAAAACCTGCAGGCGAACATCTCTGAACTAGGGCATTTTTAGGAAAAATGTTTCAAACAAAAGATGTCCCTCTCTGAACTAAACAACTTTCGTTTGAAACATTTTTCCTAAAAATGCCCCAGTTCAGTACAGTGGCGTAACTAGACGTCATGGGGCCCCAGCGCAAAAAATTGTTGGGGGCCCCCTATTATATGTATATTATTTTCTTAATACAAATTTTTTTGATCCCAACATTTATTGATGAGCGGGGAGGAAGAATCCGAAAAAAAACCAAGCGCCGGCTGGGGCCCTTGATCTCCCGGGGCCCAAGGGCGCCGGGTCTACCTTGGTGTACTACTACCGGGGCCCTGCCCCGGTTTGCCCTGCTATAGTTACGCCTCTGAGTTCAGAGATGTTCTCCTGCAGGTTTTTGAATATTAAAAGTTACCCCCATCCCCGCTCATCAGGGTCAGCGTTACCACATTTGGTAGATTTTTATTTCTTTTTAGTGGAATTTTAAGGATTTTTTTTAAAGTTTGGTAGGTAAAATTTGCTGGTAGATTTCTGATAATAATTATCAGAAATCTGCCAGCAAATTTTACCTACCAAACTTTACAAAAATCCTTAAAATTCTACTAAAAAGAAATAAAAATCTACCAAATGTGGTAACGCTGATCAGGGTAGAGGGGAAAAAAATCTTCTTCCGTAGAATCAGAATACGCAATAAAAAATAAGTTTACGCCCACAAACCCACGTCAGATAGCCGACATTGAATGGCCGGTATCTTCTCTCTTGCTTAATGTAAAAGTGGAGTAAAGACGGGAGATGAGTTGCCGCCTTTTTTGTTCCCCTTACCTCCCACCTCACTTCTCACTAATACGATTACTTCAACTATACCTATACCTGTTTGAGTATCTAGAGCCCTGCCTCATCAGCTTGTCATGTCACGAGTTGCCACTGCAACTGATTAAAATGAATGAATTTAAAGTGAAGCGGGTATTTATAAATTATTTTATTACAGAATTTAAGTTTGCCAAATGTTTGGGAATACATTTTACAATGAATATTATGTGGTGCAATAAACATAAACACTTCAGGATTAAACAAATGAATTTACAAATGGTTAGGAATTGAACACAATAAAGAGGGTTAATATAGGTCTAGCATTAAGTTTAATTATTTCCGGAAATTTTGTGTCATTTGAATAGCTATTACTATGCAGTGCTACTTATAAAATAGATAACAAAAATAATTACTGGTAATGAAAGTAAAATGTAATTTATATTAAACTGTTCATGATTTCTCGACTTTGTCCAGACAACACTTATGTTTCACTTTGCTAATAAATGGCATATTTAAATAAAATACACTAAATACAGAGGTGAACAAAATTGCTTTTTTCGAGGCAGTACCGATGCGATAGCACACATACACTTTCATAAATCAGCTCCTGCCGGTGCGGTGGGAGGAGACTCGTCTATTGAGCACTGAAATTTCAGAGGCCAACCTACAATAGTTGACTAGTAGTAATTTGTTCTATACTTGAGTAAAATTTGAAAATTATCGACCATAAAGATCTTCCAGATGAATTCAGAAAAAAATATTACGTCGAAACGCGACAAAATTCAAAGGCAAATTTTTACTCTAGTGCTTATCCAGTCGTTCTAATTAATCGTACTAATTAACTAACCGCTCTAATCAAGTTCTATTCAACAAAAATCAAGTATTGTGAGAACGTGAACAAAAATAAAAACTTATTTTATTTTCTCTCGTGAAAAGTGACTTTTATTTCAAACTTAACTCATATACATGGTGTTCAAAATTCACGGAACAAAAAGTGGGTGATAGTGCAGTGTCTTCTGTGCACGAATTAATTACAGACAGACAGAAATTGGTATCAAAGTTTATGATACTGTTAGTAATTAGGTCATTCTGATGACGAGAGTCATTCTGTGCCATTCCGATGATGCATTGTTAACATAATTTTTGTACTACATTACACAAAAAAACGTTTGGAAACCATACTTCTTGGAGAAAAATTAAGTAAACTTAACCTGAGAAACCTAAAATCTGGTGCCCTAAAACATCATACAGAGTTTAGAAGCATTTATAAGGCTAATTTACTTATTAATTTTCTTTAAAAATATGGTCTGGCTGGGTTATTAGGCTACAGATGAGGGGGTTGATTGCCGTTCTGCAAAGATTACCTCATAACTAACATATTCTGAGAATTTTATCGATTTGGATTTCTGGAATAATATTGTAACAAATATTTTTTTATAGTCAAGGGAATATTTTGATGTCCATTTCATGTAATTTCCTTTATGGGCATTTTTCGTATGCTTAACCGGCTACACCCTTTATTAATTCAGGCATGTTTCATTGTTATACAGTGAGGTAAATAATAATAATTAAAATCACATTTAAATTTTCAAGACTCACTATTTCGATGAATTGTTTTCATCCACCATCTTCTTGGTTTCCAAGGATTTTCAATTTTATATTTTTTGTATATATGCACATAATTAAAATATGCAAACGCACAATAAGCTGCAGCAGCGGCAATTTCAGCAACGTCCATGTCATTATTAGAAAATATTATTTTCAACATAATTTTTTTCTTTAAAATGCTAGGAATCATGTCATGTAATTCAATACTTCGTCAGTATTAGCTAGAAGAGTAGTTATTTTGATTGATTCCCCAATAATGAGTATTTTTAAATATTTACCTAATTAGTATATTAGCGTGCCCAGATTTGGGCAACAATATACAGAAAGTAGGTAATTTCGTAATAAATAAAAGTGTGTAAGTTGTGATTTGCTTAATACCTAAATAATATTTTCCAATCATGATAAAAGCAAATAAATAAAATTAATTAATTGTAAAAATATCCATGTCTTTCATTCACATTACTAAAAACAGAGACATTCGCCGAGCGGTCTCGGCGAGAGTGTACACATCGCCCTCGTGCTTCCTCACCTCTTGGTAAATGTCTCGCCGAGACATTCGCCGAGCGGTCTCGGCGAGAGTGTACTGCAGGCATAACACATAGGAAGAAAATTAATATAAACATTCTTGTGGAAAATTTAATTACGTTTAATTTTGCATAGATTACGTTTTCCGTACGACGCATCGTTTCCAAGTTATAAGCGAAGGATCGAAAAAAGAAACATTTCCACCCCCCTCTCCCCCTGAAGCGGCGAGGCTAGGAGCGGGGATTTTTAGTATTTTTACCTCCTAACTACCAACACATCCCTGAAGAGGAAAATTCTCCCCTCCTAAATGTTCTCTACAACTCTTTCATTCACTGGACTATAAACAGACTCAAAAAACATGGAAAATTATTTATTTTGAGAGGTACACAGCTTGTAACTTATTGGGGTTAAAGGAATGTTTTTTATATTCATAGAAATAGATTGCTATATTTGTACATTTCCTTTTAATTTTTCCATTTTTTTTCTTTTGCTTTAGGGGCATATATTTGTGTAGCTTTTTGCGATTGTGATTAAGTTTAGATAGCAATTCTCGTTAGTTTTACATATCCCAAGAACTCATTTCCATGTCACAGTCCATTATTTCCCACCCTAATTCTCCGATAATAACACTGTAAGCTCGACTGTAAGCCATATACAAAATCACCCGCAATTTAAGCTTCCCCACTTCGATGCCTCTTACGTTATCAAGTTTAACTCCAATTTAAATTCAATTTAAACTGCATCAAAACTACACTGTAGTAATTTGAATATTTTACAGCACCCCAGTAACCTTTCCGCGAGCTGTCACAAAGATGACGTGTTTGAAGCCATTTACAATCTCTGAGACAACAGTTTGCACGCTACAGAACGGTTTTTTATCGTCATTGTATCAATGGTTGTTTTCGTGGGATTTATCTAAGAACATTTTACAGGAGATGAAAAATCGGCCCTTCCTACAACTTTTCATTCCTATACTTAATTTCGCTGCTTGCTGTTTTGATTCGAGTTAATAGTTTTTAAACAAACATAGGTACTGTATGAAAACGATCTTGTTATGCATTTTTATTAGCTTGTTATCTCGTACTTTACGACTAAAATAAATGCGATTTTTCATAGAGAATTCAAACTTTAACACACAAACACTTAAGGATTTTGCAGAGCGGGAGGGAAATATGCGTTTATTATAAATATTTAAAACATCAAACATAGTATAATATTTAAAACTGTTTTAAATAATTTCTATTGTTTTAACATATACAACTATATATATTTTTATTGTAAATTTCTATTGTATTTGAATATCGTAGTTTTCATTATTAGAATATGGCATTTAAAATTTATGATAAAACTAGATATGGTTGTATTCCTTAGAGTAGTGGGAAGTGTCTGAAACTATTTTAAAGATTATACCATTTTTTAAATAATTATAATAATATAATAATAATTATTAAATTATTATTATAATAATTTATAATAATTCTTACAATATTTTGAATCAGGCTCTGCATTTGGTTTTATAGGTAGGTACATATTAAACCAAAGTTTAGCTAGAAGTTTAAAGTGAAGTTTTACTGTGGGTTTAAACTGTAGATTTTAATATTTTGTAAAATACCGTTTTACAAGTGCTTGTTAAGAGGGAGCAAGGCGATCAAATCAATATCTTTTTTTCAGTTTAATAACATGAGCCAGTTCGATAAAAAAATGCATTTTCCCAGTCAAGATTTTTAGTACAGTGCTTTTTAATAGATGGTGCCACCTACAGCAGCATCTGCATCATGTAACCAACATAACCTTAAATTTTAAGTTTTTCAAGTTTATTTCCATTTTTAATGTTTGTATATGCATTTTTAGCTAGGAGCCAAACTGGCTTCAAGCAAATATTTAAAAATTCACGTAAATAATTTTTCAATATTGTTGATTAATAAAAAATAGACTGCTAATTACAGGTTAGATTTCCAACCTACAAAAAGAGTCCTATTTTATTAGGACAAAGCATTTAGAACTTCATAAACATTACACTGAACTAGATTTTAGTTGAAAATATGGGAACCAGGCAGAAATTTTAATAATAGCTGCGTAATACTCTTAAATCTAAGAAACACATATTTTTGAGGTTAGCTGTGACGTCACGTGCAGATGCCCTATAGACCATTTTAGGATGACGTCACGATAAGTCGGCCATATTGCCTGAGGGACAACCAAACTTTTTATTCCATTGTAAACAAAGAAGTAATCTCAGTTTTAAACGTGAAATAAAAATAAAATGCCATCCTTTTCTGCGATAAGGTGCGATTGTGATATAAGGTTTATTTTGAATGTAAAAAAACGCTTAGGAGAAAGGTAAAGAAATCACTTTCTGGCAGAATCTATTGAATACTACATACGCATAATATAACATGCTTATCACTGAAATCTAGCACTTAGTTATTTAAATGTAAACTTGCCTTGCCCATAACAATGAATACATTTGAGTTTATTTTTCTTGTACAAACTTCTTGCACAAATCCAGCCTCATAATATTTATGCGGTTGTAAAGATTTAACTGCTGGCCTGTGTAGAAGCTGTGAGTCAACACTAAGTAATTTACCATATCAATTACGGATAACACAAGGTAAAATAGACAAATCTGCAAAAAGGTCTCCAGTCTCCACTCAATATTGTCTATTATTTTGATTTTCTCATCATAGCGATACTTTACATCACCTATAAGGGTTGAATAATATTCACTACATGACATTATTACGAAAACACACACAGTTTCTCAAGAAAAACTAGAAAAAAAGCGTAAAAACTGCGATTGGTTGTCCCTCAAGCAAAATAGCCGACTTGTCAAAATCACGTGACCTAAAATGGTCTATAATATCCACACTGCCTACCCTTCGCCCCACTTCAGCTTTGGCTTTACTGATGAAACTAGGGATTGCAATTTACCGGAAGTTTTAATAACCGGTAAATCGGTAAATGAAAATGTAAATAACCGGTTAACCGGTATTTACCGGTAATTTTTAGAATTAATGATTAGGGTGGCAAAAATGACAATTGTCTTTTTCTATGTACAAAATTATCTAAATTTAACAAAAACATTTTTATATACGTATAATTATTATAATTAGGCTTTGAGAAACATATTTTTTCCAAATTGAAATTCGCTTACAGTCGATTGAAAAAATTATACAGTTTTGCGAAAGACATATCTAGAGAGTGTAAATCAAAATTTTGTGATTCACTCGTATTATCTTTAGTTGATTATGGTGATGTTGTATATGGAAAGTTATTATCGGCGACAGCAAAAAGGAAAATTCAAAAACTTCAAAATTCATGTATGCGTTATATTTACAGTATCCCATATAGACAACATATATCACCACATCTAAATAAACATAGCATATTAAACATGGAAAACCGCAGACGTTTACACATGCTCACACTTATTTGGCGAATAATTCATAATGACGAACCTCAGTACTTAAAAAATAAGTTAATTTCACGAGATCACTTGCATAATACAAGATACATACAAAATTTTTTGGTGCCTCAGCATGAAACTGCGATTTTTCAAAGATCATTTACGTATTTTGCATCTCATCTTTGGAATGAACTTCTAAATAAATATAAACAATATAAATCAAAAATTTTTTTTATTAAAGTTGTCAAAAATTACATTTTGGCTGATCAGAAGCAGGGGACTTGATGCTGCGTTGTGGATGGGCGTATATTTCTTTTTCTTTTTCCGATATAATTTTATTTACTTTTAACCTTTTGCTTCGCTTCGCGGGGTCTGCCCGTTCCCCTTGCCTGCTCGCATGTCTGAGTGCTGCTGTTGTTATTATTGTTGTTATTATTATAAGATATAACATTTGTTAGATTATTACAATTCATTACTGAATATTAACAAATAAAATAATAATTATTTTTTCTTGAAATTTTAGATTTATATGTATTAATATTTTTTTATAACCTTTTTATAATCTTAGATTTAAGTTATTTGTATTTGGGCAAATGGAAGAACAGTTCTACATTTCAAATTGTACCATTTTTACTTTGAGTAAAATAAATGTATTATTATTACTATTATTATTATTATTATAATGAACAAACTATAGGTTTTTTTATCAAAAGGAACAAATATAAATGAAATAAATTTAAATAAACAATTATTCTGTAAATAACAAAAATTACAAACATAAACTCAAATAGGGCATTTACTGAATACCTAATCTAAAAATACAATATTTTTTTAAAATAGCCCGTTAAAAGGGCTAGTTTTTCAAAGCTGTATCTGTTAGTCGTCTGATATTTGTGCATAGAATACCACCAACTGAAAATGCCCTTCCTCTATCGATATTGGTAGGTCGATAAGTTAATAAGAATTGGTAATAACATTCTTCTAAATGTTTTCTACGGATATTTGAGGCAGTGAAATATTCAATTTCCTGTCGCAAGATATTGTCAATGTCTCTCTTACGCTTGGTGTTTGGGTTTTACTTTTTATAATATTATTTATTTATTGCCAAAAGTGCTCAGTGTTGGGACAGTCACTCTATATTTAGTGAATACTAGTCACTGACATAAATAGAAACGTTGAATACGTGACATATCGTAAGTTCAGAATTTACCGAAATAACCGGTAAAAAATTAAAATAACCGGTAATTATCGTCGTGTGTTTTTGGTCCTGTTTACCGGTTAACCGGTTAACCGGTTAACCGGTAATGCAATCTCTAGATGAAACTTTGTGATTGGCGTTGTCTCCTCTTAATATCGTCAGTGTTTTCACCATTTTGTTGGTTGGTATTGATAATTGGTAGCATAGATTTATCACTATGTCGCAGAGAATAAACTTAAATAGAAACCTTGTGTCACCACAGTTTGTGTCAAAATTATTCCAAAAATATGATGGGCTATTTACAAGAGGTTTTAAGAAATTACAACAAAAGTAAACGATTAAAATAATCCTATTTATTGATATTATTTACAGGTTTTTTGTCACTTATATGAAGGAGATGGTATGTTATATGAAATTGTAGAGTTTCCAGATCGTGATGAAAGGTGGGACAGAGGTGAAAGAGATAGCAAGGGATCTGGAGTAGCAGGTGTACGGTATAAGGATATGGAGGAATCTTCGGATAATTTGCCCAACTTCGCGTAAAATATTGCGTCCGAAATTAATTTGTGGACGATGGTTTGCTGTCCCCTATCCAAATCTCTCATTTGAATCCCTATTGACTTGCCTATAATCTCCCACTCTTCCACAGTACGCGTTATGTTTGGTGTTTCAGTATGCATTATGTTTGGTGTTTCAATATGCATTATGTTTGGTGTTTCAGTATGCATTATGTTTAGTGTTTCAGTAGATATTATGTCTGGTGTGTCAACTAACGGTTCTTCTTTTACTATTACATCCGTCCGCTGTTTCTTCATCGGTGGGGAATGTGGTGGAGATTGCGGTGTATACTGCGGTGGAGACTGCGATACCCATTGCAGTGGAGGCTGTGACATCCACTGTAGTGAAGGCTGCGGTATACATGGCGGTGAAGGCTGTGATATGGGTGACGGTGAAAGCTGCGGGGTATGCTGCCTCATTGCCAGTGATGTGGTCTCCTGAAAAAAAAATTAAATATTTTGTTTCTGACGCCTGTTAATGAAGCCGAATGGTAAACAATGTCAAATAAAGGACATCTCACACCGACAGAATTTCTTGAAATTTTAGTATGTTGTTGGGGCTGTCAAAAGAGAGCATTTTGTTCAAGTGGTCCGACCTAGCTATACAGGGTGATATAGAAAATTCGGTTCAAAGTATGGATTATCAGTTGTGTATCTCATATTCTAAATTCAGTTTGCGTCGTAGTTTTCCGACAAAACATGCCAATTATTAATTTGTGTTCAAAAAATGTGTATATATTATTTTAGACAGTGGCGTTTTCTTGGGGGGGGGGGGGGGGTGTAGATCATTTTTCCAGTGGTCCACCGACAATGATAAAAATTAATGGAAATTCCGAACTACCTGTATGATTATATGTTATTGTCTTAAAAGTAAGCATTTTAAAATAATAAATATGCAAACTAACCTAGTAGTGCAGTAACTAGGTTTTAACTTCGGAATAATTTAATATTGAACGGATTTCGTTCATTTTTGGCAGTATAATAGTAAATGCTTCACAGAAAAGTTTCTATATTGTGCGGGGGCTTGTTTGGAGTTAAAATATATTCAAATTTAAAGAAGAAAAGGTTCTATGCAATTTTTCACATAAATTGACAGTTTTTAAGTAATAACGACTTCAAAATTGCGATTTTGGCTTAAAAAAAAAGGTATTTCCAAACGGCTTTCGTCAAGTATCTCGAAAAGTATTACTTTATCGAAAAAATGTTACAGAGTAATTACAGAAAGTACAAACTGGGAATTAATTATATTTTTTGTTAATCCTACATCAATAAATAGAGAAAGAGAGAGAGAAAGAGAAGCAAATAACGAATTTATTTTCCAACTTCAACAGTTTGAACCTGGATTGTTAAGAGCCAAGCGCGGATTTATGGGGGGCGGGGTAACGTGAGATTCTGTAAACCACCAACTTTCGTTTTAAAATTTTATTTTATAGATTTACTCAAGGTGTAAATCATAGTCTTTTTTATACCGTGCGTGTAATTTCCCATTAGGCATGTACATTCACGTAGCGCAAGAGATTTGACAACACCGGCAGCCGAAAATTCATCCGATGGTGGAGCATTCCAGCTCTGTTATTTCATTGCAGCCAGCTGGCACGCGCGATGTTGTAATTCTTCTCCCCATGCCTAGCCCGCGGCTACACACACGGTATTATATTTGCTTCCTCCAGTTGATGATGTCCAGCTTGATCCTATCACTGGTACCTTTTGTACCTGTAAAGTGGGTGCAAGAACTGGTACTTAGGTTATGCGAGACACCAGCAAGCAGTGAAATACCCATCATATGGTTTATTAACTTATATATTAGATGCTGCAAATAGGGCTGAAGAGCCTCAAATAATATCGTAATAATTATTATTTTGTTCCAAAGTTGTTGTTTTGGACCATAGTTTTGTCAAAATGAAACGTTTTAGAGCACAACCGGCACGAAACCTAACTAATTGATAGTTAATGTTTTTGTTGTAAATACTAGGTTAGTCTGCTTATGTATTATTTTAAAATGCTTATTTTTATAACAACATATAATCATACAGGTAGTTTCAAATTTCCATTAATTTTACTTCCACATCCAGTGGAAGTATAGTAACGACAAAAAAATTTTTAAAAATTTTTATTGTTCAAATAGGCTTAGAATGTCATGAAACGTCGAGATTTCAAGTTTGAGCGAAAAAAATTTTCTGTCTGTCGGTCTGTAACTTTTTTTGTGCGCACGTTTACTCTGGAACCGTTGGAGATATTGACTTGAAATTTGGGACACATATGTACTTTAACGAGATCTAGAACTAGATTATATTTTCATCTTGTTCCGTCGAAGGGTTGGGGGGTAAATTGGGGTAAATTTGGAGTAAATAGGTAAATCAAGCAGGTAAGAGTTCATAAAATTGATATTTAGTATAGACAAGAGAAGCTAAGGTCTCAAAAAAAAAATTGGCATTAGCCACCCCTATTACCACCCCCACCTCATTATTAAAGGGGATGAAAAAAAAATGTGATTTAGTGTGTTTACATGAACCAGAAACCTCAAAATATTTTTTTACTTTATCCACCCCCCACTCCCACCCCCTGTCACCACCCCCACCCCACTACCGATGTGGGGTATCGTTTTATAGGTTTTTGGGGTAGAGGATTTCAAATATTATATTATTAAAGTTCCATAAACAATTACGTCCAGATACAAAATTTTTTCGTTGTGTGACTTGGATAGAAAATCCGGATGTGGAAGTAGTGATTCCTTGGGCAGCGGTTTTTATCATTGTCGGTGGACCACTAGAAAAGTGATCTACACCCCCCCCCCCCCCAAAGAAAACGCCACTGTCTAAAATAATATATACACATTTTTTGAACACAAAATAATAATAGGCATGTTTTATCGGAAAAGTATGACGCTAACTGAATTTAGAATATGAGATACACACTGATAATTCCTACTTTGAACTGAATTTTCTATATCGCCCTGTATTGCTAGGTCTGTCCAATTGAACAAAATGTTCTCTTTTGACAGCCCCAACAACATACTAAAATTTCAAGAAAATTCTGTCGGTGTTTAAAACCCCCTTGAGGTGTGTGATGTCCTTTGAAGAGAGAGTTTTAATAACCAAATTGGCCCTATACAAAAACCACCTAACCACAGATCACTATAATTACGAATAATTTTATTTTTTATTGGTTTATTTGATTTTATACTGATACCAAAAGAAGGGTGTCAGGTTTCACAACAAACAAGATTTTAAGGAAAGTTAATGACGAATTCCCTAACTAAAATTGGTTGGTGACATTTTTAAAATAATTGTACGAAGTAGTTTATTAAATGGCTGCAAATTAATACTTTGTTGTTTCAATTTCCATTAGGACAATTGAAAGAATAAAATAGGAATCGATTTCATTACCTAATTTTAGCTATTCACAGTGTAGTGTTTAATTTAGAGCAGTACATCTTACTAGGTTGTATATAATTTTAGCTAAGAAACCAAATTCCGATATTAAATCATAAAAAAAGTTGAGGATAAAAAAATACGAGAAGAAAATGTATTCCCCCTAGTTGGTTGAAATTCGTTTTGGCCTAATACTATGAAATAATAACCTTTATCTACTCTTATTAGGTTATATACTAATTAATGAACTGCTTTTGAACAATTAATAGTCTCCATAAACAAAGCGTGAGTTATAATGAGTGAGTTATTATAAATCACTAGGTACAGAGATAATCACCTTCATCTTCATGTGTGGGGGTCATGCCTAGTCTGTCCAATTGACGTAACGCGCGACACGGAGGTGCGGTTCTGTCCGAGAGAAATTCTTTTCCGATACGATGAAATAGAACGGTCCATTATTATTGAGGGGAGAAAGGTGAATATTTTCGACGTTTTCAAATCAAATTAAGTAATAATTGTGTCAAAAATGATGAATTCGGTTAGTGAAGATGAACTAATATGTACACCGCCAGAATTAAGACAAGTGGCTAATGATACAATACATAATTTATTACCCGAAAAATCGCAGAACAAATATAAAAATGTGTACAAAAATTAAATTTTACAGTTAATTTTATTAATAAACAAACTAAGTAATTTAAACAAAATTTTCTCAATTTAATATTTATTGTTATAATTGTAGATAAAGTATAGTATTCAACTTCCGGTAATGGTAACCCACTTGATCTGCGTGAGTTATTACCTACATTACCGCTCGTTGAATAATAACGTGCTCGGTCGCAGGACAGCGAAATTAAAAAAATTATATCCACCGCTTCACTCAAGTATGAATGAAGTATGAATCATTCACTAAAAATCATTTTTTTATTTTTTTCTAAAATTTCTATAAACGTGCTTTGACTTAATCTGTTACATTAAATACACTGTGAGCTACAATTAAAAAAAAAAGTTAGCTTGTCTTGTGGGAGAAAATATAGTTATATTTTAAAGATTCAGTTCTTCACAATTTCCAAAATTCGAAATTTTTCCCGAATTTTCCCACGATATTGCCCCCCCACAGCGACACCTCTGTTTGCAGCTGTATGTCTAACAGATACTTAGATACCGATAATCGTGTACAAGTTTTCAGATGGCTGACCTGTTGCAGTGTAATGTGAAATCTTCAGTAGCTGATTTGAAGAAAAACATGTTTTTTTATTGTTACTCACCCAACTTCGTTTCTCATCCAGAAAAGCTAGCAGGTGAAAGTACCAGATTGTAGGTCTATAATTTTCATCAGGGTCGGCAGTTCTCATCTGAAATTACAAACAATGTATATACATATATAGTACAGTACCTAGAGGTAAAAATATGTAAAATTTTGGAATAATTTCATATTTAATGATAATTTATTTTACTTCCACATCCAGTAACGACAAAAAAATTTTTGAACTTTTTTTTTGTTCAAATAGGCTTAGAATGTCATGAAACGTTGAGATTTTAAGTTTGAGAGAAAAAAATTTCTGTCTGTCGGTCTGTCTGTAACTTTTTTCTGCGCACGATTACTCTGGAACCGTGTAAGATATTCACTTGAAATTTGGTACACGTATGTTGTTTTACCTACGATCACTACTGTAAATAGTAAAAAAACACACTAACTGCCATCTATGTAATATGTAAGTTGAATTTTACATATGGTAAACAAAACGCACTATAAACAAAACGCACGGGACACGCAATTATAGGTGGCTTATATCGCTAACGCGTGGTTTAAAAAAACAAATGCGCCTACGTAATTTTCAAACGCTGTCAAAACTGACATAATATTTGATGAATAATATTGTTGACTAGTGAACTAAACAGGCCTGTAGCTAGCAAGTGCTTTAAGGGCGGACAAACAATTTTTCGGGGGGGTGGGGCGTAAATCCGAAAAAAAATTTGATGAGCGGGAGGGCGAAATCCAACCCAATCTCTCAAAATATTGGGAAGGCAGTTGAAATTGACCCCCCTTGCAGTCGCCGTAGGTCGGGTGAAAATTATTCCAGATTTTACTAAATAAATAAATACGATCGTAGGTAAAGTATAGTACATAATTCCAGTTGTAAAGCAATTACGCACTCGTCGCTACGCGGCATCGTGCGTAACTTTTCCATTCGTGCGTAATATGCTCCTTACAACGGGATCCAAAATTATATTTTCATCTTATTCCGTCGAAGGATGGGGGGGGGGGGGGGGGGTTAATTGGGGTAAATAGGTAAATCAAGCAGCTAAGAGTTCATAAAATCGGTATTTAGAATATACAAGAGAAGCTAAGGTCCCAATAATTTTTTTGGCATTGGTCGCTCTAATATGGAGGATGGATTTTTTTCTAAAACAAGTGTTTTAAAGGGACCAAATAAATTGATGATGCTATATATTAACGAAAAAGAGCATTTTTTAATGAAAAATTAATTACTGAGCAATTACATAACAAGAATTTTTTGATAAATTAGCAAGCCGCCGCTTAATATAGAAACTTTTCTTGAATGCATTTACTATTAAGTTGTCAAGAATTCATATGACATTATTCCGAAGTTAAAACCTCTAGTACTGTACTAATACTGTATAGCTTATTTTTCTTTTGTTTTTTTTTTTAATATTTTTATTCTTGACTATTTTCTAAAAATGAGTATGATTTTAACTCGCAATGTGTTTATAATCATGAAATGTGTAGATAATTATGTCATTATAGTGGTCCTAATATATCACTCCTAAACTGACGTCACAGTTTTACAATATTTAATCGATGTGAAATCATCTACGAACACAGTTTGATGTAGGATTATAATCAATAAAGTTGTGGTCATGAAATAATTTTACTTGTTATTAGAAAATATTTAGGTATTTAACAAATGACAACTTACACACTTTGGAGAACCAATTAAAACAACTACTCTTCTAACTAATACTGACGAAGTATTGAATTACATGATGGGATTCTTAGCATTTTAACGGAAAAAATATATATTAAAAATATTTAAATCATTTATTTAAATTTACTCATTCACACATTTTTATTCAATATGAAATTATCTACTTTCTGTATATTGGTACCTTAATCAGGTCACTCTAATATACTACATAGGAAAATACTTTAAAACACTCATTATTGGAAACCAACCAAAACAACTATTCTTTAGGCAAAATAAGTATTCAATTACATATGATTCCTAGCACTTAAAGCAAAAAAAAAATATATATATATATATATATATATTGAAAATGCTTAATCATTTATTTAACTGCACACATTCACACTTTTTTATTTAATATGAAATTATTTACTTTCCGTATACTGGTACCTTAATCTGGTTATTACTTAATTACAAGCCTCTGTTCGACTTTTTTTTACTAATGTAAATTTCTTTTGTTAAATATATTACTTCGATAGGTATTATTTTTCACGCACAAGAAGTAAATTTAAGTTTAATTGGTTGCACGTTGTTTTCTGTATCTCATGAATATTTTAAGTTCTAATTTATAACGTAATATGTTCTGTTAGTAAGTGACTCTTTAAATATTTCTGACTTTTCTTTTTCAGGATAACAAAGGATAATATTTACGTACAAGCAATAAGCATAATAACTATATACAGTATCTCCACAGTTAGTGGTTAAGAGGGTAAACTTTTTTATTTCTCATTTTGCGTGGAAAATTTATTGTCCATAACAAGTTTTGCTTTTATTAAAAATACGATTGCCATGGAGTAAGTTAACATGTCATGTACAGGGTGTTCAGAAAGTTAAAAAATCTGAAAATTATGTAGGAGTACTCTACGTTCAATTTTAACGATATGACAAACTGTCACTAAGAAAAATTATTTAGAATTAGTATTTACCTCAGAATTTCAATTTAAAGGAGTGCAAAAAATGCAAACTAAATATACAGTGATGTACTAAATGTTTGTAGTTCGTAAATATTACACAGATTCAGTTTTTCGAAAACATTACATGTAAATTCCAAAAAACGGCATACCACTAATTAGAGAATTCAAGGAGCTTTCTAATGATGTACGACTCACCCCTCCTTTCCTATTTAAATTTTAGGGTTGTTTATTCCACTGCTCGAGGGTTGAAATGACGATGTTGCAACTTGGAAAACCAGTTTTCCACCCAAGTCTCACAATGAGAAAAATATGTTTGTGGAACTTTAATGATATAATATCTGAAGTCGTCTAGCCCACCCCCCTTCCCCCACATGGGTAGTGGGAGTGGGAGTAGGGGTGGATGAAGTAGAAAAAAAATTGAGCCGAGCCCTTTGGTTCTTGTACACACACTATATCACAATTTTATTAATTTCACCCCCTTCAATAATAGGTGGGAGTGGCTAATGCCAAAACATTTTTTGAGACCTCAGCTTCTCTTATGCAGGACTTCGATATCTCGAGTTCTACGATAGCTAGAAATTAAAAAAAAAATACAAGTGAACTAGACAAAAAAGTCTATAACTGGAAATTATTTTCGAATATACAGGGCGATTACAGGATCAAGTGCCTTTTTTTTAAATGGAATGCTATGCATGTTAGTACATTTTTTAAGCCTCTTTCTAGACTCTATTCATTCCTATATTATTATTGACTATCTCCCAACCACTTAGATGTAGTTAATTTTTTTGTTGAAATAATGCCATCTGCAGATGCAAATCATCAAAGTCACAATTATGGGTTTCAAGAAAAACTTATATGAATACTAACTAGTTCCGAGACATCTAACTAATGTTCTTGAATCATTTTTACTTCCTAAAAATGTACAGGGTAGCAAAAAATTGTTTTTCAATTAAGAATTTTTTAAATTGAATTTTTTCAATTTTTTTCAAATGGAACATCCTGTATATTTTTCGACGATGTGATGTAGAAATGAATAACGAATAATTGTACTTTCCTATGGCTAACTGCAACCATTTTTGTTTTATTGAGCAATACGTACACAATTCAAGAATAAACTGCAAAAATAGAGGTTTCTTCAAATAATTCATTAGAAAAAATTATAATAAATACTCCACATGTTGCCCATTTTGATTGAGAGACGTCTTTATGCAATTTTGAAATGAGGCAATTTAGTGAGACTATTTCTTTCTATCCATTGAAGTGGGTAAATGGTATTTCACTGGTCCCTTAGTGCATGGCCACATCGGAGCACCGCCCCTCGCACTGATCATTGCACCGACCTACGCACCGCACCAAATTTGAAAATAACCTGTCATCAAATAATGTTGGCCATATCAGCTCACCAACTAGCGCTCCGACCTTCGCTTCGAGTTGCGCCTTGACGAGCATGGCACTACTAATTTCAGCTTAGTATTTTTCTACCTTTGCACCAAGCACTACGTTAAATATGGATAAAGAGAAACTAATAAGTGAGGTCTTATTTTCTTAGTGATATAATCAAATGTACTACTTCTCATTCTCATATATTCAAAAAATCGATCCGTATCCTGTTTCAAGTCGTTATAGAGATGATGAAATCCACCATATTGGCCGCGTTTATTATTCATAGGATGAACAGCCTTCCTCTTCTTGCGAATAATGTACAATTTTCTATAAGTTGATTCCAAAACGAGATCTTCATCTGAAAATGATGAAGACAACATCATGTAACGACTGCTGAAACACTGCATAATAAATTACGAGGGGTTTGGGCGGTGCGTCACTTTGGTGGCGGTGCATGGATTGGTGCAATGAGCCGTGCGAGGGGCGGGCTCCGACGTGGCCATGCACTTACTATAATAGTTTCTTTGTAATTTTTTTTACCGTTTTCGTTATTCGACAAGCAATAAAACCTCAGTTTGGTATACATTGTCTTGTACAAATGAACATTTATCGCACTTATCGATCGTCAGTTATCATTTGTATTAAAGGACCCCGCAGAATCCTTATGGGAAATGGCTTTCGGTCAAATTCTTTAAAACTCTGGATTCTGGTAGTCCTTGATGAGTAGATCAAAAGTCTCCATGGGCAGCAAGTCCTAAAAACTCATGGTTTTGAGAGATAGCCCACTGAAGTTGGACTTTACGTGCATTCCGCAACATAGTTAAATCCATATGGATCTCGGTCCAATTTTTTGAAACTCTGGATTCTGGTAATTTTTGATGTGTAGAATAAAAGTTCTCAACGGCACTAAGTCCTAAAAACTCATCGTTTTGAGAGATATCCCTCTTAAGTTGAATTTTACGTGCATTCCACAACATATGCGGACAGTGACCACCTTGTAGATGCCAACCCAACTTCACTGTAACATTACTATTATAAATATTAAGATATCATATTTCGCTTGGCTAATATATTTCGATTCATTCAATAGAATTTCGAATAACGACATCAGAAGTGATTGAACAGTTTGAGTGGTGTCCAGAATTTAGCAAGATACCCAAATAAAAGAAAAAACAACATCATTTTACCTCCTCCTCATCTAGTACCTCAACGACATCCTCTTCTTCAGGTAGTGACAACAATCGTCGTCACAAAAGACGATGACAAAGACAATTTAGCTTTAACTTATTAATTTTCGCTAAATGTTTAAAGTGAAAGTCATACAATGAACAGCCTTCTGTTGGTCTGTGATTACTAATGTTCAGAAACAATTGATATGCATTACGCGTACTGTTAAATATAGTTCTAAGCACCCGCTTCCACTGTGCCCAAGTAAACTGAGACCACCCCATTTCACTATTAATGTAGCTGTCATACCATGTCTTAGCAGTTCCCTTTAATTTATTCAGAGCTTGAAATATAATAAAATTGTCTGAGCAATTATTTTACTATATTTTATTTTTGTCGTGTTCCAGTTCAACCCTTAAGCAAGTGGTATAGTCGTTCAGGGACGATCGACATCGCAGAATGGCCGTGCGGACTGTGACCACCTTGTAGATGCCAACCCAACTTCACTGTAACGTTACTATTATAAATTAAGACATCATATTTCGTTTGGCTAATATTTTTCGATTCATTCGATAGAATATGTTCGTCGTAAAAGGTTGTTAACAATAAATAGTTAAATACTCTTAATTTCCTGTGTTTTTGTGAGACAATCTTCCTTAATTACCAAAAGACGACACATAGTTAAATCCTTATGGGATATGGCTTTCGGTAACACTCTTTGAAACTCTGAATTGTGGTAGTTCTTGATGTGTATAATAAAAGTTTTCAAGGGCACTAAGTCATAAAAACTCATAGTCTTGAGAAATAGCCCTCTTAACTATGCAATTTGACCGAGAGAGGTATAGGTTTATTTTATTACTAAGTATAAATCTATATTAAGCCATCTGTCATCAACCTATTGACGTTTCTGTCAGTTATGTTGTCAACTCGCTTACGTAAGCTTTTCAATCTATCTAGCTTCTTGTCTGTCTCTATATTCCTAGCCGCTAGCAAACGCATATTTCTTTCGTATAATTTTCCTAACTGTCTATCCAACCATTCGTCTATTTGCATGTCTAGTTATCTGGTTTTCTGATGGTCTAACTGCCATTCTGCTTTTTACCTGCCAGTTTTTCCGTCATCTGCTATCTGACTGTTCATCCGGGTGTCTTGCCTGTTCACTGCCCTCCTAAATGACAACCGATTCGAACTGAGCGACCCCAAAACATACAAAAACTTTTCCCAGTTTGACCTTCAAATGACCTTGAATCCGACAGAGTCCAGCCAACCACGGATTCGAGGTCGGCGACCCAAAAAACCCCACGTAAGCATGCTTTCAGATTTTTTAGTCGCTTTTTCTCAAATTGACCCCAAAATGCCTTGAAATGACCTCTAGATGTCCTGATGTTCTTGAAGGGTAAAAATAACAGCGGATTTGAATTCAGCGACCGCAGAAACATAAACATACATTTTTTCAAATTTTCTACAACACTTTTTCTCAGTTTGACCTTCAAATGACCAAGAACCTGACGTGATGAAGCCTAACCAATCTCGGATTCCGAATCAGCGACCCAAAAAACTTATTTATACTCTGGTAAAGTCTGGTGATTGTTCTTAGATCAAATTTTGACCTGTGTAATCAATGATTGGAATTTGGGATTAATTCCAGTGGCGCATATAAATTTTTAAATCAAAAACTTAAAGTTTGTTCTTTCTTACAAAATTAAATCGAAATTAAATATAATACGAACCTACCGAGTCATTTATTTTGGCATAATAGAATATATGTATTCGTATTTACAACTAATAATGTATGCATATTTTAATAAACCCTTGTAACGACGCACCTGAAATTAAACCCAAAATTCCGATCACTGCTAATAATGAATGAATGGAGTCTAGAAAAAGGCTTAAAAAAATATACTGATATACATAGCATTCCATTTAAAAAAAGGGCACTTGATCCTGTAATTTCGTCTTGGCTTGCCCTGTATATTCGAAAATAATTTCCGGTTATAGACTTTTTCATCTACTATACTTGTATTTTTTTGAAATTCTAGCTATGGTAGAACTCGAAATATCTAAGTCCGACACACTATTGCCCCACCTTGTATATACTAAATACCAATTTTATGGACTCTTGCTTGATTTACCTATTCACCCCCATTTACCCCAATATACCCCCAACCCTTCTACAGAATGAAATCAAAATATAATCTAGTTCCAGATTTCGTTAAAATACATACGTGTACCAAATTTCAGGTCAATATCTTAAACGGTTCCAGAGTAATCGTACGCACAAAAAAGTTAGAAACAGACAGATTTTTTTTTGTTCAAACTTAAAATCTCGACGTTTCATGACATTCTAAGCTTATTTGTACAATAAAAAATGTCACTTCTTTGCGTTACTATACTTTAACTGGATGTGAAAGTAATTGACTTGCGTTTATTTATATCTACGCTATCATCACCCAAAACCCTCACATCAAGTTTCGTTGGGCCACCCTGTATATCCCTTGAAATAAACATTTCGTAATTTATGTCTGTTGGCCCCCAGATTCATTTCCTGGCTGCGCTACTGATTCCTAATACGAATAATTTGATCATAATAATTAGCAGAAACAAGTTTATATTCGAATAACCGCAGCAAAATACGTATAATAAATACATATGTACCTACCTAGTTAAATTAAGACAGATTTAACAACTTACCTTTTTTAACACCCTCCTGTAAGAAGTTCGCATGTTCTCTATTTTATTTTTTAACAGAGTTTGGTCGGCGTTCTCATCTATCAGTCTCAATTTGTCAAGCAATATATCGTAAGCCTCGTTACGCTTATCTCTGTTATTATAAAAATTACACGAAGGATCCCAGAGGCAGGGCATCTCTCTGTACAATAACAAAATCTCCTTCCAAACTTCTTTCTCCTTTTCCAACATTTGTAACACAGTAACGCACAATCACACAGAACACAAAACACGTTTTATTTGTTAGGTAGACGGTCGCAAGGCAAATGGCGCGAAATCGACCCAACAGTCTACAGACGACCCAACTTGACGGGTGGCGGAGTGGGGAAGCGGGAGGTTGTGTAGTTGCCAACCGCTCGGCGATCCTGCATATCGTCATGCCAGCCGCCGCGCAAGGTCTTCCTTTGATCTTACCCGACACACAGTGTAGTGTGCGAGGGGGCCGAATTCCGAATCATTCTCGGTCGAGCATCGCTTCAGATAGGAAGTGCTATTTATGATGGAGCGAAAACCAGCTGAACACTATTTAGTAGAACCATATGAAACCGACATAGCAGTCGTACAAATTTTAGTTCGGAGCTCGCAATAGATTTTGATGAACAAAACCGTCAAAGCTGATTGTTATTTATAATAATAATAATAATAAATGTGTCTTTATTTGAATTAAATACAATATAACAAAGCAATAAATAGAACTTGATGGCGACGTTCATATATATGCTCTTCCACTTCCACTTCCATTTATATAGTTAATGTGAGGTTATAATGAATAGAGAATATTATTTATAATGAAGCCTCGTAAATGTCAGCTGCTGCACCATGGGTGGGTTGAACTACTGCAGCCTCCCATGCGTGTAAAATAATAATTGAAAAAAAAAGAGAAACCACTAAAGCTGAAAATTTATGTATTAATAATTAACAAGCTAAAAACGTACTCTTCGCCAATTTACTCAGCCTTTTATATATAATTGTTACACATTCTATAGGATACTCTTCGCAGTTTTCTTGTAAATAATGATGTACCTGAAGTATGGATCGTTCCCGCGGGAACGAAATCCTCACTCAGAAGAAACCTTTATTAAAATTACATAATAATAAGCAAATCTTTTGTACTGGATGGGAATACTACCAAGATTTGCTAATTATTATGTAATTTTAATAAAGGTTTCTTCTGAGTGAGGATTTCGTTCCCGCGGGAACGATCCAAACTTCAGGTACATAAATAATGTTAGTTTTTGCACATCCTAAATTTTGTGAATACCAACTTTGTGGCGTAGCGCCGTAGTGAATGTAGGGTTGGACGGGGCGGCAGTGACGGCTGGTGAAATTTCAATAATTTTCTTCTCGTCTGTGACGAAATATGGGAAATAACATCTCGAGAAACACTTCTTAAACGACTAAAAATTTTCAAAATTCGGTTGTTCACCCTGGTCTAGGGACTCCCGTTTAAAATTATTTTTTTTTGTAATATACATTTTACTTTTCATACAACAATAGGTTTTGGAGTTTATGAAAGTATTTTCATTACTAACTGAGATACAACGAATTGAAATTTTGTAATTTGTTAAATTGTAAATTAAAAAATTTCAGTTCATTGTATTTCAATTAATAATGAAAATATTTTCATAAACTCCAAAACCTATTGTTGTATTTTGATGAAAAGTAAAATGTATATGACAAAAAAAATAATTTTAAATAGGAGTCCCTAGACCAGCGTGAGCAACCGAATTTTGAAAATTTTTTAGGGGTCGTGTAAGAAGTGCTTCTCGAGATGTGTTTCCCATATTTCGTATGGGTCTCATGCGCCACAGACGAGAAAAAAATTATTGAAATTTCACCAGCCGCCACTGCGGGCCTAAACGATAAATTTGGTTTGGCTAAACGATAATTAATAAAACAATGTTAATGCAAGCCAAAACTTCAGCAGCTGCACCACCACAGATTACTGCAAAAATTGAATGTCTGTAGTATACAGTGTGTTTCAGTTAACATTACCACAGCCGATATTTCGGAAACTAAGAAATATATTTTTATTCTGAAACGGTAATGGATTTCTATGGTTAATGCCTTCTTCTGGAAGTACAATTTACTATTATAACATTATCACCATAGATGGCGCTGCAGTTTAAAAATATTTTTCGATCAAGGAAGGTTTGAAACATATGTTGTATTTTTTTTAATTGCTGTAACTTCTTTAATCTTGGTTTTCGGATGTAGGTTCTTAGTAACTTTTTTGCCTGCTATAAGACAATTATTTACTGGTGGGAATTTTTTTTAATAGCTCTTCCGATTTTACCGGAAATTACTTTAAATTGAGAAATTTAAATTAAAATAATTGAATAATTTGCAATTGTTTATTTATTAACTGTCAGAAGTTTAATTTTCGTTTGCGTGTCATTTTAAGAACACGTTCGTAAAATTTGTCCAAAATATGGTCCACACCAATGTTGACAAAGTTAATATGTTATTCATTTATGGAAAATGCAAAAGCAGCCAAACGTATGTATCAATTACAATTTGTGTAACAACTTATTACAATATGGTAGTTTTAAAAAGTTGAAACGTGAAAGAATACGAACAGCAAGAACCCAGGAGAATACGGCTTTAGTTTTACAAACCATTAAAAATGATCCCCACTCATCATTGCGCAAATAAGAGCCTCCACCAATGTATCGTCGTGCCAAAGAATCTTAAAAGAAAATAAGTACTTTCCATATAAACCAGACTTATTACATCATTTACTGCCTAGGGAATATGATCGTCGCTTAACCTTCCTTGCTGAGTTTCCTGTTATTTATGAAGGAAATTGTAATTTCCTTAAAAATGTACTATGGAGTGACGAAAGTAAGTTTCATAGTAAAAAATATTGGTCGGAAAACAACCCAAGATGGATGATTCGAACAAGAAATCAAACTGTGTTCAGCGTAAATGTATGGTGTGGTTTTTTAAATGGTTATATTATAGGTTTGTTTCTATACCGTGAAAATTTAACCGGTGTGCGTTATTTAAGATTTTTAGAAAATGTTCCCCACAACAGAGCTAAAATTTGGTTTCAGCAAGATGGCGCCCCACCCAACAACTCCAATATTGTTGTAAATTATTTGAATGACACGTTTCCAAGGCGCTGTATTGGCACCTCAGGGCCGGTTAGATGGCCCGCGCGTTCTCCGGACTTGACCCTCATTGGACTTTTTCTTGTGGGGATATTTGAAAAGTAAAATATATAGAACCAATAGAAGATATAGCAGACTTATACAATAAAATCTACGCTTGCGCTGGTGCAATTAATAGACATACATTATTAAGGACATGTATCGAGGAATTGTTACATCGCTTTGATATGTGTATTCAAGCAGACGGAAATAATTTCGAGCATCTATTTTAAATATTGTTGTCAAGATGTACTGTTCAAAAATAAAATTACCTTGTTTGTTGTTTTTCCATTTAAATGTCTAAATTTAAAAAATCGGAAGTGCTATTAAAAAAAATTTCCCACCAGTAAATAATTCTTTTATAGCAGGCAAAAAAATGACTAAGAACCTACATCTGAAAATCAAGGTTAAAAAAGTTACAGCAATTAAAATATATATATATATATATAACACTTAAAAATCAGACAATAAAATTAAAATAACTCAAAGACTACTGCAGATCGGATTTTTTGGAATAAGAACAAGTTTGTTTAAAATTTAATTCTTAACCGAATGGCCTTGATCGAAAAATATTTTTAAACAGTAACGCCTTCTCTGGTGATAATGTTATAATAGTAAGTTGTACTTCCTGAAGAAGGCATTAACAATAGAAATCCTTTACCATTTACAGAATAAAAATATATTTCTTAGTTTCCGAAATATCGGCTGTGGGAATGTTAACTGAAACACCCTGTATATCTTTCGAGAATCATATTTCAACGCATTAGATATATTTTGAAATATATATTAGTAAAATGTATAAAACAAAAAATATAATATAGAGATAATATTTCGCAAGATTTCTGTTTAAGTACAAGCGACAAAAATTAAGAAAACATATTTTTTTAAATTAAATGATTAATAACTTTCTTATTTACTGATTGATTTTCTTCAAAAACAATAGGGTTCTTCCTCTAGCTAACACTAACTTACTTTCCAAATTTCAGTACATTCGGATTTTCCATTCTTAAGTTATCATGCTTACAAGAAACGTGACGGACGGACGGACAGACAGACGGACGGACATTTTGAAAGTTGTTCAGAATAAATTATAATTTTATTTTTTATTTCTTTAATAATGGGGATGGCTGATGTCAAAGAAATGTTTGGCTTCACGTTCAAATACTAAATCCCAATTTTATGGACACTTACATCCTTGCTTCACCTATTTACCTCTATTTACCCCCCTCCTTCAACGCAATAAGATTTTTTTTCCAGATTTCGTTAAAATACATACGTGTATCAAATTTACAGTCAAGATCTTAAACCGTTTCAGAGTAACTGTGCGCACAAAAAAAGTTACGACTCAGAAATTTTTTTCTCCCAAACTTAAAATCTCGACGTTTCACCTCATTCTAAGTCTATCTGACCGAAAAAATTTTTTTTATGTTTTTTACCGTTACCTACTATATTTTACGATGTGGAAGTCATTGAAAAAGACATCTAACGATGCTTACGGTATTAGCTAAATGAGTAAAGTCATATATAACTTTAATATTTCAATTTTTTGATGTCGGATCAATCTAAAATTTTAGTTTACTGAATCATCTATGGAGTTGCTCATTTAACAAACATTATTTATTATAAATAAATGATATACGGAATACCTGTTACCTAATTAATATAAAATAGAAAAACATATATTCAATTTATTCCAAGAATTAAAAAATGATTCTAAAAATTTTCGGTCGACGCCCATGACACTGCTGTAATTATTAACAATTCCTTTGTCGGCCTTCTTTAAGACATTCCAATTGAGTTTAGTAAAAGGGATCTACACACGACACAGCGGCAGGGAGCAAACCAACCGACCTTCTCGGTACACTTTGAAAATTGCCATGCGAACTCGTAAAAGTGAGCTGGTCTACTGGATTGAAGTAGTACGACAATCGAGCAGACCAGTTCAATCCAGCAGACAGCTCACTTTTATGAGTTCGCATGGCAATCTTCAAAGTGTATCGAGAAAGTCGGTTGGTCTGCTCCCTGCCGCTGGATCGTGTGTAGATCCCATAAATGTTTATGTATACATAAACACGGCAACTGTTCCGGCCACAGTATGGTCGAATGTGTGGAGGCAATTTGTAGACAAATTTTTCGGCGATAGTGTCGCCGCATGTGTGGAGCCGGCGAAAATCATTGGGCTGGGCTGGCAATACAGCTTCTTTTCCAATTTTCCAATTGAATTGTTATTTTTACGAACTGTGGATATTTCAGTGCAATCAAGCCGGTAAGAGTACATAAAATTGGTATTTAGTATATATAAAAGAACTTAGTCTCAAAAATTTTTTTGGCATTAGCCACCCCCATTACTACCCCCACCTCATTATTAAAGGGGGTGAAAAAAATAAAATTGTAATTTAGCGTGTATACAAGAACCTAAGCCTCAATTTTTTTTTTACTTAACTCAAGTGATATGGATGCGCAGTGGGTGTTTAGTGTGTGTACAAGAACCAGTCATCAAGAATCTTTTTCTTTTCATTCATCCCCACCACCACCACCCCTACTAGTGATGGGGCATATCATTTTATGGGTTTTTCTGGTACACGATTTCAAATATTATACCATCAAAGTTCCATAAACAATTATTATCTCCACTTAGTGGAGTGCAATTATAGTATTTTCGTTGTAAGATACTTAGATACGAAGTTTGGATGTGGAAGTGGTGATTCCTTAGGCAACGGTTTTTTTATACTCTTCGCAAAAACGAAGAGTAAATTGCATTTGATCGGCACATTTATAAAACCGTAAACATCGCTCGTAGAGAAAAAATTTTCATATCATTGTGTTAGTGAACGAATTCTGAACAACTTTCAAAATGTCCGCCCGTCCGTCCGTCACGTTTCTTGTAAGTACTATAACTTAAGAAAGAAAAGTCCGATTTTATTGAAACTTGGAAAGTAAGTTAGTGTTAGCTAGAGGAAGAACTTTATTGTGGAGGTCAATTTTTTTTCGTTGTGAGACTTGGTTGGAAAATATGGATGTGGAAGTAGTGATTCCTTGGGCAGCGGTTTTTTAGTTTCATTGAGCAAAATAGTTTCAATAAAAAAAATACTACTTCCATATCCAGATTTTCTATCCAAGTCTTTAACAACGAAAAAAAAATTGTATGGGGAAATAATTGTTTATGGAATTTTAATAATATAACATTTACCCTACCTCCAAAACCCATAAAACGATATGCCACATTGGTAGTGGGCGATAGGCCACATTGGTAGGGGGTGGATGAAGTTAAAAAAAAAAATTGAGGCCTTTGGTTCTTGTACACACACTAAATCATAATTTTCTTTTTCTTTTCACCCCTTTTAATAATGGGATGGTGTGATAATAGGGTGGCCAATGCCAAACAATTATTTAAGACCTTAGCTTTTTTTTATATACTAAATGCCAATTTTATGGACTCTTACTTGCTTGATTTAACTATTTACCAACATTTACCCCAATTTGCCCCCTAACTCTTCAATGGAATAAGATAAAAATATAATCTAGTTCCAGATCTCATTAAAATACATATAGAAAATTTGTTTTCCCTCAAACTTAAAATTTCATGACATTCTAAGTCTGTTTAACACTAAAAATTTTGAATTTTTTTTTGTCGTTCTATACTTCCACTGGATGTAGAAACAAAAATAAGCCTCGACGTGCAATTCTACGGTTGACTTTACTGTAAAATCTGTCTCTTAGCTGATTTGGAACCTATGGAAAATCGTGGTTAAGTTGTTCTATATTTATGGCGAAAACCATTATTTTGCGCCACTTGGTAGCTTTGTACGTAATACATTTTCATAAATATTACATGTAACAACTCGGAATGTCGTGATACACTCGTGCAGTTAATTTAATGGGGTAGTTTAGGGGTGTAATAAACAGTCGTTGTTACAATTGGGTTTAACAACTAAACATTATTCTATTCGCAGACAGTATAAATACATTTTTCACAATTTATTTTTGGAAGGCATTTGCAGATATTTTACGACGTTATTAACCTCAAAGCTCGCCTCAACGTATTCCGAGCAAATATGAAAGACAAAATTCTCGAGTTACATACGGTACCTACTGGACATATATGTCTCCGGGAAACTACCGAATCAAGCTTCATGTTGTTCCCATTATACAACGAAATGAAAGACGCAAAACGTGAAGACGTAATAAATGAAAGACAATATGCCGTGCTTGGACTGGTAATTTGGCTCATTTTCTTTGATTACATGCTAAAGTATGAAATTTCATTTCTATACGCAAAATAGCTGTTTTGGTTTACACTTATCCGTGATAAGATTTTTGTAAAAGTTCAAATAATTATTAATATTTTCCGGTAACATGTTTACTTCTTATTTTATTTTACAGAACTTTTACGACGTAAGGAATTTGCATTTAAATATTATTATAATTAATTATCCCTCAATGGGAAATCTTCCTAATCCAATTTTTATTATTCTGTTCTGGTAAATCATTAATAAATATTGTAGAGGTATTTGCTACGATATTTTTCAGTTTATTCAAAGCTTTAAAACGCTTTCAGGTATGCTTGTACACCATTTGAACCATGCAAACTGACCCGTTTAATGGACGGTGGTACAGACTACGTACAGCATATTGTAGGAGAGAGTGGGGTAATAAGAAACATATACAATTAACACAGCTGACAGTTTTAAAGCTGTAGCATTGATGTTTTTTTCCTACATAATGGGCGACCTAGGGTACCCAGAAAAAAATTATTGGCTCAATTCTATAATAAATACGGTGTACAAAAAAAATCTGAACTTTATTCCAAAACTTTCACCTTATTACCCCGAAGGAGGTAATAAGAAGCAAGCTTTGTATTTCATGCATAGTATCAATGAAGAATTGCTGGGATAAAAAGATACACTATACATGTGTATCTTATTTCCCCAGAAAATTTTGGCGGACCTAAAAAAATTTCTTTTTTTACTACAGGGTGATGAAAGTACACGGAAATAAATACACTGCCTAAGTTTTTATGCAACTTTATATTTTTAAAAATAACGTCAACTGACAACTCAAAATTCTTATTTCTAGTCAAAATTAACATTCCCAAACTAAACACGCAAAATTGTGATTTTTATAACTGTGACACTGTAATTTCTTTGTTTTCCTTGCAAATAAGATAGTTTTAATTCTAACTAGATCTGAGCGGCTTAAAATATACGGTCCATTTCCATTTAAAGACAAAGGGTCGCACAAAGTGAAATATTTATTTACGCGCTGTATGTCATCATGAGGAAGGCAATTAAAAATAGACAAAGATTCTTTGAGGAACTTGATCGTACAGCTATCTTCTTGCACTTTAATAACTCGTCCCATATACCAAGCGATGTCATAGTAAATGGCATAGTATCTTTCTGGTAGAATGGTATCTGTTCCACTATCTTCTTGATCTTCGTCATGAATTGGTAAGAAATCGAAATCAACAGCATCGTCATCATCCGAGCAAAGAACCTCAAGGTCTAAGTCTTCCTCACATCGTCAGTAGTACCCCAAATAAGGGGTAATAAGATATATGAGTATCTTATAACCCCAAGCATTTTCCTTATTTGGGGCAATAAGATACATAACCATAACCACTGTTATTTTTGTTACAGAAAAATTTTAAAAAATACACCCGAAAAAAATTAGGAATGTATAATCTGTGTTACGTAGAAAAAAATTGTTTGTGTGAATACACTACTTTCCACATGGTGAAGTTTCATACAAGCATATAGTGCTGAGAGAAAATAAACTTAAAAAAACACAGTACCGTTGATTATTTTTTTGACAGTGATAGGCAAATAATGGGCCTAGCTCGTGGAATTTTTTTTCTTATTGCCCCTGTTTCTTATTACCCCACTCTCCCCTATATGCATAGTAAACTTTATACACTGTATTTACTGTGTACACTGTAATGTATACCATGCATATGGTACCCCGCCAAAGTATATACCTAAAACAGAGAATAAATCCCAAGAAATGTAATTGCTTAAGGAGCCTACAGACGGTCTAACCAACCAACCAACTTTCTTGGTACACTTTGAAGATTGCCATGCGAACTCGCAAAACTGCTGAGGCCAATGGTACGCTTTGAAGATTACTTCCAGCAGACCAGCTCACTTTTACGAGTTGTCATGGCAAGTTTCAAAGGTTGATTGGTTGGTTGGATCGTCTGTAGACCGGGTCTACAGACGGCCCAATCAACCTTCTCGGTATACTTTGAAAATTGCCATGCCAACTCGTAAAAGTGGGCTGGTCTGCTGGAATTCCAGCATGTTCAAAGCATATCGATAATGTTGGCTCCAGCAAGTTGGGTCGTGAGTAGACCGTAGTCCTTCAATTTGTGAAACCTCTTTGCTCTTTAAGACCTATTGGTTTTATAACCACTTAATTGCTGCGTTATTCAAAACCACAATAAACTCATTAAGTTTTATAGTGGATTTTAAATATTTTAAGTTTTGTGGTAGACATCTATAAATCTTCAAGTTTTATGGGAGTTTTAAAATATGGTCTTTAGGTACCCCTTCTGATCAAGCAAAAAAACTAATAACTCTTAAGTAGTTTTCCCTTAATATATGTTATCATAAATACTATTTGCTTTTAACGATAACTGGTAAAGGTTCCTTAAAACCTAATAGTTTTTTGGTAGCTTTATTAAGCTACGTTAAAACTCTTTGGTTTTTATCAAGCATTTATAAATCCTTTGGTTCCCCACTTACGCCTTTAAACTTTGAGAGAGGGGGCATATAATACCTAATACACTCATCATGTATTCAGAGAATATTATAAGGAAACTGTTTAAAATCTACTTACTTGTAGTTTTTCGCTTTTTCTTGGTCAATTAACGCTATAATCACAGAAATAATGAGAAATTAATGATCACACACTCAAAAACACACGAAATAAATAATGTTTTTTTTTAAGGTTATATTAAGTATCTAAGCTAAGTACATTTGGATTGTCAGAGACAAATCTTAAGGGTTTTAAAGAAGAGTAGTAAGGCTGGGTAAAGTCTTACAGGCTTTAAAATAGTAATAAAGTGGAGCAATTGGAATTTAACAAAACTTTTTGTTTTATAAAAATATTTCCTAAAGCCACAAACTCTTAATAGGGTATTCTATTAAGATATACGGTTTTATTAATTTTTCAGCCAGGTTTTTTTCTGTTAACTGTGGCAGACATGTTTGAACAACGTTGGGGCAACAGTGTTTAGTTATATTTTTCTTATTTTTTTATACTCTTCGCAAAAACGAAGAGTATATTGTATTTGATCAGCACATTTCTAAAATCGTAAATATCGCTCGTAGAGAAAAAAAATTCATATCATTGTGTTAGTGAACGAATTCTGAACAACTTTCAAAATGCCCGTCTGTCCGTCCGTCCGTCACGTTTCTTGTAAGCACGATAACTTAAGAATTTTAAGTCCGATTGTATTGAAATTTGGAAAAGTAAGTTAGTGTTAGCTATTTTTGAAGAAAATCAATCAGTAAATAAAAAAGTTATTAATTATTTAATTTAAAAGAAAAATATTCTCTTAATTTTTGTTGTTCGTACTTAAATAGAAATTTTGCGAAATGTCATTTTCATAATATATTTTTTTTTTGTTTATGCATTTTACTAATATATATATTTCATAAAAATATATCTAATGAGTTGAAATATATATGATTGTCGAAAGATATATATCAAAGACAATCAATTTTCGTAGCAATATGTGATGGTGCAGTGGCTAAAGTTTTGCCTTGCAATCCAAAGATCGTGTGTTCGAATCCCACACAGGGTTAGATATTTTTTTTCATTTTTTTTTTTTCATATAATTATTTTCACAACAACAATTGGTATCACAAAATTTAGGATGTCCAAAAACTAACATTGTTTACAAGAAAACTGCGAAGAGTATCCTATAGAATGTGTAACAATTATATAAAAAGCTCAGTAAATTGGCGAAGAGTACGTTTTTAGCTTGTTTTTACTGTTTACATTTAGCCTGCAATTATCTAAAATGTGTTAATATGCCATATTTATGAGTAAGCTAAAACTAGGGTCACTATTTTTTTTTATTAATTGCAAATAATAATTAATAAGCTGACAAATGAAAAGCGCGTGATTTTTAAAAAAGTTTTTTGATATACTTTATCAATAAAGTGGTATGCGTTGACAATTTTTTGATACTAGGTTTTTTATTACTGTCAAATTTTAAAACGTTAACATATGCAGATATTTCAATCGAGGCAGACATATTTTATTATCTGGCGACATTTTTTGATTTAGACAATTTAAGTGCAACAAGTTTTCGACAAAGAATTATTAAAGACACAATTATTTATGATGTTCTCAAAGCAGGCTTAAAATTTGATTGCAAGTACTAACGGTTTTAAGAAGATTTTATAAAAGGTTTTATGGTAGACTTGAAAACATCTTGCAGATTTGGTGTTGGTTATTGATAGTTTTAAGTAAGATATTTATAACCTTTATAAAATGTCTTTTTTGGTTTTATGCCAGGTTTATTGTAGCTTTTAAGAGGTTATCTAGTATAAACAGTTTTACGATCAGTTTTATTATATAGACTTAATAACCTCTTGTAGATTGTGATAAAACTTAAATTGTTAGTTGGGTTAAACTGTACAAAACTTCAGTTTCAAAGCGTTCACGTTGGCAGAATAAAAAAGAGAGCTTGTATGCGTTTACTAAACGATACGTATGTAAAGCAGTCTATAAATTACATAATAGACTTACACACAAGCAAACGCCCGAGTGCATTATTAAATTATTAGCCATCGCATAATAGCACAATGCAAAACTTTCTAAGCTGTCTTCCATAATAATTGGACCCCGGCTTTAATTTGAATTATACGCTGACAAAATTACACTTCCAATAAAAAGTTGTACTGTAATGCATTGCAAATGAGTTCGCCGAAGCAGATATTCAACGCAAAAGTGCAATTCAGATAATAAATACGTCGAAACGCCAATTCTTAGCCATCCAGCGTTTCTTTTATTTTGTAACATTAAATTATATTTAATTGCAACTTTTCCATTTCAGTTAATTTATTTTTCACTATCTAATTTCAGATAATAGCCGTTCTAACCTAAACTTAATTATAAATTAATGGCTCGGTCAAGGCACTGGTATCTTCGTGTTATTTTTTATGAATTAAAAACTCGTTTGTGGTTGAGAATTATTAAAATTTAAAATCATATTAATCATTCCTAAGAATATCTTTTTAATTACAATTTAATTTTTATACCGTTTAGTCGATCATAAGAATCTAAAAAACCGATATCCAAGGAATCACTATTTCCACATCCAGATTTTCAATCCAAGTCTCTCACAACGAAAAAAAAAATTGTATGTGGAAATAATTCTTTATGGAACTTTAATAATATACCCATAAAACGATATCTCACATCGGTAGAAAGTAGTAGGTAGTAAAAAAATATTTTGGGGGCTTTTGTTCTTGTACACATACTAAATCACGATTTTTTTCGCCCCCTTTTATAATGGGGTGGGGGTAGCAATGGGGGCGGCTAATGCCAAAATTGATTTTGAGACATTAGCTTCTCTTGTATATACTAAATACCAATTTTATGGAGTCTTACCTACTTGATTTACCTATTTACCCCAATTTTCCCCCCAACTCCTTAATGGAATAAGATGAAAATATATTCTAATTCTAGATCTCGTTAAAATACATAAGTGTACCAAATTTCAAGTCAATATCTTAAACGGTTCCAGAGTAATCGTGCGCAAAAAAGAAAGTTACAGACCGACAGACAGAATTTTTTTTTACCCAAACTTAAAATCTCGACGTTTCATGACATTTTTTGTCTTTACTACAATACTTCCACTAGATGTGGAGGTAATTATCAATTTCAGGGCTAATATCATGATGATAGCTAATTTGAAGGAACAAAATAGTTGTACAAAATGGTGGAATAATATACTGGGTGTTCCACTGGAAAAAAACGGATGATATATATAACTTCGATGTTTTCATGCACAAGAAGTAAATTTAAGTTTATTTAGTTGCACGTTCTTTTCCGTATCTCATGAATATTTTAAGTTCTAATTTATAACACGACGTAATAATTTCTGTTCACAAATAAATTAGCTGTACTCTTTAAATTTTTTTTTTACAAGAAATGTTAACATGTACGTATAAGTAATAAGTATAATAAGAACGTTTTGTAAATGTTTGACAATCATACTATATTGTGGTGCAAGTATACTGATTGACCAGAACGCGCGAGACGTGCACTTATAAACTTAAAACGGTAGCGGAAACAACACAGCAATGCAGATAATTCTTTCAGTAAAAATTGTTCCATTCTTTTCTGCAGATTTCATGTACAGATAAAGCAAAACTATACCGCGAATATGGCGCGATACACTAATTTATATAAAAAAATGTTTTATTATCGACTGCAAAACGTGGAAAATTCACTTATAACTTTTTCGATATTCCATGAATAAATATACAAAATTAGGAAATTATAAAAAAGATTCATAAAAAACCTCTACTGTGTTATATTATACTATTATAGTCTATTATGTTGGATATTTTTGCGTCAAAAGTCAATAAATATGTACAAATAGAGACACTCGATGTAAATAACTTCCAGGAAAAAATTCGTAAATAAAGATTACAAAATATATTGCCTTATCAATTGTTATTTTTGTTACATTTACACAATAGTCCACGAAAATAAAACCTCTTTAGCAATATTTATCAATTAAATATCGAATTAAATGCATTTTGGCACGAAAAAATTCCGAATTGTATTTTAATATTCAAAGCAATTTCAAACGTAGATGAGTCAAACTAAAATCGTTTGAGTTAAAGAAAAATGCAAGTAGGTAAAGAGTGCTGTAACACCTTTGGTAAGATTCCATAAACACAATGATACTGCATAGTATACCAATCAACGTTTCGACAATCAAAATGGTATCATGGGGAGATGATTAAAATTGCAAGTATGGCAATTAAACGTACAATTGTGTCAAAGGTTCGTCAGGTGCTTTTTTTAGCCCAGTCACTTTATACAAAAAAAAAGTACAAACCTCTAAAAAAATCCAACCTAACATTTTCCCGCGGGATTCTCTTTATTCTGGCATCACAAACAATTTCTCAAAAGTCCATAAAGCCAACTGGACGGCAATAAAAGTTACAGAAGGTCGAAAGTCACGAAAATCAGTTTTTCTTAAATATCTCGTAAATTATCGGTTTTACGTTAATCTTGCACTGCAAAAAATGTATGTAAAGTTACATAGACTGATGTAAAAATACTTTGAAAGTTAGTTCGATTTTCTATGAAATTATACATAATTTAGTTTTACCAGGACTTTCAGGGCAAATATGTTTAATATTTGTGGTTTATTACATAAAGGAAATTAAAACTACACACATTCATGTATCTTTACTTCAATTAATATAATTTTCCATACAATTATGACAATTATGTATGTATTACATAATAAAATGATGTATAAATACATAGTTAATCCGCTGAATTACATCAGTAATTACTCAATTATATGGAATTTTTACAGGAAAACACGAAGCATTTCATACATTTGTGTACCATTACCAGAATAATCGCGGGTAACAAATGGACCATCAATTATTCATGTAATGAAGTGAAGCAACGTGCAGCGCGGTTAGTACTTGGATGGGTGACCCACTCATCTTGGGAAACACAGCGATCTCGTCCCACCTTCTAGCGGCTTGTATATCAGTGTATACGCGGAAGCTATGTAACTTCAGACGAGGATTACGTAGTGGATATACCATCCTTCGGAGGGGATGTAAAGCAGGCGGTCCCTTGTCTATTAAATGTTAGGCAAATAAAAGATCCCTACTCTTCTTATGAGAAGAGGTTCGGCAAAATTTCCAGGTTGGGGGTAGCTCATCTCCTGGCGTCGGTGATAGGCCCTGATAGCGGAAATAGGCCGACGTTAAATAAATAGATAAACAAAAATATTAATCTACAAAGCTGATTTTTGTCTACAAGCAGTTTATGCACTATTTCGATTCAAAATCACATTTTACCTCCGCTTAAAGGTGGCTAAATCTTTGAAGACAACAAATATAAAAGGGTGTACAAAAATTAAATTTTACAGTTAATTTTATTAATAAACAAACTGAGTAATTTAAACAAAATTTTCTCAATTTAATATTTATTGTTATAACAGTAGATAAAGTATAGTATTGAACTTGCGGTAATGGTAATAACTCACTTGATGAATTACAGCACTCGCCTGCGGCTCGTGAGTTATTACCTACATTACCGCTCGTTGAATAATATACTATTTTTTAATAACTTCGTAGTTTTTTATTAACACAAATTACAGGATAATAAGATGGCATGAGTCGCGGTAGACGGCTACCTCAGCAGTTCTCGCAAAAAATAAGTAATGGCGTGGCCCCAAAATGATTTTTTTTTTCAAATCAGTCTGCAGGTCTTAATATTTAAGCAATCGAAGTTTTTTTTCGAAATCTTCGTTTTTTAATTCCATGTGGATCTGTCAAGTCAGATTTTTGATTTTTGACCTTGATTTTTCAAAATTTTTTATGAAAATTCAGATTTCTTTGGAATATTTTAAAAAATTGGCGACAAAAATCGAAAATCTGGCTTGGCAGAATGATAGGCAATTAAAAAACGAAGATTTAAAAAACTTTCCGATTGCTTAAGTATTAAGACCTGCAGATTAATTTGAAAAATAAAAGTCACTTTGAGGCCACCGTGCGGAGGCGGACGGCTACCTAAAGCCAACTAAAAGATATTGTCTATATCAGACTTACCATAAACTACACTCTCACTTTTCTTACTATACAATAGGACATGGCTAACAAAATGTATACAACTAAGTCTTGGTCCTCATGTGGAGAAAAAGATACGCTTACCACAAAATAGCCCGTAATTTTTTTCAACCTCGGGTGAGAAAAAAAATGAAGGAAGCCAAATGGAGAGAAAGGTGCGTGCCAACAACCAACAGTGTTCATCAATATGAAGTGAAATATGTACTGTATATTAGACTTACCATAAAACACCCCCCTTCTTTCAACCCCTTTTAGTGATGAGAACATAATTTTCTTTAATGCAACAGAAGCCTGGTATTCAATCAGTGGCGGTTCGTGACATGACAAGCCCACGAGGCAGGGCTCTAGATACTAAGATATAGGTACCTAGTTAGGTTTGTTGAGAAAAAAAAATCACGTTTCACTTTTTAGTACGTTCATGCGAAGTAATCCTCGAATAATTATAACTCTGAAAATTTGATAAGTAGTTGCAGAAATATACTGCTTTAAACATGAACCGAGGCGCCGTGCTGACGTCATTCAATCCGAAAGTCTGTCTAGAAGTTGAGTTTACGATGTTAGAACCTGGCTATTTAAAATCAGATTTGCCCAATCTGCCAGAGATGGTGATTTAGAGACCATTGGAGTATTTTAACACAAGAGTACGCAGCATATAAGGGCCGAAAAGTGGGGAATGAAAATGCAACTAGGAGTGAATGACGTCACGCAGCGTTTACGTATTTGATTCATTTTAGAGCCTATAGAAATCCTAGAATATTCTGATTTTTTTACATTTCGCTCTAAAATTAAGAGATCTTTTGGAAAATGTAATAAAAAACATGTGAATGAGCCCATTTTCTACTTTGTTAGTTGAATAAATTTGTACTATTACTTTTCTAAACTACTCAGTTCACGTTTATAAACTTATTAATTAAGTACAGATGTATGTACTGCAATTTGAAAATATCGTTGAGGTACATTATAAATAAAAGCGGCTCCAAAACCGACCCTTGTGGCACGCCATGTTTTACAGTTGAGCAATTAGATGAAACACTATTTACTGAGGCTTGCTGTGTTCTATTATGAAGTATGATTCAATAAAATACAAGGGGATCCCCTTGGTCTCAGGAAACCTTTGAGCTGACCATCTACACGTGATCTGATATCCATAAACAGTATTTTTTTCTAATAATATTTAATATTAATTATAAGATAAAGGTACACAGATTATTTTAGCGATTACTATTGCCCCCCCAAGGTATTTTCTTTCAAAACAACTGACACTTGAGACTCTTATTGTGTGATAAAAATTTGACATAAATATTTAAATGTATTCAGTTCTTCTTCAGTTTAGTATTCCGCGTTATTGTACATTTTTGCATACAATTTATCAGCATTTTACAATTGGGAATAAAAATCTGAAGTTATGTTTCTCTGGGAGTTGAAGCCAACTTCTTTGGCGCACTTAATAAACTTTTCTATCGAGATTTTCATTGTGTCGTTTCAGTTGAATTTTCCATTAGTGAATGTGCGACCCATTATGCGTTAAGCCTTTCGGCGATGATTTCCTATGCCATATAGATTTCATTATTGTGGAAAAAATCATGTAAGCTTTAAGAGACATCCATGGAGCGAGTCACGTTAACTAATTTAATTTTTCAAGACGTAATAACTGACTGCCTATCTTGGTATTCGTCAGAAAATAAAATTATTCTCATATAACCGGCACAGTCGGCTAAGGCGCATTGTGTAGCGAATAAGCTGATCGTGCTGTCTATCGTATACTGGGTTCGAGCTCCAGCTCCGGCACTAACAATGTCGGTAGGTATGGATGTTTAGCTGCATTTTTCCAAACGTGTAACCCTCTTCTGGACAGCCTTTGCCTTGGATTTGGATCCGCACGTAACCGTTACAGTTAATCGTCAAGGACGATTTGGATTTGGTTATAGTGTGGTTTTATTGGATAACAGGTCCTAATTTTTTTCACGCTAATTTGAATACCGAAAATTTCATTAACATTCTACGACAATATGCCTGTAAGACAATTTCAAAGATTAATTTATCAACACGATGGCGACCCAGGTCATACGTCAAATGAAATTATTTAAATGCTCAATTTGGGGAGGATTGGATAGGTATCTATATATCACTCAGGACTAGTTTATCAATGTCTAGTTAGCTATGTTAACAAAACTGATAACTAACAGTTAATTTAGCTAACTGGACATTAATAAATAACAAAGTAGTTTAGATATTGTTTAATTTTTAGGAAATAATGGTCAAATTTTGTGGCCAGAGAGATCTTCCGATATAACCCCGCCGACTTTTGGCTTTGGGGTTATTTAAAAAATTTTATATATAGAGAACATTATAATAACAAGAAGAATTGGAAAACAAAACATTAGCTGCGTTTCGGATAATAACTCCTGTCATGATTGGAAATGCATGCTGTCAAAAATGCATAGATGTCAATGGAAGACAATTCGAACATTTATTGTAGTTTAGTTATTTTTGGCAAAATTATTTTGTATTATAAGAAGTGTTCTTGTTGTTAATAATTTTCCATGGCCTCCTCACATTAGGTATATTAAATTTTTCGAAAATTAACCACTTTTTTAGAGATAAATATGATATATGATATATCGTTGCATAGCTAATCTAAGTTGTGATCGAATAATGAAATAATTTACATTTACATTTAAAAAAACACAAGTCTATATCTCGAAAACTGAGGCATGCATAATTTTCTTCTTATCAGCAACGGATTTTACTCAAGAAAGTGTCTTAAGAATGTATTATTCGATTTTCGATTCGACACTTGGTAATTGAGATATAGAGGTTATCCAAAAATGCCAATTTTCCAAAAACGCTCTGTAGCTCGGTAGTCGAAAAAGACAGATGATAGAGGTTTGCACCATTGTTTGTTTCTCGAAAATCGAGCTCGGGACACCTATATTGGTTCTTGTCTATCTGCCATAGTTTTAGAGAAAACCCCAAATCCCGTCTAATTTGGTCTACCCTGTACAGCAAGCAAAACAATTAATTACTATTTGACTAATTCGTGCCACAAACTCAATTTCCTTTTTAGAATTACGTATTCCATAAATGAAAGACAACCGTTAAACAGCCTGTGTTTATTTTGTAACCTCATTTGAATTATTTATTTTTGCTATTTTTACACTCTACACCACGCGTTTGGTGAGTGTGTATAAAAAATATCATACCTACTTTAGAGAGATATTTAGGGACATAACATTAGCAAAATCCGAGAATAACAAATACCAACTATGTATAAATTATTATTATTACCTCCTAAAGCGCCCACATAAGCGACAATTAGGTATTAGTTAAAAAACGTTTACCTTTCTATCAATGAATTTCAACCAAAAACTGAAAGCTTCCTTTTTAAAGAACATCAAAAATTTTAAAAAGGTACTCAAAAATTAAAAATATTGGACCATGAGTTGATTAAACCATTTTTATTATTAGATGTAATAATAAAACAATAAAAAATACCCATTCATTAATTTTTTACCTTGCAGTAGTTATAGTCAGGGCTGGCCTGCATTAAATTAATTGATTCAAATCAGCTGATTTATTAAATTAAAATCACAATTTATATCAAACTTGCATATTTGCTAAAATATACCATATAGTAAAAATAAAATTAAAGGTGGAGCAAAAAAATGAGCCAAATATACAGTGTGTCCCATTTTGCTTAGACCACCCATATAATAATAATAATAATAATAATAATAATAATAATAATGAGTTTATTTCCATAGACTATTACAGTATTGGAATTGTCAAATACAAAATAGAACAAAACAAAAAAAGAAAAAATATGTACATATATATGCATGTATATATAGTTAGAGGTAGATTAGACAACATATGAAAAATAGACAAACAAACAAGGAGAAGTACAACTAAAATCTAATAAAGGTATAACAATAAATGGGTGAAATTTTAATTATCACAGCATTAGTAGGTACAAATTGAAAGATCAGATGGAGAACATTAAGTAAAGAGGTAGTATTCCCCGTAAGAGTAAAAACAATGTTCCGTTAGGAATCTTTTTACCATTTTCTTGAAAATCACAAAACTACTTGCATCTTTTATAATTTGTGGGAGGTGGTTATACATTTTAATTGAGGAGATAAAGGGCCCTCTTTTTGACTGCTCTAATCTATGTGGCGGTACAAAAATATTTTTTTGCGATCGCGTGCTGTATTTATTAACATCACCACATTTTAAAAGACTATCAATGTTTTTCCTGACAAAACATACAGATTGCAAAATATATATACAATAAATGGTGAGTATGCCATGCTGTTTAAAATAATCTCTGCAGGATGTATTGTAGGGAAGTTTAAACATACTTCTCACAATTATTTTCTGCAAAATGAACACCTTGCTAATTCCCGAACTATTTCCCCAGCACAATATGCAATATTGCAAAACCGAGTAAATACATCCGTAATAGAATGTTTTCAGTGTGTCAGCTTCAACAGTGTCCCTTATTTGAAGAAGTGCAAAGTTTAGACTAGCCAGTTTTTTCGTCAGATTCTCAATATGAGCCTCCCATGACATATTCATATCCATATGTACGCCTAAGAACTTATATAAAAAGTTTATTTTTACAAGCTTTTATTTAATTTGCTTTGTATGTATGTTAGTTTGTTTGTTTAGTTCGAATCTTGCAAGTCAATTTTAAAACAGTTATCCCCAATCGATTGAGCTGAAATTTTGCATACACGTTTAGTTTGGATGACAATGCATGGATAGCTAAGTGACGTCATTCTAAATCCAATATAGCGGACTCCCAAAGATGGCGAAGCGGTTATTTTTTATGTACCCCCATGATATGGGTTTCAAAAGAAGAAGTTTCTGAGAAGAATACGGAAATAAAATGACGTCACACTAAATTCAATATGGCGGACGCCCCAAGATGGCGAACAAATTTTTTTAGTTTTAACACTATAATTTGATCGTATAGTGTATTCGCTTGGATGACAATGCATGGTTAGCTAAGTGACGTCATTCTAAATTCAATATGGCGGACCAGTTATTTTTTATAAACCCCCATGATATGGGTATCAAATGAAAGGGTTTGCTGAGAAGAATACGGAAATAAAATGACGTCACACTAAATTCAATATGGCGGACGCTCCAAGATGGCGGACAAAATTTTTAGTTTTAACACTATAATTTAAAAGCTCGGCCTTCTTCGGTCTTTTATCGGGGTGAAAAATGAAGAAATTTATTAGCGATTTTTTTATTTCAAATCTGAGTAAGCTGGATTCTATAACCCCTACAACCCCTCAAATTGGTTTGTACCAAATTTCGTGAAAAAATACCTATTTTTGGATTTTACCCGTAGGAAATAAGAATTTTGAAATTGCCAATGAAGATCCATTGTTGCACGGAATTGTGTATTTAAAACAGTGCCTTGACTCAAACAACTGACAAAGGAATGTTTAATTATCAATTTGTGTAGGTTTGCTTATTTAAACTTCTGCTTGTAATAATAATTATTATGCCCAAGAGTTGTGTATGTGTAAATTAAAATATTAATTTCTCTAAAGATGTAAGACCATAAATGAGTTTATTTTTTCTAACTTTGGTAAAATTACTCCTTATAGAAAAGATATTCAATTTTGATTTTTTCGGGTATTTTTGGAGTTTTCTATTTTTCTTTCCAAGATGGTGGATCGTGACCAATACATATCGGACAGGTCTATATTTTTTAAGAATTTTATTTCAAATAAGTCAGTATTTTTAAAATTCCCATCCAATTACTAGTACAAGATATATTAAGCAGATAAGTGGAAAATACGTAAAAACGCGCCAAAAATTACATATAACTTTTGACGCACAAGAAATTTTTGGGAGCAAATATTTGTTTCGTAATCAAGAGGTCAAAATACATAAGATTCAACAATAAAATTTCAGGTGGATTGTTGTCGCCAAAAAAAATTAAATAAAACCAATTCGACTGTACTAAGGGTGTATACTCTAGGGTGGCCCATCTCTATAGGGGGTGAATTTTTTTTGTGTATTTTTTAAGTCTCACCCCACGAAAATATACTATTATACTAGGAATAATTTATGTCAAAGTTTCAGATAATTCGGTGAACGGTAACCCGTGCCGCATTCAGGTAGAAATTTGTAGATAAGATTTTATTACGGTAATACACTTAAATTTTACTTAAAATACAAATATCTACCTCTTTTCTCATAATGTTTTATTGGTGTAATTATTTCCTAGAAATTATTTGTTTTGGAAGTTTGGAAATATAATGCACCTACGGTAGGTTTTTATGTCAGTTTGCAATTGTATTTTACAGTGGTGACATTATAAGTTCTAGCATACGTTCCTTTTTGAAAAAACATTTAACGATGGCTGATGTTAGATCCTTACGAAAGGATACTTTTATTTACTTAGTTGGACACTATTCGTCACAAATCATTGGCAATAAATTGCCGTCTAATAGACGAGTATTACAAGTGCTCTTTTATAACATTCGTGAAGTGAAGCTAAGTGTACATGAAAGTGCTAAATTAACAACAAAAGAGGTGTCAGTTTTTTGGGATAAAGCTCGCATTCCGACACGTCAGGATTTTCATTGTGTTAAACAACTAGATAAACTTTATGCAGAGTGGAGGAACTTACAAAAATCGACTAAAAGGGCCAGTGTGGGAGTAAAGAAAAAAATTTCGTTGAAAAATTGGACGATCTTTTTGACATTTCTCATGCAAATGCATTGGAGTTGATGAAAATAGATGAAGATAAGCAGTTTTTAATTAACCAAAGAAAAAAGGGACGTCCTGGATTTATGCATGGTATTGATTACCAACTTGCTTCTCAAGAAAAATCAGCTGAGGAGAAATTACAGAAATTATCCGAACGAATGCAACGAAGTCAACAAGAAAAAGCTAGATTAGAGGAAACAGTCACCTGTCCATCATCAAGTAGTAATTCAGCCGACTCCAACGAAAATGAAGATGAAATAATCGAAGCCCAAGAAGAGTTGTTACAAGACCAGCCTGGCCCGTCACAGCCAAAAAAGAGGAGATTGTATGGAACATGTAACATCATCACACCAAAAATAGCCGCTGCATTTGATGCTTGCAAAATAAGCGACAGGTATGGAGTCCATATTTTGACGGCAGTAGCAGAAGCACTAGGACATGACACCACATCTTTGTCCATCAGCAGAACCACACTTCAGCGCTCTAGACAACGCATCCGCGAAGAGCTGAAATATTAAAAACTGCCTTCGGTAATTCTGAATTGCCGGCCCCAGTCATCCATTGGGATGGAAAACTTGTACCTTCTCTCACTGGAATGGGAAATATCGATAGACTTGCTATCTTAGTTACTAGTGGAGATATTGAACAACTACTTGGAGTACCAGCTTTGCCCAATTCAACTGGAAGAGAACAGACTGAAGCAGTTTATGATGTGCTTTGTGAATGGAATTTGGACGAAAAGGTAATAGCTTTGTGTTGTGATACAACAGCATCAAATATGGGTTATATAAATGGGGCAGCCACACTATTGCAACAAAAATTAGAAAGAGATATTCTATATTTTCCTTGTAGACATCATATTTTTGAAGTGGTTTTGAGAAGTGTTTGACACAAAAATGCCTTCCTCATCTGGTCCAAATGTGCCACTATTTAAACGTTTTAGGGAATTTTGACCTAAAATAGATCAAAATAAACTAAAAACTGGATTTCAGGTATCAAAAATTAAACACATTTTACAACCAGTTAAAGCCGAAATTGTAAAGTTTCTAAATGCAGCTTTAACTTTGCAACAGCCTCGTGATGATTATAAAGAATTTTTAATTCTTTCTAAACTTTTTGTTGAAGAAGAGCCCACTCACACGACATTCTATCAACCAGGGGCATTTCATCATGCACGTTGGATGGCCAAAGCCATTTACTGTCTAAAAATATTTTTTTTCCAAGATCAGTTCCAACTAACTAAAAAAGAAAAAATAGGTATTGAAGATATATGTCTCTTTATTGTAAAGGTTTATGTAAAGGCTTGGTTTACAGCGTCATTTGCTAGTAAAGCACCGCTTCATGACTTAGACTTTTGTAAAGAACTCATTAATTATCAAAATATTGACAAAGAAATATCTCAAGCCGCAAGTAGGAAAATAGTGAACCATTTGTGGTACCTTAATTCAGTAAATGTTGGCTTATCTTTCTTTGATGACGATATTTCAGTTACCACTAAAAGAGAAATGGTTAAAGCTTTGAATAGGAAAGCACCAAATCAAGAGGGTATTAAACGACTTATGATTAGTAACATTACTGACGTTGAAAACAAGGAAATTCAGAACTTATATGCGAGAACACTAAACAGTTTTTTCCAAAATTAGGTTTGTCTATGGAATTTTTGGAAAATGATCCAACAACATGGAAGGAAAATGAAAGTTATACCCGATGTTTCAATATTGTAAACAAAATTAAAGTTGTAAATGATGCCGCTGAGAGAGGAATCAAACTTATTACTGACTATAATGACATTTTAACAAAAAATGAAGACCAAAAACAGTTTTTACTCCAAGTTGTAAATGATTATAAATCACAGTTTCCAAATGTAAAAAAAGAAACCCCGTCGCATGCTTTGGCCTAGTGCAAAAAATATTGTTTTTATTACTATATGTCTTGTAGATTTAGGATAATATTTGGTACTATGTATGAAAAAAACGTTTCATAATAAAATACACAAAGATAAAACGAGAGTTTTATTTCAAAAACTTCTAGTCTAGTTTTTTTAGACTACGAATTTACAGTAGTATGACACATGTCATAGTCACGACAGATAATGTCTTTGATATTTGTATGACTTGATTAGTCATTCTAAAGATAAATGTTGCTGATTAAAAAAAAAAAACAATGCATCAACCAAAGAATGTAAATAATTCCATTTACTTTTATTATTGCATAATAATGCATTCTGCGGCACCTCTTGCCTTCAATTTGCCTCAATAATATTTTGAGGGGACTGTTTTTTCTTCAAATGGAACCATTTGCAAGGGTGAGAAATAAAAAATTTCGATTTCGAAAAAGATGGGCCACCCTGTATACTAAATCATATTTTCGCAATTTGACGACTTTTCCAGGTTTTCCAGGGCCATTCAATTCAAATTTCCAGATTCGTATGTTGTTTGTCAAAGAATAAACACAATCTTATATTATTAACCGAAAAATGTTATCAAAACGACTAGTACAGTAAGTAGGTACAGGTTTTAACTTCGGAATAATGCCATATATGAATTTGATTTAGTTTATTTTTGACAGTTTAATTGTAAATGGATCACAGTCAAAAATTTCTAGGGCTTGTAAATTTATAGGAGGTATCCCTTTTCGCAAGGTGGCACAAAAAAAAATTGGAGCTGAAAAATTTTGAGAAAAGGACTCCATGCAACTTTTTATATAATTGATAGTCCTTAAGTTATAACGACTTCAAAATTGCGATTTTAGCTTGAAAAGTTTTCGTCGAATAACTCAAAAAGTATTGCATTTAGCGAAATTTTTGTGCTCACAGATATCTGGTACGGTCGGATGACACTTTTAAGGAAAACTGTGTAAAAGTATCCTTACATCATGATACTAAGAAATATTTCATAGTATCATGCCCTTACATCAACATTAAACTTCTACGTGAAGTGGTCACTCCATACCAAAACCTTCTTGTAGTTCTCTTTCCCTTTCTATAGGAATAGTTCACGCTCAGTTAGCAGCTTCAACAAATTATTTTAAATAACGAATACCTCTTCACACAATAGTGTTTACTGACAATCAAGGCGGGGTATAAATCAATTATTTGGTAAGCGCTACATCACGGTGTCCCCCTTACGAATAAGGTAACAGCCAGTATGTAAACTTTTGTCTTATGACTTCCGCCTCAACCCACAACGTTAAATCGGTTTACAAATGTTTGGGCTGTTAACACCTCGAATTGTCCATAAATGGAACATCTCAATTAAGTCTATCGATATTCATTTTTTGTTGCGCGGTGTTAACTACTTTTTTTAAGAAAGCAATTAAGTCAGGAACTTGATTTAATTGATGATAATGATTAATAACTTTACGATATTTATTAAATTTGATTAGCGATTCTTTTATTTCAAATATACGTACAGCACTGGATTCGGATAAAATGAGTTTGTACCAAATTTCGTGAAAAAATACCTATTTTGGATTGGAAGTAAAAATTCTGAAACTGACAATAAAAATTCACTGTTGCACGGGAGTGTGTATTCAAAAGAGTGCCTTGACTCAAACAACTGACAAAGGAATGTTTATTGTCAATTTGTATACGTTTTACTTATATTTATTTATAATGGAGTTAAATTATGATTTTAATATGAATTGTTTGGTCAGGACAGTTTTTATGTTTTAACGTGTTCAGGGGGTCAACTTAAGTTCACAGCTAAGTTTTGCAGTTTTTGCGTATTGTTTATTTAAACAATTTGACCGTGTTTTTCATCGGTTTTCTTTGAATATCTTGAAATCTATAAGTCCTATGGAAAACAATAAAGAGAAGGAAAATGTTCACTTTGAGCTGTACAATAAAAGTACATAAACTATAATACATTCCAATTGTTCTTATTATTATTTAAAAAAACTTGAATATTGCGAAATTATGCATTTTTAAACAAATCATTATTTCAAAAATAATAGATAATCAATGAAATTTTGGAAAAATATAAGTATAATCACCGGTTAAAATTTCAAATCAAAATTATTACTAAAACGGCTCAAATATATATATCATTTAGTGATATGGCAGTTTCCTACTTTTTCTTCCTCATTTTAAAGTATAGCAAACCAATAGCCTCAGAAAAAAATTTCAACTCAATTGAATCAATAGCCACAGAGATATTCGCATTTGAATAGAAACACGCTCGGCCGGCCAACAGTCCGTAGAGTGACGTCACTTGGCGTGCGCCGATACCTATATTAGAGCAGCGATTTCGTAAGTTTAACGTGTCGTTTTTTTTTTGGCGCAAAACCAGGTCAAACATGTTAGGTTCCTTTGAGTATGTCACCGGGCATATGAAATCATATTTTACGACATTTTTTTGTGGTCTCGAACTTTTTAAATCAATAAAAAGTGAAAAAAATGTATTTTTAAATAAAATTGTTTTTTTTTTGTTTCCACATCTTTAAAACTATTAAAGGTACCGAAATTTGTTTTGTGTCAAATTAAAGTACACACTGTAGCGCTTTTACCAATATAAACGGTTTGGGCACAATTCGCACTTTCATTTCTCTAAAAATCAGATAAACTAAAAATACATATTTTATGTATTGAAATCTTCACCAATCGATAAACTTTTTTATTTTTGAAAATATTTACATACATGCAGCGAAAATTAAGCCTAATAATCACAAAAGTTTTTGAAACAATATATTTTTTCCTAAAATGTACCGTGTGGCAACAGCGATTTTTTTTTATCAGCGCTAAATGTGACATTTGACGCAATTAATACACCTCGCATGGAAGTGGCGGTTGTCGAAAATTATTAAGTATTCATTGTTCGGATAAAAATTGTGACAATCGAAAATGTGCTTGTTTTAAGGAAGGCCTAAAATGTTGCAACGAGTGCAAATGTCGTTCCTGTAACAACATTATTAAAGATTTCGAGGCAGATATAAACGAATTAGAATGCTATTAATGTAGGGCCTACATAAACTACATACTACATATTTATCTATCCAAATAGAAAATTTATTTCAACAATAAAACTCATTTTATGCGTATGTTTTTACTTTCATTAATTTAAAAATATGTAATAAACTTACTAATTAGGTGGGTAGTTAGTAACCTGCTTGATATTTATAGATTAGGTATTTATATCTACCTACCTGTCTTTTTATTATTAAAAGGAGTCTATTTTATATTTATTGTACAATTTCTTAATATTAACAATATTATGATCAATACTACTGTACAATATATGAAATATTGAACAATAATATTGATCCCCTAGATGCTTTTGATCATTACTGGTTTTGTATCTATTGATATAAGTTAAACTACTACATACACCCCGACCAGGACCGTCAGATCGTTGCAGTCGACTACAGCCGAGCGCGCAAGAATATGACTTTGGCCCGTTAAAAAAAATCGCTGACTCAATACTATGAACGGGACATGAAAAATTTTTATTCTGAAAACTTTTTTCAACTATTGGCTTCAATTTGTACGCAGCATGTATATACAAATTTTCATAAATAAATTTTTTTCTCGATTGTCTAAAATTATGCTACTGAAAATAACAAGTTTGAGTTTCCTATTATTTTTCAAACTTAAAAAAAAAAAATAAATCGGGTTCACGTGGGACGTTGTTCGAAGTGCTATTGTGTCTACTTTAATCTAACAAAAAATAGCTTGATAGCACAAATATTTTCAGAGATATAGCGGTGGAGACGTTAAAAAACATATTTCATTAAAGATCTATTTTTTTGAGTTTTTCCGAAATAAAAAAATTCTCGACCACCAAACAATGTCGTAAAAAATGATTTCCTGTACACGATTATCTTACTAAAGAATCCCACTAAGTCTGGTTTGGTTCTACGCCGGTGTTTTTTTTCTCGAAAACTAAGCGACTTTACTTCCAGATTTTACTCTACTAACTTGCATTCACAACCGTGTTCACTGGGCGGTTCAGCCATCTGACGTCACAACTTGACCACATGGTTATCCCGAGCGTTTTTAAGCACAATTTTTTTATACATGAAGGCGGCGTCAGTAAATTCTAATTTTTGGCATACTTACTATACTCACCAAGCTCTTTCATAATATGTAATAATAAAAAATTGTTAAATGAGCCTATTGCTGTTAAAACTTTGCACAAGTCCAAGAAATGGGTACGATGGCTCAAACTGCAGCATTCTATAATTACTTTAAGATCACGGAGAAAAACATTTTTTTTTCCCCAAAATTTAAACCCGTGTTATTGCAGTTCTTTATAGTTTTCTAAATTTTAGTTATAAACAAATTTAAGTAACTCTCTGATTTTTTTATGAGAAAAAAAAACGGTAAACGAGTAATGAAAGTGGATTAAAAAAGCCAACTTTTGAAAAAAAAACAATAAATGCTCTACTTTGGAGCTGAGATATGTTAGTTTTTACCTTTAGGTCATTTATAAATAAACAAATTGATATTTCTTTTTGAAATTTGGACTGGTTGTTCTCCAGGGCTTATTGTTTTGTTTCTGCTATTTGAAGATAACACAGCCATACAAAAACAAAATTTCTTTCAGATCTGGGGATCAGACTGTCATATCCTATAGTATTTTGACCCGCTGAATCCAAATCTGCCATCAGATTTGAGCCGGCACGTCTCAGTTTTCCAAAAAATGCAAAAACCGTAAAAACAGGCGTTACAAGCCAAGGCTCTTTGCATCTTCTGCAAAACTGAGACTTGCTGGCTCAAATCTGATGGCAGATTTAGATTCAGCGGGTTTAAAGTACTATAGGATATGAAAGTCTGATCCCCAGATAAAAAAAAATATTTTTTTTTGGCTGTACAGTCACACAATTTTTTTTTCTGATATGGATAACAGACCTTCATATCCCATAGTATTTTGACCCGCTCAATCCATCAGATTTGAGCCAGTACGTCTCAGTTGTGCAGAAAATGCAAAAAACCGTGAAAATAAGTGCTATAAGCCAAAGGTTTTTTACATTTTATGCAAAACTGGCCAAATATGATGACAGATTTAGATTCAGCGGGTCAAAATACTATAGGATATGACAGTCTCATCCCCAGACCTGATTTTTTTTTGTGTGGCTGTGTAATCCAAAGCTACAATTGTTAAAATAACATTGTAACTTTTTAATTTTGACTTGAATTCTAACTTGAATATATGTTCATGTATATAGACGTCCGCATCCTGAATAAAAAGTACTAGTCGCCTTACCCACTGGGCTATCTAGCGACTAAAGTCCGATTTGTAAAAACATAATGACTACTTGGTGATTTTCGGATCTCTAACAAAATCGCTAAAGACCCACTTTCGGGCCTCTATACACTAGTATCTTTTAACAATTGTAGCTTTGGATTATTTTCAACTAATAATACAAACTAATAAGTGACCTAAACGTAAAAACTAACGTATCTCAACTCCAAATGCACGTAAGCATTAATTTTTTTTTTAAGTTGGCTTCTTTAATCTACTTTCATTAGGTACTCCGTTGATTTCATAAAAAAGAGAGTGATTTGAATTCGTTTATAACTATGGAAAATTAAAAAACTGCAGTAAAAAGAGTTTAAATTTTGAAAAAAAAAAATTCCCTCTCCAGGTACTTATAAAAAGCTACAAGTTGAGCCAACGTACACATGTCTTGGTTTTGATGGCAGGACTTCACAAGGGTGCAAAGTTTTAGCAACAATTGCATATTTGAGCCTTTTTAATAATCATTTTGATCTGAAATTTTAAGTGGTGATTGTACTTTATAAGGGCTTATTTCTCCAAAATGTCATCGAATATTATCCATTATTTTTTAAAGAACAGTGATGTGTTTAGAAACGCATAATTTTGCAAAACAATTAAAAAAAAATAATAATAACAATTGGAATGAATTATAGTTTATGTATTTTTATTATACAGCTCATAACGAACATTTTCCTTCTTTTTGTTTTCCATAGATTTCGAGATATTCAAAGAAAACCGATGGAAAACACAGCCTAAAAAATTAAATTGTTTAAATAAACAATACGCCGACCTCACAGAAACTGCAAAACTGAACTGTGAACTTAAGTTGATCCCCTGAACACGTCAAAACAAAAAAAACTCCTTGACCAGACAATTCACATTGCGAATTTCTTAGTCCTAATTTGACTCCACTATTAAACTTCTGTTTGTAACAATATTTATGTTTAATAGACACTAAAAGTTATTATTAGTTTAACGTACTAGTATAATAAAAAGAGAAAGCATTTTACGCATGTTTGAAATTTTGAAATCTAAAAAAAATAAAATTTATTCAAAATATTCTGAACACTTCATTCAAAAAGTGGTTTTTTATAAAAGTTATGATCGAGGTTATGATTTATTCCAACCCCGACATGTAGCAATATTGTATGTGATAAAAGTACATTGTTTTCCCATGAAAATACTGGCTTTTTGCATCATTAACAAGTATCGTGGTATTTAAATGACTGAGGGGGTAGAGTTCTTGTATGTCAACATTTACATCTAAAATCGTTAGAACACGATATAACGGATCACTCTGTACATTGTGAGAGGTTACTGACCTACAATTCAAAGAAACTGTTTTTGTACGCTATAGAACCAAGCAACTATTGTTTTAGCCATACTTATGTATAAACACGCTTCAACAGAACGGTAATAAATAAAAAAATTAATTATTGCCTTTTTTATTACCCACTTCATAGTTGCTCATAAATTAATTGACAAGAAAAATTATTATGTCAGATCGTGCTCTTTCTACCAATGAATTTCTACAGACATTGATTGCAGTATCGCCTGCAGTGTTCAATGAACCTTTGGTATTTGAAAGGACTATTTGCTAATAAAATTATTGTTTTAAAAGCACCTGCAGAGCTCTCCATAATTTTATAATTGTAATTACCATGTGCATACGCTCACTATTTGTCTTATGTAAGGCAAACTGTAAAAGTAACATGCACCAAACAAATTGAAAACTTTAAAAACAATTCATCCTACAATATACAGTTGCTTTCATAAAGTAGTTCTTAAGCATAATTCAATAAAACGTGTACAGGGTGGACCAAATTAGATGGGATTTCTTTAAAACTACGGCGGATAGACAAAAACCAATATAGGTGTCCTGAGCTCGATTTTCGAGAAACAGACAATGACGCAAATCGCGATCGTCTATCTTTTTCGACTACCGAGCTACAGAGCGTTTTTGGAAAACTGGCATTTTTGGATGACTTCTATATCTCAACTATTAAGTGGAATAGAAAATCGAGTAACACATTCTTAAGGCTCTTTTTGAGTAGAATCCCTTGCATTATTCGATCACAATTTAAATTAGCTATCCAACGATATATCATAATATCTATATTTATCTCTAAAAAAAGTGGTTAATTTTCGAAAAATTTAATATATTTGTGAGGAGGCCATGGAAAACTATTAACAACAACACTTCTTATAATATAAAATAATTTTGCCAAAAATAGGAAGAACTAAACTACAATAAATGTTCGAATTGTCTTCCACTAACTAACAAAATATTGTGCCAGAAGTGCCGCCCAAACAATATTTTTAGATATTTAGAAAAAAGACAGCCAGACATAAAAATATTCGAAAGGCTACAACAAAATTGAAAATAGTTTGGATCATTTGTAAAACCTCGAGATAAAATAATTAAAAAAAAGCAAGTAGAGAAACTGTAGAAAATATTGCTTTAGAAAATCTAAGAAAAAATCTTAATATATATCGTCTCGAGAAATACAGGAAAATTTAGGAATCCCAAAAACAACCGCTTTGCATTACTTAAAAAAAAATAAATTCAAACCCTACAAAATTAGAATTAGTCACCATCTATACTGAAACGACCGCCAAAGGCGTCTCGATTTTTGCCAGTGGTTGGTGCAATGAAATGCCAGGATTTGAAGGAACAATTATATGGACAGACGAGGCTCATATAAGCAATGCGGGAATTTTTAATCGGCACAATACCCAAGGAACAATTTTAGTTTCTTAAATGTATACAAGGGTGCTATAAAACTATTTATAAAATGCCTTGAAAAATCTATTTTGCTGTAACAATATCATTAATACCATCATAAAGCGACTTGTAGACTAAAAGGGCCCACCCTTATGAAGGTTGTTAAGGCCTTTTTAAATTCCATCATAAAACTCCTTATTGGGGCATAGTGCTGCTCTTGAAAACCTTGTTCGGGCCGTTCTAAAACCTTTCTTAAAACCTATTTTAAAGCTGTCAGAAGCTTTTCTATTAGCTTCCTGCATTTCTAGAAAACACCTAGAAGGCTACCTTAAAACTGGTTTTTAAAACCATATTAGAACTGAGAAGCTATAAGAATGTCCACGAAGGAATCCAAATAATTTTATTATTGCATTTATTTTTTCTAAACTAATTTAAGCAAACACACCATCAGACTTATTGAAGATAAAATGGAATTTGAAATGTATAAAGCGTAGAGCACTATAACCTCTCTAAGGCCGATTAAAAAAGTAATAAAATGACAAAAAAATTAAAACCAACGGCAGTTTATCGTTAAAACTACATAAGAAAGGCCCAAAAAACAAGAGCCCTTCAGAAATAATAATGATTTTAATATCCATACAAAATTTGCATAGACACACGTAATCAGCAAATTTAAAAAAGTGGGCTGCTTCTCGGTTCCCACGGTAATTTTCAGTCGTTTCTTGTAATTCTACCTTAATTTGCTAACGAAAAAGTGATAATTATTGATAATTATAATTGTGAGATTGACCTTGAATATTTTTATATAAGAAAAACATGGCCGGCCAACTAAAAACCTAATTGTCACAGTCCTCTCCAGTGTTGCCAGGTCTAGTGAAATTTCACTAGATCTGGTGATTTTTTTTAAATCTAGTGATTTAGTGAAAACTTTTATGAAAATGCCCATTTTTAATGATTTTTGAATCATCCAATTTATTGCCCTCTACTGGTAGGTAAACAAACATTAAATTCGAGTTGCGATCCATTTAATACAAAACTGTTCACGTTAATCGCTACCACGGTCAGTAAACTCTACGGTTACCTCGATCAGCAGCTCTTAGACGAAAGACGCGCGGAGCGGGGAATCGAATGAAAGAGACAGACATATCTGATTTCCGTGCAAAAGACACAGACAAAGATGCCTGTAGTGTCTACGGCTGACGTAGGCTGTAGACCCTAACAGAATATCTTTCATTCGATTCCCCGCTCCGCGCGTCTCTCTCCTCCAAAAGCTGCTAATTGAGGTAACCGTATAGTTTATTGACCGTGAATTGCTACAATCGAATAGCCTGGGCTCGTCGCCATCTAGCGTCTCGTAGACAAACAGTATTTTCTAGTTACAAACCATTTAATACCATACAGAGTACGAAGTCTGACAACAAAATAATCAGATAGAGGATGCTTAAAGCTATGCTGTACTCAGAGAACTCAAGAAAATTACGTGTCCTACAGAAGCCCTTTTAGTCTTTTTGTATACTATCACAAATAATCCCTTCCTTACAAAAATGCAAATGCACTTGGCGAAGATCACATGGACTAGATAAAAGCTGTAATAAAACGTTTGGAACGTTGACATTTGATACAAAAAACTTAAAACTTAACCTCAAAATAATTTGTATGTGTGTGTGTTTTAACAAAATCCTTTTAAAATGGCCACTCTTTTTTATTTTCTTCCACCTTTCCAAAAAAGACTTAATTACACATCAGTAAGTCGTGAAATGCTTTTAATTAACACACACACACACACATGAATCAACGACACTTCAGGCAGACATATTGTTTATTATTTTTATAATAAATGTTTTATTGAGGTTTTGGAAAGTGTTTTATGGAATTAAAATTTGCCTTTTAGATTTATAGAGGCCTTTTTTTCTTCATAACGGTTTCATCACAACATTTATCAAGGATGTTTTAAGAGTCTAGTTTTGTAATGGCCTTTAATAAGTACTAATAGGCATTGAAAATGTCTAGTTTTAAAAAGGATTTAAAATGCATTTATTGCAAATATGTTAAAACCATAAAGAATACTTTAAAGCCTCTTTAAATCTAAATGGAATTTAAGACGTTCATAAAACTAATTAGCTTTATGGAGAGTCTTATGTAGATTATGATGAATCCATTACAAATACATATTATCCTAGAAGCAAATTAGCTTTATAATTACAGAATGCTTTAAAACTTACTATTAAGAGCAAGTATACTTGAAGCCTAAAAGGCCTTAACTACAACATCAATAAAGCACATGACTATTTCCTAATCCTGATAAACCTTTCTTAAAACCTCCTCAAGTCCAAATGACTCTTAAATTGTTCCTTGGGTAACCACCATTGGGCTCATGAAAATCCACATGTAACCGCTACAGTTAATCCTCAAGGACAATTTGGATTTGGTATATAGTGTAGTTTTATTGGATACTAAATATATTTTTTTACGGCAATTTGAACACCGAAAATTTTATTAACATTCTACGACAATATGCCTGTAAGACAATTTCAAAGATCAATTTACAAACACGATGGCGCCCCAGGTTATACGTCAAATGAAACACGAAATTAGTTAAATTTAAGGTAACTAAATTGATAACTAACAATTAATTTAGCTAACTGGACAATAATAAACAACAAAGTAGTTTGGATATTGTTTAATTTTTAGAAAATAATGGTCCTATTTTGTGGCCAGCTAGATCTTCCGATATAACCCCTGCCGACTTTTGGCTTGGGGGTTATTTAAAGAATATTATATATAGAGAACGTTCTAATAACATCGAAGAATTGGAAAACAAAACATTAGCTGCGTTTCGGACAATAACTCCTGGCCATGATTGGAAATGCAATAAATGTTGTAAGGAGAAGATGTCAAGAATGCATAGTTGTCAATGGAAGACAATTCGAACATTTATTGTAGATTAGTTTTTCCCGAGGTTTTTCCTATTTTTGGCAAAATAATTTTATTAGTAATTTATTCATTTTTGTTAACTTTGTCAATTTGGGTAAATAATAAATGCTTTATTATTATTATTATTATTATAAAAAGTACTTATTGTTGTTAACAGTTTTCCATGGCCTCCTCACAAATATATTAAATTTTTCGAAAATTAACTACTTTTTCTAGAGATAATTGTGACATATTATGGGATAGCTAATTTAAGTTGTGATCGAATAATGAAATAATTTACAGGGTGTTCCATTTAAAAAAACACAAGTTACGTCTAATCTCGAAAACTGAGGCATGCATAATTTTCTTCTTACCAGCAACGGATTTTACTCAAAAAAGTGCCTTAAGAATGTGTTACTCGATTTTCGATTTGACAATTGGTAATTGAGATATAGAGGGTCATCCAAAAATGCCAATTTTCCAAAAACGTTTGTTTCTCGAAAATCGAGCTCTGGACACCTATATTGGTTTTTGTCTATTTGCCATAGTTTTAGAGAAAACCTCAAATCACATCTAATTTGGTCCACCCTGTACAGCTTGTGACAACTGCAATAATTTAATATAGTGTGGTGGGTTAGAGTAAGTGTGCATATTCTCAATTAAATAGTAATTAATAGTATATAGTCGTTCAGTTTGTGGTAATTTTCCACATTCTTAAAAGATCTTGCCGTCTTTGTCTGCTCTCTGTTACGTTCAATACAGAAATTGTGGTACTGCGGGTGTATAATACCTGAATATTTTTGCAAATAACGTATATTTAGGCGCTGCGATATTTACCACTATAGTCTGTTTTTAAACCAGGAGGACTGAATATAGAAGTCCCATTCACACCATAGAAGTAACCAGAAAATGCACTAGAACGTTTTTGGCGTTTTGAGCAACCAATAATACACCACTGCAGTATATTTGTGTGCATTTTATTACATTATATAATGCATCGACCTCTGTTTGACCTTTATGTATTTGATACACCATCCATACCATTTACACAATATAAAGGCATCGAGTAATTAGCCACTTTTACCTTCAGATTTATACAAAAGGGATTAAAGACTGATATACAGTGTGTCCCAGGATAGATGTAACAAGAGGTGTAATGGACCAACAATTTTGGAATTTTGGAATGGTATTTGGGGATTGAGTCCTGTTTGTTGTAAAACTAAAGTATACCAAAAATGACTTGATTTGGTGTTCTACAGGGTGTTTTATAAGCAAAGTTGTAAAAATCACCACTAATAAAATACCTTTATTTTTCAAAATATGAAAAAATTTCACTAAGAAAAGTTATTTAGAATGCAATTTTATACCTCTATACCAAATTTCAAGAATATAAAATTATTTTTTTAAAACTTCCCATTTTTTCAATAAATTAGTATTTTATTTTGAACCATTCAATTAAAACTGCATAGAAATTATTTTTTGTGAATTAATATTTAAAGTTATGTAGAAGCTAAAAGTAGGCTATGAGAAAAGCAGTGGATACAAATTTATCATTTATTATTGACATATCTGTCAAACGTAGTCAATATTATCCTTAATTCTGTTTCAGATTAAAGAACCAAGCATAAAAAATTAAGTGAAAATGGTACTCACAGTGCGTGAAAAAATTTATATTGTGCAATGCTACGGAATTGGCGGTGAAAAGTCGCTAAGAGAAGTGGTAAGCCAATTTAATTTGAAATTTCCAAACACTGCTTTGTCACGTACTCAGGCTATGAGAATAATTAAAAAATTTCTGGCTACTGGTAGTGTTCTTAACATGAAAAGTAAAATAAAAGCATATGATGAAGACAATGTTGGGGCTATTATAGCTCCTGCCTCTGTTATAGAAAATCCTAGGATGCCACTAAGAGAGAGATCAGCTCTTATTAATATTAGCAAGTCTGAACTCCAAAAAATTTACAAGGCAAAGAAAATTAGGGCATATAAAGCAAATTATAAACATACGCTTGAAGAGGGAGATGACGGCCGTAGGTTGGATTTTTGTTTGACCATTGGAGAAAAAATCATGGAAGAGAGATTTTCTCAGATGAATCCACATTCACAACCAATGGTGTTGTTTCATCTCAGAATTGTCGGTTTTGAGCTTCTGAAAATCCAAATTTTAGAATTCATTGTAGAAGACAATATTATAAAAAAGTGAATGTGTGGTGTGCCGTTTCTTATCACGTTGGAGTTATTGGACCTTATTTCATTGAGGGAAGGTTAAACCAGCACACTTATTTACAGCTTCTTGAAAGATTTTCTAAAGAACATTTAAATATTTTAAGAGATATGCCTTTAGTTCATTTTCAACATGATGGTTGCCCTGGCCTCTCCACAGAAATGGATAATCGGTGGTTGAATTTAAATTTTGGAAAAAATTGGATTGTCAGGAATGGACCGATCAAGGGGCCGGCGAGATCCCCAATATTGGTTTACGCTGAACCACTTCCTAACGATATAGCAGTATTGAAGCAGAGAATTACAAATGCCGTAAACTCCATACCGTTAGATCATATTCGAAACAGTTTTAAGGACTTCAGGCGAAGGATCGAAATGTGTGTGGATGTGGGTGGTAGCTGCGTTGAATAATAAAAAAATTGTAAACATTGTTTTGTATTGGTCAATAATTAATTTGTTTGTGAATTTGTTATATTTTTAACATTTATTACTTGTTATAATTTTTAAACCTCATTAATCTTCTGTTAGTAATTGTTTCTTGTTTTACAATTAGTTCGATTAACATTACATCTCGTATATTCAATTTTTTATTTATCAATAGCCTACTTTTTGAGATGATTAACATTTGCTCCTACACAACTTTAAATATGAATTCAACTCTTAATTCGCAAAAAATGGGAAGTTTCAAAAAAAAAATTTTATATTCCTGAAATTTGGTATATAGGTATAAAATTGCATTCTAAATAACTTTTCTTAGTGGAATTTTTTCATATTTTGAAAAATAAAGGTACTTTATTAGTGGTGATTTTTATAACTTTGCTTATAAAACGCCCTGTAGAACACCAAATCAAGTCATTTTTGGTATACTTTAGTTTTACAACAAGCAGGACTCAATCCCCAAATACCATCCAAAATTCCAAAATGTTTGGTCCATTACACCTCTTTTTACATCTATCCTGGGACACACTGTATAATGTGCAAACGATAAAATAGAAATTAAAACAAAATAATTTTTGACATGAAATTAAAATTTATTATATATACGACTATTGCCCTGTGTAAAACTGGCGAAGGCGGATCCAATCACAGATGTATGATTTAGCGCGGTAAATTTGAAACGGTCCTCCTGGTTTAAAAACAGACTATAATTACCTGTATCCGAGCCTGTATCTTACATTAGTCCAAATAGGTACATATGCAAAATATGAACAAGGAGACGATAATAATTAAGCGTATTTTTTGTTAATTTTGTTTAACTTTCAGAAACTGATTTAAGTAATTTTTATTTCTTTTATATTTTATGGAATTATCACAATTAAATATATATTTGTTTGCGTTTTGCGACTGGTCCAAAACAGCCGAAAGACTTCACTGTAAAGAGTTCTATGGCACGCTTGAACCAATCCCATTACGAGTAAAGACAGAAAAGAGAGAGCCTGTATTTACCAATTCGATGTCAGAAATAGAAACGAAAGATTGTTCTAGTACGGGTGTGAAATCATCCACATCCACATTTTAAAGTAAGACTATAATCGATGAAGTCGTGGATTTAAATAAAAATTTGATTTTCGTTGTAGAGTTTTAATTTCAACGTGGTGTCATTATGTAAGATCATGATTCAGAGAAACGTACTTAATTTATTTAGGAGCCCGTCTAGTAGAGTAGGGTGGGATAGGGTTGAAATAATCTAAAAATTATTACTTATTTTATCATCAGCTATATAAAAATTAATTATTTTAGCAACACTTGTTGTCGAGCTATAATTTTAATGAAGTTTCGTTAACAATAAAGAAATACATCTGTCCAATGCATTGAAATCATTTTCCAGCCCGTCTTGGAGGGTTAGAGGGGGTGAAATTATTTAAAAATTACTAATTTTAGCAACAGTTGCTGTCGAGCTATAATTTTAGTGAGGTTTCGTTAAGAGTAAAGAAATATATCAGATCAATGCATTAAAACCATTTTCCAGCCCGTCTAGGGGGGTGAGCGGGGGTTGAAATACTTTAAAAAATTACTAATTTCAGCAACTGTTGCTGTCGAGCTTTAATTTTAACGTGGTATTGTTAACAATAAAGAAATACATCTGACGAATGCATTGAAATCATTTTCCAGCCCGTCTTGGAGGGTTAGAGGGGGTGAAATTATTTAAAAATTACTAATTTTAGCAACAGTTGCTGTCGAGCTATAATTTTAGTGAGGTTTCGTTAAGAGTAAAGAAATATATCAGATCAATGCATTGAAACCATTTTCCAGCCCGTCTAGGGGGGTGAGTGGGGGTTGAAATACTTTAAAAAATTACTAATTTCAGCAACTGTTGCTGTCGAGCTTTAATTTTAACGTGGTATTGTTAACAATAAAGAAATACATCTGACGAATGCATTGAAATCATTTTCCTGCCCGTCTTGGAGGGTTAGAGGGGGTGAAATTATTTAAAAATTACTAATTTTACAACAGTTGTTGTCGAGCTATAATTTTAGTGTGGATTCGTTAAGAATAAAGAAATATATCAGACCAATGCATTGAAACCATTTTCCAGCCCGTCTAGGGGGATGAGCGGGGGTTGAAATACTTTAAAAAATTACTAATTTCAGCAACTGTTGCTGTCGAGCTTTAATTTTAACGTGGTATTGTTAAGAATAGAGAAATACATCTGGCCAATGCATTGAAATCATTTTCCAGCCCGTCTAGGGGGTGAGATGGGGTGAAATTCTTTAAAAATTACTAATTTTAGCAACAGTTGCTGTCGAGCTATAATTTTAGTGAGGTTTCATTAAGAGTAAAGAAATATATCAGACCAATGCATTGAAACCATTTTCCAGCCCGTCTACGGGGGTGAGCGGGGGTTGAAATACTTTAAAAAATTACTAATTTCAGCAACTGTTGCTGTCGAGCTTTAACTTTAACGTGGTATTGTTAAGAATAGAGAAATACATCTGGCCAATGTATTGAAACCATTTTCCAGCCCGTCTAGGGTGGTGAGCGGGGGTCGAAATACTTTAAAAAATTACTTATTTTCGCAACTGTTGATGTCGAGCTTCAATTTGAACGTGGTATTGTTAACAATAAAGAAATACATTTGATGAATGCATTGAAACCATTTTCCAGCCCGTCTAGGGGGAGTGAGCGGGGGTTGAAATATGCATTAAAAAATTACTTATTTTCGCAACTGTTGATGTCGAGCTTCAAATTTGACGTGGTATTATTAAGATTGGCGAAATACATCTGGCCAATGCATTGAAACCATTTTCCAGCCCGTCTAGGGTGGTGAGCGGGGGTCGAAATCCTTTAAAAAATTACTTATTTTCGCTACTGTTGATGTCGAGCTTCAATTTGAACGTGGTATTGTTAAGAATAAAGAAATACATCTGACGAATGCATTGAAACCATTTTCCAGCCCGTCTAGGGGGGTGAGCGGGGGTTGAACTACATTAAAAAATTACTTATTTTCGCAACTGTTGATGTCGAGCTTCAAATATGACGTGGTATTATTAATATTGGCGAAATACATCTAACCAATGCATTGAAACCATTTTCCAGCCAGTCTAGGGGGTGAGCGGGGGTTGAAATACTTTAAAAAATTACTTATTTTAGCAACTGTTGCTGTCGAGCTTTAATTTTAACGTCGTATTGTTAAGAATAGAGAAATACATCTGGCCAATGCATTGAAATCATTTTCCAGCCCGTCTAGGGGGTGAGATGGGGTGAAAATCTTTAAAAATTACTAATTTTAGCAGCAGTTGCTGTCGAGCTACAATTTTAGTGAGGTTTCGTTAAGAATAAAGAAATATATCAGACCAATGCATTGAAACCATTTTCCAGCCCGTCTAGGGGGTGAGCGGAGGATGAAATACTTTAAAAAATTATTTATTTCAGCAACTGCTGCTGTCGAGCTTTAATTTTGACGAGGTATTGTTAAGAATAGAGAAATACATCTGGCCAATGCATTGAAACCATTTTCCAGCCCGTCTAAGGGGGTGAGCGGGGGTCGAAATACTTTAAAAAATTACTTATTTTCGCAACTGTTGATGTCGAGCTTCGCTTTTGACGTGGTATTGTTAAGAATGGTGAAATACATCTGGCCAATGCATTGAAACCATTTTCCAGCCCGTCTAGGGGGGTGAGCGGGGGTTGAAATACTTTAAAAAATTACTTATTTTAGCAACTGTTGCTGTCGAGCTTTAATTTTAACGTGGTATCGTTAAGAATAGAGAAATACATCTGGCCAATGCATTGAAATCATTTTCCAGCCCGTCTAGGGGGTGAGATGGGGTGAAAATCCTTAAAAATTACTAATTTTAGCAACAGTTGCTGTCGAGCTATAATTTTAGTGAAGTTTCGTTAAGAATAAAGAAATATATCAGACCAATGCATTGAAACCATTTTCCAGCCCGTTTAGGGGGGGTGAGCGGGGGTTGAAATACTTTAAAAAATTACTTATTTCAGCAACTGTTGATGTCGAGCTTCAATGTTGACGTGGTATTATTAATGGCGAAATACATCTGGTCAATGCATTTAAACCATTTTCCAGCCCGTCTAGGGGGATGAGCGGGGGTTGAAATACTTTAAAAAATTACTAATTTCAGCAACTGTTGCTGTCGAGCTTTAATTTTAACGTGGTATTGTTAAGAATAGAGAAATACATCTGGCCAATGCATTGAAATCATTTTCCAGCCCGTCTAGGGGGTGAGATGGGGTGAAATTCTTTAAAAATTACTAATTTTAGCAACAGTTGCTGTCGAGCTATAATTTTAGTGAGGTTTCGTTAAGAATAAAGAAATATATCAGACCAATGCATTGAAACCATTTTCCAGCCCGTCTAGGGGGGTGAGCGGGGGATGAAATACTTTAAAAAATTACTTATTTCAGCAACTGCTGCTGTCGAGCTTTAATTTTGACGAGGTATTGTTAAGAATAGAGAAATACATCTGGCCAATGCATTGAAATCATTTTCCAGCCCGTCTAGGGGGTGAGATGGGGTGAAATTCTTTGAAAATTACTAATTTTAGCAACAGTTGCTGTCGAGCTATAATTTTAGTGAGGTTTCGTTAAGAATAAAGAAATATATCAGACCAATGCATTGAAACCATTTTCCAGCCCGTCTAGGGGGGTGAGCGGGGGATGAAATACTTTAAAAAATTACTTATTTCAGCAACTGCTGCTGTCGAGCTTTAATTTTGACGAGGTATTGTTAAGAATAGAGAAATACATCTGGCCAATGCATTGAAATCATTTTCCAGCCCGTCTAGGGGGTGAGATGGGGTGAAATTCTTTGAAAATTACTAATTTTAGCAACAGTTGCTGTCGAGCTATAATTTTAGTGAGGTTTCGTTAAGAGTAAAGAAATATATCAGACCAATGTATTGAAACCATTTTCCAGCCCGTCTACGGGGGTGAGCGGGGGTTGAAATACTTTAAAAAATTACTAATTTCAGCAACTGTTGCTGTCGAGCTTTAATTTTAACGTGGTATTGTTAAGAATAGAGAAATACATCTGGCCAATGCATTGAAATCATTTTCCAGCCCGTCTAGGGGGTGAGATGGGGTGAAATTCTTTAAAAATTACTAATTTTAGCAACAGTTGCTGTCGAGCTATAATTTTAGTGAGGTTTCGTTAAGAATAAAGAAATATATCAGACCAATGCATTGAAACCATTTTCCAGCCCGTCTAGGGGGGTGAGCGGGGGTCGAAATACTTTAAAAAATTACTTATTTTCGCAACTGTTGATGTCGAGCTTCGCTTTTGACGTGGTATTGTTAAGAATGGTGAAATACATCTGGCCAATGCATTGAAACCATTTTCCAGCCCGTCTAAGGGGGTGAGCGGGGGTCGAAATACTTTAAAAAATTACTTATTTTCGCAACTGTTGATGTCGAGCTTCGCTTTTGACGTGGTATTGTTAAGAATGGTGAAATACATCTGGCCAATGCATTGAAACCATTTTCCAGCCCGTCTAAGAGGGTGAGCGGGGGTCGAAATACTTTAAAAAATTACTTATTTTCGCAACTGTTGATGTCGAGCTTTAATTTTAACGTGGTATTGTTAAGAATAGAGAAATACATCTGGCCAATGCATTGAAATCATTTTCCAGCCCGTCTAGGGGGTGAGATGGGGTGAAATTCTTTAAAAATTACTAATTTTAGCAACAGTTGCTGTCGAGCTATAATTTTAGTGAGGTTTCGTTAAGAATAAAGAAATATATCAGACCAATGCATTGAAACCATTTTCCAGCCCGTCTAGGGGGGTGAGCGGGGGTCGAAATACTTTAAAAAATTACTTATTTTCGCAACTGTTGATGTCGAGCTTCGCTTTTGACGTGGTATTGTTAAGAATGGTGAAATACATCTGGCCAAGCATTGAAACCATTTTACAGCCCGTCTAAGAGGGTGAGCGGGGGTCGAAATACTTTAAAAAATTACTTATTTTCGCAACTGTTGATGTCGAGCTTTAATTTTAACGTGGTATTGTTAAGAATAGAGAAATACATTTGGCCAATGCATTGAAACCATTTTCCAGCCCGTCTAGGCGGGTGAGCGGGGGTTGAAATACTTTAAAAAGTTACTTATTTTAGCAACTGTTATTGTCGAATTTTAATATTCACGTGGTTTTATTTAGAATAGAGAAATAATACATCTGGCCAGTGCATTGAAATCATTTTCCGGCCCGTCTAGGAGAGGGAGATGGGGCTGAAATATTCTAAAAGTTAACTATTTTATCGACAGTTCTTCTCGAGTTTTAATTTTAACGTGGCTTAATTAAGAGTAAAGAAATGCATCAGAAAAATATATTGAAGTTATTTTCGGCCCGTCTAGGAGGGTGAGCGGAGGTTGAAATAATTTAAAAATCAAGTATTTTATCAACAGCTATACTCAACTTTACGTGGTTTTGCAATGAAGTTAGTTCCAGCCCATCTAGGAGGGTGAGCGATTGTTGAAATTATTTAAAAATCGCATGGATGTGCAACTCTTATTGCCGTGCTTTATTTTAACTTTGTTTTCTTGAATGAAGAAATTCATTAGATCAGTGCAATAAAATTATTTATCAGCCCATTTAAGAGGGGGTGAAATGATTTAAATATCGATTGCTTTAGCAACAGCTATTGGCAAGCTTGAATTTTAACGTGGTTTCCTTAAGAATAAAAAAATGCATCAGAAAAATGTATTAAATTAATTTTTCAGCCTGTCTATGAGGATGAGATGGGGATAAATTATTTAAAAAAAAATTAAATGTAAAAAAAACTTTTTTAAAAACAAGCTTTTATTATTGTTTAGGTGCACTAAAACGAAAAAAAAAAGTTATGTTGAATTAATTGTCTTAGAAGCTTGTCGCGCACGAGAAGTTTATACAGGCATACAATTTGTTTGACAAAGATTGTAAGTATTTTTTTCTATTCTCGCGACAAGCTTTTAATACAATTAATTCAACATAACTTATTTTTTTCGTTTTAATGCACCTAAATAATAAAAGCTTGTTTTTAAAAATTTTTTTTCATTTAATTTAATTTTTAAATTTTTAGTTACGTCTTAATTATTATATATTTATTGTTTCGTCCTTGCTTAAAATAATACCAGATCCTTCGTCATTTCTTAGAATACAACGCCTGAGTGAATACATTATGATGCGATCAAATTATAGGATTAAAACTAAAAAATACACTTTTTGGCATCATATTATTGTATGGTCATCATACATACAAAGCAAGTTAATTAAAAAAAAAAAACTTTTTAAAAACAAGCTTTTAATAGCGTTAATTAGTTAATGGTACTCCTCACTCAGCAGTGTAACCGTCCGCCATATTGAATTTAGTGTGACGTTATTTTATTTTTCGTATTCTTCTCAGCAGACCCTTCCATTTGATACCCATATCATGGGGGTGCATAAAAAATAACTGGTCCGCCATCTTTGGGAGTCCGCCATATTGGATTTAGAATGACATCACTTAACTAACCATGCATTGTCATCCAAATTAAACGTGTATGCAAAATTTCAGCTCAATCGGTTGAGGATAACTGTTTTAAAATTCAGTTGCAAGATTTGACCTAAACAAACAAACATACAAACATTGCAAGTTAAATAAAAGCTTGTAATAAAAGCTAGTATTAGTTGCCGAGTTCGTGTATTGACGCAGTTAGTTCTATTCTAAATAACGATACTTCAGAGTCGGCGTTCCAGACAAAAACACTATCTTCGAAAACAGATAAACAATTTGTCGGAATTTTTTCTTAATTTCTTATAACTATTACTAATTTTAAATAACAAATATGTAAAGATTTATTTAAATACTGAGAAGCAAAACATGAAAAAATTATTTAACGGCACCCTGTAAATAACAGTTTGTCATATATAGTGTGTTTCACTTGAAATGGTAATAGTTTAGGTGCCCGCGTACATAAATGCAATTTATACATATCCCTGTATAACTTATTGTACAGCATAATTGCGCCTAGTCTATCATTTTTTTCCTCTGCGAAAATTTTCGTGGCGTTCCTTCTCGGCATGAAAAAGACGATTTCCACGCGTCGGACTGGAGAATCGGCGAATATATTTTGTCGGACAATTTGAGAATTGGATTCTATATTTGTATTCTATATATTTCTACAAACTGTCCGACAAAAATTTTGGAACGTTAAGGGTGTCTACCACCTAAACATAACATAACATAACTTTAAAACATTTATTGATAACTAGCTGATTTTTTCAAAATTGCTTAATAAAAATATGTAGAATCCAATTTTCGAATTGTCGAACCAAATATATTTGCCGATTTTCCAGTCCGACGTGTGGAAATCGTCTTTTTCATGCCGAGGAGGAACGCCGCGTTTACCAAAATTTTCGCAGAGGAAAAAAGTGATAGACTAGGCGCAATTATGCTATACAAGAAGTTATACAAGGATATATAAGAGGTTTATACAGTACGGTGTACGTCACTTATTATCGATTTTTTAATATTTTCTGTAATTTCTGCGAGGAACTGGTCATTTCATCTAATACTGGTACTAATGAAGTATCCATGTATTAAATTCAATCTAAATCGTTGGTCGTTTCAGTGTTTCAAAAAAAAAATATTTAATTCTTTAAACCCGACTCCCTACAGCCTCCCTCCCTCCATTTTCTATGGTGCAATAAGTCATGCTGTATCAAACTGGTACTGTTCATGAACTGAACTAGCTCAGTTCGAGCAACGAGGAGCAGCAATAGGCAGCTTTCAGCTAGAACCTGAAGATGGCAGATGGGATTCTGCCGAAACGTCGTTTAGACAACTGTGGTTCCAGGAGGAGCCTATCAACTACGCGGGAAAACACCCCGGAAGTACACCAACACTTCGTATATAATATATTCCACTTTTTTACCAACTTTCAGTGGTCTGCTCACTTCGCATTTGAGTTGGGATTCATTTTGCTATTTCAGAATTAGGTGTAACCGCTCTAAACAAGTATGCAAAACTTGATCAAAACCGATTTTTAGTGGTTTGGAAGTTTGGACTATGTGGGTGCGACAACGAGAAATTAATTTTTAAAACCACTTTGTAGGGTTGGAGAACTACGTATAAATCCATCAAAAATTTAAAATTGAATGTATGCATGATCGCAATAATTTTCCTACGTAATCCGGAAAGTATAAAAACTATAAAACATACCCGAGATAGTAAAAAATTTTTGTAATAAATATTTAATTTTTGAAATATCTTCAAAAATGTTTCTGTTTCTTATTGGGATGCTCTGCCACATGTATTTTCTTCTAAACAATGTCGCGAAATCTACAAAATAATACAATTAACCAGTATTTAAATGTTTGCTTTTTGTTTAAAATACCTATATATTTCTCTTTCATAAAACCGCTGCCCAAAGAATCACTATTTCCACACCCAGATTATTTATCCAAGTCTCTTACAACGAAAAAACTGTTGATACCATATTTGCAGTCCACTAGGTGGAAATAATTGTTCACAGAACTTTAATAATATATTAAAAAAATGTTATGCCTTCTGGGTCTTGTAGATGCACTAAATCGCAATTTAATCTTTTTACCCCCTTTAATAATGAAGTGAGGGTGGCCGACGCCAAAAAAATGTTGAGACCTTGGCTTCTCGTACATACACTAAATTTCAACTTTATGGACTCTTACTTGCTTACTTTACTTATTTACCTCCAGTACCTCCATTTACCTTCCAACCTTTCAACGAAATAGTATCAAAATATAATCTAGTTCCAGATCTCGTTAAAATACATATGTGTGTTATTTTCCCGAAGGAACTTTCGAAGATTGGCTGAGCGAGGGCAAGAAGGCGGCAAAATCCATGAGGATATATCAACCGCTACTGATATGAAGAAAATTTTGCAGGAACACGAAAATCAGCGGAAATATTATCCAGAAGAAGCGTTAGCTTTATTTTTCGAATGTAAACTAAACATTCTTATAATTTATTAAGAAACAGTGCACTTGGGGCATGTCACAATATGTATTCCCCCTACAGAATTTTCAGAAAGCACAAAGGGCTTGCAATCCTTGCAATGTTTTGAATGATTTGAAATTAAGTTATGTTAGAAAATTAAAACATTGGCAAGAAATTTTTTGAAACTTTTTTACATACTTTTAAACTGTATTTATTTTTCAATCCTCTGAAATCCAACCCCTCATTGCTTGGATTTTTTTTTATTTTCAGCGAATTCATGGATCTAATATTATCATGTGCACAAAGTTTCAGAATTTTAAAATAATATTTATCTTTCAACCCCCTCAAAAACGACCCCCCTACTATTTATAATTTTTTAACTATTTTTGATATATTCACAGACATCATATTATTATATTCACAGAGTTTCGAGACTTTAGAAGCAAATTTATTTTTCAACCCCTCAATAACCACCCCCTTAATCCTTAAAATTTTTTCACGATTTTTCCTGTCTTCTAACAACTATTTTAAGGTCATTTAGAAGTTTCTAGAATTTTGTCCACCTAGAAGTTGCAAATGGCCCACTGTGAGACGGGCTGGAAAATGATTTCAATGCATTGGCCAGATGTATTTCTCTATACTTAACAATACCACGTCAAAATTGAAGCTCGACATCAACAGTTGCGAAAATAAGTAATTTTTTAATGTATTTCAACCCCCGCTCACCCCCCTAGACGGGCTGGAAAATGGTTTCAATGCATTGGTCAGATGTATTTCTTTATTCTTAACAATACCACGTTCAAATTGAAGCTCGACATCAACAGTTGCGAAAATAAGTAATTTTTTAAAGAAATTCGACCCTCGCTCACCCCCTTAAACGGGCTGGAAAATGGTTTCAATGCATTGGTCAGATGTATTTCTTTGTTCTTAACAATACCACGTTCAAATTGAAGCTCGACATCAACAGTTGCGAAAATAAGTAATTTTTTAAAGTATTTCGACCCCCGCTCACCACCCTAGACGGGCTGGAAAATGGTTTCAATACATTGGCCAGATGTATTTCTCTATTCTTAACAATACCACGTTAAAATTAAAGCTCGACAGTAACAGTTGCTGAAATTAGTAATTTTTTAAAGTATTTCAACCCCCGCTCACCCCCGTAGACGGGCTGGAAAATGATTTCAATGTATTAGTCTGATATATTTCTTTACTCTTAACGAAACCTCACTAAAATTATAGCTCGAGAGCAACTGTTGCTAAAATTAGTAATTTTTAAAGAATTTCACCCCATCTCACCCCCTAGACGGGCTGGAAAATGATTTCAATGCATTGGCCAGATGTATTTCTCTATTCTTAACAATACCGCGTTAAAATTAAAGCTCGACATCAACAGTTGCTGAAATAAGTAATTTTTTAAAGTATTTCAACCTCCGCTCACCCCCCTAGACGGGCTGGAAAATGGTTTCAATGCATTGGTCTGATATATTTCTTTACTCTTAACGAAACCTCACTAAAATTATAGCTCGACAGCAACTGTTGCTAAAATTAGTAATTTTTAAAGAATTTCACCCCATCTCACCCCCTAGACGGGCTGGAAAATGATTTCAATGCATTGGCCAGATGTATTTCTCTATTCTTAACAATACCGCGTTAAAATTAAAGCTCGACATCAACAGTTGCTGAAATAAGTAATTTTTTAAAGTATTTCAACCCCCGCTCACCCCCCTAGACGGGCTGGAAAATGGTTTCAATGCATTGGTCTGATATATTTCTTTACTCTTAACGAAACCTCACTAAAATTATAGCTCGACAGCAACTGTTGCTAAAATTAGTAATTTTTAAAGAATTTCACCCCATCTCACCCCCTAGACGGGCTGGAAAATGATTTCAATGCATTGGCCAGATGTATTTTTCTATTCTTAACAATACCCCGTTAACATTAAACCTCGACAGCAACAGTTGCTGAAATTAGTAATTTTTTAAAGTATTTCAACCCCCGCTCACCCCCGTAGACGGGCTGGAAAATGGTTTCAATGCATTAGTCTGATATATTTCTTTACTCTTAACGAAACCTCACTAAAATTATAGCTCGACAGCAACTGTTGCTAAAATTAGTAATTTTTAAAGAATTTCACCCCATCTCACCCCCTAGACGGGCTGGAAAATGATTTCAATGCTTTGGCCAGATATATTTCTCTATTCTTAACAATACCGCGTTAAAATTAAAGCTCGACATCAACAGTTGCTGAAATAGGTAATTTTTTAAAGTATTTCAACCCTCGCTCACCCCCCTAGACGGGCTGGAAAATGGTTTCAATGCATTGATCTGATATATTTCTTTACTCTTAACGAAACCTCACTAAAATTATAGCTCGACAGCAACTGTTGCTAAAATTAGTAATTTTTAAAGAATTTCACCCCATCTCACCCCCTAGACGGGCTGGAAAATGATTTCAATGCATTGGCCAGATGTATTTCTCTATTCTTAACAATACCACGTTAACATTAAACCTCGACAGCAACAGTTGCTGAAATTAGTAATTTTTTAAAGTATTTCAACCCCCGCTCACCCCCGTAGACGGGCTGGAAAATGGTTTCAATGCATTAGTCTGATATATTTCTTTACTCTTAACGAAACCTCACTAAAATTATAGCTCGACAGCAACTGTTGCTAAAATTAGTAATTTTTAAAGAATTTCACCCCATCTCACCCCCTAGACGGGCTGGAAAATGATTTCAATGTTTTGGCCAGATATATTTCTCTATTCTTAACAATACCGCGTTAAAATTAAAGCTCGACATCAACAGTTGCTGAAATAAATAATTTTTTAAAGTATTTCAACCCCCGCTCACCCCCCTAGACGGGCTGGAAAATGGTTTCAATGCATTGGTCTGATATATTTCTTTACTCTTAACGAAACCTCACTAAAATTATAGCTCTACAGCAACTGTTGCTAAAATTAGTAATTTTTAAAGAATTTCACCCCATCTCACCCCCTAGACGGGCTGGAAAATGATTTCAATGCATTGGCCAGATGTATTTCTCTATTCTTAACAATACCACGTTAACATTAAACCTCGACAGCAACAGTTGCTGAAATTAGTAATTTTTTAAAGTATTTCAACCCCCGCTCACCCCCGTAGACGGGCTGGAAAATGGTTTCAATGCATTAGTCTGATATATTTCTTTACTCTTAACGAAACCTCACTAAAATTATAGCTCGACAGCAACTGTTGCTAAAATTAGTAATTTTTAAAGAATTTCACCCCATCTCACCCCCTAGACGGGCTGGAAAATGATTTCAATGCTTTGGCCAGATATATTTCTCTATTCTTAACAATACCGCGTTAAAATTAAAGCTCGACATCAACAGTTGCTGAAATAAATAATTTTTTAAAGTATTTCAACCCCCGCTCACCCCCGTAGACGGGCTGGAAAATGGTTTCAATGCATTAGTCTGATATATTTCTTTACTCTTAACGAAACCTCACTAAAATTATAGCTCGACAGCAACTGTTGCTAAAATTAGTAATTTTTAAAGAATTTCACCCCATCTCACCCCCTAGACGGGCTGGAAAATGATTTCAATGCTTTGGCCAGATATATTTCTCTATTCTTAACAATACCGCGTTAAAATTAAAGCTCGACATCAACAGTTGCTGAAATAAGTAATTTTTTAATGTATTTCAACCCCCGCTCACCCCCCTAGACGGGCTGGAAAATGGTTTCAATGCATTGGTCTGATATATTTCTTTATTCTTAACGAAACCTCACTAAAATTATAGCTCGACAACAACTGTTGTAAAATTAGTAATTTTTAAATAATTTCACCCCTCTAACCCTCCAAGACGGGCTGGAAAATGATTTCAATGCATTGGACAGATGTATTTCTTTATTCTTAACGAAACTTCATTAAAATTATAGCTCGACAACAAGTGTTGCTAAAATAATTAATTTTTATATAACTGATGATAAAATAAGCAATAATTTTTAAATTATTTCAACCCTATCCCACCCTACTCTACTAGACGGGCTCCTAAATAAATTCAGTACGTTTCTCTGATTCATGATCTTACATAATGACACCACGTTGAAATTAAAACTCTACAACGAAAATCAAATTATTATTTAAATCCACGACTTCATCGATTATAGTCCTACTTTAAAATGTGGATGTGGATGATTTCACACCCGTTGTTCTAGTACCGTCATCTGGTAACGCCGCATTAGATTAAATATGTATTCCAATGATTTTTTCAAGATTTAGATATACTTAATTCTTATTTTTAATTTATGAAGTTTAATATTCGAGTTAAGGTTTGCTTGTTTAAGCAGAGAAGTGCAACGAATTATAATGAATAGTGCATAGTTTTGATATTTTAAATTATTAACGTGTTCTTATTTTGTGATGGATTACCTTCAGTTTATTTGTTTCCAGAGCGAGTGTGTTTAACTTGTACACAAGTAATAATTTATTTACCTGCTTGGTAGGTAACTGTTCCTTCAAATAATTGTATAAATAAAGATAATTATTGTTGTTGTTCGTTCACATATTCTGTCGTTAATTTATCTTACCAAAAAGCACTCGAGCTTTTATTTTATGGATAAACGAGTGGATAAATTTCATTTTAACTCAAAACTTTGCCAATCAGTAATTTTGCTTGAAAAACTGACATTTGACAAAATCGCTCGACCTCCCGTCTCCCGATTTTTTCATGTCAGTTTTTCTTATAAAATCACTGGTTGGCAAAATTATTTCGTTACAAAAAGAAATTTATCCGATTTATGTGATTTTACTGTTGATACATTTTTCGTACTGATACTGTCAACAGCCGATCAAGGTTAGTTTACTACTAATAATGCCATTTGATTGGTGCAATATTGTCAAATAACGGGCTTTTATTGGCTATAATGAGTGAAATAATCGCGTTTTTCAGCTTTTTTTACGAAAACACTATATATGAGAGACACGAGGAGAGACAACTGAATAATTCCTTTCACGTTACATCATTACATTTTACAGTTTTGAAATTCATGATTATAAATTGTAATAAATATGTGTATTTTTAACAGTATATTACCTAACTTTCACTAAACAATAATGGTGAGGATCTAAAAAAAGGAAGCATTGTCAAATATAAAATTATGTCATACTTACCTATTTAAGCTAGTCACGAATAAAAGTTAGCAATCGGACGATTGCAAATAGCAATTTAATTAATATTTTAGAAAGGTGTGTTGCTGCGATTAGGTAAATATCACGTATACATAATATTTTAATTTTTAAATGAAGAATTAGTTTGAAGTTTAAATAGTTTTTGGAAATTTGTCTGAAGATGGTGTAAAAATATTTCCGAAACGTTGGACGATTTAGGCAATATACTTTCCTGTTTGCGATGCTGAGTAGTTTCACATTTAATTATTCTTACCTAGCGCATATAAAAACAACAACTTATTATTGTGTTTGATTTCAGGAATTTGCCAAATAAGAGCAAAAATGTAAGTTACTAACTACTAGTCCAGTCAATGAAAGAGTTGTAGAGAACATTTTGGAGGGGAGAATTTTTCTCTTCAGGAGTGTATTGGGGGTAGTCAGGAGGTAAACATACTGAAAGTCCCCGCCCCTAGCCCCGGCGCTTCAGTAGGAGAGGGGGGTGGAAAGGTTCCTTTTTTCGATTCTTCGCTTATAACTCGGAAACGATGTGTCGTACGAAAAAAGGTAATCTATGCAAAATTAACCGTAATTAAATTTCCCACAAGAATTTCTATATTCATTTTCTTCCTATGTGTTATATTTTACAAGATATTCGCCAGCGAAAATCGATAATTAATAAAAGAAAAATCAATTGTGTACTTGAATATTTCTATCAAAGCGGTTTACCGTGGTCTGCTAGTAAATCACAGTCACAAAACAATCTCTATTTTACAACACTCGACGTATTTACTAACGTAATATTTTGTCGAAATCTAGACATTTCCTTAAATATACAGTGTGACTCACTAAAATGAAGATAACCTTATAACTTTTTCATTTTGTTTCCGATTTGAATCAAATTTTACTCAAGTATAGAACAAATTAGGATCTACTTATGACCACAAAATCATTCACCTGCTATAAAGGCAAAGCTACCTGCGGTATCAAAATATGAGGAAAAAGATTAAAAATCATATTGATTTGTAATCTTGCGAACGATGAATTTTACGTAGCCACCACAAATTGCGGAAATTGAGGACCCCCTTTGCCAGATGAGCTTATGTATGAGATATCCCCCATCAATAATAAAATCAAATTTTGGTGTATTTACGTTTGTGGCGCCGATTGGATGCATTTTTTACAATTTGTAACATTCAAAATGTTTTGTTTTTTTTTTTCAGCATATTTTGGTACCGCAGGTGGCTTTGCCTTTATAGCAGGTGAATGATTTTTTGCTCATAAGTGGATGCTAATTTGTTCTATACTTGAGTAAAATTTGATTCAAATCGGAAACAGAATGAAAAAGTTATAAGGGTATCTTCATTTTAAGTGAGTCATACTGTATATTTAAGGAAATGTATAGATTTCGACAAAATATTAAGTTAGTAAATACGTCCAGTGTTGTAAAATAAAGATTGTTTAGTGACTGTAATTTATTAGCAGACAACGGTAAACCGCTTTGATAGAAATATACAAGGTACATAATTGATTTTTTTTTTTAATTATCGATTTTCGCTGGCGAACATCTCGTAAACTTTAACACATAGGAAGAAAATGACATTCTTGTGGAAAATTTAATTACGTTTAATTTTGTATAGATTACTTTTTCCCATACGACGCATCGTTTCCGAGTTATAAGCGAAGAATCGAAAAAAGTAACCTTCTAAATTCTGAGGAAGTTGACAAAATATGTTTTTAAAATAAATACTTAAAACAACTTATGTACCTGTCAGTTAATCATTAGCGTGTCATTTTGGTCATTGGCGTGGATATGAATTTTTGAAAAATTCAAAAATAAAATGTTGAATTTTGCAAATCATCACATCCTACTCTACGACCTTACGACCTATAAGTTATATATACGAGGGGACAACCGCTGGCGAAATTTTGTACACCTAATACCTATTCTAGAAAAATACCCTTTATTTCCCCTTTAATTCCTTGTAATTCCCGTAATTCCTCAAATACCTTTATTTCCTCCTAATACCTTAATATTTTCTAGATTATCTCGGGAACGGTGCACTTTTTAATAAAAATACCTATATACAAAATTATTCCTTATAAAATTCGCTATAAAAAACGTCTCTACACTTTTTTCCTAAAATTAATAGTACCGTGGGAAATAAGGCGCACACATAAGGGTTGGTTCCGGTCAACACAATAAATTGTAATCTTTACTATAATCTACTTTAAAGTTCAATACTTAACGCTAAAGCAGTAGGTACTAAAGTCCGCCTAAAATTATAATAAATGTACCACTTCCACCCCTCTCACCCCTATAAAATAACGCGATTTTTGATGAAGCGAGAATATTGTATACCGGGTGGCTCAACCGATAGGGACACTGTTGTAACTTTTGAATGGGCGAATGGATTTTTTTCAAATTTGGTGTAGTGATATGGGATATAATTTCCAATTATATAATGTAAAGAACCGAAATGGCCGACTTCCGGTTTCGATTTTACCCGAAAGTGGGTTTAAAATACCCGCTTTTTGCGTAAAATCCCGCACATTGGCAGCCCTAAACAGTAACAGCGTTTACAGCAAGCACTAAAATAATGCAGTGACCTTGGGTCGTCTGAGATGCAGTGGGAGAAATTGAAATTTTTTACATTGTGGTGGGGTATAGATATTTATACTTTTCTCGCGTAAAGACAGCTTTGGAAATAGCCATACGGATATTCAGCGAATTATATGACTTGCGCTGATTACATTTGCGTCTCATTTACCAAAGTGCTATTAATTTTAGGAAAAAAGTTTATAAGGAATAATTCTGTATATAGGTTTTTTTATGGAAAAATGCACAGTTCCAGAAATAATCTAGAAAACCTCAAAATGGAGGTGGACACGACGTCCTCTGGGGAATGAAGCACACAATTTTTGAAACTTTATGAATTTTGTCCGATATATTACAATTTCAACTGTTATATTACTGAAGTATTACAAGACATCGTGCAAAGTTTTAATAATGAAAGAGCTAGTCATGGAGAAATTGTAGACGTAGGAGAGCGATTTGTTCTAGCTTTATACAACTCTACCTCCGCAGAAAAAGTCTAGATGTATACAGACTTTTAACAAACTTGTTGGTAAAGTGAACAATACTGTAATATTATCAAAACTACCAACAACTTCTGCTGCTGCTCGGCAACACTCATATCGCGTTTTTTACCAAATTCAAACATGGAAAAAAGTTGCGCTAGAAGCTACTGATTGGGGATGGAAAAAAGTTGGCGGTATATTAAAACCCGAACTATGACAATAAAAGAACCGGCTCCCGAATCTGTTTTAACACTAATTTCTTGTTCATGCAAATTAGGGTGCGAAAACAGGTGCAGTTGCAGAAGAGCAGGCTTACGTTGCTCCACAATGTGTTACCATTACCACGGACAAGCATGCATGAATGTCGAATCTATGGAAGACGATGAAGATTAATTAACGTAGGTAACCTTTTGATAATTAGTGGATTCGGCCTACAGGGGACACCACACGCCAAGTACTTTACCTCTAGGGTGGCGTGGAAACAAGTACAATATACAATATTCTCGCTTCTTTAAAAATCGCGTTATTTTATAGAGCTGAGAGGGTGGAAGTGGTACATTTATTATAATTTTAGGTGGAGTTTAGTAGCTACTGCTGTAGCGTTAAGCATTGAACTTTAAAGTAGATTATAGTAAAGATTACAATTTATTATGTTGACCGGAACCAACCCTTATGTGTGCGCCTTATTTCCCACGGTACTATTAATTTTAGGAAAAAAGTGTAGAGACGTTTTTTATAGAGAATTTTATAAGGAATATTTGATCAAAAAGTGCACCGTTCCCGAGATAATCTAGAAAACCTCAAAATGGGGGTGGAAACGACATCCTAGGGGATGAAGCACACTATTTAGGGGTGGGAACTTTTCGGTTTAGTAATTCTTATGCTATCCTCAACATTTCTACCAATTTTCAAAACTTTATGAATTTTGTCCGATATAAATCGTTATATTACTGAACTAGAAGTCCATAGTATCATCGGTAGTTTAATTAAATTAAATATTTTTTCTTTACCAGATATTTTTAGCGCTAATCTCGGTGCTAATGTTTTTGCAACACTGACGTCCTTTCTATAAGAATTTGTATGTAATTCTTCAAATTAAACATTCCATTTCAATGTTTTTACGCTCTAATTCCCTCCTAATACCTTTTATTTCCTCTTAATTCCCTTCTAATACCTCGTAATAATATTTATTTCCTCCAAATTTCCCTGTAATTCCCTTAATACCTAATAATTCCTTTCGAAATACCTTCAATTCCTTCCTAATTCACGTACTTGAAGTTTCGAACGTTCACTTGAACGAATTTCATATGGAAAAGAAAAATTTTAATAAAAACTGCACTTCGATTTAGGTCTAAAAACCGCTGCCCAAGGAATCACTACTTCCACATCCAGATTCTCTATCCAAGTCAGTCACAACGAAAAAACTTTGTATGTGAAAATAATTGTTTATGGAACTTTAATAATATAATATTTGAAATCCTCTACACCAAAAACCCATAAAACGATACCCCACATCGGTAGTGGGGTGGGGGTAGTGATGGGGTGGTAGTGGGGGGGGGTGGATGAAGTAAAAAAATATTTTGAGGTTTCTGGTTCCTGTACATAAACTAAATCACATTTTTTTTTCATCCCCTTTAATAAGGAGGTGGGGGTGTTAATGGGGGTGGCTAATGCCAAAAATTTTTTTGAGACCTTAGCTTCTCTTGTATATACTAAATACCAATTTCATGGACTCTTACCTGCTTGATTTACCCATTTACCCCAATTTACCCCCCAACCCTTCGACGGAACAAGATGAAAATATAATCTAGTTCTAGATCTCGTTAAAGTACATATGTGTACCAAATTTCAAGTCAATATCTTAAACAGTTCCAGAGTAAACGTGCGCACAAAAAAAAGTTACAGACAGACCGACAGACAGACAGAAAATTTTTTTCGCTCAAACTTAAAATCTCGACGTTTCATGACATTTTAAGCCTATTTGGACAATAAAAATTTTTAAAAATTTTTTTGTCGTTACTATACTTCCACTGGACGTGGAAGTAAAACTTAAGTATTGTGGATATTATTGTCAGCAAATGTGGCAATGAAGTGTTTACGCCTAAATCAACGTGTGGTTTTTATTAACTTTTCTTTTTCGTCTAAAATTCGTTCAAGTGAACATTCGAAACTTCAGGTACATCCGAATTCCTCCGATTTGTACACTATTTCCCCTCAGCGGTTGCCCCCTCGTATATATATTTTTTTCAAAATTTTTCAAAACCTTTTTTTATTTTAAATTATGTTACCCGAAATCGCTCCTATTGTAAGAATAACCCTCCTGTCTTTTTTGTTAATATTATTTTGCTCTGTAAACATGCAATCTCAGTATACTCTACCCTTCATCCTGGATGGGTTAAACCAGAAGCTGATATAATTTTTAGGAACAAATAGGTTGTTTTAAATGTTTCTAAACAAACACGTCGACATTATGAGCTACTGAAGCGTACGAAAAAAAAATGTAAATCACCATGTCGTGTCACGGTTACGCTTCATAGATCACAGCCCAACGAGTTAGTCTATTACTACACCGAGTGTGATAAATTTTTCACTAATCAGATTGCGACCTCAATTATTCACTGTTTTAAAAATACATATTCAAACACTTTAAATATAAATCCATTTATATAAGTGTCTGGATTTTGCGTAGGTTTATTGTACAGGGTGGACCAAATTAGATGGGATTTGGGGTTTTCAATGCTCAGTTTAGTGCATGTGACCACTATGTCGGAATTTTTTATCGGAATGGACCATGATCGGCACCTTTCCTGCTTTTCCACAAACTCCAAAATAATACATTTATTTAAAACATCGTACTGTGTTTTAAACTGTGTTTTAAACCGTTGTTTAAACATCGCATTGTGTATTAAATATGTTTTAAACATTTGTTTAAAACACTGCAATGTTTTAAACATGTTCTAAACATTTTGTTTCAAACATGCCAACCCTGGAGTGAGCATTTTTAAAAATGGTTCAATTTAGTAATGGTGAAGAATATGATATGATTAAGTGTTTTATAGAATGTGGAGAAGATTTGCCGAGCTTTATTTTAATAGGTAAGTTATAGACAGCAAAACTTTGTGTCAAAAGTACCGCCTAAACAATATTTTTGGATACCCAGAAAATAGTCAACCAGGCATAAAAATATTCAAAAGGCTACAACAAAATTTAAAAGAGTTTGGATCATTTGTAAAACCTCGAGCAAAAATATATAATAAAGCGGGTAGAGAGGCTGTAGAAAATATTGTTTTAGAAAGAGAAAAGAGAAAGAGAATATCTCGTCTTGCGAAATACAGGAAAATTTAGGAATTCCAAAAACAACTGCGTTACTTTGCTTAAAAAAAACATTCAAACCCTACAAAATCAGGATTAGTCACCATCTATACCCAAACGACTTTCAAAGGCTTCTCGATTTTTGCCAGTGGTTTTGGCGTCAGTGCAATGAAGTGCCAGGATTTGAAAGAACCAGGGTTAGAAAAAAAAAACAGTTTTTTTTTCATTTTAAACAAAAAAACAGTTTTTTTTGTTTTGAACAGTTTTTTTTGTTTAAAACGGTTTTTTTTTTAAGTTTTAAATGGTATGTTTAAAACAGGTTTAAAACGTTTAAAACTATTGTGACGTGCTTACACCCTTTTTGTAAACACCCTGTATCGTGGGTTCGGAAATTATAACAACCAGGGTAACACTAAACACTAATTTATTAACTTACTTAATTACAACAATAACTACTTGGCTAATAACACACTGTGTACTACTTGATCACTTTACTCTCTTCTGATCTTACTACTCTTGCTATTTAAACTGAACTTTATCACTGTGTTTACTCTCTGACCATTTCAACTGACAATTAGTACTGCACTAACTTCACCCCTTTTGGTTTACTCCATGCCTTATATACCTAAAGATGACAGATCTAGAAGCTTCTCTGATGACGTCACCATAATCATTCTAGACCTTCTAGTAAGTTCTTTCCACATTCAGACATCCGAACTACTGAATTCTGTGCCTACTTTTCAGTGCAACTAACATAACCTTAAATCTTAAGGGGTTGCAACATATTACACTATAATCAACTAAAATTAAATGGTGTCAGGCACACTATGTCTGCTACTACTAGTTGATGTTAGATGGCGCTCTTAAACGGATTTTACAGCGCTCTGTAAATAAAATGCTTAGTTTAGCGCACGTGACCACTATATTGGAATTATTTATTGGAATGGTCCATCACCAGCACTTTTCTTGCTTTTCCACAAACTCCAAAATAATACATTTATTTAAAACATCGCACTGTTTTAAACTATGTTTTAAACAGTTGTTTAAAACACAGTATTTTGTGTTAAATATGTTTTAAACATTTGTTTGAAACACAGTGCGATGTTTTAAACACTTTGTTTAAAACATTTTGTTTTAAACATGCCAACCCTGGAAAGAACCATTTATATGGACAGTCGAGGCCCATATAAGCAGTGCCGGAATTTTTAATCGGCATAATAACTACCATTGGACTCATGAAAATCCGCACGTAACCGCTACAGTTAATCGTTAAGGACGATTTGGATTTGGTGTACGGTGTGGTTTTATTGGATACCAAATAATAGGTCCTCATTTTTTTTCACGGTAATTTGAATACCGAAAATTTTATTAACATTCTACAAGACATAGAGCCCCTTGTAGACAATATGCGTGCAAGACAATTTCAAAGATTAATTTACCAACACGAGGGCGCCCCAAGTCATACGTCAAATAAAACACGAAATTATTTAAATGCTCAATTTGGGAAGGATTGGATAGTACCTATCTATATATCACTCAGGAATAGTTTATCAATGTTTAGTTAGCTAAGTTAACTAAATTGATAACTAACAATTAATTTAGCTAACTGGGCATTAATAAACAACAAAGTAGTTTAGATATTGTTTAATTTTTAGGAAATAATGGTCCTATTTTGTGGCCAGTTAGATCTCCCGATTTAACCCCTGCCGACGTTTGGCTTTGGGGTTATTTAAAAAATATTATATATAGAGGACGTTCTAATAACATAGAACAGGGATTCCCAACAGGTGGTCCGCGGACCTCTGGGTCCGCGAAATATCACTGAGATATTCAATTGTTTTGTATTTTACTTGACTTGCAGTGGTAGATTCTACATAATCTTCATTTTAAGAAGAATTTAAGCTTTTGAGGGATCCTTGTCTGTATAGCAACCGACGAGGAGGTCCTTGAAAAAATCTTGTTGGGAATCCCTGACATAAAAGAACTGGAAAACAAAACATTAGCTGCGTTTCGGACAATAACTCCCGAGATAACTCCTGTCATGATTGGAAATGTAACAAATGCTGTAAAGAGGTGTTAAAAATGCATATATGCATTTCAATGGAAGACAATTCGAAAATCATTTATTGTAGTTTTTGGCAAAATTATTTTACATTATAAGAAGTGTTGTTGTTAATAATTTTCCATGGCCTCCTCACAAATATATTAAACTCGATATTAAATTTTTTGGAAATTAACCACTTTTTCTAGAGATAAATATGACATGATATATCGTTGGATAGCCAATTTAATTTGTGATCAATGTGATCAAATGAAAATTTAAAAAACAAAAGTTATGTCTATATCTCAAAAACTGAGGCATGCATAATTTTCTTCTTATAGGCAACTGATTCTATTCAAAAAAGTGCCTTAAGAATTCGTTACTCGATTTTCGATTGGACACTTGGTAATTGAGATATAGAAGTCATCCAAAAATGCCAATTTTCCAATAACTAGGTAGTCGAAAAAGATAGACGATCGCGGTTTGCACCATTAGTTGTTTCTCGAAAAGCGCTCAGGACACCTATATTGGTTTTTGTCTATCTGCCATAGTTTTGGAGAAAACCCCAAATTCCATCTAATTTGGTCCAACCTGTACACATATATGCAAACACAAAAATACAACTTTGTAAGAGAATATTGTACGAGAACGAATGGCACACAACCAATGCCGAGATACCGGCATTGGCGCGGCGTTTCGGAATCATTGTTCCTTTTCAGCGCAGCCTAAGAATAGTCAACTACAGTAGTCTCAATGTAAGCAGTCACAAATTAAGTATCATTTATTCCATTCGAGACCGCTCCGTCCTGTCCTTCAACTGTCACGGCGCTGTGAGCCGTGAACGTTTCACAGGATCCGGACGCGGGGGTCTCATTGTTTTCTATACGATATTAATAAAGTTTTGTTGGATTAGACTGTATTGAATTGGGTAAAGTTACAGCCTCGGTTACAGCAGCCCCAACATTCTTGCGAGAATTACGACGTGTTTTTTTTTCGTCAAGAAAAATATTCAGATCTCGATTCAGATCATGAAATATAATTATGATTTAGTGAATAAATATAGGTTATAAACAAGGCATGTTTCTTTATCAACGTATCAAATAATCCTCAGTGATTCCCCGCTTTCAACGATTGTAATTTTCGAGGCTATGCCACATGCAATTTACAAAATTAGTTCTAAGAATCGTTATCTAACCGATCTAATTAAATCTCCTAATTGCATTATCGATAAATTGATTATAACGACCTCATACATAGAAAATATATTAACGCCGAAAATTTATGATTTTGAAGATTTTTTGCTTTTTTTGATAGTACGAAAGAATTACCTACTTCTACTATTCCAGTAACCTTAAATTAAGAATACGTGAGAAAATAACTCGGTACCTACGTAGTCATCTACTTAAAAATAAACTACATTATGTATACACACACATACGTTCTTTCTATATCCTAAATTTATTAGGTAAACATGTTATATTAATCCCGATAGTAGAATGGTATCAGAGAAATACAAACAGTATTGCATGCCTTAATGAATATAATAAACTTTAATAATTATAATATTAAAATGATTCAAAACGAACGCAAACGTGCTCAAACGAGTTCTTGGGTAAGTTCCTCGAAATGTCATTCGAATTTTTCGAGTTTTCTCAAATTAGGATTAAAAACGCCGTTTTAGGGAAAAATTTTGAACAGAAGTTTCTCTGCATAGAAAGTAAGTATTCAACTTTCAGAACAATGTTTTGCTTATGCGTAGAAAAAAAAAGACGTGCTTTTTGAGATTTATACATACAGGGTCCTCCACTTAAAACTCCCCAGACTCGTAACTTCCTTATTTTTTAAGCTACGACCATGTTCGGCACATCAAATTGTAGATATTTTTAAGGCATTTAAATATGCATACAGAGTGATTTAAAAAAAATTTTTTTTAAAAAATTGTTAAGAAAGGAAACTTAATTTCTTTGAATATGTTTTTACCTCACCTTGTACATGAAATGCATTAATGTTTTCTTATAAAGGTTTTAATTAGCTTCAATTTATGTTATTAAAAAAAAAAAATTAAATAAAAATTTTGCAATTTCCTATCATTTTTAATACTTACATTTTAATAAAGTTTGTTTTTAAAAATATTTATTTCTTTTGTTTCTTGTTGCTGTTTTGTTAATGTTGAAAAAAACTGAACATCGCCAAAATAATTTGTCGAATTGTCTAATTCGTGTGAAATAGAAAAACATAATTTTTCATCACTACCGAGAATTTTCGCAGAGAGAATTTGGCCGTCTCGTCAAGACGAAGCTACTCACGAAAATTCAGCCTGTTACTAATCATTAAAAAAAAAAGGCGATGTATTGTGGACTACTTTCTATGCAGAGAAACTGCTGTTCAAAGTTTTCCCCCACTCTTTTTTCCCAATTTGAGTGGACTATTATTGCTAATACTTTCTGTTTACACTCATCCAAAAATGTGAAAATGTATGTTTCACTGTGGATTATTGCAATTATCTCTGTCCTCATTGCTCCTACGTAGTAATTAGTTATCATCAATATTGTAAATTATAAAATTTCCCAAAATTTTTGTTTAAATTTTTTTATTGCACTATCAGTTGTTTACAAGTTACAGCTCGAAAGTTTCATATTTTTTTAAATTTCGAGTTGTTGTAATTTTAAAACAGTTCACCGTGGAAGAAAATTCTGTAAACAAAAAATATGGAAAAATTTATGATCTACATTATTCAATATTGATGATAGCCCATTACGACATAGCAACGAGGACACAAGATAATTGCAAAAATGTGCAGCGAAGCACTTTTCACCATTCTGATGGCTGTAAACTTTAAAATATTAATAATGGAGAAAAATAGCGTAAACAAAAATTGTAGCTTTTTCAGTTTCTACAATATTGGCAATAGCTAATTTTAGAACTAACAGGGAGGGATGTAAGTAACTGAGAAAATCCTATTTTGACTGTAATTGTTTCAACATGGCGGTCAGCGGACACGATATTTTTGCGGAAAACAACAATTAATGATTGGGGCAAGTCCCTCTATATAAAAAAAGAAAATCTCTTGTAGGAAATATTCGTTTTTTGCTCTAGAGACCGTTTTTTGCTCTAGAGACTGTATTAGTAATAATTTAGATAAAGTCAATGTTAAATAGTAATATGAACCGAGACATTTTCCGGTCTGCCACTAAATAAACAATACACTGTCTGTATATTTAAATATGGACCTTATGCAGCCCACCACACAGTCGTTTCACCAAACCCTTTAAACTTGAAACAATAATAATTGAGAGAGGTGAGGCTTTACAATCAATCAAATTTCCCTGGCAGGTACCTCCCACAGAAACTGAAACTTTTTTCAAGGTAATAACAATCAAGAGATTGTATAATACGTTGGTTGAAACTTTATACCACCATCACGATATGAATTTACGAGCGAAATTATATTTATTGCAATTATTACAGGTTAATGCAACATGAAAATTATATTACCTATAAGCTGGCGCCTGACAAGTTTTTTAAATTCCTTAAAATAATAAATCTTTACTAAGTATGTACTAAAAAAAATATTTTCCAAAAACATATGTACAGGACGAACCAAATTAGATGGGATTTGAGGTTTTCTCTAAAACCATGGGAGATAGACAAAAACCTGAGCTCGATTTTCGAGAAGTAAACAATGGCGTAAACCACGATCGTGTATCGTTTTCGATACTTATCGAGTTACAGAGCGTTTTTGGAAAATTGGCACTCTTGGATGACCTCTATATCTCAATTACCAAGTGTCGAATCGAAAATTGAGCAACACATTCTTTAGGCACTTCTTTGAGTAGACTCCTTTGCCGATAAGAAGAAAATGATGCATGCCTCAGTTTTCGAGATAGACATAGGTAACTTGTGTTTTTTTTTACTTCCACATCCAGTGGAAGTATAGTAACGACAAAAAAATGTTTAAAAATGTGTATTGTTCAAATAGGCTTAGAATGTCATGAAAGACAGATATTATCTGTGTTCCAAATTGCCAAAACTGTCTGAAGCCAAGTTGAAAGAGGGAGTTTTTACTGGCCTCGACATACGAAAACTTTTCAGAAACAATGGGAGAAAAAGAAGCGTGGGACCTTTCAAAGAAGTAGTGCACAAGTTTTTGGGTAATACTAAAGACCATTTCACTATAAAACCATTGTACAATGCATGTTGGGCTGCGTATGAATCTCAAGGATGCAACATGAGTTTAAAAGTTCATTTCTTACACTCCCATGTCGACTATTATTTCGAAAATTTGGGAGCCTTCAGTGAAGATCAGGGTGAGAGATTTCACCAGGATGTCCGTGATACTGAGAAATGTTACCAAGGAAGCTGACTACTGTTGGATGCTCAAGCGGGAAACAGAAAATGGAAAGAGGATGCGTGTTTGAAGAAGTATCAAAGAGAAGAAGAAAAGGTTTCGTAGGCAAAAAATGAACATGGAATGTTAAGTACATTTCATGAAGAAATTGTTTGTTTAATTATAAGACATATTGTTTAGTTCATTGTAATAAAATTGTGTTTTTTTTTTCATTAGTGTTAGGCTTTTTTTATCAAAACCCCTTGTATTTTGCAAAAAAAACTGTACGTGATGGAGGGAAATGGAGATCATTTTTGGATTCAACAGACTGGAAAACATAATATTTACCAAAAACATCCCATGCAGCTGAAAAAAAATATTTTTTTGCAGACCTGTATTTTTGAAAAATTTAATATACTTGTGAGGAGGCCATGGAAAACTATTACCAACAATAACACTTCTTATAGTGAGCATTGTTAAAAATGGTTCAATTTAGTAATGATGAAAAATATGATACGATTACTTAAGTGTTTTATAGAATGCGGAGAAGATTCAAATTTAGCTTCCGAGCTTTATTTTAATAGGTAAGTTATAGACAGCAAAACTCTGTGCCAAAAGTGCCGCTTAAACAATATTTTTAGATATCCAGAAAAGAGACAGCCAGACATAAAAATATTCAAAAGGCTACAACAAAATTTAAGAGTTTGGATCACTTGTAAAACCTCGAGCGAAAATATATAATAAGCAGATAGAAAAGCTAGAAAATATTGTTTTAGAAACTCCTAATATATCATCTCGCAAAATACGGGAAAATTTAGGAATCCCAAAAACGTCTTGCATAAAAAAAATAAATTCAAACGCTACAAAACTAGAATTAGTCACCATCTATACCTACCCAAAAGACTTTCACAGGAGTTTCGATTTTTGTCAGTGGTTTTTGCGTCAATGCAATGAAGTATCAGGATTTGAAGGAACAATTATATGGACAGACGAGGCCCATGTAAGCAGTGCCAGAATTTTTAATAGGCATAATAACCACTATTGGGCTCCTGAAATCCGAGACTAAATCTTAATATTAAAATTCCCTGGCTTCCAGGTTTTCCAGGTAATATTTTATCCAAATTTTAGTATTTATCTTCCCACACTCGAACAAATATGAAAGTATGTATTCATCTCAAAAAAAATATAAATAAATTCTAGATGACGCAATAAATAAAAATTCTTGCACTTTTTTTTACTAAAACGTTTATTTTCGAGAATCGAATTACGAGCTGAATTATTTCTACAGAGATTATTATTGCTTTTTAGTCTTTAAAGAAGTCTCTCTTTTTCATTTAGGTAAATTATTCCGAATCAACAATAAAAAAAATTATAGAAATTTATTTTATTTTTTTTCGAGTTTTTTTTTTAATAGTAAAATAATAGTAAAAACGAGAGTAAAAATAAAAAATCTATCTATTCATATAATATTATATTTTCAACATAAATATTCACTATAATTAGTTATGCAGAACCAGAGAACCGCAACTAGGGCTCTGGTTTTGCAAACTTTTTTTTTTTTTTGAAAACACAGTCACCCGACTGCCCAATTCGCGCATCCTACTTTTTCATATTTTTCGAAAACCAATTATCATAGAGTAACGTTTTTTTAAGTGAACTAAAAAAATAGCACTTCAAAATGGGACACATGATTTTCGATATTGCACTCCAGTCAAAAGATATTTAGCTTTAATTAGAATTTTTTATGCAAAAAATCTTTTTTTTCAAATTTAATTTTCACCAGTTTTTTCTGAATAATGACCACATAGAAAACATTTGTAATTGTTGAACAACTCTCGCAGAATAGAATTTTTTTTCTCATAGCAGAATCTGACAGAAAGTGAAGTACTTATAGCCATTTTTCGAAGACCCTTTTATTCCCAAGAAATTGAATCTATCGTAAAATAATGCAGATATCCATCTGAAATTTTTACCAGGCAAAAGATTTTGCTAAAATTAAAAATTTTTTTCAAAATTTCCGTTTTTTTTTTTTCATTTACTCCTGAGCTAATAGAGCTATCTTAACGTTCAGGGTTATAGGTTTTTTTAATACCATAACTTTCTCATTCGAACTTTTCCTCTCAGATTATTAGCGAAAAACCGATTTTTCAACTCTACCACCCCCCACGTCCCTTATACGATATGACATCACTTGGCATGCTATAAGGGCTTTTTTTGGATATTCAACCCATCAACTTAAAACATAAAATCATAGTTATCTATTTCCGCCATGTCAAAGTACAATTCGATTGGACTATTCATCTGCGAGACATTTCTAACAGATTTAATAGCTTGTATTAATAATTATCTGAAAGTAAAAATTCCAGGTTTTACTGCTTATTTTAGTAAAATCCCTGTTATTTCCAGGTTTTCTCTGACCAAAATAAATTCCCTGACAATCCCAGGTTTTCCAGATTAGTAGACACCTTGTGGATACCAACCAAATAATAGGTCCTCATTTTTTTCACGGTACCTACCTAATAGTACAGTACCTACAGGTAAAAAATACTTATGCAAAATTTCGGAATAATGTCATATTGAACGGACTTCGTTCAATTTTGGAAGTATAATAGTAAATGATTCACAGAAAAGTTTCTATATTGTGCGGGGGCTTGCTAATTTATAGGGGGTGGATGCCACCCCCTCTCGGGGGGTGGCACTTATTGGAGCTGAAGTAGAATCAAATTTTAAGAAAAAAAGGTTCTATGCAATTTTTCACATAAATTGATAGTTTTTAAGTTATAACGACTTCAAAATTGCGATTTTAGCTTAAAAAAAAGGTATTTCCAAACGGCTTTCGTCAAGTATCTCGAAAAGTATTACTTTATCGAAAAAATGTTACAGACCAATTACAGAAAGTACAAACTGGGAATTAATTATATTTTTTGTTTATTGATGTAGGATTAATAATTTCGGAGATATTTAAGTTTACATTTGACATCCAAGTGTTCATAAGATAATTATTTAGAGTGAGAGTTAAATATCTCAGAAACTGTGACACTTACGTCAAGGATGCTAATAGGTAGAATAATAGGTTATTAATTAAGCTTTCAACTGTTTTTTTATTTGTTTCTGTAGCATAAAAAACAAAGAAGTTATGCAGGGTTGGCATGTTTAAAACAAAATATTTTAAAAACATTTTTTAAAACATCGTATCATGTTTTAAACAAACGTTTAAAACATACTTAATACACAATGTGATGTTTTAAGCAACTGTTTAAAACACAGTTTAAAATATACCATTTAAAACACTCTTTTAAACAAAAAAAAAACAGTTTTTTTTCCAACCCTAAAGTTATGAGCGAAGCAATGTTCGTCTACACATTTTTTTAATAACAACGTCGCCTTTTTTTTACTGTAATTAGCCAGTAATTAAAAAAAAGGAATTTCAAACACTGTTTCTCATTAATATATAGCATGACGTAGATGCTCAAATTCTTTGGTTTGTATACAGCACTTGCTTTAGAAAAAAATACAGTTTAAACTATAAAGGTAATTTCTTTTCCTTTTCCAAATATCTCAATAAATATTATCTTTATTGAAAAATGGGTAGAGACCAAAAATAAAGCTCATAAATTGATGTTTCTCTACTAATGGAAAAATTTGTGTCCAGAGGAAACTAAATGTCAAAAAATAAAAAATACTCTAATATTTTTTTCATTAAAATTAAAGTAAATGATTGGTTATGTCGACCCTATATTGTAAGGTATAAATACGAATAGCCGAAATTTTCAAATTTTATGGAAATAGAGTTAAATTGCCAGTACCCTGGTGTGTCCCAAACCTGAAATCAAAGATACCTACCACCTGTTATAAACATTAAATTTTCGTTTTATTCATTATTACTCATACTATATTCTATGATAATGGTTGGCAATGTACATTGTTATATGATCTTTTTTGAAGATTATCATCTCAAAATACTGCACAAAACATTGTCCTACACTTTTTGATGTCAGTCCCAGCCCCATTTAAAAATCTATTGGAAGCGAATCTACGTCTTGATTAGCCACGTAATTATGCTAAACGAAACGCATCCAACATGAAGTTTATACCAATGAAATATGACGTTTTGGCGCTATTTTGTTTAGTAGTAAATCGGTCTTTGGTGCTAAGCAGATGTACCTGGACCACTCTGGTAAGCCTTTTTGGGTTTAATTTTTGACGATTTGAATTATTGTTTAGTTATTATACACGTTATAAACAAAAATATACTACTATTGCCACTAGAGGATTGCGTACCTAATTATTGTAACTTTTTTAATAACGATCAATTCTTGACGAATTTGTCAGTACCCTTCGTCAGCCCCCTGTCAAAAAAATATGATAGTGGATTGAAGAGGCTACCAAAGGAATGATTTGGTATAATTATTTCTAGATATATGAAGAATCATGACGTCTAGAACAAATAAGATTTACAAAGAAAAAAGAGGGCGAACGCCTTAGATATCAACGTATCAAAAGTGACCCTCAAAAGTTTGCAGAATTGAAGGAAAAAGAAAGACAGAAGTACCAGAAGAAAAAAGAAAAAGGTTTGCGAAAATTAGTACAAGATATGAACCTTCTAGGATACAGAGCTATTAAATTACTAATTACTCTGCCAAGTGCCGTGCTAAAAACTAGCTATCAGAGAGATTACTAAATACATTCTTAAGAGAGAATACACCAACTAATTCAGCGTCAGGAATTGATGGCGAGCATCAAGAAGACCCTATGATGATGGAAGAAAACAGAAGATCAACTGAAGGACAAAGTCGAGCAAGAAGAAGCAAAAAGTCGCTAAACAAACTTTTATAACAGAAACATTTAGAAATAGTGAAGCTTAAAAGGAAAATCGCGAGATACAGAAAACGATGTCAAAGATTAATGTAAAAATCGAGGTAAAAATTGATATTCTGAAAATATTCTTATATTCTTAAGACTGAATCTTAATGAGATATTAGATTTTAAGTGTAGAAGTTGATTTTCATTTTCTTTTTGATTTAGAACTGTTTTCTTTTTGAGAATTTTTAATTTTATTTCAAAAGAGTCTTGTTAATTTATGTTGCTCTGGAGAATAGAAAATTTTATTATATATTTAAAATTAATATATTACCTTGATTAATAAGTTATTATATTTAATCTACTATGATTTATTTAATTTTTGTTCCACAAAGTCAATTCCCTGGGTAAGGGTCTCAGTACCCTGGAATCATATTTTAGTAAATCGTAAATAAAATGAATACTGCTGGATAACTTGACTGGCCCTTCATAATAGAGGAAGAGTTAGACTGTACCTTTGTATTAAAGTGCCTAGTGTTATCCCCTATTAATTAAAAAAAAAGTCCTCGGACAAACTTGTATGGACAGATTTCCAGTTAGTGGAGAAACACCCATTTACATAGATTTAATAGTTTCGGAGATATGAAAGTTTACAAATGGCTTCCGAATGTTTATAAAACGAAAAATGCAGTTTAAATGTTAAATATCTCAGAAATTGTGACACCTACGTCACGCATACTAAGAAATGAAATTAAAGACAATTAATTGCGCTTTCAAATTATTTTTACTCGTTCCTGTAGCATAAGAAATAAAGTTATGACGGAAAAATATGCGTATATATATTTTTTTATAAAAAAAGTTCGCTATTTTTGTTACTCTAATTAGCCAGTAATTTAAAAAAATTATCTCAAATTAAGTTTTTCGTTAAGATGTAGCATTACCTAGATGCTCAATTTTTTTTGCTCATTTAAAGCACTTGTTTTAGAAAAAAATGCATTTTAAACTTTAAAGGTAATTTAGAAACACTTTGATACCAAATATAAACTTAAATATCTCCGAAATTATTAGTCCTACATCAATAAACAAAAAATATAAGTACCTAATACTTTTCGAGATACTTAGAAGCCGTTTGGAAATACCTTTTTTATAAGCTAAAATCACAATTTTTAAGTCGTTATAACTTAAGAACTATCAATTTATGTGAAAAATTGCATAGAACCTTTTCTTCTTAAAATTTGATTCTATTTCAGCTCCAATAAATATATATATTTTTTAAGTGCCACCCCCTAAAAATTAGCAAGCCCCCGCACAATATAGAAACTTTTCTGTGAAGCATTTACTATTATATTGCCACAAATGAACGAAATCCGTTCAATATGACATTAATACGAAGTTAAAATCTCTAGTTACTGTACTATAATTTGAATACCGAAAATTTTATTAACATTCTACGACAAGAAAGAGAGCCCTTTGTAGACAATATGCCTGCAAGACAATTTCAAAGATTAATTTACCAACACCATGGCGCCTCAGGTCATACGTCAAATGAAACAGGAAATTATTTAAATGCTCAATTAGGGAAGGATTGGATATGTATCTATATATATCACTCAGGACTAGTTTATCAATGTATAGTTAGCTAAGTTAACTAAACTGATAACTAACAATTAATTTAGCTAACTGGACATTAATAAACAACAAAGTAGTTTAGATAATGTTTAATTTTTTAGGAAATAGTGGTCCTATTTTGTGGCCAGCTAAATTTCCCGATATAACCCCTGCTGACTTTTGACTTTGGGGTTATTTAAAAAGTATTATATATAGAGAACGTTCTAATAACATAGAAGAATCGGAAAACAAAACATTAGCTGCGTTTCGGATAATAACTCCTGTCATTATTGGAAATGCAACAAATGCTGTAAGGAGAAGGTGTCAAAAATGCATAGATGTCAATGGAAGACAATTCGAACATTTATTGTAGTTTAATTTTTCCTATTTTTGGCAAAATTATTTTATATTATAAGTGCTGTTGTTAATAGTTTTCCATGGCCTCCTCACAAATATATTAAATTTTTCGAAAATTAACCACTTCTAGAGATAAAAATATGATATATCGTTGGATAGCTCATTTAAGTTGTGATCGAATAATAAAATAATTTACAATTTAAAAAAAAACACAAGTTATGTCTCGAACACTGAGGCCGAGGGGTCAGCCACTTCGGGAATACCTGTACAAAATGTTAGGAATACCATGGCAATATTTGGGAATATCAGGAATACTAGGAAATACGCGGGAATACTAGGAAATACGCAGGAATACTCGGGAATACTTGAGAATATTCGGAAATATCAGAGAATACTCAGGAATAACGGGGAATATCTAGGAATAAACGGGAATACATCGGAAATATTCAAAAATGGACACAATCCTGAACATTTCGGAGAATCTCGGGAGACGTCGGCCGACGATGTTCCTTTCTGTACATTTGCGAGGAACACACGCAAACTATCATCAGTCATCACACAGTGAATTACATTGTTTTCTCGATATTTTATTATTGTTAATAAACGTTAACGTGAACCTGAGCATGGAGGAAATACAGAGCCATTTGACGGCAATAAAATTACTTTATCATAAAAGATAACAACTGTTAGTGATTTGAATTCAGCTCAAAAATCGCTTATTTCTGATAGTTTTCAGCCCGTTCGGCCCCTGTTACAGAATTAAAACTAAATAAAACTTGCACATGGTGTAAATATATGGCGAGAAAACTATAGAAATCGCTACTTCGTATATTGTAACACTCTTGAAGCTCTGGTTCAATAATAATCGAAAGGCCTAAGAACCTGTATTATTTTGAACAGAAGGTAGATTAAGTCCTTTATATTGGTGTATAACTTTTAAGATATAAGTACATCAATATACATTTAAAAATAATTACTTTAAATTTCTACGAAATATTCAATAAATCTATTAACTATGCGCACCATATCTTTTATTTTTCACGATACCAATTTTGTTTAAAGTAAAGTATTGTCTGTCTGATGTCTATCTGTCTGTTGGCGCTATATCTATAAAACTATTTGACGGAGAAAATATTTGGTAGGCAGTAGACTATTATCTAGGAAAAAATATCTCATTTCTTCCACACTATTAATGAAAAATATACAGGGTGGAAACCTAAAAAAATAAATAATGAAAAAAATTTGACGGAGGACAAAAATATTTTGCATGTAGTTAACACAATTGCCACGGCAGATATCTGCAATACTTTTAGAAAAAAATATGCAGGGTGGACCCGCTTAAAAATTAATAATATTAGTAATAATTAATTAACAAAAGATGGTGGAAAATATTTTGAAAGTAGTAGGCATTATTACCGAAGAGGAAACCTGATAAACTTTTAGTGAAAATATACACGATGGTCGCTCTAAAGAAATTATTAAAAAACGACGCGACGGAGGCAAGTAATATTTATAATGTAGTTGTCGCAATTGCCAGCAAGAAATAATATACAGGGTGGTCATCCAATAGAAAAATAACACAGATTTTCAAAAAAAGAAGGGCTTGTCCTAAAGTTCTCATCTAACTTTTCTGAAGTATCTTGACGCTATGAAGCCAATTTTGAACACACAAAATTTTTCGATCGGATCAGTTTCCCTCTACCACTCCCTTTTATTTCCTAAAAAGGTCAAAAATGAGATTCTCCTTCATATATCGACAATTAATAGAAAATATGTTTTCTTTATTTGATGATGTGATTATTTGCCTATATACAGGGTGAAAATTGAATAAAAGTCTCAGATAAAAATTGTTTGAGAAGTGTGGCATATTCTAAAATGATATTAAAACAGGGTGTTTCACAGAGTAGTGGCAAACTAATACTAGGATTTTTTAAATAGAACACCCAATATTTCTTTATATATTCGTATGTGACTCTTACTTCTCTATCCAGAAATATATTATTTTTGCATTTACACTGCAGCATTGTTACTTTTCCGTTTTTCCGAAAAAATACGTTTGCAGCTGTCAAGAGAAAAATCTGCATTTTCAATATTCTCAAGACCGTGTACTAATTTCCAGGATTCTCAGAACCCAAATCTACAGGGTGTTCTCCATGTTGATTCAAACTTTTACTAGGTATTTAAACTGTCATAATTCAGTTTTTTCAAATGGAACACCCTGTATATTTTTATTTAAAACGTTTCGGCAATTAATTACCTACATGCTCATATCTCATAGTGACTACTTTTTTCGGTGGTTTTAAGCGCGAGAAAAAGTAGTCAGATTTAATAAGTGTTCAAAATGATGCTCTCTTTTGCACAAGTGTACTTTCTTACTAGTGTAGATTACAGATTTTTATTTTAATAATTTCTTAGTATTAATCTCGATATTGATTATTGATTGTATTGATTATAACAACGCACAGTACGCATACAAATTATTTTTCACACAAGACATTTTAAAAGGAAGTTTTTAAAGGCAAGTGCGAAAAGTGATCTTAAATATTGAGCTCTTCATTGCACCTTCAAAATTATAAGTACGCCCACTGGCTATGAATTATAACTTGCTTCAAACATTTCAGTTTATTAATCAGTTAATAATAATGGCGAGAATAATGGTATCAAAATTTCATGATATATGTTGTGGCCCATCCCGTAACAAAATTTTAGATGGTATATTTTACTTTCTCATAAAATATGGATATGTGTATCGTACAATTATTATACCTATACGTTTAACAAAAATAAAGGCACATTTTATCGTTATTAGAGCGGTAGTCTAAAAAACACGAGGAATAATGTCGTATGCATCTCGGGCTGTATACAGAGTGACCCAATTAAAATGGGAGCAGTCATAACTTTTTTTTATTTTTTTTTTCCGATTTGAACCAAATTAGGATCTACTACTTATTGCCAAAAACACATTCGCCCCCTACAAGTGCAAAGCCACGGTGTCGAAATAAGCAGAAAAAATCAGGGATTTTCTTTTATCGAAAAATTTTGTTAATGAAAGTTGTTCTGCAAAATTTAATCAAAAATATTGAATTTGGGTTTAAAATAGTGTGCAAGTCCGAAAATATAATTTTGTTATTATTTATTTATTTTTTTGTTTAGAAAATTGTGCTATGACAATTCTGTTAGAAATTAAACCCAAGCTGTTAGGCAGTTATCAAATAATGGGTAGCTTTTTCTTATTATTTTTCAGTGTTAATTTTTTTAAATTTAAAAGTTTTCAATTTTTTTTATTTTCATGACATTTTGGAAAATTCTGAACAACTTTCATTAATAAAATTTTCCGTTAAACAAATGCCTAATCTTAATACGATTTATTGATTTTTTTTCGTTTATTTTGGTAGCGCAGGGGGCTTTGTAGGAGGCGAACGTTTTTGGTAGATCCTAATTTGTTCTATGCTTGAGTGAAATTTGGTTGAAATCAGAAAAAAAAAGTTATACCTAAGGGTGCTCACACCCAGCCATGGGAAGTGAAATTTCCGAAAAATTTCAGACTATACACGCACACAATTGTTTTTTTTTATCTCTGTTTTCATTGTCGAATACCTTTCTGTTGGGTACGGTTAGGTTAAAAAAGTTTAGTGCATCATTTAACTAATATAGAACATTTAAAAGTGGTATGTTAAAATCTGGGAATACAGGAAATACTTAGGAAATAATTGGGAATGTTTGGAAATACCCGAAAAAACTTGGGAATAACTGAGAATACTTGGAAATAACTGAGAATTCTCGGGAATACTTGGGAATAACTAATAATTATCGGAAATACTTGGGAATAACTAAAAATTCTTGGGAATATGTGGAATAAGTCGGGAATAGAGGGTATTCCCGGAATACCTGTACAAAATTTTGAGAGTGGCTGACCCCTGGACCCCTGCTGACTTTTGGCTTTGGGGTTATTTAAAAAGTATTATATATAGAGAACGTTCTAATAACATAGAAGAATTGGAAAACAAAACATTAGCTGCGTTTCGGATAATAACTCCTGTCATTATTGGAAATGCAAAAAATGCTGTAAGGAGAAGGTGTCAAAAATGCATAGATGTCAATGGAAGACAATTCGAACATTTATTGTAGTTTAATTTTTCCTATTTTTGGCAAAATTGTTTTATATTAAGAAGTGTTGTTGTTGTTAATAGTTTTCCATGGCCTCCTCACAAATATATTAAATTTTTCGAAAATTAACCACTTCTTTCTAGAGATAAATATATGATATATCGTTGGATAGCTCATTTAAGTTGTGATCGTATAATAAAATAATTTACAGGTGTTCCATTTAAAAAAAAACACAAGTTATGTCTCGAACACTGAGGCATGCATAATTTTCTTCTTATCAGCAAGGGATTCTACTCAAAAAAGTGCTTTAAGAATGTGTTACTCGATTTTCGATTCGACACTTGGTAATTGTGATAATCCAAAAATGCCAATTTTACAAAAACGCTCTGTAGCTTGGTAGTCGAAAAAGATAGGCGATCGCGGTTTACGCCATTGTTTGTTTCTCGAAAATCGAGTTCAGGACACCTATATTGGTTTTTGTCTATCTGCCATAGTTTTAGAGAAACCCCCAAACCCCATCTAATTTGGACCACCATGTACTCATCCTTGACAGTCTTACTTCTCGGTATTCACCATAGTTAAAATAAAATACCTATCTCGATACCTATTATCCCTTGCGTTTTTTATATCTCCATTAGTTCAATAGATATAGAATATAGGCTGTAGAACAATAAATTAAATATCCTATACAACTTTTCTGTTTCTGTTGCACTTTCTACTACCTGTTTCTAAAAATATGAAGATCGGTTTATGCTTACAGTTTGATATCGCTTCATAATGAACAGACATAATTTGTGATTAAGTTGTCTATTACCTCGTATTATCCTAGGAAACAGCAGCTTAACAAAAATACTTAATACTATTAAAATACAAGAAAAACTAAGAGTTTCTTTCCTTTTACTTATGGTGTATACTCATCCGACCCCCAACACATGTTTTAATGTTTATTAAAACTGAGGGCCTTAACAACAAATTGGTTAAACCTACACGTCATAGAAAAGTTGAACTGTAATAGAATGATTGCTGTAACTGTTGCCAAGCAAAACTACGGCCTTGTTTCAGTGCACTAGCTGCAGCATCACCTTGATTCGAACTTAGCACAAATCGCACATGGTTCCCACAACAAAACACTTGTTTAATTTTTTACTACACTTCACATTTCCACAAATACACTGATAATCCAAAAACCAGGGGAGACTCACCTATTTTTTTCCAGTTCGTTATGTGATGTCCTGCAACAAAAACAAAAAAATAATAGGTAGATAAGATCCAGATAATTTAAATAAGTTTACATTACATCATGACGTAATAGTCAACATCGCATGTGGTTAACTAACATCACGTTGAACAGAAAAGCAGACAGCTCGGGAACAAAGAAACAGTGCATTTTTAATTGCCTAGGTAATTGATAAGGGTTGATTTTCCGAGAGTTATCTTAACAAGTACAAAAGTAATCGTCAACTCGCTTTAAAAAAAAGTATTAATAGTAATTTCGGACTCACCTGTTTCCCTGAGATTTTTTCGTCTTTGGCCTTTTTGAAATAGTTCTGAGATCATCGGGGAATCGCAACGTAGAGGCATAACCATGCTCAGCCTCTGCCTCTGCAAAGATAACAAAAACAAATGAGCACGAGCAGTCAAAAACAGCTGATTTACCAAAATAGAATAAGGGGATTTTGTTCAGGTGGTAAATAAGTACGAACCTCTCTCACGTCTTGCTATGTATTCTGCAGCTTCTAATAAAGTTTCAATGGAGTTCATATTAATAATAAATTTTGTAAGATACTAAGACAAAGCCGCAAACTCGCAACCTAGGACCGCCACGCACTCACTCGAACCACACTGACTACAGACTGCCAGCCGCGATGTGCCGATTTATCGATGTATCGTGGCCGGCTGTGCCGCGTTAGTTACTTGTTATTCACATGCGCGGTTGAACCACTGCGCTGCCGATTTGCGAATAGCAGCGATCCCAGTTTGTTCTTCACATTTTTTTTTCAGTTGAATCCAAACTTCATATTTTTTGAGGAACTACAATTTACCATATATTAACATTGTTATTAAACAGTGCTTTTGGAAAGCAGTGGATAAATTCGCTAAAAAGTTCAATTTTTTTTGTGGGAAAATCCCTCGGACATGTCAAAATGTTCACGATGAATGCCATCTTTTGATATAGGTACTTTTAAAATTTTTTGGCAAGCTTTCACAAAGTTATGGCGTCATCAGCTGACCCCCCCCCCATTTTTTTACATAGAAATTGAAAGCGGGCATTTTTTACATACAGTACTAACGATGCAGGTTGCATGAGGAAATTTTCAGGAAAAACTATATTGAATAAAAATACTAACTTCTTTCTACAGCTAAATCGATAGAAAAAGGTGAGAATTTGCAGGGAATTTATATGACATATGAGAACTTTTTTATCCTTCCAAATAGATACAAAGTATATCGAGATGAAATGAAGATAAATGATGTAGGTAACTTTTTTGCTTGAAACTTTTTTTTCTAGGATTAACAGCCCAATGAACACCGAGTCGTTTAGAAAACGTTTATTTTACGAAAATTATACGAAATGATGGTTTAATTTACGAAATCGTTGGTAATTACCCTGTTACACCCCTCCCCCCCCATAAATCCGCGCTTGATGTATATTATACGTTTTCTGTAAACGTTTATAATATAAACGTCGTTATTACGTATATAATAAACCAGTGAAATATATATTTTTATTTATGTTATGCAAAATTCTTCTAATTAATTTCAATACATGTCAACACTTTTACAAATGTGAGTTAAATGAAGAAATCTTATTAAAATCATATTTATTGTTTTCACCCAGTTTATAATGAACGTTTTAGGGCGAGCCTAGATGCGTCTTCACTGTGTGAGTATCTCGATACTCCAAGTGAAGCAACGTGCAGCGCGGTTAGTACTTAGATGGGTGACCCGTCTAGGAAAACTCAGCTATCTCATCCCACCTTCTAGCGGCTTGTATATCAGTGTATATGCGGAAGCTATGTAATTTCAGACGAGGATTACGTAGTGGATCTACCACCCTTCGGAATTCGGAGGGGATGTAAAGCAGGCGGTCTCTTGTCTATTAAATGTTAGGCAAGTAAAAGATCCCTACTCTTTGAAAGAGAAGAGGTTCGACAAAATTTCCAGGTTGGGGGTAGCTCGTCTCCTGGCGTCGGTGATAGGCCCTGGTAGTCAAGTACTTTAAATTTTACTTTTACCCAAACAGAATTTAAGGATTCTTTTATATATTTTTCTAAATCAAGCAAAATGTTATAGTTATTAAGTAATATAGTAATAAAGGCCAAAACAGAAAAACAGGATTGGAATTTTTGTTATAAGTATTTTTGGTACTTTGGTATATTGTTTCTTCTTTTAAATAAGAATGCGTCTTTTTACGTCTTTTAGTTAATAGTGCTTTTTTTATCTTTATACGGTGCTTTTCAAAAAATTCGCATCATATGGAAATTTTTTTACTTTTGTTTTGTACGCAAGTACTTCAGGCCTGTAGCTAGAAAGTGCTTTCAGGGCGGGCCCATAAAAAAATCCGAAAAATTTTTTGACGAGCGGGATTAAAAAAATTTTACCCAATCTCTTTCAAAATATTAAAAAGGCACTTAAAATTGCCCCCATTACGATCACCGTAGGTCGGGCGAAACTTATTCCAGGATGGGCGTCGCCCGTCCTGCCCCCCCCCCCCCCCCCTAGCTACAGGCCTGAAGTACTTATTGTATAAAGGTTATTTCTACAAATTTTATTACTTATTGTTAGCTAAAGCCCCCCCCGGAAGCCTACTCTGGATCCGCCACTGGCCCATTGGTGGTTATTATGCCGATTACAAATTCTGGCACTGCTTATATGGGCCTTGTCTGCCCATATAATTGTTCCTTTAAATCCTGGCACTTCATTGCACTAACGCAAAAACCACTGGAAAAAATCGAGACGCCTTTAAAAGTCGTTTGGGTTTGGGTATAGATGGTGACTAATTTTGTAGGGTTTGAATTTATTTTTTTTTAAGCAACGGGATTCCTAAATTTCCCTGTATTTCGAGATGATATATTAGGATTTTCTCTTAGAGTTTCTAAAACAATATTTTCTACAGCTGCTCTACCTGCTTTATTATATATTTTTGCTCGAGGTTTTACAAATGATCCAAACTCTTTTAAATTTTGTTGTAGGTTGTAGCCTTTTGAATACTTTTATGACTGACTGTCTTTTTTCTGGATATCAAAAAAATATTGTTTAGGTGGCACTTTTGGCACAGTTTTGCTGTCTATAACTTACCTATTAAAATAAAGCTCGGAAGCTAAATTTAAATCTTTCGATCTTTTTTTTGCCCTGGCCTTCTCAATAAATATTAAAAATGCGATAGACATGCATAGATGTCAATGGAAAACAATTCGAACATTTATTGTAGTTTAGTTACTTCCACATCCAGTGGAAGTATAATAAAAAAAATTTTTAAATTTTTTATTGTTCAAATAGGCTAGGCTTAGAATGTCACGAAACGTCGAGATTTTAAGTTTGAGCGAAAAAAATTTCTGTCTGTCGGTCTGTCTGTAACTTTTTTTGTGAGCACGTTTACTCTGGAACCGTTTGAGATATTGACTTGAAATTTGGCACACATATGTACTTTAACGAGATCTAGAACTAGATTATATTTTCATTTTGTTCCGTCGAAGGGTTGGGAGATAAATTGGGGTAAATTTGAGGAAAATAGGTAAATGAAGCAGATAAGAGTCCATAAAATTGGTATTTAGTATATACAAGAGAAGCTAAGGTCCCAAAAAGAATTTTGGCATTAGCCACCCCCACCCCATTATTAAAGGGGATGAAAAAAATTGTGATTTAGTGTGTGTACGAGAACCAGAAACCTCAAAATGTTTTTTACTTCATCCACCCCCACTACCACCCCCTATCACCACCCCTACCCCGCTACCGATGTGGGGTATCGTTTTATGGGTTTTTGGGGTAGAGGATTTCAAATATTATATTATTAAAGTTCCATAAACAATTATTTCCACATACAAAATTTTTTCGTTGTGAGTGACTTGGATAAAAAATCTGGATGTGGAAGTAGTGATTCCTTGGGCAGCGGTTTTTTTCATATTTTTGGCAAAATTATTTTATATTATAAGAAGTCTTGTTATTGTTAATAGTTTTCCATGGCCTCCTCACAAATATATTAAATTTTTAGAAAATTAACCACTTTTTCTAGAGATAAATATGACATATGATATATCGTTGGATAGCTAATTTTAGTTGTGATCGAATAAATATATAATTTACAGGGTATTCCATTAAAAAATACACAAGTTATGTCTTCAATTTTTTTTTTTGCATCAGCCACCCCTACTATCACCCCCACCCTATTATTAAGGAGGGTAAAAAAAAAGTTGTAATTTAGTGTGTATACAAGAACGAAGGGCCTCAAAAGTTTTTTCGCCATCAGCCATCACTATCACCTCCATAGGGAATTTTGATGTGGAGTAGTGATTCCTTAGGCAGCGTTTTTTTTATATCCATTCCATTTTATATATCCAATTTTTGATGAGCGGGAGGGAGAAATCCGAAAATTAAAAAAAAAAATTATAATACAAAACCACCACCCAACAAGCCCGGATCCGAGGGGAATCACCCCCGCCCTCTTCTCTCGACAGGACTACATCACCGTGTGTCATTTTTTTAATGTTTCCTTGTACAATACCTAAAGTGTTATTTGTATATACAGTGTGACCCATTTCAGTGGCGCAGCCAGAAATTCATCTGGGGGGCAATAGAAACGGCCTCCCCAGAGAATGACTAGTAGATTCCTCTACTAAATAATATTGGCATTAATTACAAAATATTTATTTCAAGGGATAATTTGGATACTGCTTTGTACTGATAGAGATTATGCTTCTTTACTTTTTGGCTCATGGAAGACGGCTTGGGGGGCACCCCCCCCCTGGCTGCGCCCATGACCCATTTCAAATGGAAACACCATTCAATTTCAACCAAATTTGGATCGGTATCAAAGACCTTTATTATATTCTTTTTGACTAATCCCAAACTTATTTCAGTCATTGGCGTGCATTTTCATTAAGAAAAAAAAGTCGGATTTTCGACAAATTTTATTAGGCATTCTTTTGTTGAAAAACGAATGCAATATTATTGATCAGCATGCTGTAGAACCCCCCTGTTCAAAATTTAACAACGTTTTGATTTGATATGTTTGATCCAGGCAACGAATGCTCAAAAAAGGCTGTAGAGGGAAATGTTATGGACAGAAAATTTGACTTCGGAACTTTGTTTGGACTAGTCTGGAGATGAACATATCAAAAGTCTCCACTCCTAGGTGGTGAGCGGGGGGGAAGGGGGGCACTTTAAAGGTCCCATTTTTTTGTTTCTCGCTTATATCTCGGAAACTATGGGTCGTAGCTGCTTGACCACTCTATACAAAATTGAAGCTGACAAAATTTGCTACAAAAATCACTTACATTTGTCGATATGTTTAATCCAGGCAACGAATGCTCCCTCTACACCCAAAAAAGGGTGTAGAGGGAAATGTTGTTCTGTTCTCGAAATATCCGCCATCGAAATTCGGAAACTGCGGAAAACAATTTTTTCGCCTCACGTTTTTTTGCTCTATTTGTTAAGATAACTCTTCAAATGTTGTTCCCACGAAAAAGTCGTGAGGAAAGAAGTTGTAGAGCATTAAATTTTTAAATTTTTTAACTTGACGCATAGTTTCCGAGATATAAGCGAAAAACCAAAAAATGGGACCCTTAAAGTGCCCCCCCCCCCGCTCACCACCTAGGAGTGGGGACTTTTGATATGTTCATCTCCAGACTAGTCCAAACAAAGTTCGGAAGTCAAATTTTCTGTCCCTAACATTTCCCTCTACACCCTTTTTGAGCATTCGTTGCCTGGATTATAGAGCCAACACTGGTTTTGATGTCCTTCACAGCAGCGGTTCAAGGTCTACATTGCAGAGTTGCCAGATTTAGATGCCAATTTAAATGCCCGAGGTCAAATTTCTCATGGGAAATTTATGAATGGAATTGCTCGTAGTGGCGCGCGTCTTTATAGTGTTTACTAGTCTTTGGCCTTATAAAATAAATTACTATTTTGTTGTAAAATCAATTCAAACTAGTACAATATATTATTCTGAACAAAAAATGAAGTATATATTTTTTTCATTCGAGAATCCGTTTTTCAAGTAAAAATTATTTTTAGTTGAAAAAATTGTTTTTTTGACGGCCCCCATCTCAAACACCTTTGGACTCACTAGGATGTATAGTAGTCGAAGTCGCATTAGTAGATCGACGGGTGAGACGAAAGACGCAAAAACCTTTTGTACACACCGGCTAATTCCTTTGTCGGCATACCCGGCACTTTTGATATTTACTAAGAGGAAATATCTTATATCTGTTCGCCAACTCCTAAAGGTGATGATTAAGAATATCTTACTAGTTTTTTCTAAAAAAATTGCTAAAGTGAATCTGCAAAATTTGTTATGGACAACATATTTTTTAATTTTATATGCTATAAAGTAATAATAATCAATTAATAAAACATGTTTGCAAATGACCGTAATGAAAAATGTTTTTTTATAGAATTATATTTTTAACTCTGTCAATATTGCCGTCTTCATTCAGTACCAAAAAAATGGCGATTCGAATTGGAGTCACTTGGTAGTAAAAATCACTTTAAAGCCCCTTTGTTCGTAGAAATAACCTAATTTTCACTCAAGATGTCACTAATAAGTTACACAACTTTGAAGTTCCAAGAAATTCCGCAACAACGTACCATTGACTTCAAATTGAACATTTGCAGTTATCATTACTTTAAAGTGGTCCTTTGGTAATGCTGTGCGGTCAGCATTATTACCAATTTTCACTTTACAGTTGAGGATGCTGCAAAGTAATGTTATAACTATATAATACCTGAATTTAGTAGAATCTACATAAATGTTATTACTACAAAGGCCTACCACAAAGTGAATTTTACACTAAGGTCACAAATTTAGTAACAGTTATGTCGTGCCTACTATATTAAAGTCCCGATGCCTCAGATGCCAGTTCCCAATGTTCCCATCACTTTGAATGCTGCTTGGGAACAGTGGCGGATCCAAGGGGGCGCGCCTCCCCCCCCCCCCCCCCAGGAGAAATCTAAAAATCCCGACTCGCAATTGCAAATTGTATATATAAATAAATTCTAGGACAGTGTATGCGTTAGGAAACGTGCCAATTCATTTGATTTTCTAAAATGTATGTCAAAAAGATATGTCAATCACTTAACCACATATGGTTAAAATGCTGAAACCTGGAAAAAAATAATGAATTTTTTTGTTTTATTTTGTTTATTTCTTTTGTTTTGTTTTTAATTTAATTTTGGTTTTTTACTCATACTAGGTACATATAGAACTTAAATTGAGAAGTGACTGATAAAATAAATGATATTTCTATAGTTTTTAACGTTTCATCCTTTAAAACACATGACAATGTTTTTAGTATTCTAAGTTTCATTTAAAAATGATCAGTTAAACGAAAAAAATATAAGATGCAAAAAAGTTGTAGAATTAAATTTTCTATAAAATACAATATACCAAAAAAGTCATAAGCGTACCACTTAAAAAGGAAGTAGAAATCAGCCATTTCTAAAACTTCATTTTAAAATACTTTTACTTTAAACTGTTACCCTCTGACATGTTACAGCATACCAGTATTGAAAAAAATATCTGTAGCCATTTGTACAATATTTAAAGAATGTTTTCTTATTTCCAAGTTTAGAGGGCTGTATCTTCATAGGATTTTGGATAGAGGTGAATTATGTTCAATCAACTTTTTTTAAGGTGCTGAATCTGTGGTTAAGTGATTGACATACTTTTTAACTCCCTGTATATTTTAAAAAATCAAGTGGGTTACAAGGTTATTCAAATTTAAAATTTTGAATTTTTAAGTAGCTCTGAGAAAAATACCAATTCATCGATTAAACTAATATTTACATCATCTTTATTCTTATTCACACTTACGTTTCTCAAAAATTCTTCAGTTGATGTCCTAAGATTTCTAAGAAAATCAGAGCTCAGTCTGCTCAGTTTTGAATATTGAAATTAATGGCGGCTCGTCAGGGGAGGCTGAGCCTCCCTTTGGAAGAAGCAGCATATCTTCCAATCTTCCAAAAATCCGGGGTGGTGGGGAAATGTACAAATTGTAATCATATTGCAAGTTAATTATCTTTCAAAATATCAAGCCTCCTCTGCAGATAATATCACGAGCCGCCACTGATTGAAATGAATGCAAATAGTGCAGTGCAATTAGTCATTATACAGTGTGTCCCACTTTTCACGGTAACACCTTTGTAGCTCAGTTATTAGTCACCCAATTTTAACCAAGTTTGGATGGGTATCAAAGACTTTTATTATACCCTTTTTAAGCAAAACAAAACTTATTTCAGTCATTGGCGTGAATTTTTATTATGAAAAAAGGGTAGACTTTTCGAGAAATTATATTAGGAATTTTTTGGTTGAAAAACTAATGCAATATTATTGATCAGCATGTTGTAGAATCGCTATATCCAGAATTTGTAAGAAAATGAAATTTTTTAAAATTAATTTGAAGATGGCAGAAGCTCCAAAAAGCGAAATAAATGAAAGAAACGTTAAATAATACAAACACACATCGATTTTTTTTTAGAAAATAATTTATTGCCAACTTTTTATTTATTTATTTTAATTAAATTAAAGGTAGAGCCAACCTTTCGATAAAAATCGGTCCGAAGAGGGCCAGGTGTATAGATCTTATTTTATTTTAGTTTAAGATAAAAAATGCGCTAGCAGCGGAAACGCTGTCAACGATAATTTCGCGGTAAACTTCTATGCTAGATGTACTAGGGACTTTTTTTTAATTAAAGGTAAAGAGCACACCTTTCGATTAAAATCGGTCCGAAAAGAGCCAGGTTAATAGATCTTATTATACTCTTCGCAAAAACGAAGAGCACATTTCTAAAACCGGAAATATCGCTCGTAGAGAAAAAATTTTCATATCATTGTGTTAGTGAACGAATTCTGAACAACTTTCAAAATGTCCGTCTGTCTGTCCGTCCGTCTCGTCTCTTGTAAGCACGATAACTTAAGAAAGAAAAGTCCGATTGTATTGAAATTTGGGAAGTAAGTTAGCGTTAGCTAGAGGAAGAACCCTGTTGTTTTTGAAAAAAATCAATCAATAAATAAAAAAGTTATTAATCATTTAAATAAAAAAAATTTTTTTCAAAATTTCTATAATTTGTACTTTCGAAATGTTATTCTCTATAATTTTTTTTTTGATTTTACATTTTACCAATATATATATTTCATAATAATGTATCTAATCCGTTGAAATATAATTCTTGAATTACATTTATTCAAGTTTTCTGGTAAGATGAGATAGCCCAATGGTTAAAGCATTTGCCTTGCAATGAAGTAAAAAAATATTTTCAGGTTTCTGGTTCTTGTACACACACTAAATCACATTTTTTTTTCATCCGCTTTAATAATGAGGTGGGGGTGGTAATGGGGGTGGCTAATGTCAATTTTTTTTTGAGACCTTAACTTCTCTTATATATACTAAATACCAATTTTATGGACTCTTACCTGCTTGATTTACCTATTTACCCCAAATTTACCCCAATTTACCCCCAACCCTTCGACGGAATCAGATGAAAATATAATCTAGTTCTAGAACTCGTTAAAGTACATACGTGTACCAAATTTCAAGTCAAATCTCAAACGGTTCCGAAGTAAACGTGCACACAAAAAAAGTTAAAGACAGACAGACCGACAGACAGAAATTTTTTTACGCTCAAACTTTAAATCTCGACGTTTCATGACATTCTAAGCCTATTTGAACAATAAAAATTTTTAAATTTTTTTTTGTCGTTACTATACTTCCACTGGATGTGGAAGTAAAATTGTCAAATTGGCAAAATTGGCAATCCAAAGGTCTCGTGTTCGATCCCTCACATGGTGATTTTTTTTTTTATATATTTTTTTCCACAACAACAAAGTTGGTATCACAAAATTTGGAATGTCCAAAAACTAATATTATTTACAAGAAAAATGCGAAGAGTATCTTATAGAATGTATAACAATTATATAAAAAGCTCAGTAAATCAGCGAAGAGTATAATGCTTCCACTAGTTTTATTTTAGTTTAACATAAAAAATGCGCTAGTACACGGAAAAAAATAAATTCTTGTTTTAAAAATAAAACATTTAATTTTAATGCATCGCACGTTTATATATACGCAAGAATATATTTTCTTCATCCAAGAAAATAATTTATTTGATTTAATTTCTGTTCGTGAATATATACTATTTAATTCAAATATATGAAATAATTGTGATTAATGTCACTATATTTTAAAATCAAATCGCCTTTTTTCTTAATATCAAAATATGCGAATATTTAATAGAAGAATGTTACGTAATTGTAATAAACTTTTAAAGTTTTATGTAAAAACTAGAACAGTTTTGTTTTAACAATATATTGTTTCATATTTAATTACGTATAGTTTTACCATTAATAAAATGTTTTAAGATAAATCTGTGGTATCTCTATCTTCAGAGTATTATAGAATTAATATAAAGAAACCGATTTATTCCGAGATTTTACATTTTTTAACTTCAAACCAATACGTTTTGAATTAATAATAAGCATATATTTGACCTAATCAGTGATAAAGGTTTAATTAAAGGAATCTACAAACGACCCAACCAACCAATCTTCTCGGTACACTTTGAAAATTGCCATGAAAACTCGTAAAAGCAAGCTGGTCAGCTGAAATTCCAGCGACTTCAAAGCGTACCGACAATGTTGGGTCCGCCAATTTTACGAGTTCGCATGGCAATCTTCAAAGTGTACCGAGAAGGTCGGTTGGTTGGTTGGATCGTCTGTAGACCCCTTAAAGGTTATCATAGGTTACGGGACTGTATTTTTTATTCCGATTAAAGCACGATTAACTATACCACATTCGCATTTCATATTCCTGATGTAAACAAATATCAACGCATGCTGTCATTAGTATTGGTCGAACGGCCATAAACTCCGTTGATATTTGTGTATATACATCAGGAATATGAAATGTGATTACAGTACATCAGTCAGATTATAGGAAGTAAGTAAAGGTGTATAATATGCACACGACGGTCACAGTAAATAACAACTAACAACAGAACAGAACAAGTCAACAAGTTTCGACACTACGCACGGCTTAGCTACTCTGCCACCTTCTTTGCCAGCGACTGCGACCGATAAGGAGTGCGCGATAAATGTAATGGATATTAAAACGAAAACTAAGATAATATAATATTAAATTGAATAATATTCTGTCAAGAAAATTACATTTTAATTGATATATCTACATTTCCCTTAATAATGTAAATATAGTTGAAATAAGTACTACATAAATTTGTTTCAAGGTGCGAAGGTTTTAAAACAAACATAACATAATATACGGAATAAGAAAATGTATGAAATTTAATATTTAAAGCTATTAAACATTTCGCCTAATCGTAATATATTTGCAAACAATATATATTTCAAGAAAAATATTAGATTATAACAAACTTTTCACAAAGTTTCCCAAAAATGTATACATTTACATTTAATAAATATAGATTTGCGAAAACTATTTAATTACGTTATAGTTAATGTATAAAATATTAATATTTAAAACTATGAAACATTTCCCATAATCGTAATATATTCACAAATAATATATATCCCAAGAAAAATATTAGATTACAATAAACTTTTCACTAAGTTTCACAAAAATGTATACATTTACATTTAATAAATATAGATTTGTGTTAACCATTTCATTTTAAAACTTTCGACTTATTTGTATCAAATACTTTTTTTTTTGCGTGTTGCAGTGAAAACGCTGTCGTCTGTTTTGCGGTTAACTTTTATGTTAGAAGTACTAGGGACTTAATTTTTTTTTTAAATTAAAGCTAAAGAGCCCACCTTTCGATTAAAATCGGCCCGAAAAGGCCCAGACTACTATTTTTTTTAATACGAGTTTTACCTGAAATATACGCATTGGTAGCCAAAATTATTTTGACACTTTGAAGCTAATAGCCTTCTTATTAGCTCTTGGGTCATAATTTGTAGGTAGAAATGTTGATATTATCATTATCTACGAATATATGTATTCAAAAATGCAAACAAAAAATGTTTTGTTTCGCTGCTAAAATGAGTCTCGTATGATGACTATAGGTCTATAGTTCTCAATTGCATTCTTATACACATAAGGATAATGAAAATGCTTGCTTTAGTAATAATATAAATAATCAGCATAGCACAATATTTTTAGAACCATATTCAGAACCAGAAATGTGTAATATAATAAGATATAAACTAAAAAATAAACACTCATCAGGACATGACGATGTACCCTCATTTCTCATTAAAAGAGTAATGATGGAAATAATCAAACCCTTAGTTTATATTGTAAACCTATCATTTTCTGCTGGAGCTTTTCCAGAAATTTTAAAAATTGGGAAGGTTATTCCTGTTCATAAAAAAAATAATATACAAGAGTTACAAAATTACAGACCAGTTACCATACCTTCAGGGTTTTCAAAAGTTATTGAATATTGCTTTTTAAACCGATTACTGATTTTTTTGAATAAAAATAATACACTTTCACATAACCAGCACGGATTCTTAAATAATAAATCAACTCATAGTGCAATGCAATCGTTTTATGAAAAGATAATAACGTATGTCGAAGCAGGTGAATGTCCTGTTGGTATCTTTTGCGATTTAAGCAGGGCATTTGACTGCGTTAATCATAAAAAACTTATCTCCAAACTTTCTAAGTACGGGGTAAGGGGCCTAGCCTTAGACTGGGTTGAAAGTTATTTGTCATGTCGCAAACAGTATGTGTCAGTTACCAATATTACGCACAATACAATTGATTCTGTTAACTCGGCATCTGTAGAAATTAATATGGGCGTGCCACAAGGGTCGGTATTAGGTCCCATATTATTTTTATTATATATTAATGATCTGGATGGTTTGAGTGCTTTAGCAGATTTTACTTTTTATGCAGATGACACATCCATTATACTATCAGATAAAAATGTTGATATTTTAGAGATGAAATGTGATGTTTTATTGGAAAACCTTAGTAATTGGTTTAGTGAAAATTCTCTTTATTTTAATGTTGAGAAAACACAGGCATTAGTATTTCACAATAGACAAAAGAAATGTGATTATCCAAATATTCAACTTGATAATACGTCAATATCAACAAGGACGTCCAATGTAAAATTTTTAGGTATAAATATTGACAGTTGCTTGAACTGGAAAAGCCATTGTGAATTACTGATAGCCAAATTACATTCTGTAGTTTATCAGTTCAAAAATGTAAAAAATGTTCTAAACATGGCTCAACTAAGGAATTTATATTTTGCCGAGGTTGATTCTCGGTTAAGATATGGTGTTTGTTTTTGGGGGATTTCCACCCTATCAAATAATGTATTTTTAGCCCAAAAGCGTGTGATAAGATGTATGGTAGGCTTATCCACAAGAGAGACCTGTAAAAATATATTTAAGGACTATAATATCTTGACACTTCCGTCAATTTTCATTTTTGAACTATGTTTATTCGTCTTTAAAAACAAGAGTAAATTTGTTTCTAACAATCATCTACATAATGTAAATACCAGGCAAAAACACGATCTTTATGTGCCCTTCAGTAAATTAAATGTCTCTGTAAATTCACCCACTTGTCTAGGACCTAGGGTTTTTAATCACCTCCCTGTGGAAATAAAACATTGCAATAAACTTGAATTATTTAGAAAGAAACTTAAAATATTTTTAATTAGCAAAACCTTCTACAAACTAGAAGAATATTTTAATATGTAAAGTGCTCTGTGATTTACTTCTTTTTTTCTTTCTTCTTCTTCTCTCTTTTAGATATTAAGACTGACTATTCCTATACAATAATGTATCATATTGTCATAAAAGGAAAATAAAGTTTATTATTATTTTATTATTATTATTATCACCTTTTTTGAATATAGGGCAAATTTTTGGCCTACACCAAATTTGAGGAAATGTTTCTGTTTTAAGAGCTAGATTAAAGATAGTAGTCAGCGGTACCGCGAAGATAATTGCGCATTCTCTTAGTAGAAAAGATGGAATTCCATCAGGACCAGTAGTTAATTTATTTTTAGATATCAATGAATGAAATCGAAACTTCGGAGACAATAGTTTACATGATTATCCTTGTAATAAAAATTTATAATTATTTATATCATTAAAATTCATAATAATTGTTATTTAGTATAAGTTGTTAATAAATTATTCTTCTGCCATCTTCAAATTAATTTTAAGAAGTTTCATTTTTTTCAAATTCTTTATAAACAATCTATAACAATCATTAGTTTCTTAAAATAAATATTTGAAAATTTCGATAATTTTTTTTTGTTGAGATTTCAAAATTTTTTTTTTTTATTTACGGATTTTAGAAATTGCGGTAATTTTCAATGGATAAACTTTTTACTATATGCCATTAGAATCCAACAAAAAAAATCATTCAAGTCCATTCACTATAGCTGGGTTCCGAGGTATAAACCTAATTGTACTGGACTAAAATAAGTCGCTTTTCTTTTTCTTTGTATACGCATTAGAACCACATTTGCTATTTGCTCACTTATTGTTCCTACAGTAAATAATGGGCCTCTCACAAGAAAAGGCCCCCCCGCGCTTAATAATTGATGAGCGAGGAGGAGAAATTCGAATAAACATTTTTTCGTCAATATCTCTGACGGGCCCCTCAAAAGCCAACGGGCCCACGCGTTTAATAATTGATGAGCGGGGGGGGGAGAAATTCGAAAAAAAAAAATGTTTCGCCAATATCTCTGACAGGTCCCGCGCTTAATAATTGATGAGCGGGGGGGAGAAATAAAATTTTTCGTTAATATCTCTGACGAGCCCCCGCGCTTAATAATTGATGAGCGGGGGAAGAAATTCGAAAAAAAATTTTGTTAATATCTCTAACGGGCCCCTCAAAAGCCAACGCCCCCCCGCGCTTAATAATTGATGAGCGGGGGGGAGAAAACTTGAAAAAAAATATTTGTCAAGATATCTGCCCGTCGGCGGCCCTGGGCCGCCCCACGGTGCGGGAGTGTCAGTTACGCCACTGGTTACATTATATGACAAGTTCAGAATGACTAAACCGAGTACGCATAGTGCATTGTGTCGGATATATTAAGAACCGGCTTGGATTGTTCCCCATTAGTAACTATTATTTTCCTCTACTGAAAACTGTTTCTTACTAAACTCTTTCTTATTAACAATAGTCAATAACTATAGTTCTTCTACTACATTCATTTTGACATATTATAGTATTATACCAATGTTCTTTCTTCTCCTAATATTCTCAGATGCCAATAGGAAGGTCAATAATAGTATAGACGATAATCTCTTTGATTGATACCTTAAATATGAAGTTGCTGCCCACGACTCGGTAGATAGCACATGTACGCGAAGCTTCCCCTCTATCTAATCCCTCTTTACTCTAATCTATGTGCCCAAGAACCGTAAACGCCGTTTACGCACGGTTCTTCAATTAGCTTTTCTTACACGACGTAGACCACCAGAGAGTATAAATACTCTCTGTAGACCACAGACCACTAAGCTCTATTACATACTGGTAAATGCTCACATATTTGGGTGCTGGCAGGAACAATAGAGATAGTCCAGCCGGGTGGTAAATCGTGCACTTCAAGCAAAAAAAATGAAATTTGGCACACTTGTAGATAATAGCGTATACTTCAATTTTAAGATTAGAGCCGACTCAAAATTCCAAAATGGCGGTCGTAGCGGCGGTTTTTCAAAATGGCCCCCGTAATTGCAAAAAGTTTGATATCTTCGTCAGTTTTAGCTGTATTCATGCAGGATTTTCACAGAATCCTACTAAATTAACATGAAGAACGCCAACTTTGCGATAAAAAGTGTAATTTTCTTTAAGGAAATATCACTTAGTCAGTATGTTGACTATTTATGGGGATAACTGCATTTTTAAATCAAATCACAATTCAGGTGTAAAATCAAGCTATATAAGCTATATTTCAGATATTGCATTCCAGTTTTATACTAGTCTAATTAATTTATGAACTGTTCGGCTCGCATCTAATACAAAAGCAAAGTTCACTGCAGAGCACATTAGCTTTTCTACATCTGCAGCTTCTTCATGAGCCAGCCTTTCTTGCACCCGCACTTCAACACTTCTCTGCATGCCTCTGATGCTGGAGGTAGTGTCATTCATTTAATCTGATAAAAGACGAGACATATAAGGTAAATTAAATGTCAAGGGAATGATTTTAAAATTGCAATGTACATTAGATTGAAATTTGACGCGCCTATACGAATAACATATATACTCACTTCCCAGGTTCCGTCCGATGACTTTTCCTATCCAAAGCCCGCAGGTGAGGGTAAAACTGGAGTTTGCGGTAAAGCTTGCTCCCATATATGTCCAGCCCGATATGCCACACGTAGGGTATGTTGGCGCAATGCGTCCTGAGTAGGTGGTATGTTATTTCAGTCGGATTTTGCGCACCAACATGGTGTGCCATGCGAAGTTCACTGAATCTTCTGAACTTGTTCTGTTATACACAGGGTGTATTAAATAGGTGGTCCGACATACGGCACTTTCCTATGATAATAATGGCTTCATAAGTGCATGCTTTCTATTTAATTCAGTAGATGGCGCGAGCTATAAGGTACTAGAAAATCCTGTATATAGATAGATGAATTTGCTTTGCTGCATGTAGTGTTGCATATATTCTTTCAATGTTTTTAATTTAGCTACTTAATGTCAGATGTCACTGGACTCTTGTTCCACTAAACACAAACAAAATGCCGGGAATGTATGCAACACTATATGCATGCATGCCTTCGACCATATATTATCTAGACTCGGCATGTGGGCGTGTCGCATGTTACAAGATGTTTTTGCGGGGGGTTTCAAGGTACCCTGAATTCTATTGGCTAATTCAAACGTCGCGGGTCGAATGTCGAAAATGCATTAAAACTTTGTTTACATCGCCATTGTTATTTGTGGCTATTTTTGTTTTATTTATGTGTTTCTTAGACTTCCATAACATCCAGACAATTTTTCTGTTTTCAAAATCGGTAAATAGTGTTTTATATACGATCCCGCGTTACAGAAAGAATGGAATAAATCATTTTGTAGGCAAGTATTATCTTATTTGTAATTATTCCTCAGGCGTAGTCGTAGGGTTTCAGGTGCTCTCTAAAATAAAATAATATATAAGTAGATAATTATTTTACAGACTTAATACATATTTTTTAATAAAGTTGAATTTGTCTATGAGGCATTTCAGATCTTAGACTAATTAATATTGACTAGGTACTCTTAGTTTTTCAATGCAAATAAAACTCAAATAGGAACTACTTATTAAACCAGCTTCTGTATATTTGGTTTAAATTATGTAGGTATTGCATGAGATCAAATATAAGTTAATAAACTGATAGTTTAAGTAGGTAGTACAATTTATTAAGTGTCATAATATATTATATCTATTTTTAATATTTTAGATTTCTAAAAGAATTGGATGCCCAAAAATAGTGACGGAAAATTGGACCAGTTATAGAGACCACAAGATGTATGCAAAACGTCGTTCAATAAAGTAAAGTACTTAGGAAAAGTACCATATTATCTATAGCAAGCACGTTAAATATTCAGAACACATTCTGTTGGGTAAGTATAATCTACACTACTGATGATATTTTAAAACGTATTGATCAACTGCATGCGACGTTCAATTTTGATTCTATTTCAATACAATACAATTACTTTTATGTGACTTTTATGAATGTATAGCATGAATAAATAATAAAATGTTTGTACTTCTGCTCATATAACAGTTGTTGCTTTAAAAATTGGTACATTGCAAGATAATAAAGAATATTTCCGAATGACTTATTTTATAAAAAAAATAATCAGGATAATCTTAGTATGGAGTACGAAAAGAAACAAATTGAAATATCTCAAAAAAAAAGGTGATACAGACAGTAAACATTTTTTTAAAAACAGCTGTTTTGAATTCAATTTAGGTTAACAATGTACATTTCCATGAAAATCTGAATGTCAGTTTATACATTCACAATACTTGCTTTAATAGCGAGTTTATATGTGCATGAATTTAGTGGCGCCAGTAGATGTTGGCACGCCATTAAAAAAATATTCAACGTATAAACAGTTACTGGCGAGAACTGGCGAGCAAGTCTTGACCTTGCATGCAATGATGCAAAAATATTAGGAATTTCCAACTTTGTGGCCCGCCAGTACCAAGTTGTACGCCACTATGAAGTAAAATTGACATAAACTTTGAGTTGTCTAGAGACACTATCTTGGCTAGTTACTTGTACTAGTAGCTGGTACTGTCGTGAGCAAAAAAAAATAGGACAACTATTTTTTCCTAATATAAATCTGTCTCTATTTGCACACTTGCAATGAATTTTGACAAATAACTGACAATGTCACAAAAATTAGTTAGATGTACAAAACTAGATTTTATACGATATAAGACTTGTCCCATTTTTTTTTGCACACAGCAGTACAAGTAACTATACTAATATAAATTCGTCTATAGAATTTAAAAATGAGCATTAAGAAAACAACAAATAACAGTGGATTTCTGAGGAAATTACAAAATTTCTTGAATTATATGAAAAAGAGACGTTTTTATGGGATGCGCATTTTAATTGTTATAAAAATAGAGAATCTCGAGTAATTGTTCATGAAAAAATAGCAACAACAATGGCGATTGATGGTTTTGACAGTGTGAATGTAAGGCTAAGATTCGTTCAATAAACGGTTTCTAAAAGATTCAGGATCTTCTATTGAAAGTTTTAACACTCTTTCTGATGCACCTAAGTTTTCTCTACTTGCAATCCATTTTCTTAACCAGATACGGTCTCTTTGCTTATCATTTAGTTTATTTTCCACGTTGCTAATCTATTGGAACAATCCCTCATAGAACAATGCAGCACTCGGTACGAATTATTATTTTCTTTAATTTATTACTTGACATTTTGTCTCAATAACCACCTGCACTCAGAAGTCAAAGAATAAGACTGACTAGATAAAATTTAAAATTGTGTGTAAACCTCTACTGGCGCGCAAGTTGGGCTGGCGTGGCAACTGGCGCCAGTAAATTCATGCATGTATAAACCTGGCATTGGGTACATTTTATGAAAAAGACAAATTATTCATATTATTTGTTAACAAACAATCATTTGTTAAAGCACCGTTTATTAATAATATTTGATTCAAATATATTTGCATTATTTTTTGGAAAGTCATCATCAAATGCAATAGGTAATTATTTTTTCTTTTATTTCTTTTCCGAGACTTTTGTATACTTATATTACATTAAAAATAATACTCTCTATGTTTTATTTCAGTACCAACCTTTACCACATTGCTTTGAGGATGGTTCATCAGATGATATACATACACAGAGTCTAAGAAGAAGAGCCAGATGAAGCTCAACATACAAGAAATTACTTTTAGAGCTTAGCGACACTAGAAAAATTAAAAAGTAAAATTAACATCGTTAAAACAGGAGCTGACAGTCTTAACTCGCTAAGCTATAATAACGAATTATTACCGAACTAACTGCTAGTAATATTTTCTAATAATGCTAATATACTAGATATGCACTGACAGATTTTCCAAATTTATTAAGGTACCTATTACCTCTATATATATAACCTTAAAATATTCTAAATTAGTTTTAAAAACATATCGATTTCAGTAGAAATTAATTAAATGAAAAATTATTGTTTTAAAATAAGATTAAATAATATCATCAAATAATTTTCTCGGTTTGACCTAAATGCCACTAGACATTCAGTAAAGATAATGCAAGTGGCTGTAAAATATGTTGGGTGCATTTCTCAATATAGTATAATGAATTGGTCATTAGATTTTAAATTTTTTGCCTAATCATCAGCCAAGAGAATGTGTTATGTGAACAACGCAACTAATTACCATATCTATCGTAGTTTTAAGTTTGACTTTTGGCCCTGCTAGAGAGTATAGTAGAAAGTTGTTGTACTTCTCATTTTTCCAAATCGTCCCCCTTTGGCACAGAGTACATATACTTTTCATCACTTCGATGAGGATAGTGATGCGAATTTTAGAAACTTAAAATCATAATTGAAGTTATTCTCAGTCTTGGTGTCATATCTTTAATTTTTGGACAGTATTTATTTGACATTTGAGCATTACTTAAGAGTACGCAAAGCTTTTAGTCTTTTAATATATTGTATATAGTTTAATTAGTGAATGGGTTTCATATATACCAATTTTTGTAGAGAATAAGTTTTTGTTAACCCAGCTGATATGGATATATGCAGCGATTAAGAATCGACTCATTTATTGTATTGAAGGTGTATTTGTTAATTAACATAGAATAAACGGCAATCAGTTATAATAACCTAGTATTATTAATTTAATGTATTTATATCTTCTAATAAAGAACACGACACTTTTTATATTTTTACTGTTTATTTAATTACTTATTTATAAATTGTTTGTTTTCAGCAACGTCTTTATTAAATTATGATCTAATTAAGATGTACTTATACTTAATAAAATATCGATACAAAATGTGTGTTTTAATTCTTACTTTTTTTTTGTGAAAAAACATTTTGCCTATAAAACATTTACTTCATATGATGATCGACCACGATAACTCAGTCGGTGTACTACATAAAGTACACCGACTGAGCAAGGATAAACTAGTTGGTGTCTATATAGCCCTGGGTTCAAATGGCAGCTTGAGATGGCAAATTTTTTAATGCACGCATGTACTTAACTTTATTGGAATTTATGTGATTTGTGTGAATTGTTTTATGTTATTTATGTCACACATTACCTACCAATACAAATTATACAATACACACAAGAAAGGGAATACCATCAGTGACTATTTATTACTATTTGAAAAAAAAAAATGAAAATATATTTTTTCCCTCGTGAAAAACAGTAATTTCTAAACCTAAATAATGACTAATAATTGTATTACTAATTTTTGGCAACATCTCTGCTTTATACAATAACAGAAGTATTTTTTTATTATCTAGAAAAGCTAAATTAATATCTCCATTTGCAATTTTCCAGTAGTAGAAGATTGTTGTAAAAGTATGCTTATAAATTTTTACTCGGTCTTAATTTTAAACATCACAATGTTAATTAATTTTATATATTATCCAACATACAGACCCTTTCGCGAATACACGCCACTGGCAAGGGTCCCGTACACAGAAAAATATCCCCCTTCAGCACCCGCGGCTGCCATAGTCAGCGCCGCCTTAGTATACATAACAAACTCTCTATACTTTGGCTAAGATACCGGGTCTAGGTAATATATGGTCGAAGATGCATGCACAGAAAATATAAAATTGTCGTTCTATGCATAAATAACAACAGAACTTATTTCTCCTGCCATCTGTTACATTATATTCAAAGTAAGCACTTATGAAGCCACTCAACGGGTCCCTGTCGCATCACCTATTTAATACACACTGGTCATACATGAGTACCACAAATCGTTCTATAGTTGAGAAACAGGAACTTACTGTCAGTTCTGGGAAAGTGCCGTTGGTACTGCGGGAAAGCTAGATCACGTCATCCAGGATGTTTGTTTTCCTTTGCTCAGAAAAGAGTCACAGCCTGATAGCGCATGAAATGCCATCAGGGCTTCACATTCTTCAACTCCTAAATTATCAGCAATAACTGTTGCATTAATATACCTAGAGAATAAAAGTACCAAAATTATAAAGACATATATTATTACTTCACAAAAAATAAGATAATGACAGCACTCACCTGAATGATTTCCCTACAGAGAAAGCGATGTCAAATAAGGGAAATATAGGGGGGAGCCACTATCCTGTGGCACCTGGTATAAGGTTCCGAAGTGCCAACAGTGCATTGTTGGTTGCCCACATTTTGGGGCTACGTGTCAGAAACCGTAATAAATAATTGCTGATTTATAATTATTACTTATTACCCTACAAACACCGAAGGTTGGCCCTTCAGCGGGCCATCACTGGGCCAGAAATGAAACTTCTGGCCCAGTGATGGCCAGCTGATGGGCCGATCTTCGGTGTTTGTTGGGATACTAACTATTTGTACTAATATGGCATGGCTGATTTTACTTCCACACCTGTAGAAGTTTGGCAATGCAAAAAATTTTTTTAAAATTTTATTCAAATAGGTTCAGAATGCCATGATACGTGGAGATTTTAAGTTTGAGCCAAAAAATTTTCTTTTGGTCCATTTAAATATAAAAATAAGGGAAACAAGTGTTATAAAACTTATCCTCCCTGGTTCACGGAGGAAATAAAACAGGATATGAAACAGAAAGAGAGGTTTAGAAAACTAAGAAATATGTCTGAATGTTATTTGAATAATTATAAAGCAAAAAGGGCAGAACTAAAAATAAAAATTAATAAAGCCTACGCAGACTATATTCAAAATATGGAGATGAATATTAGCAAAGATAATAATATATTTTGGAACTTCGTTAAGACTAAAAAAAATGAAAGTAAATCTGACACACAATTTCTAATTAACGGAGAACCTACTAACGATAATCACAAGATTGCCGAAGGTTTTGCCAATTACTTTGCAGAAGTATACAATGAAGATTCCACATACTTCGTTGAACATGTGAAAAATCTGGCAGCGGAAATACTAGTAAATAAACAAATTCACTCAAATCACCTTCATTTTGCACAAATTTCCACACAGGAATTGGAAAATGCCTTCAGAAAGCTAAAGCCAAAGCGATCTGCGGGCCCTGATAATATTATAATAATAATAATAATAATAAATGGTCTTTATTTCCCAATAAAAAAAGTAATTACACGAAATTCGTATAAACTAACAAAAATTAAAAATACACAAATATTGGGAAATCGCCGAAGATCAGATGTCGGTGAAGAACACAGACCCTGTTTTTCATCTTAAGCGGATATATATATACACATATATACATACACATACATACACATAAACATATAAATTAAATATTAAATATTAATAATATACATACATATAAGAGTACACACCTGCTATTTAACATAATATAAAGTAGGTAATTGACATATAGAATAAATACAACAATGTTCAGTATGCATACTCAGATACATTATTTCTATTCGTTGCGAGGATTCAAGGAGTCATTTTGTTCTGCTAGTAACAATCTTTTGTAGGAGTGCTTAAAAGATGTAATGGATTTATTTTTTATGTCCGTTGGTATAGAGTTATATATTTTAGTGATTTGGTAGGTAAATGAGGCTTTAAAGGATTCCATACGATGAGAGGGGGGGGTGAGTGTACCTTTATGTCTCAAATTTAGAGCATGAACGTCTGTTCTATGTGTTACTTTTTTATTAAGGTAAGCTGGTATTTTATTTTCTAATATTTTTTTAAAGAGACAAGCGGAGTGTAGTAGACGTCGCCTTGACATATTTAACCAGCCTATTTCATTAAGCTTGTGTGAGATATGTTGCCTGCGTCTAATACTAAATATTAGCCGCAGGCAAGAGTTTTGTATTACTTGTATTCTGCGAACATCCTCAGCGTAAATGCAAGGACCATAGACCACATCACCAAAATTTAGTTTGGACAATACCAACGATTCACACAGGATTGTTTTAGTTTTTTGGTTGAGAAAAAGTCTGTTTTGGTATATTGTTTTTAAATTTAAATATGCCGCACGTATACAGTTATTAATGTGAACCTTAAATTTTAAACAAGTGTCAAAAGTCAGTCCTAAATTTTTGGCATGCTCAACTGGTGATATTAGCTGCCCATCAACATTTATGCGAATTTGTTGGGATATCGAGGACCTTATATCCTTTGGACCAAAGACAAGCACAGATGTTTTATTTGCATTAATATTTAATGAATGGCGTTTAGATATATTTACAATAGCAGCAACATCACTATTTATATTATTTATTGCGTCTGCAGTATCAGAGGGGTTAAACGATAAATAGAGCTGCGTGTCGTCAGCATAAAAGTGTATATGACAATATCGAAGTGCTTTTACAAAATCGGACGTGTATAAAGTAAACAAAAGAGGACCTAGGATCGAGCCCTGTGGTACCCCAGATGATATTTCAAGGGGAGTAGATATATCGTTATCAATTTTGGTTCTCTGAGTTCTGTTAGAAAAATAATTAAGAAAAAAGTTAACTACGTTTTCAGTCATTCCTACATAGTTTAATACAGAAAGTAGCACTTCATGATTTAAGGTGTCAAATGCCTTCGAGAAATCGATAAGCACCAGCACCGTAGCCTTTTTCGCATCCACTCCCCTCAAAATATCATCCGTGATATTGAGTAGGGCCGTCTCACAACTATGCATTGGACGAAAACCGGATTGGACTTCTGGTAATATATTAAACTTAGAAATATGTTCTCGTAGCTGTACATCTATTTCTCGTTCGATTACCTTTGATAGGACGGGTAAAATACTAATTGGACGCAGGTCCTTATAATCCACAGGATTATTGACTTTAGGAATCGGCTGCACGATAACCTCTTTCCAGGAATCCGGAAAAACACTCTCCTTAAGACAGTAATTTATAATGTGGGTAATGAATGGTATGATAACTGGACAGCACATTAATATCAATTTAATATTAAGTCCGTCATGACCCTGAGCATTAGTTTTGATATTATATAAATTTTTTTGTATGTCATACTCAGAAACTGGCTTGAACTGAAACGGTTCAACTCCTGCTTTAACGTTATTTTTGTAAAAGTTGGTAATATCTTGGTCGGCAGGTAAGGTGGGAATACAATTTATATAGTAATTATTCAGGCCTTCAACATTTTTTAAGGTGTTAGGTATACATTTGCCTTGCTTACGTATATTTAACAGGTGTAAGTCTTTCCATATTTTATTACTACCTCTTACACGTAATTCATATTCAAAATAGGCTCTTTTTTCATTTTTGCATGCCAGAGTGGTATAATTACGTAGAGTTTTGTAATAATTATAATGATTTATGTTTTTAGTTTGACGCCATTTTGAACGAGCTTTATTTCTTAAAGACATGAGCAGACGTATATTATCAGTGATCCAAGGAGAATATTTTTTAGTGATTCTTATAGTTTTCAGTGGCGCATGTATATTAAAAAGCATTAATATGGCTTCATTGAGAAAAGAAATTTTATCATTTACATTATTCATATGGTAAATAGGATCAAAGCATAAGGATTGTAAATCAGCATTAAATAAAGCATTATCAAAATTTTTGAAATCTCTTATTGTCTTAATAACAGGAGGATCTACTTTTCGCGTTATATTTAGTTTACAGGATACTAAATCATGATCGGACATTTGATCTAGGCTAGTTACATTAACATTTTGTATAATGTTACTATCATTATTACTTGTTATAATTAAATCAATTAACGTTAAAGAGTTAAGTGTCACGCGAGTAGGTTCAGTCACTAGTTGATTAAAACCGTAGGAATCTAATAATGAGTTTAATTTGCGCGAAGCGGGACAATTGGTTTTTAGCATATTTATATTAAAATCGCCTAAACAAAAAACTTCATCGTATTGTGGCAAAAACATAGATAAATTTTGCTCTAATGCGTTTAAAAACTCCGTATATAAGAAATCAGGTGGTCTATATGCGACGCCAACTGCAAGTTGCTGTTTATTTATTTTTAGGTTAACCCATAACTGCTCTATATTGTTTTGGGTGTGAATAATAGAATATGAGATGTTACTTTTAATATAAATACATAAACCTCCCCCTCTACCTAACCTGCGGTCTTTTCTTACCAAATTGTAGCCTTCTAGTTGGACGACGTAGTCATCTATGGCGGGTGTAAGCCAGGTTTCACACAAACACAATACTGAGTAGTTAGCAGACAAAATATGCTCCTTCAGATCGTTGATTTTTGGTAACAACGATCTAATGTTAAATTGTGCCAATGTAATATGTTCATTCATTTTTAGCTACAACACATATAATAAAAAAAAAAAAAATTTTATAAACAGTTAATGTGGGTATAATTAATAAAATAGTGATAATAAATACTGGAATAATAATATTAATAAAATATAATCACGCATATCTAACTTAACACCTACTCACAAGAATAACTACCTACAAATAATAATAATAAAAAAAAATTATTTAAGAATTATTTTATGAGACAACCAGAACTTAATTTTAGATTTTATTTCTTGAGTTGTTGATTTCTCGTAGAAATTTTATTTACTGCCACAGTTTCTACCTGATTTTGTTTCTTCTTATCCTTTTTTGACGAAGTCTGCTGCTCAGTATTATCAGCTGTTTGAGACTCAGAACTAGAAGGTCCTTGTGACGTTTGATCGGGTAATTCGGCCAGTGTGTACGCTACTCCTGCTATTATAATTTTATTTCTAATAATTTTCGCCTCAATATTGTTAGCTTTGGCCGTCTTTAAGTGTTCGCTGAGTAGTTTTCGTTCCTGTCGGTCCTCATAGGGGAGGTCATCGGCAAAGGAAATTCCGGTATTTTTTAATTTTGCAATATTCTTAAATATCTCGGTGTGCTATATCTTTAAAGCTTGTAAAGATTACCTAATGTACCCATTAATTACACTCTTTCAAAAATATCTGAACTCAGATATCTTTCCTAGTAAGTTTAAGGAAACAAAATTAACACCAATACATAAAAAAGACGATAAGAATCTTGTCACTAACTATCGGCCTATTGCAGTTCTAAATTGTATTGCCAAACTATATGAATATGTTCGTATGAAAAGCTGTATTCGTACTTTAAAAACTATATTTTACCCCAAACAGCATGAATTTTGTAAGAAAAAGTCAGTAAAAACAAACTTAGCTACTTTTATCAATGAAGTAAGCCTCATTCTTGAGGGGAGTGGTCAGGTAGACACGGTGTACACAGATTTTGCCAAAGCATTTGATAAAGTAAACCACGATATACTTCTGGCAAAACTGGCTTATTATGGACTTAGTGATCATTTGATAAGGCTACTTGCATCTTACCTTTATCGCAGATGCCTATTTGTAACACACCATGGCGTCAGATCGAGTACCTTTTTGGCAAAATCTGGTGTCCCACAGAGATCAAACCTTGGTCCATTGCTATTCCTAGTCTATGTCAATGACCTACCCGATTTGATTACATCAGATAGTCTACTATTTGCTGACGATTTTAAAATGTTTAAAGAAATAAAGAACGACAACGATTCCCAAATTTTACAAAACGATTTAGAAATTATCCATGCCTGGTCACTCAGAAATAAATTATATTTTAATCTAAATAAATGCCATGTCCTTACCTACACTACTTTGAGAAATCCTTATCTCAATAATTATACAATGAACGGAACAGAACTAAATAGATGCACCCAGATTAAAGATGTGGGAATTATTTTCCAGCAAAATTTAAAGTTTGAAAATCATATAAATCAAATCTCTGAACAAGCCCATAAAATGTTAGGATTCATAAAGCGTACCACATATGATTTTAAAAATATAGAAGCCATTAAATATCTATATAATGCCTTTGTGCGTAGCCGCCTGGAATATAGTTTGGTCATTTGGTATCCCTTAAAACAAAGCTTCAAACATACTATTGAAACGGTACAAAACAAGTTTATAAAGTATATTTTCTATAAGAAAAATAATATTAATCCTGGCTTTGTGCATTATGAACCAATACGTAAAAACTTCGGAATATCTCAACTTGATTAAAGACGAACTCAACACATACTTATGTTTCTCTACAAGATCTTAAATAAAAAATTAGATAGTCCTTACTTAATATCAAAGTTAAATTTATATGTTCCTGACCGAAGAATGCGACCTAAAAGCACAGTTTTTAAAATAACTAGAACTTACTCCTTACTAAACATCATGTGCATAATATATAATAAATTTCAAGACAAGATATCTTCGGGAATCTACGACACAACTCCGCTCAAGTTTAAAAAAGAAATTAAGGCGATATTTCTGTAACTCAAACAAATCAGTCCTGTAGATAATTATTAAATATATCACAGCCTTACCGCCATTTTTTTGAAGGTACATAAATTATATTAAACTAATAATAAATGCTTAGCTTCATATACACTTTCAAATTTAGGTATTACTGAATCTAAGTGTAGTACTTATTAAGAATCACTGTATTGTATTTTTGAATGAAATAATAATAATAATACTATGTAATACTTCCTTTGAGGGGCCTACATGAGATGCAGCTGGCTGAGGCCGGCCTGGGCGGCGTGCTTTAGGGATTGTGGAACCAACCCGTAAAAGTTGGGTTACCCGTGCGGTCTTCGAAGCACGTCGCCCGGGTTGGCTCCGGCGGGTTGTATCGCGTGTAGTCCCCCCTCAAGAAACATGTAATTAGGTTTGTAACCTGTTTGTTTCTTCTTCTAAATAAATAAATAAATTTGTAACTTTTTTTGTGTGCACGATTACTATGGAATCGTGTAAGATATTGACTTGAAATTTGGTACACGTATGTATTTTAACGAGATCTGGAACTAAATTAAATTTTGATCTTACTCCGTTAAAGGATTGGAGGGTAAATAGGTAAATGAAGCAAATACGAGTACATAAAATTGGTATTTAGTATATGTTTAAGAGAAGCTAAGGTTTCAAACATTTTTTTGGCATTACCCCCACCCCCACCTCACTATTAAAGGGGGCGAGAAAAATGAAACTGTGATTTAGTGTGTGTACAGAACCAAGGGCCTCAAATTTTTTTTTACTTCATAGAAAATCTGGATGTAGAACTAGCGATTCCTTGGGCAGCGGTTTTTGATTTAATGGTATGTAGATGTTGAGGCTTCGTAGAGGCATTTTTTGTTTTTGTTTACTCTAAATTGTGGGGAAGTAGGTAGACAAGATATTGTAGGATAAGGGTAGTTTTTAAGTCACACACTAGCTTTAGAACCCAACAGTTACATATATTATACAAGTACAAGTCCGAGATTACAGTAAAGCACAAGTGTTCTAAAATTACAAGTTTTATCATTTCTATCCTTTACCGTAATTAAAACAGTGGTACTATAATACAGTCCAGTACAAGTGGTCCTTCGAAGAGTACAGGCCCTACAGTAGATATGGATTTCACAAAATTTTAAATTTTGGCACTATTAGTTAAAATTTTTATGATCTTTTATATCTTTGGAAAGAGAATTTAATGGTGTTATATTACCACATCCCAAAATTGCAAAAATTCCCTAATTTCATTAAGAGGTGGTAATCCAGACCAAACATAGTCACAAATACTATACGTAGTAATAAATATTTCAGATAAAGTATTTGCAAGTATAAATACAAATACTTGCTGCAAGAAGTAAATACTTACTCGGTATTTATATACTTTCTAGTATTTAAATACTTGAGGTATTTGTAAGTACATATTTGCCCAGCTCTGTTAGCTTAGTTATTGATAAAAGATTTTAAACCGTTCATACAGAAAACCTACTTCTGATTCTTCTTAATTTATCAGATAAACCCTGTATATAATAAGGAATTACTGCCAAAGATCTAAATTCAGGCTGTAAATGTGTTCACTCTACTTTCAGTGTTTGCCAGCCGGCTATCAACAAAACTGTCGGGGTATTGATTATCAATAGAACAGTTTTTATTAATTGTTTCTCGTTATTTAAACTTTCCGATGGAAAGTTTCCAGGAAGTTTTCCTTCTAACTTTTGATTGGATATATTAATAGGCCATTATATGGTGAAATCTTATTCGTGACGATGCAAGGTTCATTTTTATACCAAATAAGTGCATACAATTATATTATTTACATGACTTTTACAGACTTTTATCACATATGGACAGCCTCCTCGATCCATCTCTGAATTTTGGAAAGAAGAAAACAACCCAACTAAAAGAAAACTTAAGGAATCACCTATTATTTTGTTAAAGCTAATCTAATATATAAAAATCTCGTGTCACAGTGTTTGTTATCGAACTCCTCCGAAATGGCTTGACCGATTTTTGTGAAATTTTTGGTGTATATTTGGTAGGTCTGAGAATAGGTCGTAGGCTATTTTTTATACCCCTAGGTGATAAGGGTGGCCCTATCCAGAAATTTTATTTTTTATTTTTTGGACAAAAATTTATAATTTATATGGCAAAACAACGTTTGCTGGGTCAGCTAGTTATTCTATAAATTTTAGTACCAACTGGTTACTGATCCTCAGAGACGAAGTAAGTAAAAATAAAATAAATATAATTTAATGTCACACATGACTATGGAAATATATAAACAACAAACCGTCATGTTTGACGTACTTGAAGTCAAAGTTTTGATAATGGAAAAAGAAACAATTAATTATCATTTAATATTTTTGTTTCAGTTTATATATTTTTAGATGCAAGACATTTTGTAATAAAAGTATTAAAAACCAGCCTCTGTCTGATTCTTTTGGCGCAGAGATTTATTTCATCAAAATTTTGAAATACTTTTTACAGTGGCAAAATACCCAACAAACATAAGAAATCATGAATATACCACAAATACTTATTTATAGACAAGACTCTCCCTATTCATCTCTATTTTTTTCATTTGATAAAAAAAATTAATTCCCTCCTCCAGTCTAACTACTTCAATAATTATTTTTCGTATTTTAAGTTAAAGTTAAAATAAGGAACTTATACATGCATAACAGAGAATACACAGTTTGTTTTACATCTCTTTAATTGGTTCAATATTTAACAAATGAAGTGCATTGTGAAATACACATTGAAAAGCTTTCAATAAATATATTCTTGCATGAAGTACTCCAAATAAGTGTTCCCTGGGATCCTAGAATAAAACGTAATAGAAAATTCAATAAATACATAGATGAAAACTAGAAAGGCATACCGTTAATATTCTTACTCTTCTATAATACACGCTAAAAGATGAAGCTAAGCTGGAAAGGAATGAAACCAAATGTTGTGGATTTAAAAAACCTCTTTCTATGTCTTGAACGCAATTCTTGACCACAACAGGAAATTGTAATATATACACAAAAAACAAATCCCATTCTTCCTACAAAATAAACCAGTATTAAATATTAGTTATTCAACTATAAATATTGTTTTACATACAACTGATAAAAATATATTAAAATAAACTGTTCAATATATGCCATATTGATTTCAAAAATAAATTAAATTCATGTCATGAATTAGCTATTTTAAATGTGAATTAAAATGGGGAATAATTAATCTAATACCTAGTAATAATAATTAAAACTTATACAGTGTGTCCCAGGATAGATGTAACAAGAGGTGTAATGGCCAAAAATGTTGGAATTTTGGAATGGTATTTGGGAATTGAGTCCTGCTTGTTGTAAAACTAAAGTATATCAAAAATGACTTGATTTGGTGTTCTACAGGGTGTTTTATAAGCAAAGTTGTAAAAATCACCACTAATAAAGTACCTTTATTTTTCAAAATATGAAAAAATTCCACTAAGAAAAGTTATTTAGAATGCAATTTTATTCCTCTGTACCAAATTTCAGGAATATAAAATTATTTTTTTGAAACTTCCCATTTTTTGCGAATTAAGAGTTGAATTCATATTTAAAGTTGTGTAGGAGCAAATGTAAATCATCTCAAAAAGTAGGCTATTGGTAAATAAAAAATTGAATATACGAGATGTAAGAAGGTGTAATGTTAATCGAACTAATTGTAAAACAAGAAACAATTACTAACAGAAGATTAATGAGGTTTAAAAATTATAACAAGTAATAAATGTGTTTTTTATTATTCGACGTAGCTACCACCCACATCCACACACATTTCGATCCTTTGCCTGAAGTCCTTAAAACTGTTTTGAATATGATCTAACGGTATGGAGTTTACGGCATTTGTAATTCTCTGCTTCAATACTGCTACATCGTTAGGAAGTGGTTCAGCGTAAACCAACTGCTTGAGGCGACCCCATAAAAAGAAATTCAATATTGATAGGTCTGGGGATCTCGCCGGCCACTTGATCAGTCCATTCCTGGCAATCCAATTTTCTCCAAAATTTAAATTCCACCACCGATTAACCATTTCTGTGGAGTGGCCAGGGCAACCATCATGTTGAAAATTAACTAAAGGCATATCTCTTCAAATATTTATTCTTCAGAAAATCTTTCAAGAAGCTGTAAATAAGTGTGCTCAATGAAATAAGATCCAATAATTCCAACGTGATAAGCAACGGCACACCACGGACATTCACTTTTTTATAATATTGTCTTCTACAATGGATTCTAGAATTTGGATTTTCAGAAGCCCAAAACCGACAATTCTGAGATGAAACAACACCATTGGTTGTGAATGTGGATTCATCTGAGAAAATTATGAAATGATGAAAAAATCTCTTCCATGATTTTTTCTCCAATGGTCAAACAAAAATCCAACGTACGGCCGTCATCTCCCTCTTCAAGCGTATGTTTATAATTTGGTTTATATGCCCTAATTTTCTTTGCCTTGTAAATTCTTTGCAGTTCAGACTTGCTAATATTAATAAGAGCTGATCTCTCTCTCTTAGTGGCATCCTAGGATTTTCTGTAACAGAGGCATGAGCTATAATAGCCCCAACATTGTCTTCATCATATGCTTTTATTTTTCTTTTCATGTTAAGAACACTACCAGTAGCCAGAAACTTTTTAACTATTCTCATAGCCTGAGTACGTGACAAAGCAGTGTTTGGAAATTTCAAATTAAATTGGCTTACCACTTCTCTTAGCAAGTTTTCACCGCCAATTCCGTAGCATTGCACAATATAAATTTTTTCACGCACTGTGAGTACCATTTTCACTTAATTTTTTATGCTTGGTTCGTTAATTTGAAACAGAAATTAATATTGGCTACGTTTGACAGATATGTCAATAATAAATGATAAATGTGTATCCACTGCTTTTCTTATAGCCTATTTTTAGCTTCTACATAACTTTAAATATTAATTCACAAAAAATAATTTCTATGCAGTTTTAATTCAATGGTTCAAACTAAAATACTAATTTATTGAAAAAATGAGAAGTTTCAAAAAAATAATTTTATATTCCTGAACTTTGGTATAGAGGTATAAAATTGCATTCTAAATAACTTTTCTTAGTGGAATTTTTTCATATTTTGAAAAATAAATGTATACTTACTTTCAAAACTTTCGCGTACACATTTAAAATTAACTAACAACAATTTTGCAAAATTTAAGCTGTGTGAACGGATAATTTTGAGATTAGGTTAAAGATGACATTGGCATTTAATTAAAATGAACATAAAAATAAATACAAATATATTAAAAAAGGTTTTAATATTTTGTCATGGCCCCATTAGCCTCTAGCACCACATCCAATCTCCTGGGCATAGATTCTATAAAGTTTCGCCAATAATGTTGGTCTTCGCTCAAATGTCAGAGTTGATTAATTACAACCCTGATTTAGTGTACGCGAAAGTTTTGAAAGCAAGTGTACTTTATTAGTGGTGATTTTTACAACTTTGCTTATAAAACACCCTGTAGAACACCAAATCAAGTCATTTTTGGTTTACAACAAGCAGGACTCAATCCCCAAATACCATTCCAAAATTCCAAAATTTTTGGTCCATTACTCTAAGGCGTTCGATCGGATCGACCATGAGCTTCTATTAGGTAAGTTAAATATGTTTGGCTTTAGCTGTCATCTCATAGCATTTTTGAGGTCATATTTATATCACAGAAAACAGTACGTAATGTACTATGGGTATGAATCTGAACTATTTATAGCAACTTCGGGTGTACCTCAAGGTTCCAATCTCGGACCACTACTTTTTCTGCTGTTTATAAATGATCTCATAGACATAGTACAAAGCGACAAACTGTTATTTGCCGATGATATGAAGATCTTCGCAGAAATAGGTAGTGTGGATGATTGTGAAAACGTTCTAGCACAACTAAAAATAGTAGAAAATTGGTGTAACCAAAACAACCTCCATTTGAATGCGTCAAAATGTAAAGTTGTTTCTTATACAAGAAAATCTAAACCAGTTGTGTTTGACTACTCCTTAAATTCTCAAGTACTTGAGCGTTCTACAACAGTAAAAGACTTGGGGGTAATATTTGATCAGAAACTTACTTTCTCGAACCATGTGGCGGAAGTAACATCATCTGCCTTGAGAATGTTAGGTTTTATTGTTAGAAACTATCATTCATTCTCCAACGAGTTTGCTCTAAAAACACTCTACTATTCATACGTAAGATCCAAACTAGAATACTGCTCGATAGTCTGGTACCCGCACTATGCCTGTCATAAAAACGCCATCGAAAATGTACAGCGAAGATTTCTGAAATTCTTATCATTAAGAATTGACGGTTTCTATCCAGAAAGAAGCTACCAACACTCCTTATTACTTGATAAATTTAATCTTACTCCTTTGGAAATGCGGCGTGCAATAAATAGTTTGAAAATGTTATATAACCTGTTTCACAACAAATTAGACTGTTCATCGCTTTTAGGTATGTTTTCTTTCCAAGTTCCCCGAATAACCTCACGTCAGACTAATACGTTTTACTGTGAGACGGCCAGAACTAACGCTCTTATTAGATCCCCAATATATGTTATGTGCAATAATTTCAATAAAATATCAGATGTGTGTGATATCAATTGTAGTACATTCTCGGAAATTATTAATGCTTTTAACATAACTTTTACAGCTACTAATAGTTAAGTGTCACTACAATTGAGTGTCACTACACCTATTTATATGTATATATTATGTATACCTATGTTTACATGAATACTTATGTTCTTTTCTTACTACAATCTTCTTTTCGATAATTTTTTCCATCTTATTACTCAAATATTGACATCTTATTCTCTTACTGTTTAAAAATATACTACTAACAGATTTGTAACTTATACTACTACCATACCCAAAGTATAATATACTTTATTAGTTTTTAGATTTTAGTTTTTAATTTTTAGTTTTTAGCTATTAGTTGTATCTTGTTCATGTTTGTCCTGTAACTGGATTTTTTTATCTGTTGGGCAATAAATAATAATTATTATTATTATTATTATTATTACACCTCTTGTTACATCCATCCTGGGACACACTGTATATACTAAATACCAATTTTACCTATTTACCCCCATTTATCCCAATTTACTGTCCAACCCTTCAACGCAATAAGATCACAATATAATCTAGTTCCAGATCTCGTTAAAATACAAACGTGTACCAAATTTCAAGACAATGTCTTAAATGGTTTTAGAGAAATCGTGTGCACAAAAAAAGCGACAGACACAAAATTTTTTTCGCTCAAACTTAATATCTCCACGTTTCATTCTAAGCCCATTTCAAAAATGTTTTAGGCGTTACTGGATGTGGAAGTAATACATAACCTACTTTTATATTGGTAAAACGTACTGACCTAATGACTCGATTCTTTTACAATTGCAGTGATGAAGGCATTCGACCTTGATCGAGTGGCAACACTAAGGGGTCTACAACTTGCTGGAGCCAATACTGTCGGCATCCTTTGAACTCATTCGTAAAAGAGAGCTGGTCTGCAAAATTCAAAGCATACCGACAAGGTTGGCTTCACCAAGTTGGATCCTTTGTACAGTGTATGGCGGGACTTTTATATGCTTTTTACTAATGAGGTTTTATTATCTCCTTTAATTAGGTGACGCCGCCAAAATTGTGAAACATTGCTTTGACAAAATCCTTTTAACTATACCTACAGTGGCAATTCTCTGCATTTATTTATTAAAGGGAAAGGGTAGACCATCTGAGATCACAGTTTCGCAATTGTTCAGTGCCCAGTAGAAATCTAGCCTACAAACCTAACGTGAAATAATACACAGTGGACAGTATACAAAAATGTCTCGTGCTTTTCAGGCTGCGAAATATAATTAATATACTTTTATATTTATTATAGTTCGTGAAAAATTACTTATGTGTGTGTTGCTTTAAGATAGTGAAAAATACATGTGTGTGTGTGTGTTAGTTCATCCCCCAATACCTCCTCTTCGAGGGAGTGTTTATAATAAACTGACCATACTGACTTTGGATATTACGGAATTCAGTAAAAAAAAGTACAAGGTAAGATACATTATGTAATACTTGCATAAAAATCTTTCCGCGCTGACCCAGAGCCAACCCTGATTTTGGCGTCACAGAGATAAAATTCCCAAGCCTTGGTGATTAGGTTAAAATATTAATGAATAAAGTAACCACAACCATTTCTAAATTAGTATATTTTATAATGTAGTCAAAATATCAAATCCATTTATGCGTATTTGAATAATATTAACATAAAAATTAATTAGATTAGGTGCATATTGATTTTGATTTGATTTACTAGCATACAGTAGACATTGCTGCCATTCCCGGGAAACACTCTGCTATGCGTACTACGAAAATATTGCAGTATTTATAATATAGAAATAAATATATGAAACAACAATATGTTTAAAAACTAACATGATTCACTGCACTTACTGGTTGGTTTAGTAGGCCAAAGTCAATTTCACTTAGTTCAGGCAAGCATGGATAAATACTTTTTTCTACCCTTTTCTCGAATTCTTTAAAGAGGACGGCTAATCTCGCACAATTATAAAAAATAAATGCAGCCCCTAGAAAAAAGTGTTACAGTTATTTAAGCCGCATAACAGGGTCTTTTTTCCTTTAGTTTTAAAGATAAACAATTGAAATTTGAAACATCCTACATACTTAATAAACGTTACTTTCTGATATAAATGATTTTTTTTCCACTTCCGGTTTCATCGGAAGTGACACTAATTTTTTATTATTAATTAGAACACCCTATAGATTACAGCATTTTTGTATACTGCATAATTTTCTGAATCCAATGATACCAAATAAGTGATATTTCAAATGTCAATATTTACTTTAATTTTAATAATTTTTATTTTCCTATTTAAGATGGTTTTTAGGACAAAACACAGTTTTTTTCAAATGGTACCGTGGTACCATTTATTACAACTATTAATAAGGAATTTATTCATATGCCTTTTTAAAATAGGCAATAAATACAATCAAAATTACAGCTAAGAGAAAATACGAAAATACAATTTATTTATAATTAGTTAGGTATACATAAGATAGCTTTGCAATACAAATCAATAAACTAGTCGATCAGATTATAATTTAAAAAACTAAAAACACAATTCTTTGTGCCATATTATTGTATTGACACCAAAACTACATATGTATGCAAAATTTCAGCTCAATGGACTCATTTAGAACTTTTTTTTAATTTGATTATCTGAAAGATCTTATCATTTTAAGACTCTGTGCAAAAAACTATAATTTCGTGAGACCTATAAATCGTCTTAAAAAAATCATAAAAATGGACCGCACCGCCTTGTGAGTATCGGTCATGACGTCACTTGATAGGAACCCGCTAGCCGAAGAGGCTAGCTGCAGCGCGTTATTATAGTTTCACAATATTACAAATCGTTATCTTAAGCAATGGGCTTTGAAACTTATGTGTGTTTGTGAAGAATTTCAGTTTATCAACTATTTTCACTCATTTATATTAGTATCCTCTGACGTCACGATGTTGGTCGCACCGAGCTCCTTAAAAGTCGTATATTCTGAAAACCACATATCGGATTCATGAAATCTTCAATATCGTCTAATTTTAAGTAATACTTTATCCACAAGAAGTAACAACTACTACGACATCCAATGGGCTCATTTAATGAATTTCATCATTAAATGAGCCCATTGGATGTCGTTAAGTGATTCAAAACTGACTTGAAAAATTTGACCAACATACAAACTAACTAACCTACAGGACAAGTTAAATAAAAGCCTGTAAAAAGAAACACAATACATAACAACAGCTGTTCAAAATGCTGTCCATTAACGTCAATGCACTTCTGAATTCGCATAGCTGTGTCTCGAAGAACATTCGTCAATTGCTGCGCCGTTATATTATTAATTGCACATCTTATTTATAGCTCAGGATTCTCACAGGTTGTAATAGCGGTTGTGTGGACAAAATATTTTTTTAAATGACCCCAAACAAAATAGTCTAGGGGAGTCAAATCAGGTGACCCTGGGGACCACCTGATAGGACTATTCGTCGAAATGACGTTTTGTCCGAATCTTTCGAATTTTCTCGTGCCTGTAATTTTGATTGTATTTATCGCACATTTTAAGACATATGAATAATTTCCTTATTAATAGTAGTAATAAATGGTACCACAGTATCAATATGGTTCAATTTGAAAAAATTGTGTTTTGTCCTAAAAACCGTTTTGATGAATTTTGTTTGCTTATAAACGACATTAGTATTTTCGACAGGATTTCGATTTTTCTAGCATTGCACGGCTCAATTAGAATAAATCGGAACAGTTATGGCACACTCGAAAAGTAAAAATTAAATTAAAATAAATAATATTGACATTTGAAATGTCACTTATGTGGTCTCATTGGATTCAGAAAATTATGAAGAATTAAAAAATGCAATAATATACAGGCTGTTCCAGGTGTGTTGAAAATGAAAAGTTAGTGACACTTCTTGTAAATCCGCAAGTGAAAAAAAATCATTTATTTGTAAGAAAGTGACGTTTATTAAGTAGGTAAGGATGTTCAAATTTCAATTGTTTATCTTTAAAACTAAAAAAAAGGGGGGGGGGGGGGGGGGGGGTTGTACCATGATCGTTTGACACGCAGTATATAAAAGAGATAATTACGTATAATTACATGATTTTTAAAAATTAGTATTATAACAATACCAATTTGTTTTCAATATTATTAAAAGCGGTTCCATACAATATGGCCAAGTTGATCCAACAGGGTTGTTTGTACACATTTTGTCATGTTGCGTGTAGGGTAAATTAATAACGAATATAATCCAATATTATAGAGGTTGTAAATTAGGCACACATCAAAAGGATATTACCACCATTGGCCCTGGACCATGACTACATCGATAATTTCATCCATACGATACAAGCCTATGCTCAGAAAAATGATATGCTCGAAAAAGTGTATCCGATCAGCTGTACAGGTTGGACCAAATTAGATGGGATGTGAGGTTTTCTCTAAAACTATGGCAGATAGACAAAAAACAAATATAAACAATATTTTTAGATATCCAGAAAAGATACAGCCATACATAAAAATATTCAAAAGGCTACAACAAAATTTAAAAGAATTTTAGAGAAGCTGTCGCAAATATTGTTTTAGAAAATCCTAATATATCGTCTCTTGAAATACAGGAAAATTTAGGAATCCCAAAAACAACTGCGTTGCGTTGTTTAAAAAAAATAAATTCAAACCCTACAAAATAAGGGTTAATCTATTGGAAATGGGTGTAAAATAAAAGTTTGAGTCGCGGTTAATATTTTATTATTGATTTGAATAAGATCACTCGGGAAGCATGTCTTTATATTTCGAAAGATCTAATACAACTAACTCGCTAAAGTCTTAAAATTATTATTTTAACTTTACCCAAACCTTGTGTCAACTAGTGCACTTATGATTATTCAGGGTATCATATTACCTGATTTGTAGGGACTTAAACAGAAACCTTACACAAACACATATAAGTGGACATTTTTATGGTTATTTATGATTATTAATTTTTGCCTTTGTCTCTAATGCTCAACCAACATAGTCATCATCTATACCCACATGATAGATAGATATATTTTATTAATCATTTAAGAATACAATAGTGTACATTATGGTAAGTCAATAGTAAAATAAAATAAAAACACGTAAAGTATAAAACATAGACAATATAAATATAATAATATAAAATTATTAAAACAAACATAAAAACAATATATGTATACCTACCTATACACATACCTTGTTAACAGAAACTCTTGGACATATAAATAATCTAACTTTCAATGACTTTCAAAGGTGTCTTGATTCTTGCCAGTGGGTTTTGCATTAGAGCAATGAAGTGCCGGGATTTGAAGGAATAATTATATGGACAGACCAGGCCCATATAAGCAGTTAATCGTCAAGGACGAATTGGATTTGCTGTATGATGTGATTTTATTGGATACCAAATAATACAGTCGATGATACACTCCATAATGGGTGATTTAGCAATGACTGATATCGCTATGGCTGCAGCAACAATCTAAAATCCATTTTTTTCATGGTAATTTAAATAACGAAAATTTCACTAACATTCTATGACAAGAAATAGAGCCTTTTGTAGACCAAATTCCTGTAAGACAATTTCAAAGATTAATTTACCAACACGATGGCGCACCAGGTCATACATCAAATGAAACACGAAATTATTTAAATGCTCAATTTGAGCAGGATTGGGTAGGTATCTATATATCACTCGGACTAGTTTACCAATGTCTAGTTACTTAAGTTAACTAAATTGATAACTGACAATTAATTTAGCTAACTGAACATTAATAAACAACAAAGTAGTTTAGATATTGTTTAATTCTTAGCAAATAATGGTCCTATCTTGTGGCCAGCTAGATCTCCCGATATTATAAAATTAACCACTTTTTCTAGAAAGAAATATGACATATGATATATCGTTGGATAGCTAATTTAGGTTGTGATCGAATAATGAACTAATTTACAGGGTGTTGGCTATATCTCGAAAACTGAGGCATGCATAATTTTCTTCTTAACAGCAACGGATTCTATTAAAAAAAGTGCTTTAAGAATGTGTTACTCGATTTTCAACTCGACACTTGGTAATTGAGATATACCTAGAGGTCATTCAAAAATGCCAATTTTCTAAAAATGCTCTGTAGCTCGGTACTCGAAAAAGATAGACGATTGCAGTTTGCGCTATTGTTTGTTTCTCAAAAATCGAACTCGGGACACCTATACTGGTTTTTGTCTATCTGCCATAGTTTTAGAGAAAACTCCAAATCACATCTAATTTGGTCCACCCTGTACTGAATATTTGAGAACGATTTTGGACACACCTTATGGAGTTATCTCTACACCAATGTCAAGTTGGCCCAACAACCTTCAATTCCACACTGGCCCAGTTTGGCCATGTTGTACGGCCTTCCTATCGCTAAATGCAAATTTAAGGGTTCCCTTTCAACAGCTTTTTTGTTATGCTTCTAATCTATATAGCTACCTTTGTTGGCGGTTCGAAAATCGTCCATGGTTAATTTAAGAGCTTTATTTGGTTTATTAGACAACATTTCTATAGTAATAGCTGCCCTCCCTAGTTTTTCAAAATAACTGTCCCACGCAGCATTTGATTTCACATCCACTCGATATTTATGTAGTGCCATCATTCTCATATCTAATGTCCTTTTCCTAAAAAGTCAGGTTAATTTAGATTGTAGCAAGATAGAAAATATATAGATAATTTTTATTAGTTCAGTGTATAAAAATACAATATACCCAGTTTGGGTATAAAATATTGTTATCGATGGGTTATTCAGTGCAATACAGTGGTTTTAATATCAAGTGGTAGTTTATAGTTAATTTGGGTGTTAGAATTTGAATTCCCTTTTGACTTATTGTTAATCTTACATAACGTATCTTTTTGTCTTGTATTGTAATGATAGTCACTCTCTGTTTACATCTTGAGAAAATGAACTCCTTCTAGCATACAGAAGCAATTTGTATATACATACAGTGTGTCCCAGGATAGATGTAACAAGAGGTGTAATGGACCAAAAATTTTGGAATTTTGGAATGGCCTTTGGGGATTGAGTCCTGCTTGTTGTAAAACTAAAGTATACCAAAAATGACTCGATTTGGTGTTCTACAGGATGTTTTATAAGCAAAGTTGTAAAAATCACCAGTAATAAAGTACCTTTATTTTTCAAAATATGAAAAAATTCCACTAAGAAAGGTTATTTAGAATGAAATTTTATACCTCTATACCAAATTTCAGGAATATAAAATTATTTTTTTGAAACTTCCCATTTTTTCAATAAATTAGAATTTTATTGTGAACCATTCGATTAAAACTTCATAGAAATTATTTTCTGTGAATTAATATTTAAAGTTATGTAGAAGCTAAAAGTAGGCTATGAGAAAAGCAGTGGACACACATTTATCATTTATTATTGACATATCTGTCAAACGTAGTCAATATTATCCTTAATTTCTAATTAACGAACCAAGCATAAAAAATTAAGTGAAAATGGTACTCACAGTGCATGAAAAAATTTAAATTGTGCAATGCTACGGAATTGGCGGTGAAAACTCGCTAAGAGAAGTGGTAAGCCAATTTAATTTGAAATTTTCAAACACTGCTTTGTCACGTACTCAGGCTATGAGAATAATTAAAAAGTTTCTGGCTACTGGTAGTGTTCTTAACATGAAAAGAAAAATAAAAGCATATGATGAAGACAATGTTGGGGCTATTATAGCTCATGCCTGTTACAGAAAATCCTAGGATGGCACTAAGAGAGAGGATCAGCTCTTAGTAATATTAACAAGTCTGAACTTCAAAGAATTTACAAGGCAAAGAAAATTAGGACATATAAAGCAAATTATAAATATACGCTTGAAGAGGGAGATGACGGCCGTAGGTTGGATTTTTGTTTGACCATTGGAGAAAAAATCATGGAAGAGAGATTTTTTTCATCATTTCATAATTTTCTCAGATGAATCCACATTCACAACCAATGGTGTTGTTTCATCTCAGAATTGTCGGTTTTGGGCTTCTGAAAATCCAAATTTTAGAATTCATTGTAGAAGACAATATTATAAAAAAGTGAATGTGTGGTGTGCCGTTTCTTATCATGTTGGAGTTATTGGATCTTATTTCATTGAGGGAAGGTTAAACCAGCACACTTATTTACAGCTTCTTGAAAGATTTTCTGAAGAACATTTAAATATTTTAAGAGATATGCCTTTAGTTCATTTTCAACATGATGGTTGCCCTGGCCACTCCACAGAAATGGTTAATCGGTGGTTGAATTAAAATTTTGGAGAAAATTGGATTGCCTGGAATGGACCGATCAAGTGGCCGGCGAGATTCCCAGACCTATCAATATTGGATTTCTTTTTATGGGGTCGCCTCAAGCAGTTGGTTTACGCTGAACCACTTCCTAACGATGTAGCAGTATTGAAGCAGAGAATTACAAATGCCGTAAACTCCATACCGTTAGATCATATTCAAAACAGTTTTAAGGCGAAGGATCGAAATGTGTGTGGATGTGGGTGGTAGCTACATCGAATAATAAAAAAAATTGTAAACATTGTTTTGTATTGGTCGATAATTAATTTGTTTGTGAATCTGTTATGTTTTTGACATTTATTACTTGTTATAATTTTTAAACCTCATTAATCTTCGGTTAGTAATTGTTTCTTGTTTTACAATTAGTTCGATTAACATTATACCTTCTTACATCTCGTATATTCAATTTTTTATTTACCAATAGCCTACTTTTTGAGATGATTAACATTTGCTCCTACACAACTTTAAATATGAATTCAACTCTTAATTCGCAAAAAATGGGAAGTTTCAAAAAAATTATTTTATATTCCTGAAATTTGGTATAGAGGTATAAAATTGCATTCTAAATAACTTTTCTTAGTGGAATTTTTTGATATTTTAAAAAATAAAGGTACTTTATTAGTGGTGATTTTTACAACTTTGCTTATAAAACACCCTGTAGAACACCAAATCAAGTCATTTTTAGTATACTTTAGTTTTACAACAAGCAGGACTCAATCCCCAAATACCATTCCAAAATTCCAAAATTTTTGGTCCATTACACCTCTTGTTACATCTATCCTGGGACACACTGTATATATTGATGGTAATGTAAGTATGTTTAATCTGTGAAACTGACCTAAAATTTAAGCCTGATATGTGTATTGCCCATCTTTGCAAAACAAAGGGCAAAGGCCATTTTGACGCTTGCCCCCATACTAAAGCAGTGTAGGAAAGCAAAGAGTAACATAGTGCAAAGTATTAATTTTTTAGAGCCTTTTTACCTACTTTATTTGCTAGATTTCTCAAGATAATTTTTTGCTAAATTTTCTATATGTACATGCCATGTCAATTTATTATCCAAGTACACTTCCAAGAACTTAGTTGAATCTTGGGGGGTCGGGAACCCTGTGCCCTTCTGTATCACGCAGAGAGAAGATCATGTGCACTTGTCTTATCTCAATTTAATGTGAGTTTATTTGCTTTGAACCTCTGCTCTGCCCTTGATTCCACCCCACACATTGCTGAAAGTTGTTCAATATTCTTATTTTGAAAGGAAATAGTTGTGTCGTCTGCAAAAGTAGAGTGTTCATTGAATTTTGGAAAATCATTTACATAGATTAAAAAGAGAAGGGGACCAAGTACTGAGCCTCGAGGCACCCCATGCATTATTTTTGTTTTATTTGAGTATTAGTCACTTATTTTTATGGTTTGATGTCAATTGGTTAAATATTATCTTAATAACATAACACTATTCTTGCAAAACTTATATCTATTTAACTTTTCCAGCAGTATTTCGTGTAACACACAGTCAAATGCCAAACGCTTTACTTAAATCGCAGAATATAGTGCATATATGTTCCCGACCCCCAAAAGCCTCCAAAACCTGTTCCACCAGATCGAGAACTGCCGAGGTGTTATTTTTTGTTTTTCTAAAGCCAAATTGCTCGTTATGTTATTTTTCCCAAAGTGATTTGCTGTTTGCTCTGTATAGAATTTTTCAACTATCTCTGAGAAGATTGGTAGCAGTGACACGGGTCTATAATTATTTACATCATTTGCATCTCTTTCATATAAATAGGTATTACAGTAGCCTCTATACACAAGTTTACCAGTTTGCATAATGGTGATATAATCAAATTTGTAACAGATTTTGCCAGAATCTAAATTTAAACCAAAGATGTCTACTATTTTTATTTTTCATTGAGTCAATAGCACTTCTAACATTATTATGAGTTACAAGTTTAAAGTCTGTGTAAAGTATGTGAGAAAACAAGGCGAATAACAAGGGAGTCAATGTTTAAAAGTGATTTGAGATCAGAATAGTCATCAAGAAAAATACTTAACTCAAAATGTCTCAAAAATTTATGTTGGACTGACCCAAACTTTTATACATAAATATTGAAATGTGGTGGCCAGACTGAGGAACAATACTCTAGGTGTGGTCTCACAAGTGAGCAATATAGAATCACAAGAGTATGTATGTTGGAAAAATCGGTAGTTGTACGTTTGACAAATCCCAGTAATTCTAATGCCTTGTTAGTTACAGCAGAAATATGAAACTGAAAATTAATGGTTGGGTCAAGTAAGACACCTAAATCTTTAATCACTTGTACATGATCTAAAAAATTGCCATTAACCGAGCATCAGTTATCAAAAATATCTAAATCAGCTTGCATATGTAAGGCATCATTTTCAGATCGGATTATAGAAAACACTTTGAGGTCATCAGCAAATAGAAGTATTTTTCCAAAAGAAAAATAGTTTTTGACGTCGTTAATAAATAAACAACAGCAACAACAACAATAGTCCCAAATGATCTTTGCGGCACACCGGAAGTGACTGAAATTTCATTAGAAAGAACATTTTTAATACGAACAATCTGCTTTCTCTCAGTAAGATAATCTTTTAACCAGTCGATAATTGAGCCGTTTACACCATAGTATTCAAGCTTGGCCAGTAAAACTCTTTGGTTTACCCTGTTGAACCCCTTGAAGAAATCAGTATAGATTGCATCAACCTGATAACCATTCTCAAAGGCCTCCGACAGATAGCTAACATAAGTCACCAGGCAGAGTTCAGCAAAAAATCCAAATTGTTCATCAATGATTTCATTATGAAGCTTCGCGGTTAAGCAATCAGTAACTAAAGGCATATTCTTTATTTCAACGGTTGAGTCCATCAGGTAGCACCAGACGTGTTGCTATCTCTTTATCACTTGTATTATAAGAAAGGGAAGCAAACTGTGGTGGAACTCAACTGTTGAAATAAAGGATATGCCCAGTGCTTTCGAATAGTTTAGGTATACGTAGTGCTAAGGACTGTTATAGGACGATAATTTCTAATATCTGATTTATTGCCTGACTTGTATATAGGTGTGACATAATTAAATTGACTACACTTACTTGAATAATTCTCCTGAAGTTGTTCTATTATCTTTTACACCTTTTTCATTTAAAACTGGTCCACACAAAATAACGTTTTGATTTTGGTTCATTGAATTCAATGTAAAAACAATTCTACCATCCACATCAGATTCTGCTTTAGTTACAGAGGCTAGCAAATTTAATGCTACATCTCTTAATAGTAATAACCTTAAAGTACTTAAATCCACTTCGGATAATTCTGAATTATCAGCATTATGATCACAATCTAACGCAAAATTTTTGTGTATAGCTTCACTTGAACCATATTTTGTATTGTTACTTAATACCTCTCTTATTGCAAGTTTTAATAGGCCTGATGACCTCTCCAAAAATAAATGCACGTCATTATCCTTTAAAGTTACTCTTCCAATACTGATTTGCCATCTTTTGCTTTTTTCTCTCAATTCATCTATTTGTGCATCTATCTGAGTTGCTGATAATTTATAATCGAATATAGATACCATATTTGGTAACAACTTATTTGTATCCAATAAATTATACCAATTTTTAATATTTAGAGGAAAACTTATATCACCATGCTGTTCTAATTTTCGGGAATGTGTTCTTATAATTTTCCCTTCATAAATTCTCGTTCCTATTAGCAATTCTTGTAAATTTAACGTAAAACATTCTAAAATACACATCTTTTAAAAATAATATTCCACATAACAACATAACCTCTTCTTTCCACGTTTAATCGGCAACTTCACACGGCTGAATGCGCCTCAATGTTGCCAACAAGCTGATAATAGTAGAGCTGGAAAAATAACAATACTCCAAACTATTTTATGCAATTTATCAAATAAAAAATAATTACTTAACCGCATCATCGAAATGAAAATACCACGACGTAACATTATTTCATTAATTGAAAGTGAAATCCAACAATTTGAGACGATCTTTTTCCGATTGGTTATTTAGTGTTGTACCGTTGGTCACCACACTTCACATCGTAAAAAAATGTCGTGACACTGACAATTCAAACGTGGCTTTTACAAGAGTTTTTAGAATAATAGAGTTCGCGTAAGTTAAACGTGCCAAAATGTTAGGAAGCAATGTAGTTTTAGTATTACTGTATTTAATTTTAATGGAAACATCACAAGCCCAATTACTCGAAGGAATATATTGTGGTAAAGAAAATTGTTACGACGTCCTAGAAGTGACTAGAGAAGCCACAAAAAGTGAAATAGCAAGAAATTATAGAAAATTAGCGCGGCAATATCATCCTGACTTACACAGGACTCCTGAGGCGAAAGAAACGGCAGAGGAACAATTCAAGAAAATAGCAAATGCGTATGAATTATTGAAAGATGAAGAATCTCGTACTGATTATGATTATATGTTAGATAATCCAGATGAATACTATGCACATTACTATAGATATTATAGAAGAAGAGTTGCACCAAAGGTAGATGTAAGGATAGTTTTAATTGTAACCATTTCCATAATATCGGCTGTGCAATACTATAGCGGTTGGCAGAGGTACGATTCTGCTATCAAATATTTTGCTACTGTACCAAAATATAGAAATAAGGCCCTTGATATAGCGAAACAAGATGGACTCTTATCAGATAATAGAAAATCGAAAGGTAAAAATAAAATGTCGAAAGAGGAAACTGAGTCTGTTATTAGAAAAATTATTGAAGATAAAATGGACATTAAAGGTGCTTATGCAAAACCCAGTATAACCGACATTTTGTGGGTCCAGTTAGTGATTTCTCCATATACCCTCGTCAAATATATTTATTGGTATCTTTCTTGGTTTTGGAGACACAGTATATTAAAGCAACCATATAATGAGGAAGAAAAGCTTTATATTATAAGGAAATGGTTGAAAATGGGCCAACATCAATTCGACAGTCTAGAAGATGAAAAGAAACTAGAATACTTAGAGAGGGAATTGTGGTTGAGAGAGAATTTCGACGAGTGGTTTAAAGAGGAAGAGGAAAATGCCAAAAAACAATTAGCCGAAAGTAATAAATATAAGCAATACCGGAGATATATGAAGAACCATGGGGTAGGGAGAATGACATTCGATGACTCGTAAAGTTTTTAAATCTCTTAATTCATCCTATGAATATTTTACTAGAGATCGCCCTTCTACCAAAAAAAAATTAAGTCTAAGATCAAAGGGCAAAGCACAATAAATAATAATTAAAATTCTCAATCTGTTTTATTTTTGCCTTGAAACTTCCTTAAACAATGAACACACGCGAAGCATATCGTATAATGAATATGCGCCGACGCTAAGTGCTTGGAGCATGGACTGACGTGTGCGACCAAGTACGGAACATAAGGCGTTTCCTAAGGTTTAAAATAAGTGTTGGTTACCTGTGGTATAATGATATATCTTTTAATAAATTTTGATCAAAGCGTAATAGAAAGTGCAATGTAACTTTCACCCACACTTTTTTGTCAAATGATTGTAAAAGGGGAACAAAGATAACAAATATAATTCGATTATTTAAGTATAAATTTAGTGGACCATATCTAATTATGAATACCACTAATACTATTAAACTGTTTTTATTTTTTTTTTTTTGTTTTGAGAAATCTGTATATCTAGAAGAGAAAACTTTATTTTTATATAACCATTTAATTTAATTTTGTTGCGCAACTGTACATTATTTTTAAGTTGTATAACGTTTTATATTGTGTTTGTAATTTTATTTCTTTTTGTGTAGATGTTTTTATTGACTATTTATTTTATATTTATTTTTTAAATTATAAGATAAAATTGAATTCTGTGTTTTATTGTATTCGGCAAATGAATTATTGTGCGTCAAAAATGAACACCAGTACTGAGTGGCTATTGTTACATTTCAAATAAAAGTTGTTTGAAAAGCACCTGAGAGAATTCAGATGTTTCGTTTACTGTGTGTCAGCCTCAACGACTATTTTTACGAGTAATAATTTAGTATACCAGAGCTGTCACGATTAAAAAGATTTGAATTAAAAATCAAAGATCCCTACTTTACCTTTTATCAAAAGATTTAAATAAAAAATACTTTAAATTTTTTATAATACTGAAAATCATTTTGCAAGAGTTAAATATTTTTTGTGATTTAAATCAATCGTGATCTAAATCCTTTGAGAAAGATTTTTTTAGTCTATTTATTTGGTATATAAATTCAATTAATTCAATCGTTAGTAAAATTACATAGTAAAGTATAACATACATTTAGGGATATACCAAAAGTGATTTAAATCAAGACGAAATCCGATATAGGTAGGGGCTGACTGGGTAGCAATCCACAAAAAGTCAAATATAATTTTGTACCTTTTGTAATATCATTAGTACATTAACCATTTTTGGTGGAAAATTAACTATGTATCTATACTTAAAGAAAACACAAAATTCGATATAGGTAGGGGATGACGGGGTAGCAATTCACAAAAACTAAAATATTCCTTTTCTAACTTTTAATATCATTTTTGTGCATTAACCATTTTCGGTGAAAAATGTTGCAAAATGAATATTTTATTTTTTGTGGATTGCTAGCCCGTCATTCCTTAACTAGATCGGATTTTGTTCTGTTTCCTTCAAATATATCTATATAGCTATTATTTCACTGAAAATGGTTAACGCACAAATGATATTAAAAAAGTTACAAAAAGAATATTTTAGTTTTAATGGATTGTTACCCCATCAGCCTCTACCTATATTAGACTTTGTTGTGTTTTCTTAAAATATATGTATAAAGCTATTTTTCCACTAAAAATAATTTATACGAAAATATGGAGGATTGCTAAAAAGATTGCTATCTTCACTCCGCCAAATTTTTATGTTTATTGTGACGTTCAAGCACTTATAACTTGATAAGCAGTCATAGCCGAGACTTGTGCCCATGAGAACTTTTGCTCAGAGAAACAAAAACTACAACATTAGTCCACTCAAATTAAGAAAAAAAAAACGCCGTTTTAGAGAAAAATTTTGAACGGCAGTTTCTCTGCGTAGAAAGTAAGTACTCAACTTTTAGAATAATTTTTTGCTTATGCACAGAAAAAAAAGACATGATTTTTGGGATATATACATACATATACGTTTTTCGTGTTTTTTTTTTCATTTCGACGCATATATCTCGAAAAGTACGAGTAAGCTAAAGCTAAAGGAACATCAGTAAACATGTTCAGAATACGATTTCCTACGAAAAAGGTTCTATACATTTTTTCCATCATGCCATTGGTTCTTCCAGAAAAGCGACACTCGTGTTTTTTTTCATTTGGACGTATATATCTCGAAAAGTATGAGTATGAGTATGAGGCTAAAGGAACATAAGTAAACGTGTTCGGAATACGATTTCCTACCAAAAAGGTTCTATACATTTTTTCGATTATCCCATTGATTTTTTCGGAAAAGCGATGAAAAAAATATATATGTTTTTTCGTGTTTTTTTTATTTCGAATGCAAAATCTCGAAAAATACGCGATTTTAGGGCTAAATTAACGTAAGTAAACTTGTTCAGAATGAGATTTCAAAACTTTCAGTCATTGTGTGCATTTTTATTAAGAAAAAAAAAACAAGATCCATTTTTTGAGAAGTCATATTAGACATTATTTTTTTTACTAAAAAACGAATGCAATATAATAACTAGTGGAAGCATTATACTCTTCGCCGATTTACTGAGCTTTTTATATAATTGTTACACATTCTATAGAATACTCTTCGTATTTTTCTTGTAAATAATGTTAGTTTTTGGACATTCTAAATTTTGTGATACCAACTTTGTTGTGAAAAAAAAAATATATGAAAAAAAAAATCACGATGTGAGGGATCGAACCCAGGACCCTTGGATTGTCAATCAATCAATCAATATGTGCCTCCTCGAGGCTCAACCCGGAGCCAGCCACACGACCAGGACAGGTGACGTCGAGGTGGGTGTGGGGCTGGGCGGGGTGGGCCCGACTCAGCTTAGAGATAGTTCGAGTGGGGGGCTAGGAGCTCCTGTCCACCGCAGGTGGACTTAAAAACTAGGTTAAAATATTTTATTGTTCACATGGACCTACAAGTAAATTAAAAATAAACACAACTCTAAAAACATTGGCGAACGTGCACTACACAATTTTGGTTATTGACACGGGAAAACTGAACGAAAAAAACCCATTCGAACAAATGACGGCCTTGCGGTCTGATCGCCGACAAGGAAGGTAACATGGAAAGATAAAAGCTGTGATTTAAAAAATTAGGATTTGGATAAGTTTCGGCCTGAAGGGAATTTAGGGAAAACTGACAAAAAAAAAAAAAAATTGATTGATTATTAGGAAACATTAGTAAAATGTATTAAAAAAAAAATAGTAATAGGAAATAACATTTCGCAAGGTTTCTATTTATTACTAACCATAAAAAAATGTAAAAAATATTTTTTTAAATTTTAAATTACTAGTAACTTTTTTATTTATCAATCTATTTTGTTAATAAACAATAGGGTTCTTCCTCTAGCTAACATTAAGTTACTCTCCAAATTTCAATACAATCAGATTTTTCTTTCTTGAGTTATCGTGCTTACAAGAAACGTGACGGATGGACAGACGAACGGACAGACGGACATTTTGAAAGTTGTTCAGAATTCGTTCACTAACATAACGATATAAAAAATTTTTCTCTACGAGCGATATTTACTGATTTAGAAATGTGCCAATCAAATACAATATACTCTTCGTTTTTGCGAAGAGTATAATAATAATAATAATAATATTTATTAATTTCAGAAACTGTACCAAGCGCAGTTAAGAAATATTGTCGGTAGAAATACAAAGAAAAATATCACAAATAACATTGTAATATCACAATAACACAAAAAACATGTGAACAGTGAGCAATTGAAAATATTATAGGCTATAATTCACAAATAATAAAAAAACTAGAGAAAAGTAGTCACACATTTTGTAAAAATTCGTCAACATTATAACTGTTTATGTTCAACAAAAGTGATTTTAAAGCCTTTTTAAACTTAAAAAATGTCATAGATTTAATATGCTCAGGCAAACAGTTAAAAAATTTACAGCCCATGAAAAAAATACTTTTTTGGTATAATGCCGATCTATGTTCTTTTGGTAAAAGGAGATCATTTTTCCTAGTGCTATATGGATGATCAGTTCTAATCTCATTAAATTTGATTCTGTTTTTGTAAACAAAACATGACAACTCATAAATGTAAATAGAGTTCAAGGGAAGAATGTTTAAGCTCTTAAAGGTTTCCCTGCAGGAAGTATTATATCCAAGATTGGCTATTATACGTATTGCCCTTTTTTGCAGTAAAAAAACTCTATTTGCCTCGGATGAGGAACCCCAATGCACTATATCGTACTTTATGCAAGAATGAAAAGAAGCAAAATACAACTGTCTTACTATTGATAGACTACATTGTTTAGATGTTACCGCCAAGGCATAACAGATCTTTGACAGTTTTCCACACATATCATGAATGTGATTAGACCATTTATGACTTCAGTCAATTTTCAAATCAAGCATTTTCGATTCATTGGCACACTTCATGCTTGTAGTAGGTGATAAAAGGATATTAGTGTTGAAGACAATATTAGACTGCAATGTTCTAAAGAGAATACAGGCTGTTTTATTTTGGTTAATACACAGTTTATTATGTTCAGTCCACAAAATTACTTTTTTCTACTCCCTTATGTAAATTTGCTGTTTTCTGTACAGTCTGTAGAATGGATAAGTAGGTAATTCCAGTTAACTGAACGGATATATTTCATATCAGTTCTAGGATGGATATGAAATGAAACCGACCAATCACAGTTCGTGTATTAAGTACATAGACAACTATTCGTTTTAAAATCAAATAAATTAGTGCGTAAGCTGTCAAAGTAACTGTCAGTGTGTATTTGTGTAATATATTAATGTTTAACAAATTTTGTAGTTTTTTTAAGCTGGTCGTAGAAAAAGTATACTGTACAACTCGAGTGGATTATCCATATCGCACTCAAAAGATTTGAAGCACTCCGCCTACGGCGTCGTGCTCAAACTTCTTTATCGTGCGATATGGATATCATATTCACTCTTGTTGCACAAACTACTATATCATATATAGTTTTTGCACAGTCTTCAGCATCAGCTAGGGTATTAGATTTTATTAAAATGTTCGTATCATCAGTATACGAAACTGTCAAACATGATGGGTGTTGAATAAAATTCAGCATATCATTGATATAAATAATAAAAAGTGTGGGCCCCAATAGAGACCCTTGAGGTACTCCAACGCTGACAGTCTGTGAGTCCGATACAACATCCTCAATACAGACCTGCTGATTTCTATTTGCAAGATATGATGCAAACCAATCATGAGCAACACCTCTAACTCCATATTTCTCAAGTTTTGTCAATAATATAGAATGATCTACACAGTCAAAAGCCTTTGAAAAATTTGTAAAGAGTCCCAGAGCTATTTGTCCTTTGTCCATGGACGTTACAATACCTTTTACAAAATCACTTAAAGCAGTGTCTATGCTTTTTTCTTTTGTAAAACCATGTTGACTGGGAGAAAGCTTATTATGCATCATTAAAAAACTTATTAGCCGAGAGTTTACTGCAGACTCAAAAACTTTTGATATACTAGGAGAAAGGCTAATGCGCCTATAATTCTCAAACAAGTTTGGGTCGCCTTTTTTAAACAACGGAATAACTTTTGACAATTTTAAATCCGATGGATACATTCCCTGTTCAAGAGACAGATTTAAAGGTTTAATGATATATGTATGTTTTAATAATATATTTGATATTTCATCATGTCCTGAAGAGTTGGAGTTTTTCAATTTTTTAATTAAATCTAAAGTGACCTCCTCGGAAAGGGTCCGAAGAAATAATGAGTGATTCGAAACTTCCAAACACTTATCTATAAAGTGGAAGTCAATATATGGAGGTAAGTTAAAAGTAACAAACTTGGGAGCATTTATAAAAAAAGTATTTAAAAGCTTGTCATTTTCTTTTATTTGTATACCGGTTTTATTATTATTTTTTGATCTTCCTAGAGTATTATTTAGTATGTTCCACATAGCCTTGCTCTTATTTTTTGAGGACATAACCAACTTGTCATTACGGTCTTTAAAAAAGTCTGATAAAATATGTCTGTATTCGTTATTTGCTGCCTTAAAATATTTGATCTGCTATAGGAGGTAAAAGATATTTAGGATATATTAATTGCAATTGTAGTTTAAATTCATTGCGGATAATAATGTAGCGAGGCTACGAAACCGTGGTCACACTCCTTGTTTCAAGTATAGTGGCTTGCTTAACAAAGTAAAACAGTGTATTATTTCAATTTGTTATAATGTACAGTCACAAAGCAACACAGACACTTCGATAAAATTCATAAATAAAATATCTAGAATCAAGATTTAATTAAAAAAAATTGATTTAAATCACAAAAATGATTTAAATCTCTCTTCATGTGGTAGCTCTGAGGATACTACTAATAAATAAAAGCAATAATAATAATGAATTTAAATTATCCCAATTAAAACACTGAATTATCTCAAACAATAACAAATAGGGCAGAATAATAACTAAATGTTTTACCTTCAGTAAAACATTTATTTCAAAATTATTAAATAAAACTAGATATTATCTGGAATGTGTTTATTCTCATGTAACGTAATATAAATAACAACAAAATGTATAAAAAAAAGTATCTCATGTAATAAATGATGCAAAAATAATTATTAGAAACATTTTTTATGACCGTCACCCATTCTGCTTACGATATAGTTGCAAGTAGCCTTCCGTTTTGTGTTTCTGAAACAAGGTGACATTTCAATATCAAATTGTTATAGTGGAGTCATATCAAGTCAAACATTTTTGAAAATGGATGTAGCAGAAAGAAGCGATTTTTATTTATTTATCTATTCAATACATTTGTCCAACAGTACAAAAGAACCAATTACAGGACAAGAAAGCGACAAAAATAAAAATACATAGCCACATACATACATATGAGTGAGAAACAATATAAAATTAATTACAAGTGCACTACATGTTTATATTATTTTAACATTATGGGACGCTGCAATTCTTAAGAGAAGTACGAATTGTATTAACCGAGCAGTTGAATATATCACAAGTATCACAAATTGAATTGTAGTTAGCGCAAATAACGAATATAGGAGACTTCAGCATTATATTATATATATAAATCCTTTATTTAGCCAAAAGACTAATACATCATGAATACACAGAAACATCATATAGATATAAAACAATATATATATAAAACAAATCGTCAGACAGACAAATTTTACACGTCACACTATAAAATTTCACAATGAGCATCTAGAATAACAATAGTAGTACAGCAACCGATATCCCATCAAGATTAAGACAGTTAATTCAGTTTTTAATTGGGAGGTTTGACAAACTATACAAGCAGCTACTCATCCAACAAATACTTTTTAAGTCGACTTTTGAATATATTTAATGTGGGACTGTTACTAATACTTAGTGGCAGATTATTATATTCACTTAATCCCTTATAGAATAAACTATTTTGGGTTGATTTTTTCCTGTATGTTTGCAAGTGAAAGTTTAGATTGTTTCTAGTATTATAACTATGAATATCTGTATTATAAACTAACTTATCCTGCAGATATTCGGGACTTAAGTCATTTTTAATTTTATATATAAACACCATAGTGAAAAATGTTACATAATTTTTTACAGAAAGCCATCCTAGTGTATTTAACATAAATCTAATAGGTGTCAGTCTACAGCAACCTAAAATTATTCTCATACTTCTGTTTTGAAGCTTTTGAAGTCTACCCATTTCATTTTTATTTAAGAGGTATAGAATTGAAGAACAATAGTTAAAATGGGGCAATATGCATGTATTATATATTGTAAGTCTGGTCCAGTAGCTCAAATAACCACTGCATCTGCTTAAAAAATTTATTTTGAATCCTATCGTCTTACATATATATTTAGTGTGATCTTTAAATGATAATTGGTTGTCAATAATTACTCCCAGATATTTAATTTTTGTAACTCTCTCAATTTCATCTGTACCAATATGAATTACGCGTCTATTTATTAAATTTACTCCCGTTCCAATAAGCATCCACTTAGTTTTTTGTGAATTAACCTTGAGTAGATTAATACAGCAGTACCTGTTAACGTTTTCTAGTGCGTTATTTATTATTGTGAAACAATCACTACTATTTACACTGCTAACATAGATTAGGGTGTCATCAGCAAATAAATGTATTTTACAATTATCTATAACCTCCACTATGTCATTTATATACACCAAAAATAATAGCGACCCCAATACGCTGCCTTGCGGTATTCCAGTATTATTACTTATTTCAGAAGATGTTATATTATTTAATTTTAATTTCTGCCATCTATTATCCAAATAGTCAGTCAACCATAGTAATGCAATACCATCAATACCTATATTTTCTAATTTCATTAACAGCCTTGCCCTATCTATCGTCTCAAACGCACGTTGCAAGTCTAGAAATACTGCAAGGGTAACTTGATTTTTTTCCAGACTTAATTTCCATTCATGCAACACACATTGTACGGCTGTTTCACAACTGTGTTTGCTACGAAAACCAGATTGGAAGCTTGTTAATACTTTATTTTTTTCCAAGAAAGCTACTAGTTGTTCACAGACTACTTTTTCAAGAATTTTCCCCATTGCATTTATCAGGTTAATTGGTCGCAGATCCCTAGCTTTTATTGAATTTGGAATCTTTGGAACAGGTATAATAGTAGTAGTATATTGGTTCACGCCGGTTGACAATAAAATGTGAGGGGGTTGCGATTGGCGGCTCTTGGAACCAAGAAGTTCAACTGGCTTAGTGCAGTTGTGTATGAGCAAATACAGGAATTTTACAGCGTAAAATTGCCTTCTAAATTGTAAAGAGTCGAAGTTGAACCTATTTAACAGATAAGTCTGGTCGCAGCCTCTGTTTGCATATCTAAGTGCGGAAGCAGAGTAGTTTTAAGAATTTTCTAAGAATGGACTCGATTAATTTGACTTGATAGGGCTCCTAATAAGTGAGCAGTACTCAAGTTTAGATTGAATATAGCAATAAAAGAGTTTGATTAAGACGCAATTGTCCCGGAAAACTTGACTTAGTCTTAAAATAAACCATAAGGTTTTCATAGACGAGGAAACCGTTAACTCGATATGCTTGGCAAATGATAATTTGTTATCAAAGAATACTCCTAGATCTCTGGTTGAGTCGGTACGGGACAAAGATTGTGTGTCGATATGATAGTCGTAATCAATGATTTCATCTTTTCGTAAGTTACAACCTTGCATTTGGTTCTATTTAGAGCAAGGTGTTTCCTGTTTTTCTGGGACTGCTTTCGCTTTTCATCGGACCCACAGGTCATTTAAGTTTGTCAGTGTTAATTGGTGTTTTTCCATGGGTCAAACTCATCTCTCTTTCCTCCTCTTCCTTCTTTTAGATAATACGGGTTATTCCCTCCTTCACCTTTCTCCGTTTCCAGCATCCTCTTTACCATATCTTCCGGACACAATAACGGCGTCCTGCCGTCTCACCTCTCTACCCTCCATCTGTTGCATGTGAACAAGGTGTGCTCCATGTCATCGATCTCTCCACAGTATACACACTTTCTGCTGTCAGTCTTACCAATACCATATAAATACTCCATGAAGCACCCATGTTCGTTCAAGGCATGGGTGAGGTTGTAGAAGAACGCACTACCGGGCGTCAAAATGACGCGACACCAATTTATTTCTCAGGGGGCGCCAGTCGCGTATTACCCCGTTCTTCTACCTCCCAGGCGTGTTCGAGATAAGATGCACTTCGGTAGCCGAGTAATGGGACCAAGGCTGCACTACCACAGATCGGAAACTACGCTCTCTCTGGACCCGAATTCCCTCGTTAGGGGTTTAGGCACCTCTAAATTTCCTGAATTTTTGCATAAAAAAATCCCAACCGAAGAATTTCTCTGCGGAGGGATTAGTTTTGGTACGCGAAAATCACGTTTTGGTCCATTAATAACAGAATATATTTCTCAAAAAACGCATAAAAAAATCCCTATCAAACCTCCGTAAAGCAACCAGAAGGTCGAACGTTAATGCGAATTAACTCGACACATCCGGCTTTCTATACGAAAGTTCCAGGGATTATAGACCGTCAACAGGCCTCAAGATCAATTAAGAAATATTAGTTCAAAGAATCCGTTTATTTAACAGAATTGGTTATACAAAATTCTCAAGAAGAATCGTGCCTTCCCCAATCAAGGTAGTGACTTTCAGACCATACAAGCGAGAGCGCTCACGCTAACGATCGATTAGGTAGAAAAGATTCATACGTACCTTCTCAGAATCAAAATGTGAGCTTTTAGAATCATTTCAGACTCTGGGTAAATGAATAATTAAGGCTGACTGAAATTAACTTAAAAAAGTTTTACTAAATGAATTTAGTTTCGCTAGAGACTACTTAGCTTTAAAGTTGTTGTATCGTGGAGATTCACGTACTCAAACACATTCAGAGGACTTATTACTGCATAAGTTGAGTGCCGTTCGATCAGTCCACGACTTACTAACCCTTATCACAGTCGATTAATATTATCGATTTGGCAGCGTCTCACCTTCGAGCGACTTTTAGGCAAAATTGAATTTTTGGATTTTTATGCACAAGGCGTTTTCCTCTATAACTTTGTCATTTGAAAAGCCCTGTTATTGGCTTTTCTACCATTGCTTTGTCTGGACCACTCAACGCGCTCGACCAAATTGCGAGCCGCTGGGTCAATCCAAACTCTTTCTATGCGAGAAACCGGCCTTGTACATGTGCATTGATTTTTATCAATTTTTGCTTATCGGCACTACGTCGGCTTTGACAAAATCTTCTATTTTGCCTTTTGGATGCAGTGCATCATTAAAATTTTATGCTCATACTTTAGAATTGGGCTTTCAATGACCGTACCTCAAAGGTCAATGTCTTTGGTTGAGGAATAAAAAATAAAAAATAATTTAAATTATATATTCGTGGTACTTTTTAAACTGACTTTGTGGTACTTTTGAAAAATCCATTTTAAGACCAATTTTAGCGTACTTTTGAAAAATCGATTTTCGAGCCAAATTTCAAGGTACTTTTGAAAAACTAATCTGCGGGTGAAATTTTGGCGTACTTTTGAAAAATCGATTTTCAAGCCAAATTTCAAGGTACTTTTGAAAAGTTAATCCGCGGGTGAAATTTTGGCGTACTTTTGAAAAATCGATTTTCAAGCCAAATTTCAAGGTACTTTTGAAAAGTTAATCTGCGGGTGAAATTTTGGCGTACTTTTGAAAAATCGATTTTCAAGCCAAATTTCAAGGTACTTTTGAAAAGTTAATCCGCGGGTGAAATTTTGGCGTACTTTTGAAAAATCGATTTTCAAGCCAAATTTCAAGGTACTTTTGAAAAGTTAATCTGCGGGTGAAATTTTGGCGTACTTTTGAAAAATCGATTTTCAAGCCAAATTTCAAGGTACTTTTGAAAAGTTAATCTGCGGGTGAAATTTTGGCGTACTTTTGAAAAATCGATTTTCAAGCCAAATTTCAAGGTACTTTTGAAAAGTTAATCCGCGGGTGAAATTTTGGCGTACTTTTGAAAAATCGATTTTCAAGCCAAATTTCAAGGTACTTTTGAAAAGTTAATCTGCGGGTGAAATTTTGGCGTACTTTTGAAAAATCGATTTTCAAGCCAAATTTCAAGGTACTTTTGAAAAGTTAATCTGCGGGTGAAATTTTGGCGTACTTTTGAAAAATCGATCTTCAAGCCAAATTTCAACGCAGTTTTGAAAAATTAGTCTGCAAGTGAAACTTTGGCGTACTTTCGATAAATCGATTCTTGGGCCAAATTTTGACGCCCTTCCAAAAATATTATTTTTCAAAGTCCAATTTATGGTACCTTTGAAAAAGTATATTATTCATAAATCTTTGTCATTATATACTTCTACTCTCATATTCTGAACCAAAAACATTTTTCCTAAGTGAAAATTCGGTGTTTCTTCGAATTTTCACCTGGTCATTCCCAACGCCTTATATAACCCAAAACGGTCCTTATGGACTGATCTGCGCCTCTGCAGACTCCCAAAAATGTCTTTAAATGAAATTTTTGCCTAAGTCGAATTTTGATTATGTCTTCAACTTAGGACGATTTTGGAGAGTTCTACAACAAGGTAAGGGTCAACTTCACCATGCCTCCGTTCCATCCACTTTCTGATGTTTGGGATAAGGCTTCCTCGTCCACCTTCCCTTGTCTGCAGTGTCCCACCGCCTCTGCCATCTTTCAAACAGCCTGTCCCTGGCCTCTGTCCTCCCGGCTCCTTCGAAGATTTTCCGCCTCTCTTTGGCCTTCAGATACAAAGGGGGGATCCCCGCCACTACCAATGCCGCCTCGTACGAAATCTTTTTATATGCACTACACACCTTTAGTGTGGCACATCGCTGGATACTAGCCATCCTCCACCTCATCCTATCCACCTTCATCGCACTTTCCCAGACCGGAGCTGCGTGCAAGAGGATAGAGTGCACGATGCTGCACAGCAGTCTCCTCTTGCTTACTCTCGGTCCGTGCGTATTGGCCATAAGCCTCCCAATGGCTGTGGCTGCCTTTCCCGCCTTCTCAGCTGTCTTTGTGGCAGCTTGGAGTCCAGCCAAACACCTAGGTATTTCAGATGGTTCTCTGGAGATATCCCCACCTGGCTCACCCTAACTTTTATGGGTGGAAGATTGCTTTTCATGGTGACAACCAGGAACTCCATTTTCTCGGCAGCTAGATCAAGCTGCATTCTTTTTAGCCGTCTCTCAATCTTTCAGATGGCCTCGTTGGCTGCTTCCATTTGGTCAGTCCACCTTCCGGTCACTGTTGTGGCCAAGTCGTACGCATGCCCGATGACCTTCACACCCTCCTTTCAGGGCAGTCGAAAGACGTCGTCAAACATCACATTTCACAAGGTCGGACCAAGTACCGACCCTCGTGGAACCCCACACATGATTTTCCACGTTATCTCTCCCTTTGTCTCGGAAGTTGCTCAACGTCACCCTGACGAGGTACGGAGCTACGAGCTCTGCATCTTCCTGGCAATCATCTCCCATCCCTGTGTTAAACGTGTTTTCGACATCTAAGGCCATGATGGCACATATCTGTTTTGTGGCTAGGGCTTCCTCCGCCGTCTTCTTTAGTAGTCTAATGGCTCCTACCGTTGATTGTTCTTTCCGGAAACTGAACTGGCTTTTGGATAAGCCAGTATTCTCTGATCCTGCTCCTTGACATTTTGGTATTGATAGGAGGAGCCTTCTCTCCCAAAATCGGTCTACCAGAACTCAAGTAATGGAAGAAAGTTGAAAAATGACTCGTTAACTTGTTTGTTGGTTTTTTGAGGTTATATTAAACTTTTGAACTTTCCAACTCCTCTAGCTTTGTTGCCCTTTCAGAAACAAAGATTTTGAAACCTCTGATAGGACCAATAGAACCGGAGATATTTAAAAAGAAAAATCAGGCTCAGCAGCCATTTTGTATAAAAGTGGCAATAGATAGTTGAGTGGCGACTTCCGACCACAATAAATAGCATTTTCATAACCCATGGGGCCCGTCTAATAACTTCAAAAAAAAATATCTCTTCTTTCTGCTACATCCTTTTAAAAAATTTTTGGCTCCAACTATTATAATAATTAATACATACCTCCCACTGTTCCATAGTAATGTTTGTTATAACTTGCGTATTAGTTCCTCCTTCATCTCTGAATCGTTTTAAAGCGTGTTTCTTTATAGGCTTAATAACTGGTCTGCCACGGCTATCTGAAAATAAAGTAGAACAATGAACCGCATTAGTGTGAAGTCACATAATTATGCAACCTCTATATACTATTCTCATGACACATAGGTTGCCTGCCAAGCACATTGGAACTTGACCCTTAATGCATATGTTTATAAGGTGACATTTTCGAGGATAGCAACATAGCATAGAATTTTATTTTATTTCTCCCGTGGAAGAAATATTTATGAAGTTTCAGTTACCATTTATCATGCACAAGGTATAAGAAAATATACACAAGTATAAAGTATTACAAAAACTGTATAATGAAATTAAAATAAAGTTTTTATAAATCAAATATGGATATTAGGGTGGCCCATCTCTATAGGGGGTGAATTTTTTTTGCGTATTTTTTAAGTCTCACCCCACGAAAATATACTATTATACTAGGAATAATTTATGTCAAAGTTTCAGATAATTCGGTGAATGGTAACCCGTGCCGCATTCAGGTAGAAATTTGTAGATAAGATTTTATTACGGTAACCCGTGCCGCATTCAGGTAGAAATTTGTAGATGAGATTTTATTACGGTAATACACTTAAATTTTACTTAAAATACAAACATCTACCTCTTTTCTCATAATGTTTTATTGGTGTAATTATTTCCTAGAAATTATTTGTTTTGGAAGTTTGGAAATATAATGCACCTACGGTAGGTTTTTATGTCAGTTTGCAATTGTGTTTTACAGTGGTGACATTATAAGTTCTAGCATACGTTCCTTTTTGAAAAAACATTTAACGATGGCTGATGTTAGATCCTTACGAAAGGATACTTTCATTTACTTAGTTGGACACTATTCGTCACAAATCATTGGCAATAAATTGTCGTCTAATAGACAAGTATTACAAGTGCTCTTTTATAACATTCGTGAAGTGAAGCTAAGTGTACATGAAAGTGCTAAATTAACAATAAAAGAGGTGTCAGTTTTTTGGGATAAAGCTCGCATTCCGACACGTCAGGATTTTCATTGTGTTAAACAACTAGATAAACTTTATGCAGAGTGGAGGAACTTACAAAAATCGGCTAAAAGGGCCAGTGCGGGAGTAAAGAAAAAAATTTCGTTGAAAAATTGGACGATCTCTTTGACATTTCTCATGCAAATGCATTGGAGTTGATGAAAATAGATGAAGATAAGCAGTTTTTAATTAACCAAAGAAAAAAGGGACGTCCTGGATTTATGCATGGTATTGATTACCAACTTGCTTCTCAAGAAAAATCAGCTGAGGAGAAATTACAGAAATTATCCGAACGAATGCAACGAAGTCAACAAGAAAAAGCTAGATTAGAGGAAAGTCACCTGTCCATCATCAAGTAGTAATTCAGCCGACTCCAACGAAAATGAAGATGAAATAATCGAAGCCCAAGAAGAGTTGTTACAAGACCAGCCTGGCCTGTCACAGCCAAAAAAGAGGAGATTGTATGGAACATGTAACATCATCACACCAAAAATAGCCGCTGCATTTGATGCTTGCAAAATAAGCGACAGGTATGGAGTCCATATTTTGACGGCAGTAGCAGAAGCACTAGGACATGACACCACATCTTTGTCCATCAGCAGAACCACACTTCAGCGCTCTAGACAACGCATCCGCGAAGAAAGAGCTGAAATATTAAAAACTGCCTTCGGTAATTCTGAATTGCCGGCCCCAGTCATCCATTGGGATGGAAAACTTTTACCTTCTCTCACTGGAATGGGAAATATCGATAGACTTGCTATCTTAGTTACTAGTGGAGATATTGAACAACTACTTGGAGTACCAGCTTTGTCCAATTCAACTGGAAGAGAACAGACTGAAGCAGTTTATGTGCTTTGTGAATGGAACTTGGACGAAAAGGTAATAGCTTTGTGTTGTGATACAACAGCATCAAATATGGGTTATATAAATGGGGCAGCCACACTATTGCAACAAAAATTAGAAAGAGATATTCTATATTTTCCTTGTAGACATCATATTTTTGAAGTGGTTTTGAGAAGTGTGTTTGACACAAAAATGCCTTCCTCATCTGGTCCAAATGTGCCACTATTTAAACGTTTTAGGGAATTTTGGCCTAAAATAGATCAAAATAAACTAAAAACTGGATTTCAGGTATTATAAATTAAACACATTTTACAACCAGTTAAAGCCGAAATTGTAAAGTTTCTAAATGCAGCTTTAACTTTGCAACAGCCTCGTGATGATTATAAAGAATTTTTAATGCTTTCTAAACTTTTTGTTGAAGAAGAGCCCACTCACACGACATTCTATCAACCAGGGGCATTTCATCATGCACGTTGGATGGCCAAAGCCATTTACTGTCTAAAAATATTTTTTTTCCAAGATCAGTTCCAACTAACTAAAAAAGAAAAAATAGGTATTGAAGATATATGTCTCTTTATTGTAAAGGTTTATGTAAAGGTCTGGTTTACAGCGTCATTTGCTAGTAAAGCACCGCTTCATGACTTAGACTTGTGTAAAGAACTCATTAATTATCAAAATATTGACAAAGAAATATCTCAAGCCGCAAGTAGGAAAATAGTGAACCATTTGTGGTACCTTAATTCAGTAAATGTTGGCTTATCTTTCTTTGATGACGATATTTCAGTTACTACTAAAAGAGAAATAGTTAAAGCTTTGAATAGGAAAGCACCAAATCAAGAGGGGTATTAAATGACTTATGATTAGTAATATTACTGACGTTGAAAACAAGGAAATTCAGGACTTTATATGCGAGAACACTAAACAGTTTTTTCAAAAATTAGGTTTGTCTATGGAATTTTTGGAAAATGATCCAACAACATGGAGGGAAAATGAAAGTTATACCTGATGTTTCAATATTGTAAACAAAATTAAAGTTGTAAATGATGCCGCTGAGAGAGGAATCAAACTTATTACTGACAATAATGACATTTTAACAAAAAATGAAGACCAAAAACAGTTTTTACTCCAAGTTGTAAATGATTATAAATCACAGTTTCCAAATGTAAAAAAAGAAACCCTGTCGTATGCTTTGGCCTAGTGCAAAAAATATTGTTTTTATTACTATATGTCTTGTAGATTTAGGATAATATTTGGTACTATGTATGAAAAAAACGTTTCATAATAAAATACACAAAGATAAAACGAGAGTTTTATTTCAAAAACTTCTAGTCTAGTTTTCTTAGACTACGAATTTACAGTAGTATGACACATGTCATAGTCACAACAGATAATGTCTTTGATATTTGTATGACTTGATTAGTCATTCTAAAGATAAATGTTGCTGATTAAAAAAAAAAAAAACAATGCATCAACCAAAGAATGTAAATAATTCCATTTACTTTTATTATTGCATAATAATGCATTCTGCGGCACCCCTTGCCTTCAATTTGCCTCAATAATATTTTGAGGGGACTGTTTTTTCTTCAAATGGAACCATTTGCAGGGGTGAGAAATAAAAAATTTCGATTTCGAAAAAGATGGGCCACCCTAATGGATATATATACATTTTAACGTATTTCTTAGATGTGAAATAAGAATTAGAAGTCCTCCTTAAATATTTATTCCACGGGAGAAATAAAATAAAATTCTAGGCTATGTTTCTATCCTCGAAAATGTCGCCTTATAAAAATGCATTAAGGGTCAAGTTCCAGTGTGCTTGGCAGGCAACCCGTGTGTCATGACAGTAGTATACAGTAGTGACATTTTAAAATATTGAGTCGATGCCAATGTAAGGTAGAAGAGAAGAGAAATGGACAAATAATATGCTGAAAAGAAACAGATTTAACCTACGCTGTTGCCACTTTTCTCTTTAGCTACTTTTAGTCGTCGGCGGAATTCTTCACATGCTGAAATGCCTGGCATCAATGTTAACATATCGCTTTCTTTCACGTACATTATTTTACTATTTATATTTCACTTTATCTTATTAGAGATTTCTAGGTGTGACTAGTGTATAGGGGTTACCTAATTTGGAACGTCACAAATCACTGAGTCCATTATCAATAGTAATATAATAATACAAAGATGTTTGTTTTGCATGTAGGAGGTATTCCCCGAAACTGCTGGACTGATTGATATTAATGAAACCTTCATTGTTCAATAACTTGAGGTTTTGAAAGTGCATGTCATAGTAGTACACGCAAATTAGATTAAAAAACACTTAATGGGAGAAATAATTTATAAAGTAATAATATTTGGGATCCGTACTCAAACTGCCTTAAATGAATCTCATGAAAACGATACAGTGGTCATCGTCGGACAAGATATTGATCTTCTCGCATTCATTATCGCTCTCGCGCCTGAAGATAAAGATATCCGTTTCTTAAAAGAGGCTCAGGGAAAAATAAAAAATAAAGCTTACAGTTCTCGTGACTTGCAGTCCTCGGGAGTTTTAAAAAGTTGTAAGGAGACAGTTTTGTTTGTCCACGCGTTCAGTGGATGCGATACCACTTCAGCTTTCTTTGATAAAAGAAAAGTGCAAACGGTGGAATGCGTCAATAAAAGAAAAGATCTTGAAAAGGTTGTCCCTATATTCAACAACCGTAGCTCAATGAAAAAAGAAGTTACAAGTGCTGGAGAGCAATTCCCGCTAGCAGTATACAAAGCCCCCAAAAAAGAGACATCTACATGTATTATACTTCTGAGTTCTAAATCTTCGTCTAGTGGACAAGGCGCATTTTGAAATGACCCACCTCATATAAGCAGAAACTACTAAAAAATTGTTTTCAAACTTTTTTTGTACCTCAAAATTTGTCTTGAAATAAATCTGTCAATCTAGCTATCTATTTACATCTATACTTACCTAAGTCAATCTGTGCTTTTCCATCTCGAATTAAAAATGAAAAATAAAACATATTTTCCACAGTATTAGCGAAGTTATCTGTGTCAATAATGTACTCATAGTAGCTAATAGGTTCTTCATTATTTTCGTCAAACTTTTCCGTCAAAACATTGTGCAATACTTTCACAATCTCTTCAATACCTTCTTCTTCCTTATCCAACCTGGTGACTTTCTCTGGTTCCTTTTTCTGAAGTTTCTCTTTTGCTACCTTCACATGTTCCTTCCTAGGCTTTGGTTGAGGCACTTTATCGAGGTCATACGTTCCATAAACATAGTTGTATTCAGGTACATGCGGTATCACACTGCGAGCATCTTCTAACAGCTTCAACAAATCTGTTGGTTCCAATTCTTCTCTCTCGTCATCCTTAATACCCTGGATCTAGATTAAATTACAAAATTTGTTAAAAATAACAAATTTACAATTAGTAGAATACCTAGAGGTAAAAAATATGCAAAACGGAATAATCTCATATTGAATGATAATTTTTTTATGGGTGATTCTTGTAGTAAAAGGTATCATCTTCAGTTTCTATATGGTCCCGACGATTTGATTTTGGGGGTGGTTTTCCACCAATAATATATATATATTTTTTAAGTGTCACCCCCTGAGGAGGGGTGGCATCCACCCCCTATAAATTAGCAAGCCCCCGCACAATATAGAAACTTTTCTGTGAAGCATTTACTATTATACTGCCAAAAATGAACGAAATCCGTTCAATATGATATTATTCCGAAATTAAAACCTCTAGTTAAGTACTGTACTAAATGTTCTGTGGTACTTTTGTGTATTACTTTGAAAATATATTTCCAGTAAAAACCAAAATTATTAAGAACAATATAAATTCCTCCAAAAAATGGATAACAAATGGTTTAAAAACATCGAGAAACTTAAAAGATTTATACACATTAACTTTGGAAGGAGTTGTGAATATAAAACTTTATTTAAAAAAATACAAATCTATTTATAGACAACTTTTTAAAAAAGCTAAAAGATGTGTAATAATTTAATTGCTAATACTAAAAATACAATTCGTCTCAAAGTTATAGCAACCTAAGTCGTAAAACAGAAAATCGCTCAATCTAATAAAGACTGCGTCTGCTCGACGAGAACTTGAAATATTAGAATTTTGCTTTTACACCAAAGCTACAGATAATAATTTGGAACACATAAGTAATTTCTCTCGCTGATTAAATTGGATTGGCTGAAGTCTTATTGAATACTTCTTGTTAGTCAAATCTTATTGGACAAGCATGTACACTTACTTGCAAACAAAATAGTACAGTTTTGAAGTGATTACAATTATTAAAAAATTATGGTCTAAATTGCTGGCTACTGTGCCAAAAAAAAACACGAGTAAAAGTGGACGCCGGAACTTTTGACTCGAAACGTTGCCAATATCGGTTGAGTTATGAAAAAAATGGACATATACAATTTTATGGAGAGTTCTCTATAAAATTGTTTACGTCCATTTTTTTCGTAGCTCTAACGGTTTTGGCGGCGCTTCAAGTCAAACATGCAGGCATCCAATTTTTTGGAGAGCTTCACTCAATAATGTAATGTCAAGGCCGTTTTCTTTTCTAAGCAATTGTACGCAATACATTTGTCGATTTGATAGTAATCTATAACAATTCAAATACAAAACCATTAAAAATTATGCGTGTTAAATGTTAGAAAGAATTTTACATGTATCCTTTCTTTGTTTGGCAACTCATCAACAATGTAAAGTAATATTAAATTATATATTTTCTTACTTACAATTTTATTTGTAAATTGCCTTTGTTCATATGTGGATGTGAATACATCCACGGCTTCTACACATTTCTTTAATAAGTTACTTGCTGAAGATAACACTAAACAATCCAATAATGTTTCATCAGCATGTTCAACTCGCTCGTCTATTTGGCATTCTGTGTCCAGTGAATTTGCTTCCTGTAAAACATTCCCTATTTCATTTACCGATTGTAATCCTACATCCTCGGTTTCCTCTAAAAATATATTTTTTCAGTTGGATTATTGACAAACAGGTAAAAGAGCACCAATACATAGTGATTGATCTGTGTTTGTTTACATATTTAAGGAAAATATTGCCAATGCCATATATATTCCTTATGTAATTTTTGGTACTTTTGAACTTTAAATTTTATATAATATCCAGAAACAAATAGGGATAATTTTAGCTACAAATTGCAAGCAATATCTATAAATAAAAATATCGTATGTATAGAATCAAATAGTTATAACAAAAAGGACAAAACAAGTTATTTTATTTGATATACCTTCATATAAGTTATCAAAATATGAGCAAGTTGTCAAAAAAAAATTAAACTTACGTATTTCTTCAACTTTATTAAGTAAATTTCTGTAATAAAGTTTCCTCTGTTGTGGAGTTCTTTTCATTTCTGCGTAGTTATTCTCTTGATCGTCTAAAAATGAGTTCATATTTGAGTGCAAATATTCATAAGTTTTTTATGAATTGAGGCACACTGATAAGATAGCCTTTTTTTAAATTAATTTCTTTAACGATTCGCGCTTAAAAACGAAAATAGGTTAGAAATTTAACAAGTGTCTAGATAACATAAACAATTGTTGATCCCATGTCAAAGCACAGAAGAAGAAACAATATTTTCTTCTTCTGTAGTCAAGGCCAGCGGTCAAGGCACGAGTCTCGGAGCCGGTGCCACAGAAGATGTTTCTTCTCCTGTGCGATGCAGAAAACACCATATTTGCGATTTGTCACTCTTGATTATCCTTGCCCTAAATTATTTTGGGCAAGGACTATTTAGGGCAAGGATAATCAGAGAAAACCCCACAAGAGTTACAAATCGCAAATATGGTGTTTTCAATTAGGCAATCCAACAACCTGTCAAATTATTTTGTTGTGGGCAAACACGGGGTTTATTTTAATTAACTCGCGGAAACGTAGCCAAGGCAACCGCAAAACAAACTCTTTAACAAACGTTTGCCGGATGTTTGCCCACAACGCCATGTTAAAAGTCACGTGGTTTAGATTGCTTAATTTTGAGCCAACAAACGTTTTAGTTCTTCAAAAGACTACTACGCGCGCATTATCGCGATCATTCCTCTCTAAACCGGCTCGTATCAATACGAAAACCAACGAGGTTTAAAGTTTAGAGGAGTGATCCCAATTCAGTACGTACGGTTTGTTTTGTCCGACAATAGCCGTATTTGTTTGACATCATATTTTAGATCTGATCAGTGAATTCTAGTTTTTGATTGGTTGGAACAATTTATACCAATATTTTAAACCAATCAGAAAGGAGAATAACTGACATAATCCAAAAAATCTTGTCAAAGAAATACGGCTAACAATCACTCGAGGGTCGCAGTGGGGCTAAATTTGTTGGCCCTAGTAGCAGTGGAGTGCTGCTCTGAGGGATACAATTAATGAATAAATATTGTTTTTTTATTGCTGTTATATTATTAGTTGAGCTCAAATATATCAGTCAAATTACTGTATATATAATATTAATTAACCAACAATTGTAAAACTGGCTGTTAATGTCACAGATTTTTATAATAAACTATTGGTTAAATCCTAACCATTAGTTAACTAACGTTTGTGAAAATGGCTGTAAAAAGAACATGTTCTAGTTGGAAACGCTAAAAGCTAGTTTTTCTTCACTTTCCTCTGCTGTCTCTGTCGTCGTATCATCTGTCTTTTCTTATTATTTATTATTTTTGTTTTTATTTGACATCTGACATCTGACGTTAGTGGTAAACTGGGTGATGGATGGCTGTACGTCTTGTTTTAATATACGATTTATTGAATTTTTTTTGCTAAATTAGCGTTGCCGTTAATCCAAGTTATAATTTAATCAATTTTATGGATAATATTAAATGTTTTGAATAGTGTTGGAATCTAGAGTAACACTAGTTGTAAATATCAAGGTGTGACCTCTTAAATTTCTCAAATGTGATAGGTACATAATTCAAAGTATCGTGAAAGAAAACTGCACGATAGTATAACTATGTGCCCTAATATAACAAATAACAGTAAAAAGAAGAAGCGATTTTGGAAGAAATGTTTTATCACACTTATTAGTAAAAAATATGTGAATTCCTAGTGATAAAATGTGGATGATAGTACTTTCTCTATGTGTTAGTGTTACTTTAGTGATGTCTCTGGTATTTTGTATTTGCTGGAGGAAGAAAACCCCAAAGTAAGATATTTTTTCAAAAATAAATTTCTTTGCTTGTGATTTATGTACTGTTTGTGTCCTTAGAAATGAATGGCAAGGGCTTGATGGCATGGTCACTCAAAAAAATCCCGATGAAAATGTTAACCACCTTCCCTCCGTTGCATCATATGTTGTTGATGGCATAAATGCTAGTGGTGATTCATTAGATTCTACTAAAAGGTACACTCATGTTTTTGATGTTTAAATATTTTTGCCCTTTAACACATTTCATATTCTAAAGCGCACATGTTCAATTTTAAAAATAACATAAGTGTCAGGTGTAGCTTATTTAAGTGCGGTTAGAAGCAATAGCACCCTGTGTTTGATAATATGATTGTTAAATTGTTACAAGGAAATTTTCTTGCATGATGTGAATGTGGTAAACGATCTAACCAGTTTTTGTTAATAGTTAAATTATATGTAATTAAGTATAGACGTATAAATGATTTTATCTACAGTTGACATATAAAGTGGGCTTTTTTTACTCACATTTTGAAAGCGCAAAGTTGACGTTAGTCGAGGAGCTGTGAATAATGTCACTTTGCTGCAGGTCTCCCATAACAACGTGCGGCAAAGTACTTTGAGGCACTCTTCAGTGCATCAGCACTTAAACAAGTTCGATTGGAACATTGACAATATATTTTTATGAAATAATACCCCAAAACTGTTTTTAATATAATGAGACTTCATGTAAGAGTAACTATTAATTACTTAATTTATTTATACAAAAGAATACGAACTTTATAATAATGGGCTAGTAGACAATAACGAAAACGACAATATTAATAATATAGTATTATAGTAAGATTCTCCAAAATGTGATAAATATAATTTTAAGGTAATTTTATTGACTAGGGGAGAGTGAGATAATAAGAAACGGGGGTAATAAGAAACTATTTTTTGTTTTTTTTTTGTTTGTTAACACGTTTGCTGCTGATGGGATTTTGATGGCTATCGCCAGGTGCTGAGTAGGTTTTTTTTTATTGCCAAAACTTTTCATAACAATCGAATTCGACGTAGAAAATGTAAATTTTTGTAAATTTTGTATTAAAAGTAAAGAAGAAAAAAAACACCATATGGCGACACCAGCATTGTTGAAAGATTTTTCTTCGCAATGCTGATGTCGGCATATGGCGTCGCACATTTAAAGGGTAGGTTTTGCCAATTTATAAATAAGAATGTTTCCATCTGTATTAAAACTTTATATAATAAACAAATTAAATTACATAAAAAAAGAATAAAAATAATGAATTACAAAATTTTAGGAATAACAAACAATAAAGAATTACAAAATTTTAGGAATGAAATGGTTCAAAACATTCCACGCAAAGCCCAGGCTTGTTGAGGCATTTTTTGCAAAAATAATGGTATCTTTTCTGATCCCGTTTGATGCACAGTATTTGCAGCAGCGCCTACTTGTGTATGTTAATGTGATGCATTTACGGTTCTTGGGGCGGTTTGGGAGGCAATAAGTGTTCCAGAACATTTAGTCTAAAGTTATATAAGGACATTTTTGAACGTGTATATTTCTTAAACAATGAATGGGCTTTCAAAAACAATAATTGAAATATATGTATTCCCAATTTCATATACCAGCGAACAGTTTTTCTGGAACAGGGGATAGTAGGACATCATTTCATCCTGATGATCAATTCTGCCCATGTATTTATTATTTTTCCTGACCCTCTTGTTTGTATATTCTACCATTTCATCTGGAAATTCAGTGGTAATAAACGCCACATCTCTTTTATCCTTCCACTTGCCAGCCATAACCCCCTCTGCATAGCTACATTTGCAATCTCCTTTCTTTAATTTGCAAGTTTTTACCGTGACTGGATTATTTTTCAAATTGACACGCAATGTTCCCGTGCAATATATGTTTTGTTTTCCAATAATTGTTTGGCAAGATCAAAGCTGTTATAAAAATTATCCATAAATACGGAGTGACCAGAATTAAGTTTTTCTTGTAGTAAATGCAACACTACATTTGCAGCTTGATCCCTTCCACCCATATCATCTATCACTCCTGTGTATACCGCAAATTTTAAGACAATTCCATCACAGTCTGTCAACATGTACAATTTTGTACCATACTTATGGCGTTTACTTTTGATATATTGGCGAAAAATCAATTGACCTCGCCAAAGAATCATTGATTCGTCTATCGCTAAAATTTTTTCTAGGTAGCATATGCTGTTCATTTTGTTATTAAAATAATTAATCATACTCCTTATTTTAAATAAACGATCGGGAGAATTTGGTTCACCTACACTGGGATCTTCTGCCCAAGGAATCACTACTTCCACATCCAGATTTTCTATCTGGGTCTCTCATAATGAAAAAATTTTGTATATGGAGATAATTGTTTATAAAACTTTAATAATATAATATTTGAAATCGTCTGCCCCAAAAACCTATAAAACGATATCCCACACGTTAGTGGGGTGGGGGTGGTGATAAAGGGGGTTGATGAAGTAAAAAAATATGAGGCTTTTGGTTCTTGTACAGACACTAAATCACAATTTTTTTTCATCCCCTTTATGGGGTAGATAGGGGGTGGCTAATGCCAAAACATTTTTTGAGATCTTAGCTTCTCTTGTTTACACTAAATACGAATTTTATGGACTCTTACCTGCTTGATTTACCTATTTAACCCCCAACCCTAAGATGAAAATATAATCTAGTTCCAGATCCCGTTAAAGTACATACGTGTATCAAATTTCAAGTCAATATCTTAAACGGTTCCAGAATAATCGTACGCATAAGAAAAGTGACAGATCGACAGACAGACAGAATTTTTTTTTCGCTCAAACTTAAAATCTTGACATTTTGTGACATTCAAAGCCTTTTTGAACAATAAACATTTTCAAACAAATTTGTAAATTGAAAAGAAATAATTTTTTAAAACTCTAAAATCTGAAAGTGAGGTCTATTTTGAGAATGACTTTTCTCTTTACTTTATCAAGGAGAAGTAGTTTGCTTCTGGACAGTAAAGCATATTTTGATTTGATTGATTTGATATTCAGATCGATGTTTATCAATAATTAATTTACCGTGATAATTTATGGTTATACTAATCCAAGCAATGAATGCTTAAAAAAGGGTGTAGAGGGAAATGTTAGGGACAGAAAATTTGACTTCAGAACTTTATTTGGACTAGTCTGGAGATGAACATATCAAAAGTCCCCACTCCTAGGTGGTGAGCGGGGGAAAGAGGGGCACTTTAAAGGTCCCATTTTTGGTTTTTCGCTTATATCTCGGAAACTATGCGTCGTAGCGGCTTAACAACTCTATACAAAATTGAAGCTGACAAAATTTGCTTCTAGTGATGGGCGATATCGTGATTTTTCAATCACAACGTAAATCGTTACTGTGATTTTCTTCTATCAGTGAATTTAAAACGTGATGTGATCACGACTTTCATAATACGACGTACGGGAGAAATTGTTAATTATTATATTGGTCTTGGTTGAACCAAGGCAAGGGAACGAAATACGGAAGGAAAGTAGTGATGATGTCACGCTTTTCTACCAACTTTACTAACAGTCGTTACCTGTGATTTCTTAATATCAGTGATTAAATCACAGTTCGTGATATATCGCCCATAACTATTTGCTATAAGAATCACTATTTACATGAAGCCGCTACGACGCATAGTTTCCGAGATATAAGCGAAAAACCAAAAAATGGAATTTTTAAACCTTTAAAGTGCCCCCCTCCCCCCCGCTCAACACTTTGGAGTGTGGACTTTTGATATGTTCATCTCCAGACTAGTCCAAACAAAGTTTCGATGTCAAATTTTCTGTCCCTAAAATTTCCCTCTATAATCATTCGTTGCCTGGCCTCATACCTAATAAAAGTTATTTGTCAATTCAAATGGCATTTTCATGAGCAATTTGTGTGAAGAAATCTCTGCATTTCTTTTTATTTCTTTAAAAACCCAAATTGTAGGTACTCTTTATGCATTATTTATAATGAAAGAAATGCTTTCTATGTATCTAATCATCATTAATTTTATTATATTGATCAAAAAACAGTGAATACTGAATGAAATTGAATAAAATTATAGATCTTAAAATATGTTCTATTTATATTGAGGGCATGTTTTGATTTATTTATTTGTTTTAGATTAGTATTGGATTAATCTTGTAAAATCACGGTAGAATCACAAGACGAGGCAAATAACCATACACTTATAATTAAGTGATTAATTCAGATAAGATAGTGATCGATTTAATTTTATTAGCAAATATTTTTTTGGGATGTTGCTAGTTGTATGGATTGTAAATGATCCTTTTTTACGAAAATATCTATTAAAACTAGGTTACTGCATATTCTTTTTCTTTCTTTTGAGAGGGCGTTGCTGGCCCGTTGGCTAACCAGAGCAGCGGTCCCTTCTGAAACCCCCGGAAAGAGACTAGATTGGACTCGCTTTCCCATTACTTTAGTCTGATCTGTGCCATCCTTGTGACACCTTGTGTCTTCCTTACCATTCCCCTACATCCCCCGTCCACAACTGTGATAAAATTCTACAAAATATTTTTTTTTCTCGTTCCGAAAAATAATTATTAATTTTTACTCATATGCAAATGAAGGTTTTGGACGTAGCCAATGCAGTTGATAGTAAAATATAAATCTAAAAACTCCTACCACTAGGCTTAGAATATTTTCATATATTTCATGTTACTATATAGCGGAGCGTATCTGGTTTTGAAATGAAACCAACTTTTTAAAATTTTTTTTTTTGACAATTAGGTTACACGCTTTCTCTTTTATCATGTTATCACATTAGTTCAGCTTAATCACACGAGATGGGGCAGAAATTCGCATTTAAAATTCGCAAAATTTTTTCACGATAACTCTGTTATTATTGACGACAAAAAAAAAAGTTACGTGAAACAAATTTGTGGGAGGGGAAAAACTTTTTAAATTTTTTTTCAAATGCGTTTTTTTTTACACAGGAAAGGGTTCAGAGCATAAACTTTTTTTACAAGTAAGTGAGGATCTTTTTTATCTTTATTTAAAAAAAAAAATTATCGCAATCCAAGCAATAGGAAGGGCGGGAGGGGGCATAATGCGTTTGCGCGAATAGAGGATTAAGGAAAAGATAGGGACTTTGGATCTTGATATTCGGCAATACAAATCTTTTTTCCATCTTAATATTCTATCAATCTACCTTTATCAAATATTAAACTTATTATAAATAATTATTTAACGCCGTCACGAGTTTTCACGGCACATTTCTCTAGTTTTACTTCCACATCCAGTGGAAGTATAGTAACGACAAAAAAATTTTTAAAAATTTTTATTGTTCAAATAGGCTTAAAATGTCATGACACGTCGAGATTTTAAGTTTGAGCGAAAAAAAAATTTCTGTCTGTCGGTCTGTCGTTCTGTCGGACTAACTTTTTTTGTGCGCACGTTTACTCTGGAACCGTTTAAGATATTGACTTGAAATTTGGTACACATATGTACTTTAACGAGATCTGGAACTAGATTATATTTTCATCTTGTTCCGTCGAAGGGTGGGGGGTAAATTGGGGTAAATGGGTAAATCAAGCCGGTAAGAGTTCATACAATTGGTATTTAGTATATATAAATGAACTTAAAGTCTCAAAAAATTTTTTGGCATTAGCCACCCACATTACTACCCCCCACCTCATTATTAAAGGGGCTGAAAAAAATAAAATTGTAATTTAGCGTGTATACAAGAACCTAAGCCTCAAAACTTTTTTTTTACTTAATCCACCCCCAACCCCCACCCCTCTGCCACCACCCCCAACCCCCACTACCGATGTGGCATATCGTTTTATAGGTTTTTGGGATAGATTATTTCAAATATTATGTTGTTAAAGTTATCTCAAGTAGTATGGATGCGCGGTGGCTTTCCTTGGCTACTATGGATGCGCAGTAGGTTTCCCCGAGTATTATGGATGTGCAGTGGCTTTCCTCAAGTATTTTGGATGCGCAGTGACTTTTTTCGAGTATTATAGACCGCAATAGGTTACCTCAAGTAAGTATGGATGCGCAGTGGCTTTCCTCGAGTATAATAGATGCGCAGTAGGTTACCACCAGTATTATGGATGCGGAGTGGCTTTTCTCGAGTGCTATAGATGCGCAGTAGTTTACCTCAAGTGATATGGATGCGCAGTGGGTTCCCTCGAGTAAAATGGATGCGCAGTGGGTTACTTCAAGAAGTATGAATGCGCAGTGGTTTTCCTCGAGTAAATTGGATGCACAGTGGGTTACCTTGAGTAGTATGGATGCGTAGTAGGTTTCCTCGAAGAAAATGCTCGAAGTAGAGTACTTTTATCGTGTAGTTTACGGCACACAACAATTTTTTATATCTTTGTCATGCCATTTTCTGCGTATTACTTCCACATTCAGTTGAAGTATATTAACGCAAACAAAATTTTTGGAAATTTTCATTGTTTAAATAGGCTTAGAATATCATGAAACGTTAATATTTTAAGTCTGAGCAAAATAAATTTGTCTGTCGCATCGGTCTGTATGTTAGTCTTGTATCTTTTTAGTGCTCACGATTACTCTGGAACCGGTCTCAAAAAAAAATTGGCGTTAGCCACCTCTATTACCACTCCCACCCCATTATTAAAGGTGGTGAAAAAATAGTGTGATTTAGTATGTGTACAAGAGCCAAAGTTATCAAGAATTTTTTTCACTTCACCTCTACCACCAACCCTTCCTCTATTACCGATGTGGCATATAATTTTATGGGTTTTTGGGGTACATGATTTCAAATATTATACTATTAAAGTTCCATAAACAATTATTTCCACATAGTGGAGTGCAAATATAGTATTTTGTTGTAAGAGACTTGGATGTGGAAGTAGTGATTCCTTGGGCAGCGGTTTTAGGTGTCTATTGGATATACATATAAAACAATTATTTTTCCGTTTAACTCATTCTAACTCAAAAACGGCATAATGGAGTACTCCCAAATTTTTATTGTGTTATCACTATATATCTATAATAACCTGCCTGTGTTTCAAACTTGCGATCCTTGGATTTCAAGCTATAATTCTACCTATTACACCCCCCATACCCTGTTTCCGAAAGCGATAATATTACTAATATAATGTCACTATTTGAAAATCATGTCTACGTTTTAATATTATATTGTTATGAAATATATATTAGTTAAATATATAAATAAATGATAGAAAATAGCATTTAAAAAAAATTCTATTCAATTACAAATCTAAAAAAATCGGAAAACAATTTTTTTAATTTTAAATGATTAATAACTTTTTATTTACCGATCGATTTTGTTATAAAACAAATTATGTTTGTTTTAAGCATTTTTAATGTTATAATGCCAACTTAGTTGTTAAAGTACTCATTCGAATGTAAGGTTTGTGCAATGTGTACACTATAGTAATAGCACAACTTATTTATAAACTGCCATTTCGGCAGTTTAATATTTGATAAAGGGTACATTTGGCAAAATATTAAGATGCAAAAAAAATTTATATTGCCGAATATCCAGGTCCGAAGTCCCTATCCCTTTTCCTTAACCCTTTATTCTTGCAAGCACATTATGCCCCCTACCTCCATTCCTGTTGCTTGGATTGTGATAATTTTTTTTTAAATAAAGATAAAAAAGATCCTGACTTACCTGTAAAAAGGTTTCTCCTCTGAACCCTTTCCTACGTAAAAAAAACACATTTGAATAAAATGGCAAAAGTTTTTGTCCTTCCATAAATTTGTTTATTTGAAAAAAATTTAAAAAAATAATCAGTCAAATACTAGAGACAACAGAGGAACAAATTCCATTTTGGTTTTTTAAAATCGCATGACAGGGAAAAAGTTTCCTACCTCCTCCCTCTCCCCTAATTGACCCACAATCTTCCGGCTCCATCAATACTTATCTATTTCACCTACCTCAAAAAAATCTCAGCCTTCTAACTCCTTTTATTCGTGAAAGAATTAAGAAATTACTTTTTTGTGTATTAGTGTTACCCCAAAAAAACGCGTATTTAAAAAAAAAAATTCACGAAAAGTTACCGTACGATTTGGAAAAATTTTTAGCAGATTATGCGCTTCTGCGAGGTCTTCAATTTTTGATTTAACTTTTTTTTCGTCAAGTCAATAATAACAAAATAATCGTAAAAAACGTGTTTTTGCGAATTTTAAATGCGAATTCCTCCGCCACCCCGTGTGATTAAGCTGAACAAAGTTGATAGCATGATAAAAGAGAACGGGTGTAACCGAATTGTCAAAAAAAAATTTAAAAAAAGTTGGTTTCAATACTCTTCTTTTTCTCGCCAGATCTGCTTCAGTATATCTGTATATACACATATAGTACGGGAGGCAGCGTTGATTTGAACAAGTCATTTCATACCGACTGAAAATCATAATAATAATAGTATTCCCTAATACATCAGCAATCTGAACGTCAGCTACTCTGATAGCGGTGGAGCTAATGGTGAGAGCATCGTTTTCCATCGGTTTCTTTGAATATCTCGAAATCTATAAGTTCTATGGAAAACAACAAAGAGAAAGAAAATGTTCGTTATGAGCTGTACCATAAAAGTACATAAACTATAATTCATTCCAATTGTTATTATTATTTAAAAAAAAAAAAAAAAATAAATCACCAAGTATGTCTACATGTTATATTATGTTCTTACAAACCAGGCCTCAGTCACCAGATAGCGAAGTGAGTAAGACGACTGACATTATTTTTTGAGGGTACGGACGTCTCGGGTTCAAATCCTGCTTGCGAAATATTTTTTTTTTATTGTATCAGTGATATTAAAAGTTTTACAAAGCTGTATATATGAACATAAGAGTAGTTGTTCAAGTTAGGTTGGTTTTTCGAGTATGAAAATACTCGTAGCATAATTTTTTTTTTTTTCAACTTTAACATGCTGTCACCTCTAGCTCCACCGCGGGTGCGGCGACTGACGGTCATTTTGCTGATTATTGAATATTAATCAACTGATAAAAATGAAATTTATTCGGTATAAAATTCCTCGAAAAAACAGCGCTGCCTCCCGTACTAATACACACGTACACACATACGCTCAATCACTCACGCACATCTATGTACAAATGTCAAAATGTGATGTCATGCTGGAACTTGTACCGAATGTTGAAGTGTTAGTATCATGTTAAAACACCATCTTCTTTCCTCCATTTACGTTTTGCCTTGGATATACAGCTACACCGAAGTAAATTCGTTTGATTAATCTGATGTTATTCTTTATTAGGAATGTGGTTACAAATACTAGACGAAGTCTACCTGACATTCCATCGGAGCAAGGGGCTGCTGTAACTTGGGAACCTGCTGGCGATAATTCTTCAGAACATTATGCTACGGTGGGACAGGCTCTTAATTCAGGTATAGTATTGTATTATTTGTTTATTTGCAAGTAAATAATTTTGGACAATAAATTATTTTGTTTCTAAGCCTTGCTAGGAGCTGATGTCTGTGTTTTTTCCCCATTAATTATTTGTTGAAATGTTTGTCGTTTTATCTTCTTACCTTCAGAAAACCACGACAATATAGTAGTAACGGCAAGCATTCAGAATAATCAACCTAAAAGAAAACATGTACCTGAAGTTTCGAACGTTCACTTGAATGAAGTTCATATGAAAATTTCCAATTAATCGACTTAGGTGTACAATTTTTCTGGTAATATTTGCTGGCAACGATAGTATTGTATAATTCAGAATATCTAGTCAATACTGGAATCAATTATATACAATGTGTTAGAATTATGATGACCATTATTTTAACAGGTGATATATTGGACTACAAAAATTTTATTTTTTAGTCTTTAGACATATAGTTACACTGTGCTATACAAGTTGTAAAATAAACCTATAATCATGAAGCGTTAGTAATAATAATAATAATTTTTATTGCAGGGTTGAGCTGATTTGAATTATTTGATTAAAATCATGATTCTAATTAAACGATTTTTGTTTAAAAAAAATCATGATTTTTTTTTCTTTTCAAAGGACCCCGGAACAAAACCAATGAAAATGGTGTTTCGGTCAAAGTTAGGTAATTAGCGTCATTTTAGACATTCAAGAATTTTTTATTTTTAATCTATTAACTTTAGCAAAAAATTGCGAGAGTCGAAATATTTTTGTTCAAGTCCAATAAGTAAAGCTCAAGAATTTTTTTCAGAATTTTGTATCAACTTTTATAGTGTAGTGATATTAGCAAAAAAATGGACATTCAAAACAACAAAGGTCTGATGGTCCTACCATGTTTGTTACCCTCCCCTTTGCACACCCTGAAAAATCCAAGAGGTTAGAGCGTCGGGTTTGGAGTGTGGGGGAGAGGGAAGGATCGGAATGTGTTTTTTTCCTTCTTTTCTCAAATATCTCAAAAAGTATGAGGTTTAGAGCAAAGATGTCCTTATACAAAATCATAGTACATTAAATTTCCTGCAAAAAAGGTCGAGTTCACTTTTTTGTAACCCTAACCGTTTCTGAGATATGGGGAGCGGAAAATGGGATAAAAGATCAATTTTTGCGAAAATCGTGGGTAAATTTTTCTAAAATCTTTTTTAAGTATTTTTTAAATTATTCTTGGCCTATTGGTCGATTGGTTATTACGTAATTAGGTGCATACTTACATTTTTGGTCAAACTGCAATGTACTTATGTGAGGGGGGATGAGGGGGATTTATTTTACATGTGTTCAATGTAAAGAGATCAGAGGTTCCAGTCGCGGCTTGTTTATTAAAACGGAAAGTGAATTGAATGAGCAGGTAGTGATGGGTTTTTTGAAGAATGAAGAGGCTCTGGGTATGGGGGAACTCACAAAGAGAAAGGGAGAGGAGCACTGTAGGGTGAGAAGGGAAATCTGTTGAAAACGGTCGTGAGATGAGTAAATGTGCGTTAGAGCTGCATCGGGATGAGGGAAGGGATTTTTGGGCACAAATATATTTTTTATAATCAGGTCATAATACATAAGAATCAACAATAAAAAATTTCAGGTGGATTGTTGTCGCCGAAAAAAATTAAATCAATTCTACTGTACTGTTAGGGGGCAGTCTTTCTACAAGTAATCCACAGAGGTTTGAAATATGTAATGAGTAACATGATGATAATGGTTAATAATTTGATAGGAAATTATTCATTAAAACATGACTAAATTTTTTGATTAAAAAAAAGTAAAAGAATTTTCGTTAGCTTGTGTTATATTTTTAGAGATACCATTGATGATTAACCAACAGATATATTTCATTTATAGTTTCATGCCAATTGAGACTGGAAACTTCTAAGCGCTCAGATTTTTAAAAAACCTCCATAATATCCTACGCTCCTAAACCATATTTTTTCTTCTTTTCATTTACATCTGAGAAATGAGATTCTGGACTAGGGAAGAAGCTTGCATATTTATATACAAATACTATAGTGGAGAGTGGTTGGGCGTAAAAAATGAAAAATGCCGAACGAGGTCACCAGTGAATAAATTTTCATACTATTTTACTTCCACATCCAGTGGAAGTAAAGTAACGACAAAAAAAAATTTGAAAATTTTTATTGTTCAAATAGGCTTAGAATGTTATAGTCGAGTCAATGAAGCCTAAAAATCGTCAAAACCTCATAATTCTCAGCAACAGCTCCGATTTTTATCGTTTTTTTTAAATGTGTGTTTTATAATATTCAAATCAAAAACATCCCAAGAGGCGCAAATAATTATTTATATTGTTTAAACAATAATAACAATATTTATAGGAAAAAATATTGAAAGAATTTTTTTCGCAATATTTATAAAACATTGAGTTGTTTTTATTGAACTGTACAGTAATATTGTGAAGTACCTACCGGCTTCTAAAATTTCTTCCAGCTCTGAAGTATTATTATAAAATATCTTCACCGGACCTCTTAAATCTAATCGGTCTCTGTAAGATGAAAAAAATTTTTTTGCCTTTATTGTAGAACGCGGACGTTGTATCACATCCAGTGAAATAATCCGAAATAAAATTATATAAAAAAAGTATTTTTAAGAAAAAGCTTTTATCTGAAAAAACTACTAAAAAGTAAAAATAATTTTTTTTAAATTCATACACATGGAAACCAAAAGCTTTGGGGGCGGTCATATAGTGATATTGCATAGTTACTTTGCTCAATTGACCACCCCCAAAGCTTTTGGTTTCCATGTGTATGAATTTAAAAAAAATTATTTTTACTTTTTAGTAGTTTTTTCAGATAAAAGCTTTTTCTTAAAAATACTTTTTTTATATAATTTTATTTTTTACTTTTTAGTCCACTTATTTTACAAACAGACAGACAAAACCCTTTCATTTGCTACCGCCATCCACCCCTCCCCTCTCCCGTCTTCTCACCCCTCTAACACTACTTCCCACTTCTTCCCCCTTTCCACCACTTCCCCTGCCTTTCCCCATCTCTCTCCACCTCTTTCCACCCTATTCCCACCTTTTCCCACCTCTTCCCGCCCCTTCCCACCTCTTCCCACCCTTTTCCTACCTCGTCCCATCCCTTCCTCATCTCTTCCCACCCCTTTCCCACCTCTTCCCACCCCTTTCCCACCTCTTCCCACCCCTTTCCCACCTCTTCCCACCCCTTTCCCACCTCTTCCCCACTTCTTCCCACCTCTTCCCCACTTCTTCCCACCCCTTCCCACACCTTCCCACCTCTTTCCCACCTCTTCCCACCCCTTCCCCACCTCTTCCCACCCCTTCCCCACCCCTGCCCTACCTCTTCCTACCCCTTCCCCACCTCTTCCTACCCCTTCCCCACCTCTTCCCACCCCTTCCCCACCTCTGCCCACCCCTTCCCCACCTCTGCCCACCCCTTCCCTACCTCTTCCCACCCCTTCCCCACCTCTTCCCGCCTCTTCCCCACTTCTTCCCACCCCTTTCCCACCCTTCCCACCTCTTCCCACCCCTTCCCACCCCGCCTCTTCCCCACTTCTTTCCACCTCTTCCCCACCTCTTCCCCACCTTTCCCCACCTTTCCCCACCTTTCCCCACCTCTTTCCCACCCCTTCCCACCTCTTCCCACCCCTTTACCACCTCTTTCTACCCCTTCCCCACCTCTCCCACGTCCGCCATATTGAATTTAGAATGACGTCGCACACTGTATCGTATTTTACTCATCAAACCTTTCATTTGACACCCATATCAACGGGGTTGTGACTAAAAAGCAGATCCGCCATCTTGGGACGTCCGCCATATTGGATTTAAAATGACGTTACATTGTTTATCGTATTTTACTCGTCAAACCCTTTCATTTGATACCCATATCAGGGGGGTTGTGACTAAAAAGCCGATCTGCCATCTTGGGACGTCCTCCATATTGGATTTAGAATGACGTCACATTGTTTATCGTATTTTACTCGTCAAACCCTTTCATTTGATACCCATATCAGGGGGGCTATGACTAAAAAGCCGATCCGCCATCTTGGGACGTCCGCCATATTGGATTTAGACCGATAATGGCTATACTATGTTGCATTGTCACCGGACTTATACACGTGTGCCAAATTTCAAAGCTCTAGCTTAATTAGAACTAGTCGAAATTCAGCTTGCAAGATTTGACCTAAACCAACAAACATTGCAAGTTAAATAAAAGCTTTTAAAAAGGATTAATTTCGCATTGCTTGGATGATCCACTTTAAAACAATTTACATGCTCTGAAAATTTCACCGAAAAAATGCGATGGGTTTTTCAATAACTTCCTTAATTTTTGAGCTATTCAATCGCTCCAAAAATCATTTTACAGGGAATTTTAAGGGCTACAAGGCATGTAAAGTTGAACTTTTTTAAACCCTTCGTTTTTGAGATTTTTGAGTTTAAAGGGCTCGGGGAAGGTGGTCTTCGCACTCAAAAGCAAACTTATAACGGTTATATCTCAATTAATTTTTATCCTAGAAAAATGAAAAAAAACCTGAATATTCAGTAAAAAAAAAAACAAGTTTTTGTACTCTAGCATTTTTTATCTTTAGTTTTCGAATTATTTTGAAAAAATTAATTTTTTTTAATTCAAAAATTTATTAAATCAAACTTTTTTTCAAATCTAGGCATCCTAAACCGGTCAAACTTCTAGAACATATTGTTAGTACTTAAATAAAGTAAATTGTAAATGGATTATGTTTAAATTCAATCCTTGCGGTGAAGCCATTGGTTTCATTGCTGATTTGGAGATTTTGGTCATTTTAGCGCTCCATTGACTGGACTAAAAATCAACTAAACACACTAAAAAGAATGTCTTGAACTGTGATGAGTATATTTTTGAGGTGTGTCAATTTTACTTATGAATTGGAAAGTTTCAAGGTTTCTGATGATTTGTTTTGTAATAACATGTGTACCTATAAAAAGAATTTTCTAATACCATTGATATATATTTAGCTTAAATAACATATTTATGTTAATATATTCATCTTGATCTTATATTAGGATTATCTGTTAAATCAATTATTTATCCTAATTTAATTACCTCAGTCTTTAGATAAACATTTGGTAGTGTTTATTTATTTCTTGTATTACTTCCACATCCAGTGGAAGTATAGTAACGACAAAAAAATTTTTAAAAATTTTTATTGTTCAAATAGGCTTAGAATGTCATGAAACGTCGAGATTTCAAGTTTGAGCGTCTGTCGGTCTGTCTGTCGGTCTGTAACTTTTTTTGTGCGCACGTTTACTCTGGAACCGTTTGAGATATTGACTTGAAATTTGGTACACATATGTACTTTAACGAGATCTAGAACTAGATTATATTTTCATCTTGTTCCGTCGAAGGGTTGGGGGATAAATTGGGGTAAATTTGGAGTAAATAGGTAAATCAAGCAGGTAAGAGTTCATAAAATTGATATTTAGTATAGACAAGAGAAGCTAAGGTCTCAAAAAAAATTTTGGAATTAGCCACCCCCACCCCATTATTAAAGGGGATGAAAAAAAAATGTGATTTAGTGTGTGTACAAGAACCAGAAACCTCAAAATATTTTTTTACTTTATCCACCCCTCACTCCCACCCCCTGTCACCACCCCCACCCCACTACCAATGTGGGGTATCGATTTATGGGTTTTTGGGGTAGAGGATTTCAAATATTATATTATTAAAGTTCCATAAACAATTATTTCCAGATACAAAATTTTTTCGTTGTGTGGATAGAAAATCCGGATGTGGAAGTAGTGATTCCTTGGGCAGCGGTTTTTTTTTATTATACAGGGTGTGCCACTTAAAACTCCCCAGGCTTGTAACTTTCTTATTTTTTAAGCGACTACCATGTGTTGGGCACATCAAATTGTAGATATTTTTAAAGCATTTAAACATGTGCACAGAGTGATTTAAAAAAACGAAAAAATTGTTAAGGAAGAAAACTTAATTTTCTTGAATATTTGTTTACCTCATCCTGTACATGAACTGTGTTAATGTTTTCTTATAAAGGTTTTAATTAGCTTCAATTTATGTTATTACATCATATTCGGAATTCTTTTTGGTTTTAGAGAAAGAAATTAAAAACACTCCTTCCGATTCTAAACTATTTTTTTTTTTAAATAACTGAAAAATGTAAATGATAATTTTATGCTTTATTTATAAAAGACATATCACAATCAATACTCAATGTAACAAAACAGCAACAAGAAACAAAAGAAATAAATATTTTTAAAAACAAACTTTACTAAAATGTACTAAATAATAGGAAATTGCAAAATTTTTATTTTTAATTTTTTTTTTTTTAATATACAAATTGAAGCTAATTAAAACCTTTATAAGAAAACATTAACACATTTCATGTACAGGGTTATTCATTATATTTAGGCCACCCTTTATTATCGTTATTATTGGAGATAGAAAAAAAAGTTTGGGACGAAAGTTTAGGGTTGTAACTGAATGTTCAGTCACAACCCTAAACTTTCGTCCCAAACTTTTAATAAGTTAATGTAAGCACAGTGGCGTGCATAAATTGATAAGCAATTATATTTTTTTAAATGGAACGCCCCGCCCTGTGAATTGTTGAATTTCTGAATTACTATTTTTTTTCTGATTTCAAAAATATGACATGATAGTCCTATCTTTAATCGTTTCCGAGTTATTGAACATTGAAGCGTTTCATATAAAAACAGAATACTTGTCATTTTCATAGACTACTTTAATAATTGTAATTTCCCTTCGTATAACATATAGCTTAAATACGATTTTCAATGTTCAATAACTCGAAAACGGTTAAAGAGTGCTTTGAAGCTACACCAGCCATTTCACCCCACCACTAAAAAAGTTGGTGGTAATAATTTGTAATAAATGTGTAAGAAATTATGCAATAACTTTTTTAGTGGTGGGGCGAAATGGCTGGTGTAGCTTCAAAGTACTCGGTTAGTGAGGTCTATCATATGCCATATTTTTGAAATAAAAAAAAAAAGAGTAATTCAGAAATTCAAAAATATTATTGTTTCTTCCTCAATTTCTGCATGCTACTGTGCTTCCATTAACTTATTAAAGGGGTTCAGTTACAGCCCTACAACTTTCGTCCGAAACTTTTTATTCTCTCTTCAATAATAACGATAATAAAGGGTGGCCTGAATATAATGAATAACCCTGTACAAGGTGAGGTAAAAAAATATTCAAAGAAATTAAGTTTCCTTTCTTAACAATTTTTTCAAAAAAATTTTTTTTTAAATCATGTTTAAAGGCTTTAAAAATGTCTACAATTTGATGTGTCCTACATGGTCATCGCTTCAAAAATACAAAAGTTACAAGTCTGGGGAGTTTTAAGTGGCGCACCCTGTATATACAGTGTGTCCCAGGATAGATGTAAAAAGAGGGTAATGGACCAAAAATTTTGGAATTTTGGAATGGTATTTGGGGATTGACTCCTGCTTGTTGTAAAACTGAAGTATACCAAAAATGACTTGATTTGGTGTTCTACAGGGTGTTTTATAAGCAAAGTTGTAAAAATCACCACTAATAAAGTACCTTTATTTTTCAAAATATGAAAAAAAATCCACTAAGAAAAGTTATTTAGAATGCAATTTTATACCTCTATACCAAATTTCAGGAATATAAAATTATTTTTTTGAAACTTTCCATTTTTTGCGAGTTAAGAGTTGAATTCATATTTAAAGTTGTGTAGGAGCAAATGTTAATCATCTCAAAAAGTAGGCTATTGGTAAATAAAAAATTGAATATATGAGATGAAAGAGGGTATAATGTTAATTGAATTAATTGTAAAACAAGAAACAATTACTAACAGAAGATTAATGAGGTTTAAAAATTATAACGAGTAATAAATGTCAAAAACATAACAGATTCACAAACAAATTAATTATCGACCAATAGGCGTCTGAATTTAAGATGCCAGCGTCAAAGTGGAGAACTCGTGAACTAATTATAGGCTTTTTGTTTGTTTGTGCGGTGGATACTTATATTGATTTTTTTCTGTTTACTGTTATTTTTGGCGTTAAAAATAATAACATTAATAATATATGACCTAAAGGTTTGCAAGATTTTGTTGTAAGTGATTTGCAAGATGTTAATGGCATTATTCAGCAAAATTCATATTTTTATAGGTTATCTAGTTTTAACCTTGAAAAGTACAGTTTCTTCGACATAAACGGTATCTGGCTAGTTAAATATTAATAAACTTAAATATTTCTTTAAATTTATGTACAGTTGTAATTTAAATCACTTTTTTTTCAGGAAACATGAGTGGCATTTAGGTTAAGCATATTGCAATGTATGGAACATTTGTGAAGCAATAAAAATATAAAAATTCTAAGTGTGTGTATGAAGGGGAATATGTTTTAAATGCAGGACATATTATTTTGTGTGTTACAACCCATATTCAACAAAAAACTTAACAAATGTGTATGCTCTATGTTTACAAACAAGTGTCTCAGATTCAAATACCCATGAAATTAGTGGTACATTGAATATAAGTGAAAATATATTTATTAATTCTTTAAGTAAAATAAATGAAACAGTATTTTGTAAAATATGATATAGAAACATTCAGGGGTAAAACATAATAGTGCATGGTGCAATAGTATATATTACTTTTAAATATACTGGAATTACATATATTTACTTATTTCAAAAATTTCACTTACAATGTGTGATTGTCTAAGACATTATTATTGCTACTCGGGCCACGGTTATTTGCACCAGCTTTTTCCCTCTCAATGCCTGGTAAAAGGTGCCTACATCAAAGAGGGTATGCTTTGAACATTGCCGTGACAACTCAACTTTCACGAGTTGTCCCTGCAATCTACAAAGGATACCGACTAGGTTGGCTCCAGCAAATTGTAGCCCCTTTAAACGCTATCATATTTTTAATAACTTAGCATCTCAGTTTATCATTTACTTATTGTTGATATCATCGTACACTAAAGAGACAATGACAGAAAAGCCCATAATTAGTTTGACTATAGACCACTAGGTGGCGTACTCCTTATTTTCAGACGCCTATACAAAACAATGTTTACAATTTTTTTATTACTTGACGTAGCTACCACCCACATCCACACACATTTCGATCCTTCGCCTGAAGTATTTAAAACTGTTTCGAATATGATCTAACGGTATGGAGTTTACGGCATTTGTAATTCTCTGCTTCAATACTGCTACATCGTTAGGAAGTGGTTCAGCGTAAACCAACTGCTTGAGGCATAAAAAGAAATCCAATATTGATAGGTCTGGGGATCTTGCCGGCTACTTGATCGGTCCATTCCTCCATCCAATTTTCTCCAAAATTTAAATTCAACCACCGATTAACCATTTCTGTGGAGTGGCCAGATCAACCATCATGTTGAAAATGAACTAAAGGCATATCTCTTAAAATATTTAAATGTTCTTCAGAAAATCTTTCAAGAAGCTGTAAATAAGTGTGCTGGTTTAACCTTCCCTCAATGAAATAAGGTCCAATAACTCCAACGTGATAAGAAACGGCACACCACACATTCACTTTTTTATAATATTGTCTTCTACAATGAATTCTAAAATTTGGATTTTCAGAAGCCTAAAATCGACAATTCTGAGATGAAACAACACCATTGGTTGTGAATGTGGATTCATCTGAGAAAATTATGAAATGATGAAAAAATCTCTCTTCCATGATTTTTTCTCCAATGGTCAAACAGAAATCCAACCTACGGCCATCATCTCCCTCTTCAAGCGTATGTTTATAATTTGCTTTATATGCCCTAATTTTCTTTGCCTTGTAAATTCTTTGAAGTTCAGACTTGCTAATATTAATAAGAGCTGATCTCTCTCTTAGTGGCATCCTAGGATTTTCTATAATAGAGGCATGAGCTATAATAGCCCCAACATTGTCTTCATCATATGCTTTTATTTCTCTTTTCATGTTAAGAACACTACCAGTAGCCAGAAACTTTTTAATTATTCTCATAGAGCCTGAGTACGTGACAAAGCAGTGTTTGGAAATTTCAAATTAAATTGGCTTACCACTTCTCTTAGCGAGTTTTCACCGCCAATTCCGTAGCATTTCACAATATAAATTTTTTCACACACTGTACCATTTTCACTTAATTTTTCATGCTTGGTTCGTTAATTTGAAACATAAATTAAGGATAATATTGACTACGTTTGACAGAAATGTCAATAATAAATGATAAATGTCTATCCACTGCTTTTCTCATAACCTACTTTTAGCTTCTACATAACTTTAAATATTAATTCACAAAAAATAATTTCTATGCAATTTTAATTGAATGGTTCAAAATAAAATACTAATTTATTGAAAAAATGGGAAGTTTCAAAAAAATAATTTTATATTCCTGAAATTTGGTACAGAGGTATAAAATTGCATTCTAAATAACTTTTCTTAGTGGAATTTTTTCATATTTTGAAAAATAAAGGTACTTTATTAGTGGTGATTTTTACAACTTTGCTTATAAAACACCCTGTAAAACACCAAATCAAGTCATTTTTGGTATACTTTAGTTTTACAACAAGCAGGAGTCAATCCCCAAATACCATTCCAAAATTCCAAAATTTTTGGTCCATTACACCTCTTGTTACATCTATCCTGGGACACACTGTATATAAAAATAAATAATAAAAAAATATATAAATTTGTAAATTTATCTTGCAGCAAAAAGGCATACCTTACCAAATGGCATCGATACCAGGCCTAGTATCTCTCAGCACAGCTCACTTAGTCAGGCCGATGATACTTTTTCACCATATGAGAGGGTTAAATATGACAAAATTAAATCAAAAGAGCATCCCTATGCGCAGCTTCAACCTACCACGTCCAGGCCAGTTGTCTATGAGGAGAATCCGTCCACTTCTGAGGAGCGTATGAATCTGTTAAGGTATACACAGTGTCCCAAATTGGTAGTGCTCTTATTACTCTCGGTTATTATTAGAGATATTTTTGAAGATTTTTATGACTGTTTCATTGGCCTTTTTAAATTTACCTAGCTATCTCCGTTTTCTAGATATTTAAAAAACAACTGAAAAGGTACATTTTAAAACACTTCCCATATCTGCCTAATCTTTCCACCTATGGTGATGTTTTAGTAAGTGCATTGAAAAGACACTTTTTTAAGATGCTTTCCTTGACTTTGCAAGAAAACGGAGATAACTGAATCTAATTTAAAAAGGCCATCGAAACGGTCATAAAATTATTAAAAAATGTCCTCATTCAACCATTTCTTTATCTGTAATAATACACCACGGTGTGCAGGTCTTTATCACACTTGCAGAACTTTTGAACAAAATAATAATAATAATAATAATAATAATAATATGTCTTTATTAAGGGCGAAGTTAACCTTACATTTATGGTTCTCTAATACTTTAAAAACAATTTAATTCCATTTTATTACATTTTATAGGGTGGAAGGTGTGAGTTCTTCCAGTGAACCGACTGCTCCACCTAGATCTCGGAGGTCTTCGGCACACAGTAGTGGCGGGCTTGATATACCTGCCGCCTCAGCTGTAGCGGGAGTTTTGGCTGCTAGTCCCGAATTACCTTATATGACACCACCCGTTACTCAACCAAATTTTAGCGGAGATTCTCAAGATTCCTCAAGTAAGTATAAAAGTTAATGAATAAAATTCACGTAAATTTTCTAAATAAGCTTAGTGAATATTTAGAAAATGTTAAAATTTGGTTGAAACTGCCCATAAACCAGTTAGTTAACAATGGGGTGGTTTGCATAGTATTTAAATAAATAATATATATAAGATGGGGAGAAATAAATCAACTCGTATATTTTTATTTCTTCAAATATTCAATGCAAATACCCCATTGTGCTATCACCATTCTTTTATTGATAGATGTGACTTACTGGGCCCTTTTTTTTTCTTTTTTCAGAGGGTTATACCAGTATAAGTGTTCGGGAACCATTAGCAAATATAATTGCGCAAACAAAAGAAATGAATAAAAGTAAGAGAGAGCTGGATCCGCATTATTCCACAGTTTCAGATGATTCAGGTAGTTGTTTAGTTGTCATCATATTTCATCCAATAATAAGTTACGCTGTCGGAAATGTTATCCATTCCAACCCAATCGAATCTTGACCATTTTAAAATATAATCGTAGGTAGTTGGGACGGATACTTATGTAACAACTTGGTTCCTCACTAGTCGTCGCTACCCTGCCTATACAGGGTGACGACGATATCACTAGCACCCTTCTTTTGCCCCCTGTTTTTCAAGATATCAAAATGAAACTCGGCATAGTTAATTAAGACGTAGAATGCTACATTTTGACGTATTTGAAGATTTTTTCAGACATGTAAAACACTAATGCCTGGCAAAAGGCCACATGTTTTGATACTTAAATCAATAAACAAATCTCTAAATGTAGGCAAAGGTAATTACAAAGGAAATTAAATTAAATGCATCATAGCATATTACTTGAAGAAAACATTAAATTTACAAATAAAAAACATTTGTTATACTGTGAAGCAACAAACAAATCTTTACACATAGGTAAAGATATTAACAAATGAAATGAAATGCGTGGTAGCAAGTTCAACTAAAATTTACATACATAGAGATAATGTGCTTAAGCACAAGATTTCTTTACAGTGACTAAACAAGAAATATCTACATAAGTTTTTTAATGACAGAGACGAAGCACTCGTGGAAATAATTTTGTTTGTCTGTTCAAACAGCGGGATAGACAAGAAAGTTACAATAATTCCACTACGACGTGAAATTAAATGAAAAACGCACAACACATGTTGAATGACGCACATTACGTTAAATTTGTACTCTTCTGTTGGAGAAATGTCTAACATTGAGACCTTCAAAGCCTTTATTTCCGCGTAATAGTCTGGAATGTCTAAACTGCCTTGAAAGCAGTGACGGCGTTAAGTATTTTGTCGATGAAAAATATAAAATTATGTAATTTAGCAGATTTTAATAGAAATTTATTAATGACTAAAAAGTGAACCGTTACAAGGTGTTAGTGAACTCGCTTTAAAATGGCAAAATATAATGGCATCCAAGAAATATTTGACAGATGAAGATTTGGTCGATAATCTGATGAACAGTGACGGCGAGAATGAGTGTTTTGATAGCAATGCAGATGAAAATGACTGGGGAATTGGTTCAGGAAGTGAAAACGAGTGTTTAGTAGAAGAGAGTAAAAAAAATAAATCGTCAGATAATGAGGAATGTTCGGATGATGAAAACGATGTCTAATATTAAATTTAGGTACCGGAACCGTACGAACACGCAAACGCCTCCCGCCCCTACCCAATGGGTAAAACACTGAACGACTGCGGTCCCGAGAGGGTTAATGGATAGAATTTCCTGGAAAATGTAAAGTATTATTATTTTTCAATTTTTTCCGCAGTTCTATAATTAAACTATTTGTCATTACGTATTTTCCTTATTTCTTAGATGATGTTTATACGACTATACCAGACCCGAACAATCCTATTTATAACAGTGAAAGCGAGACCTACGCTCGAATACCGCCATTGCCTATGACAGTTGAGGCAGAGGTGAATCCTCCACCCCCGCAACCTGAGGACGAGGTGGACGAAGTGGGCGATCAACTGTATGAACCTGCACCTCAGCCTCCACCTCCAAGCGTTGATAGTTTAAAGCAAGTGACGGGCCACAGTACTCAGACACATTCACATTCCAGACAAGGTAACTAATTTTTGTTTTGTGGGTAACACTAAACACTAATTTATTAACTTACTAATTACAACAATGAGGAAGTTTCCATTTTTCTCATTTTCTTGTAATAAATATCTGTAAAAATCTAAAAAATATCTGTAATTTTTTAAAATTATCTCTATAAATAAAAAAGTTATGGTCCTTCAAAGTTTAAAATGCCGCGGTCATCTGGTCTGAGGCTGGATTGGGTCACAGTACATAATTCTGTCAACAGTGAGCGAGCGTGAACGCCTTTAGTTTAGTTCATTCAGTGTTATTCTTACCGGACGAGAAATTTTAACCTCACTAAATGAACATGAGTGAGCGCACACACTAAATAAAGGGAATATACGGCGCCCTGCCGGCATGAAGATTTCAGTGAGTTGTGTACTGTGACGTCACAGGTGGACTTCAGTCGAGCGCGAAGTATTCAAATAAGAAATTAAATAAGTTCGTGAGTTTTTAAAATATCGAGATGATTTTTGTTTTGTTTTGCTAGTTAACTGAAAGACTACTAAATGAGGTTGAGTGTACATGATATTTTTAAAATAGGAAATTTCCTCATTAATTACTTTACTGATATTACACTAAGTACTATAATTCACTACTTCAATCACTTAATCACTTTGCTTACTTGTTCTTAATGTTTCTCAATTCACTCTCTGAACTAAACTGTCCTAACTCGGCCTCTCCGTTCCTTTATATACCTAAAGATAAGAGCTCCAGAATGTTCTCTCCTCCTTCTGGAATTTTCTAGTGGGCTCTCTACAACTTCCAGACTCTGACACCGCTCGCCATCTCTGGGCCGATTGCCAAACTAACTAACTAATTCAGTTTCTGTTACTTATACATACGTATTCTCGAAAATCATGGAGTGGAGAGTCTACATTCTGACAGTATAACTTGTATAATAGTGAACAACAAATCCATTTTCTATTGACATTTGATGGAAGGTTAACTTTATTGTTGAAACTGTCAAAACAAATCTCAAAAAACTCATTTGATAAAATTATATTATGCATTTTTTCATACTTTTTCCATATTTTTTAATACTTTAGGACTACCAAACACACTTTTCACTGTATTATACTGTTTTTCTAATGTCACAAATGCCAATTAAGTGTCAAAACTTTATTGTTCACTATTATAAGAGCGCCATCTGTTGGTGGGTGATTTTCGCGAATACAGTTCTATCTATGTCTATAGATAGAACTTGTAGAAAACTCACATAGATGTCTCTGGGGGTAGAAGATTTAACAAAATCATGATATTTTTTCCTTTCAAGTTAGAACGTTATAAAGTTGTAGTAGTAAACATTTTTATTTGCAAAAATAAAACTTTAAAAAGCTTTTAATTGAAAGGCTTAAAACATTAACTTAACAAACATATGAACATATAAAAATTAAAATATATATTTTTCAAAACAGTACAAAACAAGTATTGTAACGTTTAATGGGAAATACTAATTTAGATGCTTTTTCATTGCCCAATCTATTCCTAATATCTGAATGAACAAATCCTGAGGGAAGTCCATATGAAGAAAACATTTTTTCCACATCTGCAGAAGCAAAATTTTTTTTAAACGGGATAATTTCCTATTTTTTTTTTTTTATTATTGAATAATATCATAGAATATGTATAAACAAGCCTTCCAATACAGATTTCCGTGAAAATAATTATCAATTTTTTGAGAAAACAAAAGTTAACATAAGTGGTGCGAAAAGCATTTTAAATTGGTGACATAAGTAATCTGCCGATGACGTAATCTGTGGGGATTTGTTGATAGAATGGTGTTATACAAAACAGTGTGCTGTTCCCAAGTTGAAATTTCTTCTCTAGTTCCAGTAAAGATAATTAAAGAAAACGGGAGTATATAGCTTATTTGTTAAATCAATTTTAATATATTTATCTGTGAAATTTAATTTTGTGATGTAAAAAATAACAAGCTAAAAACGTACTCTTCGCCAATTTACTGAGCTTTTTATATATAATTGTTACACATTCTATAGGATACTTTTCTTGTAAATAATGTTAGTTTTTGGACATCCTAAATTTTGTGATACCATCTTTATTGTGAAAAAAATTGTATGAAAAAAAAATGAAAGAAAAATATCCAACCTGTGGGATTCGAACACGGGACCTTTGAATTGCAACGCAAAGCTTTAGCCGCTGCGCCACCACCTATTGCTACGAAAGTTGATTGTCTGTATTATATATCTTTCGGCATTCATACATATTTCACTTCTATGAAATATATATTAGTAAACTTCATAAAAAAAAAAATTAGTATGGAAATAATATCTCGCAAGATTTACGCCTTACTTCCGGTTGCAGAGTGTTTATAAATGGCAATACAAAGTTTTCCAAAAGGTCCAAATAAACATGCTGATTTAAATTTTCTTCTAAGAAATATGAAATATGGATCAACAATTCGATCATAAAAAATCCCACACCATACATTCACTTTTTTATAACGTTGATTTCGTTTGTGAATGACATTGTTTGGATTTTCAAAAGCCCAATAACGACTGTTTTGTGATGAAACGTGGCCATTGGTACAAAATGTTGCTTCGTCAGTAAAAGAAAAAACATTCTGTGAAAACTTCTATCTACGAGGTAATTCTCACCGATCCATAAACAAAAATCCAATTGCTTCTCTTCATCTCCATTTTCAAGTGTATGTCTGAACCTTGGCTTAAAAAGTCGAACTTTGTTTTCCATATAAATTCTCTGTAAATGACTTACTTATTTCCAGTCTTTGTGAGGGTTTCCGGATAATTTCGGGTTTTCTATCAGTCAATTTATTGCCAAAAGTGTTGTCGCATCGTCTTCATTGTACTTTTTCTTGGGCTTTTTGACATCCAATACAGATCCAGTTTCATTGAATTTTTTTACAAGTTTGCGCAATGATTAGCGCGATACCGCTGTGTTAGGGAACTTTTGGTGGAAAAGGTTAATTGCATATCGATAAGAGACGTCTCCAATCCCATAACATTTGATCAAATAAATTCTTTCTTGTTTGGTAACCATTTTTTAAATGATCAACAGAACACTAATAAATGCAGATGTAAGATAGTAATATTCTACACAATGTCACAATGACGTTTGTCAGTTCAATATTATCGACAGCATACCCTGTTTCTTAATTTGAATTCTTATTCATATTAATAAATTCAACGTAAAAAGATAAACATAAAAACATAAAAGTCAAAATACAGACTTCATAATTTGTATTTAGGCTTTATTTTGGATTATAAATAACTTTGTTTTATAAACATTTTGTCCAAAATAATAAATAAAGGTACTTCTCTCTTGAGGCATTTTGATGTTTTCTTAATTTATTAACACCCGGTACATCTGATATAAGATTTTTATATGGTAAGTTTATTTTTTCGACAAGCAGAATTTTTTTATAAAGAATGACTTTTCGTCGTAAAATCAATAATAGAGATGTTTTTCCTTTTATCAACTCCATCCGGGGACACACAGTATATTACCAAAACTGAATTTAAAAAAAAAATGGAAAATACCTCATTATGATTTTAATCAACCGGTATTATAATCTTGTAATCTTGTCGCTATATGCTTGGCCACGATGAATCTATGAAAGTATGGTTTTGTTTTGACTCGATTAAATTTTTGTTTTAGCATCATCTTCAAGTTCAATAGCAAACCTAGGATCTCCAAAGCCAGAAAAACGTCAAGCCAACTCTCCCTTACCGCCACCCCCGCTGGCAAATAGCTTTGATTTTCACACCGACAAACTGGTGGCGATGAGAAACTTAGACGACCTATATGCCAAAGTTCACAAGAACAAAAAGGAGGATCCTAACGTTGAAAAACAGCCGGAAAATAGTAATCCGCCAGACAATATCGGTCGAAATTCTTTGCCGTTGGTATTGGAGGGGAAATCGTCAGAGGTAAAATCCAGAGAACATAACTATGAAACTCTTAAGAAATCGCCTAGAAAAACAAGCGACCCTGGTTATGAAAAAATCAGAGGTACCGATGAACCCGGATACGCAAGCATAAACGGTCCCGAAAGCATAACAAGCTCTGATCCTGGATACGAGGTCCTAAAGAACGGAGCCCCTTCAGAATGTGACCCTAATTACGAAGAGTTGCGTCATAGAATCTCAAACGCGAGCGATTGTGCCGGTTATTCGAGGATAAAAGAGAAAGTCAGCAATGATGGCTATTCGGTGGTGAATAAACAAAGGAAGAACATACCACCATTGACGATGTTTCCCAACGACGACGCACTGGACGAGCCTAATTACGAGAGTATGCCCAGCGAAATTAGTTTAGATCCGAACTATGCTGCTATCAAGTCGAATGGTAGCGAGTCGGATCCAAATTACGAGTCCGTTTGCCAGAATGACCCGAATTATGAGAGCGTTAAGGATTTAGAGGAGCCCCCCTATGAGAGGTTAGACGAAGATTCGAGTAGAACAAATTCTGATGTTTCAGGCTATGAGAAAGTGAGAAAGAAAGGTAAGGTCCCACTCTTAGAATAGAATGGGATAGAATATATATTTCGTACTAGGGGCAATATACAGAATTGTATTGTACAAGTCAAGCAAAACATGAGTTTCAATAATGGGGAACTTGCCCATTTTTTTTTATTTCATTAAAGTGTGTATTTATGTATAAAAACACGCCACACCGAATATCAGCTCTTAAATCGCAGTACTTTGCAATAAATAATTAAAGTTGGAATCCTCGCCACTCCTCACGAAAAGCACTGTGACGTCACCAGGTGAAAACAGGTCTCGCGTGGTGTCCAACAGATGGCGTACTTTAGCCGAGCAGTACCTAATTAATAGACTGGGCAGCGGTTAGCTTTGAGACGTCCGCATATTCGGTCATAAGTCTTTTGTTTTTTATGTTAGAGAAAAAATAAAAAAAGTGTCGGAAAGCTCAATTAATTCTCTTTACATAAGCTGTCTACAAATTTTTCGAAAAAAACAATAATTATCGAGATATTCGAGGAAATGTAGGAAATTACACGTTTTCCTATAGTGTCTGTAAATCTTAAAAAAATAATTTTTCTCAGAAACCTTTGTTTCGAAGGGCCGAGATTAACGGAGCGTCAAAATAGTACATGATATTAAGTGAACATCGTAAATGAGATTGATTTCAGCTAATTACCGATTAATTACTGTGACAAAATGGAGAAATTTTACCGAAAAAAAAAAAGTCCCAAATCCCGTCCCCTCTAAATTCCTTAATTTTTGTCGGAATTCAAAAAATAAAAAAAAGAGTTTTACCAAATCTAATTATATTTAAATTAGCTGGAGTAGTGTTTTGGCGTAGGAGCAAAGATTAAAAAGTTGCCAACTGTAGAAGCTCAAAATTTGCGATTTTTTGCCGTACGTGGCCGACATTTCTGTAGTTATCTCCGAAACGAAAAAAAAAAATCAAAAGTCTGGTGATAGCAAAAGATTCGTGGTGGAAAATACTGGTTTGACCTTATTTTTTATTTCAAGCTAACTCCCACCATATTTTTTGAAAAACACCATTCGGACGGCCGTACGATGTCGCGACGTAAAGAGGAAGTCTTCCAGATAAACCTGATTGTAAATTGCACAGTGAAATTCGAAAATTCGACTCGGCATGAACGAATCAAAAGTAGAATTTTGTGACATTTCAGAATATGTTTTTCCAACGAATTTTAGGTTACGTTATGTCCACTGCTAGTTGTTTCTGACAAATGAGCATGCGAAAGCAGAATCGGTGTCGCTTGACGTCATCTGACTTTCACCCTCTGACGTCACGTTTCAGGAGTGGGTAAAATCCGGCAGATTTTAATCGCTTATATTTCTGGAGGATTTTTTTTTTTTTTAGTTTTTTGTTGTCTGTGGGGTTTTTAATGATGTTAGTTTACGATTTTGAAAATTTTAATTCAATTTTATTTTTTGGGCAAGTTCCCTATTAAAAAAAATCACATTAATAACATTAACATTCGACAATTACAAAATAAATAATCTAAATTACATTAATGAAAACTCAACAGTTACATACTTATTAGTATAAATTAAACATAAGAAGGACATTACATTACTTCATTATTTGGCATCACTACAGATTAGTCATAGGAAGGTGGCATCATTTATTTCATTTAAATTGTATGGTTCAGCTTGTATTAATATTTTCCTGATTGTTTTTTTTAGAGAGTTAAGGTTTTTATTTCTTTTATGTGTCTGGGCAGGCAGTTGTACCATTTCAAACTTTTGAACTAACAGCCCTTTTCAAGCAAAGCACTCTTGTGGATGGGATAACAAAAATTGTCTTTATGCCTTGTCGTGTTTGTGGTCTATAAGAGCCTCTTTAAAAATTTCTCTATTATTGTAAACAAAACAGAGACTTTCATATATATAAATTCCCGTCACAGTTAAAATGTTAAGTGCTCTAAATAAACCTCTACATGATTCGTTTGCTCTGCTCTCTGTTATTGTTCTGACTACACGTTTTTGAATTTTGAAGAGCTCTTGACTGAGTGAACCACACCAAAATAATATTCCATACGTCAATACCGAATAAAAATTACCATAATAGGCTGTTAATAGAGTACTCTCATCTACAACCTTTTTTAACCCCTTACCGCATACTGTCCCATATATGGCACAATGAATTATTTTTGAGCCATCTATTAAAATATCGTTAGAATATGCTGCCCATATAATAAATAAGCTATTACCGACATCTGTATCATCTATTTACATTTACTATTAACATTACTATCAACTGAATATATTATATGAACTAATCTGATCACTTTTGTTCAATGGCTGCCTCAGTAACAGCTGATATTTCCTAGCCGTCAATTTGTAAACTTATTTGGAAGTGTTTTTGGTGAATATTTTTCAACAAATTAAATATTGTGGGAAGTTTGACTATAATTAAGTGGTGTATAAGTGAAATAAAACAGTTATGTTTTTTAGACATCATTATTTGTAGGAAATTAGGTATATGCCATATATGGCACAGAATGCAGTAAAGGAATCGGGTAAAAATACCGAATTTTGTTTTCAGTTGAATTATCCGTTCAGAAATAATGGATGCAAGAAAATTTTATGGGCACGTAATAGATATACCGAATAGAAATATTAGTAAAAGAGATGATCTATCCTACGATGATCATCCGACAGCTCAATACGGTGTTATTGAGGAAACTGATTATGTTGAAAGAGAGGATGAAGAAAATAACCCTCTAATTTATTTTGTAAAGAAACCCAAACAAGCCAGAACCTCCGATTTGGACATAATTAGATCTTTTAGTACATGAGAAAGATATATAAAATTCCTTGGAAATGAGAAACTTCCTCAAGAAATTGAGGACCAGTTTTTAAAATTTTTTTTCACCGATGAAATACTCAATAAAATTGAATATTGGAGTTAGTAGTAGCGAAAGCAGGCATGCATTGCAAATATCTTAATTTTCTTGGAAAATTTTTTGTGTTCTGTAGAAAGTGCCAAATTTATTATATGATGTGTCACTCAGAATGAACATTATATAATGTCGTTGTTGCATGGTGTGCCATATATGGCACAAACCATTTTTTGCAAATATATGTGTGCAATTTCAAAATTGATTTTTTTAAATATTTTTCCCGTAAATAGTATGTCTAAATACACTGAATTTAAAATTTTCATCAAAATTGCAAAAATCATGCGGTAAGGGGTTAATTCATTAATGGAGTAGCAAACTTTGCTGAGTTTTCCACAAAGCAACTGTACACTTCATATACTGATCAACAGTAACACCTAGAAATTTTATTGAATTTGCAAAAGTAACATTTACATCATTAATCTCGATTTCTGCTGGGTAAGTATTTTCATTTCTACTATGCCTGAATAGAATGCAATTGGTTTTGTCCGTATTTAACACTAATGAATTACTTTTAAACCATTCTGAAATTTGTGACATGCTGGCATGTGTCTTTTCTTCTATCATAGCAAAAGTTTTTTCAGAGATAAGGACGTTTCTGTCATCTGCATAATTTGTTAAAATAGTTGTTTTGTCAGTGATTACCTTTGATAAGTCATTTATGTATAGGATGAATAAAATCGGTCCAAGTACACTACCTTGTGGGACTCCCATGGTTAAACATTCTGGTTCTGAGTAATAATCTACGTAGTTGTTTCTAATGTTTACTTTTTGTGTACGTCCTTTAAGATACGACTCGTACCAGTCATAAGCTAATCCACGTATACCCATTTTTCAAGTTTGCTTAAAAGTACGTTATGGTTCACACAGTCAAAAGCTTTTGAGAGATCCAGGAAGATGCCAATCACATGGCGACCTTCATCCATTAATTTTAAAATGTTTTCAACAAAACTGAAAATTGCAGTCGTTGATTTGCTCCTTTGAAAGCCATGTTGATTCATGGCAATAATTTTGTGAAGATTAAGAAAGGATAATACTCTTGAACACATGGTTATTTCAAGCACTTTGGAGAAACTCGATAGCATACTTATAGGTCGGTGATTTTCCATTTGAAGAGGATCATCCTTTTTTTTATAGATGGGTTTAACAACTGCCACTTTCAGTCTTGCTGGAAAGACACCTTTAGATAATGACTCATTAATAATATATGTCAAGGGTTCAACTATTAGAAAATTTTCAACAATATATTGGATATATGATCATCGCCAGCAGAGAATTTGTTTTTTAAGTTATTTATAATTTCTAATACTTCATTTTGAGTTACTTCCGACAGGTAAATTGAGTTTACATTTGCTGATATATGTGCTAAATCAGGATTTGTGGGATTATTTCCAACAAGGTTAGGGGCCGCTGTAATGAAATACTTATTAAATGCATTACATGCTTCTAGAGGAGAAGTAATGGTTTCATTGTTTATAACAATTCCTTGGAATTTATCATTTTTGTGACTAACTTTGTTGTTTTCTGCATTTATAATATTCCATACAGTTTTTGTTTTATTATCTGATTCATTTATTTTTTGCCCGTAGTATTTTCTTTTCTCATTTATCAGCAGGTCAGTATAAAATTTTTTATATTAAATAAATACAGGTTTTGGTAACCTGTTATGTTGATATAACTCCGATAAGAAATTTAAGGTCTCTTTAGCATCAAGTATATTTTTTGTTATCCATTTTGGTCTCCTTTTTGTAGGAATTTTTACTTTTTTTTAAAGGAAATGAGGCTTAACTATGAGCATTCTGCCTGAAAACATAAGAAAATATTGAATAACATATTTTTAAAGCCCAGTGGCGTTATCAGAGTTGACTGTTATATGAATATTGATCCATGGCTGGATTTTTTTATTTTAAATCATTTGTTTTATCTTGAAACCTATTTGATATTTATTTCTAGGATATGAAACCGCTGATACTTCAGAAAGTTCCAATAGTGTGGGGAAGTCATCCTCAGACAAGTCTGATCCTCCGTATGAACTGTTGAATAATGACACGGACTCGGAGATACCGGGTTATGAGAAAATCAAAAATAAAAACGTGAAAAGCCCGCACTCGTCTGGAAGCTCCGGAAATTCTACAGGACCAACCCAAGCCTCAAATATTTTGGATGAAGATGGGATTTTTCAGGTGTAATCAGTATTTTCGTGCCTAAATTTTTTGGTGCTAAATTAAATTTTTCCATTTTATATAACGAGCTATACCTATGTATAATTAGTGATATCAACGAAAATAGGTCTTAAAAGAAATTGTGATTACTTAATATCGTTCGAGGGATTCAAATTATTTTTTATAGAAATTTCAGCAGCTGCTACTTATTGATTTAATTTGTTAATTTCAAGTTTCATTACGGTGGAGTCAAATTAAGCACAAAAAAGGCGAATGAGGAATTGTCGTGCTGCGGCAGTTTTATGGTTTAATTCGTTTTAAAGGTGGTAGTAATGAGAAAATTTGGATCAAATCTGTCCATTGTTTTATACAGGGTGTTTGCGGTATACGTACAAATATTTTGCATGATGTATGTTGTGTTTTTATTGCTTAGTTACCAATTACATAATAGTGTACTTTATACCCTTGCGGGCATAAAGTGCATATTATGGCCTGCGCAGGTATAAAGACAAAAAAAACATTTTTTTCTACTTCCTACATAGAAAATACTATTTTGCTCCCTCATTTCAGGGAACAAAGTAGTACTTTTCCTCCCTCGGGAGGAAAATACTTTGCCTCCCTCTGGAAGCAAACAAGTAAAAACTTCAAATAGCTGTAATAGTAGTGTATAGACTTCTTTTATTGATACACAAACTTCCTGAAAATGTATAATTATGCTTTTCTTTGAAACAGATTTTTTATTACTTATTTTTATTTATAAAAATTGAAAACAGTTTAAATCGAGGTTTAAATTGACATCAGTAACTAAATATTGTTAAAATGTATGGTACAATTAGTTAAATTACTAATGGAGATTCCCCCTGAAGAAATATTGGCTCTGCTGGTGGAGATCAGTTCCTGTTTGTTGTTTTCCAAAGTCTTGGTCGCTGATGAAGTACTTGTAGAAATAAAATTTTCAAAAACAAGACAACGTTTTTTGGTATTTGAAGTAGTACTTTCTCTCGTAATTATTTGGCTGGCTACCTCACATTTTTTAGCAATACAATCATCTAAGTACCCTTCTGCTACTACGTTTGTTCGCCATCCCCCATGTCTTTTTAGAGTGAGAATGTCACTTCCAGCATTAACTAATAACGTAGCTGAAGTACGGCGGAAACTGTGTCCAGTATAGCCTTTCGAATCATCCAAATTTAAAACTATTGCTATTCTGTAAGGAATTTTGGCAATTGTGTTTTTGCCAATTACCTGGTTTGTACATTTCCCTTCAGCATAAGTTACAAAAAATCTAGAATGACCTACAGTCCAGATATTTTCTATACATATCCAAGACAGATACTCCGTTTAAAATCTCATTTGTTATTGTAAATGTCCTTTTGATATTAGTTTTTGAGTCAGGTATTTTCACCACCAAAATATCGCCTTTATCACTGATATCCTCAAGTACCATATTAACTAATTCATCGCTACGGCATGCCCCAGCAATTCCAAATATAAGCACGACCTGAAAAAGGAAAATGCACTTATGACAACTGCCTAAAATGTCACTTAATTGTCATTTTATATATACTTTCTAATAACAAATACTGCGTTACGTTTTTATTTATTATTCAACAATAACGATCAATCTTACCTTCATATGTAAGTAAGTTTCATCTGGAGCTTCTGCAATAAACTTGTTGATATCCTCCCTTGAAAAAGTATTGGCTTTCTTGGCTTTATATCCAGCAGATTTCCTTTTTAAAAAAGCTACTAATTTAGGAAACTTAATGTCGATATTGTCTTTAATTTGGAGTGTAGATCGCAACATGCTGTATTTGCTACATAATGTTGAAGGCTTCAAACCGGTCAGAAAGTCTTTTTTCTAATAACCATGCGGTTGTAAAGACATATAGTCTCTTATCAGCTTCAAACTATTCATTTCGTCTTCGTCAACAATGGTAAAATTATGCTTTTTGTCAGTTTTTGTCTCTGATACAATTACCACGAAAACTGATTTTCTACGTGAGTAACTAGCATATTCACAAGTTCTTGTCGTCGACATCCACCAAATACACCAAATATTAATGCAATTTTGTTCATAAAAAACCTCTCATTCGGTGCCTCATGAATATATTTTAAAACATCTCTAGACAGAACTTTAGACTTTTTTGGCTGGTATCCTTTTGACTGTTGCTTCAAATATTCGCTTAATTTATGGTAATTAGCGACGTTAACACGTTGACTGCCGCATGTACCCAGCGTGGTGTCTCAGCGAATTGATAGTAATGGCCGCATGTACCCACGTAGGAGTTTCGGACTATAATCAAACAGGGTGTATACTTTCTGGAAAACAGGGAAAACCTGGGAAAGGCAGGGAATTTGATTTTGGTCAGGCAAATCAGGGAAAAGTCAGGGAATTTATAAATGTATCAAAAAAGTCTGGGATAATTTATTAAAACTACTTTTATCCAAAGTTGTTCCCATCTTGCGCCCCCCTAACTCAAAAAATAAAATAAAACATTGTGGTGGCCAGTGGGAGTTTCTTTTTTTTAACATTGCGGCAGCCAACGTGTTAATATTCTTATTTACCATTAAAGTCTTCTTTACCATTGAATATTTGGACCATAAAGAAATCGAAGAAAATGTTTCAGCGAGATCGCCGAAGTATGCAAGCAGCACAGTTTCATCAATATGTTCTACGTAGTTTTCTGCCATCCAGTTTAGTAATTTGTCATATTCTTTGTTGTAGGCGTCTCGATTTATTTGGCAGCAAGTTTTGTGTTGCTTTTTCTACTTTTTTGCAATTTCGTCAGGAATTTCAAAACGTTCCTGCATTTTGACTTTTTAAGTTTGACAGCTAGCAAAATTTGTTTATTCAACAAATAAATAAAGCATTTCCCTAGCAACGATCTGATAAAATGAAAATGTTGTTATAATCAAATTGAATTTTCTGATTTTTTAAAATAATATTGTGAATGCAATAACGAACTAGTATGACATAAAAGTTTGTATGCACGCGGGAATTAATAGATGTTTATGCCCTCGGACGACTTATTACAAACCCTCGGGCCAGAGGCCCTCGGGTTTATAAGATCGTTGCCCTCAGGGCATAAACATCTACTTAATTCCCTTGATACATAAATAACTATTTTTGTATTTGGTCCCTAAAACAGCTATTTTACGGACTCATTTGAGTCCGTAAAATGAGTCTTTTCCTGGACTCAATCCCAAAAAGTTGCCATGGCAACCTTTGAGAATCATTTAGGTAAATAATGCAAAATGGTTCATGCAACAATTAAACAACTTTATTTAATCTAATAGGTACAACAATATGACTTAATTATTAGGTTTGTAAGTTAAATTAATAATAATTAAATGATTATGGCCCGAAATGAAAATTAAATGAACAATTTTGAGCATCTTCAAAACTATTACCGTTAAATGAAAAACCTGAACCCAAGGGTATCGTGTTAATTTCTTTTGATGTTGTGGTAGTAGCTTCAATAGTAATCGATATTATGTTACTCGATGGTTTGATTTTCTTCTCCCTCATTAACATTCTGCACACTTTTTTCTTCTTCTCGAATGATTCTTCTATATATGACTCTGCCACTGAAGTCGACCTGGAATTAGTTATTATTTAGAATGAAAAGACAGTAATATTGTAAAAAAAACTTGCTTCCATCCTTCTAGCCGTTTCAACAAGATTAAATCGACGTCAGCATCTGCCGCAAGAGACGCAAAACTTTGCCCGAAGCAATGCCCTGTATTTTTTGCCGATTTCGGTAGTTTAAGAAATTCAGCAATGATAGAAGGCATTTTCCCAAAAGAATGCATTCCTACACGTTGTACTGTACATTTTCCCTTACAATAGGAAATAAAAAGTAAATAATCGTGTTTAACATTCGCTTGTCTTAGTCGAACATATTTCTGGTACACTTCCATGGGATTAACAGCTTCACCTTAATGGACAGGACTCGAAACATTCTCTTAATGTTGATCTTCTTATGAGGAATTGTTATAAGAAGACATCGTGTGTCTCTTTGGACAATATCTTGTATTTTTAGTGAATGTAGCTCTTCGCCTCTGCATGCACCACACACGCCAATAAGAAGAACAACCTGCGAAATTAAATATGAAACTACGATTTTAAACTTACTTTGATTAATAAATACTTCTCATCGTCTGTATTTATCAAATATATATTAATTTCTTGGCACGTCAAAACTTTTGACTTTGTGGGCTCGTAGCCTACTGAATTTTGCTTCAAAAAATCTATGACTGACGAATTTGTTTATTTCTATATTTTCTTTAACAAACGAAACAACTTTTATCATCGAATATTTTTTGGTTTTACTTCTTGCGACTGTAATAGGAAAATACGAAAATAGTCATAATAATAATTTACATATTATGTTATTAATATTGAATGCAAAGAATAGCGGCACATCTTTTTATATAAATAATTCAACATTGCATCTTCGTTTACAATTACAATGTTGTTCATTTGTTTCCATCGAATGAATGCTTCATATTCCCTTTCATGAATTTGATGAGATTTCACTAGAAGTAAATCTAACACAATTTTCTTTGCTTTTTCAGATATAATTTGTAGATTATGCATTTTATACCACATAAAAAGAATGCGCCAAAATTTTTTTGTTTACATTAAACAATCTGGTTACTTTGGTCGCATGATAATTAAAATTGGAAGCTCACTATATTCGAGAAATATTTGCCCTGATCAAAAATTTTGATTTAACGAAAAAATGTTGTTTGTAACACGTACCTAAAATTAGTTTTTTGGGACTCATCAGCTATTCCGGACTCTGCTTCGCCTCGTCTGGAAATAGCTACGATTCATCCCAAAAAACATGATTTTAGGTACTTGTTACAAAAATAACTATTTTCTAACTCGAACTAATAAAATTAATGAGAAATAGGCAATGTTTTTAGTTTAAACAGTACAACTATAAACAGAAGACGGAATATCGCGCTCCATTGTCTTGTCATTAACATAGGCTTTACAGTGTTGTCGCTTTGTCATTTAAAAATAATAAAACAATTTCACTTTTACCTTGTTTAGGGCTCGTTTATCAATGTAGGGTTAAATTTGCGTGTTCCATCGCTGCGTGTCTGCTTGGCGATCATTATCAACATTAGTATTATTATTATTATGCTTGAAGAGCGTCCTTGTGGCCGAAGCCGCGAGACTCTCCAAGCCCCTTCATCCTCAGCTGTAGTCATCTACCCGAACTCTTCACGACCCTGGTTAAATACATTAATTCCTTTTAAGTTTTTTATATTCCTTTGACGGTGACAGGTGGAGACCCTGGTTCCGCTTCCGCCCGCTCACCCTTATCACGTCACTTCGCTGCTTTCCGACTTGTCTCTAATTTGCCTATTTGTCTTATCGCGAAATTGTTTTTCGAGTAACCCATTGACGTTGTTCAAGGGCCAAGGTCTGGAGCAAGGAAGAAATGGTGTTTCTAGAGGAACTGGAGCTACACAGTTTGCAGATGAAATGATCTGCAAACCATGTACCTCCAGTTCCTCTAGAAACCCCATTTCTTCCTCGCTCCAGATCTTGGCCATGCATTGCCCAGGCCAGGATGTTCTGGGACGCACTCTTGGAGTCTGGCTTGATTTCTTAGGTCCGATGGTCGGAATGCAGACCCCATAGGGGCTAATCCAACTCAGTTAAATTTGTATAACTAACAAAAGTGCATAGGGAACAAAGAGAAATGCCTCGGATGGCTGCCATGCGCCTCCATGAGGAGCATAATATCACAGTGGAAACAAGTAACGCATGTGTTGAGCGGAGAGAAGCCCAAGTACCCAACGAACAAATAGAAGAATCAAACATCTAAGGTACCCTGTGGTCGGTGCGATTGAAACAACATTCGTAGCCATAAACCTTGATGCAAGCAACCAGCACCTCCGGAAACGGAGGACCACCCATGCAGTAAGTGCACTCGACGATTCCAAACCCAGAGAGGACTGTCAAACCAGACTCCAAGAGTGCAACCCGAAACAGACTGGTCCGTGCAAAGGCATAGCCAAGGTTTGAAGTAAGGAAGAAGTGCAGGTACACAGTTTGCGGATGAAATGAATATCAACAGGTTACTCGAGGAACACTTTCCTGATAAGACAAATAAATAAATTAGAGACAGGCGAAGTGGTGTGATGAGGGTGAGTGGACGGAAGCGGAAGCTAGGGTCGCTAGGCCCTAATCACTCGACCCATAATTTCATAACCTTCAACATATTTATTGTGCTTCGACAATTACCATCAAAGAGATATAGAAAACTTAAAAGGAATTGACATATTTAACCCGAGACTATGACTAAGGAGGATGAGGTCTTGGAGAGTCAGTCTCGTGGCTTCAGCCATAAGGACGTTCTTCCAGCATAATAATAATCGTCAAGGAGCAACCTAACGATGGGACTGCGCAAAAACAAGGGAAGATGCAACAACTGAACAGCTAGGTGGGGATACAATTACATGAAAGTGCACCCTGACCTGAGAAATCAAGCCAGACTCCAAAGGTGCAACCTGAAACAACCTAGTCTGTGCAAAGGCATGGCCAAGGTTTGGAGTAAGGAAGAAGTGGATTGCGGATGAAATGAATATCAACAGTTTACTCAAGGAACACTTTCCTGGTAACACGAATAGGTAAATTAAAGACGAGCGAAATGGTGTGATGAGGGTGAGCGGACGGAAGCAGAAGCTAGGGTCTCTGACAATTACCATCATAGGGATATAGAAAACTTAAAAGGAATTGACGTATTTAACCCGGGAGTACGACTAAAGAGGATGAGGACTTGGAGAGTCAGTCTCATGGCTTCAGCCATAAGGACGTTCTTTCAGCATGATGATAATCGCCAAGCAGCAACCCAGCGATGGGATTGCGCAAAAACAAGGGAAGAAAGGGGGACGCAACAACTGAACAGCAAGGCGGGGACGTAACTAGCTTTGGCTAACATAGTTGCCAGAGATAAAATGTCTCTAAAGCTTTTGATTCAGTCCATACTCCAAAGGAGTAGAGTAGAACAGGAACGCAAGTATGCAGTTGTTCTTCCCTGAAAGTTTGGAGGACCAAATCATTCGGAGTAGGCGCCTGTACTTACTGCGGAGACATTCCTTTATTTGTTGCTTTTAATGGGCCTTTCCCGCATGACTGAATTTTACTATTTCACCACGACCAAACCATATAATAAACTGTAATATAATTTTATATTAATTTAGTTTTTTGCAATTTTGTATGTTCTACCAAATATTTACTTTACAAAATCAGTTTTATTTCACTTAATTTGAAACATGAGTTCTAAGGCGCGAGCTTGCAACGTCAGTCTGATTAGACCAATAAAAAGTCGTATTTTTAAAGGGAGTGTCTATTGCCATGTGAACATCGTATTTCCGATATCAACTGTCTACTTTGAATAGTACATTTTTTTTCATTACAACGTACTCTTCGTTGACCTGATGCTAAATAAAAGCAAAAATTCTGTCACTGTCTGAGTCTAAAATCCATATATCATGTTTATATTCTCTATTTTTGATCGTTTCGGTTCACATATGGTATAATATCAGTATCATCTGGCAACGCTGTACTGAAATGCTCAAATCATATTCGATAACCTCACTTTCTATTGTTTATGTTTGATACGATATTTACGTAATTTTATTTTATAATTAGAAAATGCTGTTTACAAGGGTTTGTTTTGTACCAGTGTGTCCAATCACTAGTGAAAATACTACCAAGTTATTTTTGCGCGTCCCAACAGATTTGAAAATTCAAAAATTGTGGTGGAAAGTTGCAAAAGTTCCTGGTGTTGTTTATATTGCTCCTGGATTTTTCTGTTGTGAAGATCATTTTAACGTATGTGTATATTGTTACTAAATTCCTTTTAGTGGGCTTGATTTTATACTTTATTTGTCTCTTTAGATTGAAATCACGTTTACGCAATGTCAATCGGGATTATAAACGGACGTTCTCAATTAAACGTTAGCACTTTACTTTACGAGATTCTATTGGTGGTTCCTCATAAATGTACTTCAGGCACCAATAGAATTACACGATATGGAAAACAGAACGCAAGTGAGATTGTTTGGGAACTTGGTTTGAGAATGCACCTTTATAGCTAATTCTGGCAGCGGTTTAAGATCATATTTGATTGGTGTGGTTATGATGACGTCACATTGCCGCCCGAATGCTATCGTTTAAATCTACTGTTGATTTAGGTAATATTTGAATATTTTCTGTAGTATTTTATGCGTTCAGAAAAAAAATTAAAATTCATTTTTAGTAATATTTTGATAGGATCTTTCCAATAACACAATAAAAAAAAATAGCGGGAAAGGCCCATTAATGTGGTGTTGTTACACATCCAAGTATATGTAGGTCTCTCCAGTATCCAGATTGTCTGTGAAGTACGCATCTTCAGAAAATTCTCCGCATTGCCCTCTCTTGAGATGGACAACCTCGCACTTCATACCAACTCCATACTAATGGCCCGGGTGTACTCCTCGAGCATTCTTAGAACATTTTGAAATTTACGCTCTCAGGAGGCATACAGTTTAGGTCATTCATATAAAATAGATGAGTGGACTTATGATTATTATTATTAGGCCTAGTTTTATGCAAAACTTGATTGCGAACAATTTGGTTTTTTTTTGCGATGCGGTTACTATGACCAGAGATAATTTTAATTATGCAACATAAATGGTAAATTTTATGTGAAACAATGGATACATTTAACCCAAAAATTACACTCATTACACTAAAAGAAATTAAAACCATAAAATCGCAGCAGCCAAACAATTCTATTCGAAATTTATTTTCACTTCGTTGTTAGTTGTATAATTTTGTAATTAGTTTATTTATTGATTTGTAAGTACAGTAATTTGTTAAAAATGTGTATTTTAGAGTCTTCCGGAGTAGTTATTATTTATTTTGTGCCAAACATTTTTTTAATGTTTTATTTAATGTTACTTGTAGACTGCTTTTTAAAAAAAGAGTAATATGCATTTATTAATATTCGTTGCAATATTACAGAGTAATATATTAAAAGTTTTTTATTTGTATTTTAACTCTTATTTATTGTGTACTGTTTTTATTAAAATGTTTTTAATACTATACTATGCATTTTCCAATCTTTTTCTAAATCCTTGATACACAAATGAGATCCCATCATTTATGGTCGTATAACAGCCTCTACAGTATGTTGCCTTAATAAATTTATTGTCTTCAAAATTGTTTGCATAGACTTTTGCTTCAAATACCCCAATAAGAGGAAATCTAACGGGGTTAGATCTGGAGACTCTGCTGGTCATGCTATTATTCTACAATGGGTTAATCATGTCACGGAAATTATTCTTTTTCCTTATTTTGGTATGTAAGCTTTTAGTCAGTTTTGGAAAGCTTGGTTAAATACATTTTTCCAAATTTTCCTAGGTGTTAATTATATGGAACTTTAATCATGACACGTTAGACTTCTGGTGTATTAGTTTGGCCGTAGTTCAAGATATGAAAAACAAAGCGATGATGTCATTGTTATGTGACTCACTATTAGAAAGAAACAATAGTTGATAAATTTCTTTAGAGGAGACAACACCAATCGCAAAATTTCATCGGTAAAGCTAAAGCTGAAATGTGGCTATTATAGGGGATCTACACGTGACGTCGCAGCTAATCTCAAAAATATGTGTTTCTTAAGGTTTAAGAATATTACGTAACTATTATTAAAATTTCTGCCTGGTTCCCGTACTTTCAACTAAAATCTAGTTCAGTGTAATGTTTATGAAGTTCTAAATACTTTGTCCTAATGAAATTGGACTCTTTTTGTAGGTTAGAAATCTAACCTGTAATTAGCAGTCTATTTTTATTAATCAACAATATTGAAAAATTATTTAAATGAATTTTTAAATATTTGCTTGGAGCCAGTACGGCTCCAAGATAAAGATGTGTATATAAACATTAAAAATGAGAATAAACTTGAAAAACTTAAAATTTAAGGTTATGTTGGGTACATGATGCAGATGCTGCTGTAGGTGGCACCATCTATTAAAAAGCACTGAACTAAAAGTCTTGACTGGGAAAAAGCAGGTTTTAGCCAAACGGCTGCCGTTATTAAACTGAAAAAAAGATATTCTTTTAAATAAATGAATATTACACTTCTACTGAAGAAAGTTTTTAGCTAAAATTTGTTTATGACGAAATGTGAAGAGAAATCTTCGCAATAAACAAATTTTAGCTAAAAACTTTCTTCAATAGAAGTGCAGTATTCATTTACTTACAAGAATATCTTTTTTTCAGTTTAATAACGCCAGCCGTTTGTCTAAAAACTGCCTTTTCCCAGTCAAGACTTTTAGTACAGTGCTTTTTAATAGATGGTGCCACCTACAGCAGCATCTGCATCATGTAACCAACATAACCTTAAATTTTAAGTTTTTCAAGTTTATTCTCATTTTTAATGTTTGTATACGCATCTTTAGCTTGGAGCCTTACTGGCTCCAAGCAAATATTTAAAAATTCACGTAAATAATTTTTCAATATTGTTGATTAATAAAAATAGACTGCTAATTACAGCTTAGATTTCCTACAAAAAGAGTCCTATCTTATTAGGACAAAGTATTTAGAACTTCATAAGCATTACACTGAATTAAATTTTTGTTGAATATATCGGAACCAGGCAGAAATTTTAATAATAACTGCATAATACTCTTAAATCTTAATAAACACATGTTTTTGAGATTAGCTATGACGTCACATGCAGATGCCCTATAATAGCCACACTGTCTACCCTTTGCCCCACTTCAGCTTTATCTTTACCAATGAAACTTTGTGATTGGCGTTGTCTCCTCTTAAGAAAATATTTACCATAAAAGTCCAAGCAAATAAGATATTCGTGTATGGAATTAAGTTCCACAAATCTATGTCATAAAAAATGGAATTGTTTTGGAATTCTATTCTTACTGTGAGATATGTACCCCCCCCCCACTTTTTTTTTTCAGGTAAAGAAGTTATTTGCAAAAATAGTAACCAAATAAGGGGACTTGGGGACTGTTTGTTCGTCAATATTTTCCAGAGATGGGTAAATAAAACTTCATTTGAATGTTTTCGGAACAAAATTTTGATAAAAATGAAAGTTTTGATTAAAATATTCAGTTATTTGAATGTTTGAAAGTTTCCAAAATTTCGGGAAAGTTTCATTTGGACACTTTCAGAATATTCAAATATTTTATTGGAAACTTTCATTTTTATCAAAACTTTGTTCCGGAAACTCCCAAAAATTTCCTAGAACTTTTATTGGAAAGTTTCCTTTACTCATCTCTGACATTTTCAGAACTAAGAGAGATTCGGCAAATAACTTGTGCAGCATAAAATTTACTAACATAATGGTTATAACAAAAAAAATCGGTATAGTTGTTTCATGTGTCCAGGCCGCCAGTCTCAAAAGTGGGGTTTCAAAGAACTTGTTTTGTCATTCTTTCAGAGTATAATTATGATTTTTCTCAACCATTTGAAATGCAACTAAAAAAGTCTAAAAAATCTGCTATGCCATAAGAACGGTTTTTTTGGGGTCCACATATGTGTCATTTTTTTCAGAATATCATCGACCAATCAGTCTACGATGAGGCTAGACTTCATCACGTGATATATTTGCTGACTAGTGACTAGGTACAGACCAAGTCAAGTGTATTTGAGATTTCTATTCTCTTTGTACTATGACAAAATTGCAATGCTGATGGTGGACATGCTTGAGGCAGATATAATTAACCACATGTCTCAAGTCCAATACAGCACTTCTTGACTGAATTATTTTTGTGCTTGTGTTATGCTGGCGCATGGGCACTAGTCTATAACATGCTTATTTAAAATGAATTTAAACAAGTGTGGATAGAGTAGCGTCAGAATGCTAATAAATAACAGGTATACAAAAAAAAAAAAAAAAAAAGTCTCCGAAGGTTATGATCTAACTTTTCTGAAATGTTTTGACGCGCTGAAACCAATTTTGAACAAGTTTCATGTCAGTTTCCCTCTTCCACCGCCCTTTTATCCCCTAAGGGCGGCAGAGGGAAACTGACAGGACAGAATTTTTTTTTGCCCAAAATTGGCTTCAGCATGTCAAAATACTTCAGAAAAGTTAGATGAAAACATTATACTCCAGACATTAGAGAATTTTATCTGGAAAAATTCATGGTAGTACTGGAAATGGGTTTAGTTTATATTTTTTTTGGCTCGCTGAATCCAAATTTTTAACTTCCCACCAAAAATTCCCCCCGCAACCCCCTCAAATTTAGAGAAGAAAACCCAAAAAATTGATTTTTGATTTTTTTTATCGTTTTTTTTTTTCGTTTTAGAGAAAAAATACCCAGACATTCAAAAAGTAAACAAAACTTACAACAAAAAAACTCCCTTTGACATTTTGACGTACGACGAACGGGAGGGGAGCGAGTAGTATTACTAGGCAGTGTTGCCAGGTCAAAATTTTAAAAGCTTTAAAAAGTTACTAGATCTTACTAAAATTTCCCTAGATTTAAAATTAAAGGAGAGGGAGTTTAAAAATTTTTTTTGTTGGATAAATATTTTTATTGTGTGAAAAAAATATATTTTTTAAAAAACTTAAACTTGTATTAACAATTAACAGCATAGCATCTGCAAATGAATGCAGTTGTTTACTTATTGCCTTTTCCCTTCTATGCCAGTGAACTCTAGAATAGAGTTCAGTGTTTTATGTAATAGCCCAGTCATTGAATGTATTTACCTCCAAAAACTTGCAAAATGAATATATTTTTTTAATGAGTTCGTGAAAGTGTATCGAATAATAGCCTGAAAAGTTTATATTTCGCTCAGATGCAGAACATAAAAAAAAGTGAAAAAAAACTGTTTCAAATATTATTAGGACATTTTTTGTTCAGAAACACGTGGTCTATCCACCTGTATTTTTATTTTTTCCTACTCTAACTTAATTTCAAAATTATGAAAAAATGGATGGAAAAAAAAATAGTTCTTTCACTTTTTTTTTTCTGTTCTGCATCCGAGCGGAATGTAAACTTTTCAGGATATTATTCTTTACACTTTCACGAACTCATTAAAAAAAGAATGATTCATTTTGCAAGTTTTTGGAAATTTTACTATAAAATTTTCTCTGTCGTCTGATGTTGTGTGTGAGTTATTATAGCCTAATAACTCACACACGACATCAGCGCTCTCTCGGTCTAATTATTTCGTTGCCAGACTTAGTTTACGTGCAGAAAGTAATGTTTGTCTGCGAACCCCTAGAGGGCAACATCTGACGAACCAAAAATCACTAGAAATAGGCATTTTCATAAAAGTTTTCACTAAATCACTAGACTGAAAAAAAATCTCTAGATCTAATGAAATTTCACTAGACCTGGCAACACTGTCACTAGGTATCACGGCAATTCCACAATTGCTCTCGTCTTTCGATCTTCTTGGGGCAGCCCCTCCCCTGCCACGCCCCTTGAGCTAGCATACTGTTGCCAAGAGACCCTTCCCCATAGATTAAAGAATATTATCTAAGATACCCTTCCCTTTTCCCCCCGACCCATGACACCTGTGTGCTGCTCGAGAATTAATAGTAACCCGTTGATCGCAATCGAAGTTTCTTAGGCGTTTTATCCTCACTTTATATTGTTTATTATTTTAATTGCTTTAAAAAACGTTTCGTTTCGCACGAGAACAGTTTTCTCATAATATTTTAAACATGGTTAATGTAACTTTAAATTGTTTCAATTGCTCAAAGTCCTCGTCCAAAACCCAGATTTGCATTCCCTCGCTCAGCTGTTCCGGACTCCAAAAACAGACACACAAGCTATCGCAACAGCTGGCAATCATTTTTTCTTCGTTTGTATGGTTGCAAGGATAAAAACACACGACTTTGAAATGTTTTAGACAATAGTGTTTCGTCACGCGTACAGCAGTAAACACAACATTGCCTCTTTGGCCCCAACTGAAGCTGCTGCTGCGGCAACACTCACTGAGAATGTACCACCAAGTCCAACTTTGGCAAGGAAATGTTATCGAGCCAGAAAAAAACCAGTTACGGACTTTCTTGTCACTACTTTGAATCCTCCTGCTTTACCAAAACTTTTAAAGATTATCTCCGCCAGGTATAAAAAATGCTGCCGTGGTGCGCGTAAGAAAAAAAAAGAAGAAAAACAGGTTGAAATGTTCCATCATGTACCTCGAGGGCAACAATTATTGCGACAATATGCCTGACTGAAAGAATGTACCGACGTGTAACTTAGCGCATGCATGCCTGCAGCGCCCAAGCTAATGTTTCGAGGCGTGTTAGCGCTTCCCCGTTCGTTCAACGTTAAAATGTCAAAGGACCTATTTTGTTGCAAATTTTGTCTACTTTCCGAATTTCTAGGTATCTTTCCTAAAATGAAAAAAAAAGGTATGGTATTTTGATTTTATTTTCAATCGTTTGAGGAGGTTGCGGGGGGAATTTTTGGTGGGAAGTTAAAAATTCGGATTCAGCACTCCAAAAAACGTAAAGTAAGCCTATTTCTAGAACTACCATGAATTTTTCCAGGTAAAGGCCCTACATGGTCTCTAATGCCTGGGGTATTAGGACAAGACCTTTTTTTTTTTTTTTTGTAGACCTGTGTAATTTACGCATTATTTATCCATTTCTTAGTCAATTATTGACATTAACAATAATATAAAATCATATTTTGACATAAGTTATCTTGAGGAGGCTCAGCTTCTGTTGCTGCCATTGAGAAACCGCCGCTGCGTTTACGCATAAATGCATGGACTTGGCTGTCGGAGCGGACATGTGACTTGTAAAATTTAAATTTGACATCGGATTTTTAATGAAATTTTTTGCTGCCCATTTGGTACATGTTTTAAGATGCCCTAAAAAATCCAAAAATAGCCTTGACAGCATTTTTCGTGGTCAGGTCTGGCGTCCAGCTTCAATTTCCGGAAATTGCAAAAAAAACATGGCTCTTGGAACTTGACAATTTTTTTTTCTTTAAAATTCGAGATATTGCTTAAACGTGGTTTTTATGAAGTTAAGATAATATTGTCAGCATTTTTTTCTGTCACAGAAAGGGTTAATATGCAAAAATGGGTTTTGCCAGGTCATCCAAAAGAAGCTGTTGTTTACTGAGGATGTAATATCAGAGTCCACGGTCTAAAATAGTATATTGTTTTATTAAGAGTAGAAGTGATGATACTTTTGTGACGAGTCTGTAGGTTTGACGGACGAACAAAGTGATTTCCTGTCCATGAACTGTAATTGTATTGTCGAACTTAGTGGTTCGAACCTTGTAAACCGTTTGATGCAAATGGAGGTTTTTTTTTTCTTTAGCATGAAAGTCATCGTCAACAGCTTCTACACAAAAGAGAGACTTAATTTAAAATCAAATTTCACCTGACAATATGGTTTTCCACCTCGTAACAAGTTCTGTAGTGGAGCCGAGAAAATGGTACATCGTACTCTCCATGTCTTCATGGTCTGCATTTCAAAAAAAAAAAGGGGACGACGATGATGATTTTGATTCAGCTGACTTTAAAGTATTAAAATTTCATTTATGTCATTAACCCTTTCCATACGCTTTTCGATTTTTAATGTTATACCCCTGTGCGCAAGAATGCAAACATTTGTGAATAGTACAGCTTTTTTTAAAAGCCGCCTATGTACGGCACTCGTATATAATCCAAAAAAATTAAAAATAGAAATGAGTATATTTAAAAAATGTATTAAAACATACTAACCAAATCTCTTTTTAGTATGGTACAGTTCGAAACATGGTATGATGCATAGGCCAATATTACTTATGTCGCACTGATATGTACTATCAGTTCTTTTTTTCTTCCTGGAACATCTTCCTCTTTTTAACGTCCATTTTTATTCTAAGATCGAATTACTGTAGTTACACAGGCAACACTTACAGCCAAATATAAGCAATGTGTTTACATCTATAACTGACGGGATCTAACCTGCATTTGACTCCCCACCAATAAAATATACGAATTTCAACCTTATAAAAACAACTAATATTACTGCCGTAAGCATACGCCAATCGTACTTTGAGCAACACATTTGCAAAGCTTCACGTCACCCGTACTCGATTGGAAATGTGTATACATACGACACTCGTATAGAAAAGATTAAACGTCGATTTTTTTAAAATTCGCAATTTTTCCACCCTCTATCTCGTAAAGTATTGATCCTAAAAAAAATGAATTTGTAGGAAATTTCATCTAGTTTAATTTTGCTTATGGACACTTTTTCGCTACAGGTTGCAGTTTTCGAGTTATTCAAGAAAAACGTGAAAGGGAACCTTTAAACTACTATCCATCCACCGGTCAGTATTTTCAGTATGTTGTTCAGGGCAGCGTAGACTACTAAATTGAAAAACGTTAACGCCATACTATCACTAGAAGTTATTACCCATACAGCACACCAAATAACGATTACGAAGTGTTCGCATTGTGACGATGTATCTAGATGCAGACACAAGGTTACACAATTCTACGATGTAAATGTGCTACGTTTACACATTGTAGGCAAACACGTATGCACAAAGGTTAAACGTCCGCCTCACAATGTAGCCACAGTATACCATTTACATACACACAAATAATTTGATCCACAGTGTGTTATCGGATTGACTTCCTAATGTGTCAGACGAATGACGTCTTATGCTAGACGTTAATTTTTTCAGGTTATATTTGGTAATCCCCCCACAGGTTTTTAGCAATGGGAACATATAAAACTACATACTAGTTAGTAAGTCTACTTGATAAAAATAAAGTAATTGATGCATATACGTTTTGTCCTATGAATTTATTTGTTAGCCATCCGTATATTTTATTTACATTAACTATCTAATATTGTTTACCATCACTACAATTTCTTCTCACAAGAGTTGCCTGTAAATTATAATGTTTATTAAGTTATTAAATTCATTTTTACTTACCTTTGCCAATTGCGGTGGGTAGGGATCGAACCTACACGTTTCTGTTGTCCGTATTACAGTACTGACGCTTCTACCAACTGAGCTATCGTGGTGATTGTTATTTCGGATGCTAAAAGCAGTATTTATGATGTGTATGAAGTCATTATTATGTGTGAAATTGAATTTCTAGCCTTATTTAAAATATATGAAAATCTTTCAAGTTCTCTTTTTTTTTCTATTTTTTACGTGTTCCCAAACCTGAATTTTTCGAGTTACTAGTATTTTTATTTATTTATAATTATTAAGAACTTATTTAATTTAATTAAACTGTCACCAGTGTCACCTGAGTTAAGAATTAAAGTTTTAAGTTGAAGTACTTATACAAACCTGGGAAACGTGTCGGAGAAAAAACGGTCAGGTATAATATATCATTTACAACATAAATAGAATATTTAATGGTCTAAAACAGACCTAAAATTGAAAAGAAGTATATGCGTACATCGGTTTTATAAGCAATTATTACCTTGAAAAAAACAACTGAAAGTTTTTTCGCAACTATTTTAACAAAAAAAAAAAAAAGACAGAGTGAGCACGGATCGAACCGCGTACCTCTTGCCTCGCCGCCTAATGTTTAACTCACTCAACCACTGACTTCTATTTGAATACCTGCTTAAAGACTTTATAGTAGAACACGCAACGACTAGATTTAGCTTTTTAATGCATTTTAATCTAATTTTATTATTAAAAGAACTCGATGTCTTTAAAACTGCCGAATCTTTACAAACTCTTTCGAATATAAATTGTTTTGGATATTGTTAAAAAACAAAAATGCCTGCTGTATGTGTGGCTATGACCACTCTTATAGAGGAAAGAGGACACATGAGATACACATGGCTGGTATGCTCACGCTGACGCTTTGCGCGCGCACACTGTTCCATGCTCGAATAGTCGAATGTAGACACGACAAGACACAACTAAAAAGTGTATATATAGTTATTTGTATCATGTATATATATCGCACTTTTATGTGGTGTATGCAGTAGGCACAAGTATTATATAAAGCATCACACATACATATGACTTAAACCTTGTAGGCATCTTCTACGGACGTCAAATTGCAACATTCTAATGATCCTTCTTTACGTTATATAAAAATGTTTAGAATCTTGAGTGCATAGAGTATACAATTATTAAACGTTGTATCACATAAATCTGTCAATATAAACATAAGTGTATCTCATATGTGTACGTCAGTACTAGTTTAACAATTAGATCTACCTTAACATATTTTGTTTCTCATGTATATATCTTGTAGAGACGTAATTACAATTGGACGTGCTGTTTGGGTATCGCCTCGAGTTTGTTATGTTCAGGCCCCCCGTATGGGGGGTCTATTGGGTACTTGGCAAATATGCCCCCCATGCTCATCAATTATTAAGCGCGGAGACCCGTTGACTTCCGAGGGGCCCGTAGCGGGAGCCCACCAAAGATTTTAACAAGCATTTTTTTCAAATTTCTGCCCCCTCATCAATTATTAAGCGTGGGCTTTCGAGGGGCCCACCAGAGATTTTGACAAAAATTTTTTCCCGCTCATCAATTACGCAGGCACACAAAATAAAAAAAAAGTTGAAACCCAGAGGGTAGACCCCCCCTACCTCCATGTATTTTGGGACGCTGAAACTGAATATGACAATAAAAAAGGTTTTAAATATCCAATTTTCCCCTAGCACTCCCTTACAGCTCTCCTGGGAGGATTGAAATTCCACTCATTCTAAACATTTGAAAAGCATGTTTTTCGGTGCGCTGAAACCGAATATGACAATAAAAACTGATTTGCACCACCCAGTCACCTCCTAGCACCCCCTACACGCTCCAGGAGGGGTTGAAATTTCACTTGTTTTAAACGTTTAAAAAGTATGTTTATCTTTAGGTTTTTTGGTGGGCTGAAACCGAATATGACGATAAAAAATGTAAGGGGATGCTAAGGGGTGACTGGGGGGTTGAAATCAGTTTTTTATCGTCATATTCGGTTTCAGCTCACCAAACAACCTCAAATTAAACATACTTTTTAGATGTTTAGAATAAGTGGAATTTCAACCCTTCCTGGGGGGTTGTAGGGGGTGCTAGGGGGTAACTGGGTGGTTCAAATCAGTTTTTATCGTCATATTCGGTTTCAGCGTACCGAAAAATATGATTTTCAAATGTTTAGAACGAGTGGAATTTCAATCTCCCAGGAGGGTTGTAAGGGGGTGCAAGGGGAAAGTTGGATAGTTAAAACCTTTTTTTATTGTCATATTCGGTTTCAGCGTCCCAAAATACATGGGAGTAGGGGGGGGTCTACCCTCTGGGTTTCGACTTTTTTTAATTTTGTGTGTCTGTGTTATTAGGCACAGGGGCCGGCCAATGAAATTGGTACCGGGGCCCATGATTTGATGTGAGGAGCCTGATTATGTTCAATAACACTTAAAAATTTGCTTTAATACTTTTTGCTGCAAAATTTGATGCTCTATCACTTTTGTTTGAAACTTTTTTCAAGAAAATCTTTCGTTTTCATGGTTTAAGCAAAACACTCATTTTTAGGAAGGTTTTCATTTCTTTTCCATCCCTCTCGGGGTGCTAGGGACTTATCTCTTTTAGAGGGTGATTACTCATACTCAAATACAGCTAACAAGAAAAAATGCAGCCTATGACAATTTCAGGACTTCCTTGATAGAGCTATATAATAATAGGGAAGAAAATTGACTTAAATAGAATTTCCATCAGACTTAGCTGAGAAATGGCGACAGCAAGTAAAAACATATTCGATAGGGTCTCCCGAATGGGAAAATGCCTGATGCCGTGCTCTCATTGTTTCTAAGCAGACGAAAGTATTCAGTTAAGATGTTAAATATCTCAGAAACTATGGTACTTACGTAGAAAATGCTAATGATCAAAATTAAAGGTTATTAATTGTGTTTTCGAATGATTTTTTATTTGTTTCTGTAGTATAAAAGATAAAGAAGTTATGACCGAGACGGTCATTTATTCGTCACTTAACGTCGTCGACCAATGTTACCAAAAAATAACGTCAAAGTTACGTCAGTGTGCTGCCTGGTTTATCAGTCAAGCTTAATGATTTTCGCATACATTTTGACCTCTGGCAGAGAGAAATATACCGATGGAGGTGTGGAGCTGAAAATTTAACAAAAAGAAATATATACCGGAATAAACATTTACTAGTTTAATCTACAGGAAAATGAAAATTTTTTTACATTTAATATATCTATATTTCACAATTTTTAATATATTCATCTGTTTACAATACATATAGTTCATGTTTTATATGTAGAAGAAAAACTTCACTACTCTTACAATAAACTTTAAAAGCATGTTGAGTCCTATGCGGTAATCAACAAAGAGTTCTCCAAATCCACAAAGAACCGTTGGTGTGTAAGCGAACCGAAGTTTTTCTAGTTGATGCAACAGACAAACGCTCTCGCGAGTTCATCTAAAATACATACTTTTGGAAATATAATTACAAACAATATAGCACATCGATTTAATTAAGGTAATAGCTAAATTATGGGACAAATCGTTGCGTAAATCTGCCGCCGATGCTTTCTTCACGAATTGAGCTCCAGGCAGCGTCCGTGAAGAACTGAGCCCCGTGCACCGAGGCAGATTAACGACAGCGTTCGGTGTCGCTTCCCGGATAGCGAGACCAAACACTACCTACTTGGCGCCTGTTCCGCGCACGCGTTGCCTTCGGTAACATTTCCGTCTTGGCTGGCCGATCACAAAGCGGTAGCTATATTTATACATATTATATCAGAAAAGGAATTTTGTGACCGGCCACCGTGTAAAAGTGGTACTGGAAGCGACGCAGTGACGGGAACAGGCAAAACGACACCACCTGCCACTTTGTATGGCTGCCTGCTACGGGGATAGGTGACTAGAATTGCATAACCTACTAGCAATCAACAAGTTCTGGAACACATCTCACAGTTAGCCTTCCGGCGATACCTATCACTACCACATTGCACTCCTTCTACACTAATGTAGTTCGATTATCTTATATACTTCCACGCGGTTTAACTCACTGTTAGCGTCTCTTGGGATGACCATTTCTCATAGCTGGAAGGTGCCTTCCAGAAACGCAGTTGATCGGAGTCACTTCAGATTCGGAGACGATGTTACTCCTTTCTTCTTGATGATCTTCATTTATTAAGTGGTAATAACAATTTGTGAGTATTGCTCACGTAATGCTATATAGTACATGTGTAATTTGGCAGCACAGTACTGTATATATTTCTTTGGATATTTGATTTTCTTTGATAAATAAACTTTAAAAACTACAACATATCTACAGTACATCACTTGTACTTAAATAAACTATTTAAAATTAAATAAACTCAACGGGCATTTAGCCACAAAATCTATAAATTTTTTCACCAGTATCTTGGTAAAAATACCATACTATAACGTAATAATTATTACAGTTTACTGTTTTTAAATACATGTATGTAATACGATTCTTAAATGCAAGGAAAAGAAAACAGCCCATGCCCTTGGGTGTAATGTCTAAAAACACACGAAACTGAAAGGAATCCACTAGCGAATGATAATTAAAAGGTTGTGTTGTTGGGGTCGGTTGGTGATTCGCCGTCGTTGGAAGGCAGAGGAGCCAGCTGTGCACCTGGAGAAACCAGCATGGTCGGCTCGGTGTTGCGTCTCTTCATTTTACCCTTCATCTTCTTCAGCATGGTAGCCTGGGGAGGGGCGCACACACATACACTCATTAAAACATAATTCGGAACAACTTATTATAGATGTCTACTCAAAGCAATTTAACAGTTAAGTACATGACGGATCAAGCAAAATGTTCATGCCATATATGGTAAAAAAGAAATGATGGATACGGTTTATGAAATAGTGGTGTGTTTAATGGAACGGGTTTGAATTAGTCGTCTGTGCTCTTGCCCCCCTCCCCATTGGCGGGTAGTATATTCGGTTCTGTAGGCCGACGCTTGAACTTATTTTTCTTCAGCATGGTCGCCTGAATCAAGTAATTATAAATTACTATATAAAGTAAGTGGTGTGTACAACAGCTAAGGTGGTAACATTGAACATATGAATATTTAGCAGAAGGGATAAATCAACACCGTTCTGTGGGTTGTTTTGGCAAGGGTACACATAAATAATTTCACGTAGCCCAAAAGAACATATATTCTTTAGCTTCAGTTACCAAACGTACAGAGCTTTTATTTGTATGTTTAAATTGAAATTTCGTAATGTACAGTGCGGTCCATATGTGTGGAATAATTAATTTTAAGCGTAATTATGAACTTTTGGGGAAAATCCTTAAACAGGTCGATTTTTTATTTGAAATTGCCATTTTCTAGCATGGAAATAAAACCCTCAGCGTTTAATATCTTGTAAACTCAGTTCATGAGATATTTTTTTACTTATTGGTTTTGAAGAAATGTTGAAACTGATCTATTGTTGAACTTTAGAAGAATTTAGAGAATCAAAATCTCTTGCGAATGAGGTGCGTGACCCCCTTTCTAATTTAAAATTTTCGAGGGAGGAGGCAGTCAAAATTCAGAGGGAGTGAACATGGGAGGTTCTATTTTCATGCTAAAAAATGGCGATTTCAAATTAAAATCGACTTATTGCAGAATATTTGCTAAAAGTTCATAATCAGGGTTAAAATGAATTTAATCCATGCATATGGACTGCACTGTATCTAGTACTGGTTTATGAGGATAAGAATAAATGAGTAGGTATTGAGTTTAAAAGCAAAATAACACGGTATTTCAATTTAAACAAAATGTATACGTTCAGTAGCTTAGGTATTAATTAGTATTTATAATATTTTTAAATACCAATTAAATCACCATTTTCTAATGTATAGTGACTTTGATATAACAAAGAAAACAAATTCATTCATTTCATGTTCCAAATAAATATTTTTTTGACCTGGTGGTATATCGCGACTTTGACTTAAATTCGACGAAAAATTACAAACAAGAAAAATTTATCGAAACAAAAATTGTGTCGAAAAACACATTTCTATGGTAGTGGAGTCAAATTAAGCATCAAAATGGGTGAACAAGAAAAATTGTTATGAGAAAGTTTGTATTAAATCTGTCCATTGCTTCCCATAAAATTTAAACAATTTATTTTGCAAAGGTAAAATTTTCTGCCATTGGCAACGGGTCGTTATTTTTCATAAATAAAGAAAGTTGTCTATGATAGGTTAAATTATTTCCCGCCAAATAAAATCATTTGAAATCTGTGTCTAGACGGGTGTATTCTTACTTCTAATTTTTTTTTAAAAATTATTGTTTTAGTTTAAATTGATTATGCAGTAATCGTTAAAATAATATTACTTGATATATATCAATCACCAAAACTGAATTTAAAAAAAAATGGAAAATACCCCGTTATAGTTTTCCACTAGTTTTCTCAAGTTTTTTTTCAAGTTTAATGATTCATGGGTATGACGAAAAATATAATATGCACCGCGGGTCGTACAGTGCGATTTTTTGGTCTCGAATACTTGCAAACCTCGGCCCTACGGGCCTCAGTATTCTCGACAAAAAAAAAGTGCACTTACGACCCTTGGTACATAAATAACTATTAAATACTGGTTTTTGGTTTGCATAAAAAAACCCACAGAGTTATTTGAATCTGATAATAACTACAATTTCGAAAATTGTAAACAAATTCCAAAAAGAAGATTTAAATGAAGAAAACCTTTTCTTTTTCTTAATACCATTGTAAAATATAACAACTTACATTTTGACAATAAAATTGTCCTCCTATGAGTTGATGCACTTAAACAATATGCTATCTTTTTCAATTTTTAACAGTTTAAATTGATATTTTGCGCTAAAATTTGACACCCTTTGACTACCCATATCTGAGTTTTCCGAGGAAAACCATTAATGACATATTAGGTTTATAATGTACTATTAACATTCCAAATTTTTCTCATAATATTAAAATATGAAAATATCTGACGCCACTGATATATCATCAAAACTTTTCAATTTTTAAAACTCACAATCTGTACATTGATTTTCACAAAATATCGCACCACCAAAAATATGCACTTCAGTGCAGTTTGATTTGAAATTGGCACTCGCTTACGTCACTGCGAACGTAAACACAACGAAAAAGATGTGCGTGAGCATATCATTACTCGTAGTTGTAGAACCATGATACACTAGGCTTTGCTTTCTTTGTTATATTTTCTGTCACATATATTGGTGATCGATTATATCAAGTTCTTATGCACATCGTGGAAGCACTTATATTATCAAGTTTGTATAAACTCAAATCGTTAGTAACAATCATGCAAAGATTTGGTTTTATACAGTAGAGTATATGTTAACGGAACAGATTTATTTCTTGTTGAAATATGAACGGAGTGAAAATTTTCGATCGTATTACGATATAGCATGGCATAAAAATATTGAAGATTTATAAGGTTTGTAGTCTAAGAGCTGCTGGCATTAAGGGTGGCGGTGCCGTGCTTAAGAAAATAATTTCGTAATTTGACAATTTCTTCTATATCCCTGAATCGATTCAAATTTTTTGATAGGTCTTTAGAAACAACATAATAGAATGGTACTAGGTTATTGAAAAGTCAAAACATTTTTTTTTACACCATTTTCGGTTTTCCGTTTCGGTTTACAGGTCAGCAGCAATTCGGTTTTCAGGGCAGCACCAATTCGATTTTCGGTTATGATTTCGGTTAGAAAAAATTAATAATTACGGTGGGGTTTTTGGTTACTGTTTCGGTCCCTGGTTTTTACTTGCCCTTTACCTTCTATAATCTTTATAATAAATGAATCGATTTAGATATGGCTTTCACCACACAATTTGGCATTTCTACATCACTGTTTAAGGATTTGAATCTTCTATTTCAGCTGTATTATTTGTATTTTATTCACAATCAAAATGTGGGCAAATTCATATACGCAACTTATCATATTTTAGGTTTCGGTTCCCTGAGAATTTTAATTTCAGTTTACCAGAAACTTTTATTCTAGTTTTCGGTTTCGGTTACGGTTAGGAAAAAATTCGTAATTACGGTGCGGTTTTCGGTACCGTTTCGGTTCGGTTACTGTTCCTGCTCACTCCCTTACCAAATTAATGCCAGCTCTTAGACTATTGAGGCGTTTGGCAATTCGTTTCTTAGTAATTTTCCCCATTTGAATGTTTGCATTTATAAAAACAGAAAAAAGATAACTCTGTTTCTAGTATGAGAGTTTTGAATATAAGAGTTTCTGGGAAATATTCTTTGTGCTTAATTATATAAATGCACAATTCAAATATTAAGATAAAATTATTAGTTCAACAACAATGTTTACTATTAACACCAACAATGGTTTTCATTATTTGTTTTTGAGCTGTAAATACTCTATTAATATGGGTAGACCAGCCCCACAGGAAGATGCCGTTACTCGGTAATTTATAAATAATAGCATAATTAATAAATAAAAAGCGCCAAAGAGAGAAGCTTTACGTAAATACTTCTGCAGATTTTTTCATATAAGAAAGTTATGTGTTTACTGCATCAGATATTTTTTTACCTGTAGAACTATACCTTGGAATCACCCTAGTAGCACAAAATATTGGACCAATGTATAATCCATATAGAACCAATAATTATTGGACCTAGATGGATTGTCCGTTGGTCCAATATTTGTGCTACTAGGGCAAGACTAAAATTGTTCACTCCGTAAAATTTGCAACAATATTTATTCCATAAATAATGTAATGCCTTTTTAATACTTTATAAATTACATCTTTTTAGATTTTGTTTAGTCGATTCCTGTTAATAAAGATTTGCCGATAAGAATTTGCTGCATATAGGCAAGCACCACTTTGAAAATTATATACAGAGATAGAAAAAAAAAACGAAATCAGAATATATTATTAAAATATGTGCAAAATAAAAAATAACTGAATAAGCATTATAACATATAATTTGAAACATTACAATGGATATTTATCTGAAAAAATGGTCTTATGAAAATATATTAATAATTGCAGACAGGGTGAATATATGATTTTAATCAGTGATTTAAATCAAATAAATCATAAATACTTTTCACAAATCATAAAAAACGTGTGCGTTAAAGTGTAATCAGTGGAAAATAGGCGACCTAACTTGTTACTACATTTTGAAAAAAAATGTAGTATAGGTTTTGTATTTTTCCAGTGGACCATCGAAATCCGAAAAAGACGTCGGATCGAAACGAAAGTCGTATCTATCGACTCGAGAGCGAATTTAGAAAATTCCGTCCGTCGGTCTGTCGGTTTGTCTGTCGGTCTGTCTGTCTGTCTGTCACGCTCAGCCCCCCTAATCCGTTTTCGGATTTCGATGAATCTTGCGTGGTTAATAGGAGGCCTTTAGAAAACCTTAACGCTGGAAGCTCGGCTCCGTTCGGAAACCGGAAGTACCCGATATAGACGTTTTTCGGGAAAAATTGAATAACTCGGTAACGGGCGCTCGGATCGAGATATTTAAAAAAAGAGATGATGCCGCTAACAGCGGTTTACCGATAAGTATACCGGAGGCAATGTCAAAAAACAAATGGAAATTGATTTTTTCTGCAAAAAACTAGTTTTCTCGAAATCGGAAGCACGATAACTGTCCAGGACATTGATCGATTTCAATGAGACTTGATGGGATCGAAGGTACACAGCCACAAATGAAGCCTATTGCTGCGGCCCGAATCCGTTGACCGCAAGTATTTTTTCCAAGGCCGAGTATGATTTTCCATAGATATTGATAACTCCCGAACCCAAGGTCCGATTTTGATTTTCAAAAATGGCGATTGTAGGACTCAATTAAGTCTATTAGGTGACGTTTGTGAAAAATTTTACAAAACAAAAGCGAATCTACAAATCCTGGAAAACTCGATTTTTTTTATAGATTCTACAAATACCAAAGAGTTTCCTAATAAAAATCGAAAATTAAGTATTCCGTCGATCAATCTCTATAACCAGTATAAGGCACGGACCTTTTTGGACAAAAAATCTGAAATAAAGTTTTTCGAAAAATTAAAAATAAACAAGTTATTTACAAAGATGCATGACCACAATATAACCGATGCCCTTTCTGTATTTCAAAATGTAGTCTTTACTTTAGTCAATGCAAAAAGAAAAAAAAGGTACTGAATCAGCCCAACAGGGATAAAAAGCATATCAAAATGTAGTTTTTAGCTTGTTACTACATTTTGAAAAAAATGTAGTATAGGTTTTGAATTTTTCCAGTGGACCATCGAAATCCGAAAAAGACGTCGGATCGAAATGAAAGTCATATCTATCGACTCGAGAGCGAATTTAGAAAATTCCGTCAGTCGGTCTGTCTGTCTGTCGGTTTTCTGTCTGTCACGCTCAGCCCCCCTAATCCGTTTTCGGATTTCGATGAAACTTGCGTGGTGAATAGGAGGCCTTTAGAAAACCTTAACGCTGGAAGCTCGGCTCCGTTCGGAAACCGGAAGTACCCGATCTAGACGTTTTAAGTTTTTCGGGAAAAATTTAATAACTCGGTAACGGGGCAGTCGGATCGAGATATTTAAAAAAAGAGATGATGCCGCTAACAACGGTTTACCGATAAGTATACCGGAGACAATGTCAAAAAACAAATGGAAATTGATTTTTTCTGCAAAAAACTAGTTTTCTCGAAATCGGAAAGAAGCACGATAACTGTCCAGGATATTGATCGATTTCGATGAGACTTGATGGGATCGAAGATACACAGCCACAAATGAAGCCTATTGCTGGCAGCCCGGATCCGTTGACCGCAAGTATTTTTTCCAAGGCCGAGTATGATTTTCCAAAGAAATTGATAACTCCCGAACTGAAGGTCCGATTTTGATTTTCAAAAATGGCGATTGCAGGGCTCGATTAAGTCTAGGTGACGTTTGTGAAAAATTTTACAAAACAAAAGCGAATCTACAAATCCTGGAAAACTCGATTTTTTTTATAGATTCTACAAATACCGAAGAGTTTCCTAATAAAAATCGAAAATTAAGTATTCCGTCGATCAATCTCTGTAACCAGTATAAGGCATGGACCTTTTTGGACAAAAAATCTGAAATAGAATTTTTTCGAAAAATTAAAAATAAACGAGTTATTTATAAAGATGCATGACCACAATATAACCGATGCCCTTTCTGTATTTCAAAATGTATTTAGCATTTACTTTAGTCAATGCAAAAAGAAAAATAAAACATGTGAAAATGTACTGAGTCATCCCAACAGGGATAAAAAGCATATCAAAATGTACGTTAGCTTGTTAAACTTGTTAAAGTGTAATCAGTGGAAAATAATAAAGGGGTCTACAGATGACCTAACTTGTTGGGGAAAAACTTAGGCGGTATGTTTTGAAGTTTGTCGTCTGTAAACGCAATGGTTCGCCCACCTGCATCTTTGAATCCTCAGAAGCCACTAATATCGAGCATTCTATTAATCGCTACTTGACTAGTACAGTACCGACGTAGATATTCGGTTGCAAGAAAAGGAGCGTCATTACCGACAACTCTGCTAATATGAAAAAAAATGTCGAACAATGATTTCGAAAGATTTGGAAATGGATATAAACACTTATTGCTGTGGTGCCCATCAGGGTCAATTATTGGCTCAATCTCTCAGCATGTAAAATATTACCAATCAAGTTATCCCGGTCATAAAAATTTTCGAAATAATCATCATGCAAGAGCTGAGTTTTCTTGTAGACGTGACTCTGCCTTGACATTACCAACAGCAGTTCGCTGAAATTCTATTGAAACTCCTTGGAATCATATAAAAATTGGAATATTTTAATAGCCATATGCGAAGATGAAAATTAACAAGATCACATTGATGTCGATATTAGAAGGGGAGTAACTGATCTCAATTTGAAAAGAAATTGTGAATCGCTTGTAGAAAGACTAAAACCAGTAGCCGTTTGTTTGGATAGGCTGCAAAGGGAAAATTGCACATTATCAAATGCATATCAAATGTAACCCATGAAAAACTGCAAATTAAAATCAAAGAACTTTATGAAACAACTGTTACCTCGTACCATTTATTAGCATTTATGATCAGTTCAAAATATATGAATAACAGTCCCGACCCCGACAGCCAGCAGTAAATGGGACAAATAATGTTAACTTCAGAAGGAAAAAGTAAAGTACTATGTTGTGCAGAAGAAAATTTTTTGTTGGGAATTTTTCAATTCGTTTTGAAGTTTCTTTCTAAATCTCGTTTGTTGGCTTGTTAATGTCCAAACCCGCAGAAAAAGGACTGCAAAATAGTTCTGCATGGTGGATTTGTCATTTCAAAGTCCACAATCCTGAAAAATTAATAATAAAAGAAGAGGTTCTGTAATTAACCACCGCTGTTGCACCTTCAGCCTTGGTAGAAAGTTTATTTTCGACATTTGGCTTGGTCCACAGTGACTTGAAAAATAAATTGGAGGTGGACAAGGCAGCGAAGATGGCCTTTTTAATGAATCGATTGAATAGAAATTAATATTTTGAATATTTTTGTGGTATGAATTATCTACTAGTAGATATACTCACTCACGTTACGTTTATTATACATGCTGTTCTGTCTAGTAGAAATTGATTTTGTTTTCGTTATTTCCGTATTCCTTATTACCATTTATAATGAAATTTTCATGACATTTATAGTTTATTAAACAAATTTAATTAAAAAAAATTAAAAAACCAAAAAAATCAAAATAATTTGATTTAAATCACCTAAAAAAAAATCTTTTTTTTTTCACCCTGACGCAGACTATTAAAAAAAATCATAATTTCCAGATTTTTTTTAGATAAACATACCCGTTGCTTAGACTATATGGCAAAGGCATATTTTAATACACTTTGTACAATATTTAGCACTTATATTGCTTCTGATGGCACTTTATTAACTAGGAATATAAGACCGAAGTACATTTGCTGTCACTAGAGCAAGTTTGCACTCTGGTACATTTCATAACTGTTAAGTTAAATGTGTTGCGATTGTGCATTTTTATACAAAGCTGAATTATTTGTAGTTTATTGCTTTTTGGGGAGGGTGGGGGTATGCAATAGCACATTACATGCATGTCTGCAAAGCTTTACAATATGCACATATGGTTTACTTAAGGTAAATTTATTCATTGATGGAAATATTTACTTAAAAACTGACATTTTGTAAAAGTAGTTTCAAAGATGAAGTTAAAATCAAAAAAATCTACAAAGTACAATGTGTGGTAATATTTAAATGGAAAATACTAGTTTAAACGTGAAAAAAACTACTTCAGAATCTAATATCGAGGTCGTGATGCGCGGCTTGCAATTTTAATGACTTCGATTGCTACACAGTAAGATTAGAGTCATCTACAGTTCTATACTATGATTTAAAAGTATAGATAGTGGAGTAGTGCGAGTTGGGGAACTTAAAAATGGAGCGGCACATGCTTTAAGATGGATATATGGCACTGCGCAGGGCCGTCGAGCGCTTTAAAGATCCAAACTCGCACTCCTTCACTGTCTACACTTCTAAATCATAGTATAGGTGGCTCCAAGAAACCAATAAAATTGCAAAATTTCAGATTAATAGGGAACTTGCACATTTTTTTACTGCATAAAAATGTTCAATTGTGTTAAAAATATGACGCTTTAGATATAGTTCAGTAATATAACGATTTATATCGGACAAAATTCATAAAGTTTTGAAAATTGGTTAAAATGATAGCTTAAGAATTATTAAACCAAAAAGTACCCACCCCTAAATAGTGTGCTTCATCCCCTAGGATGTTGTTCAAACCCTCATTTTGAGGTTGAGGTGAAAGTCGAAAAAAAATTTTGCAGTTACGAACGAAACTGCAGTATTATTAAAGTACATCAACTCCACATCCCCCCACCAAAATTTCAGATGAAAACTATGGGACGTTTCTTGGGGGGATTTTTTTAAGTACCTATTTCAAAAAAAAGTGTGTTGTAGTTACAGATGAAACTTTGGTTACTTGTTCTATTTAACGTCAATAATGTCGGAAAAATAATTTCAGACGTTTTCCATGGGCCGATTTTGAGATACAAGAAAGTGGCAAAATTAAAAAAAAAATGTTGTTTTTCAAATGTTGGTAAAATGGGGTTGAAATTGATGAAAACGTCTGAATAGCTCATTATAAGTTTTTAAGGGATTCAAAAATGATAAATTTCGCTTTTAGACATTTTCATTGATTTTAATCTAATAAAATTTATCGCCATAAATATTCCTGGAAAAAATAGTGAAGTAACTTTATCCCTCTGTGCGGCTAAGCGCACAGTTAAATGTATACTATGGAACCTCTAAAAATTCTTAGCTGTTCTAAAGAGTAAGATAAAGCCTTTTTCTCTTTCTGATTAAACATTTTTAATATTTTTCGTAGTGAATAGGAGGATAAATAGTGAGTATGGAAGGAAAATATATAATTATGAACGCACACACAGACACCACACATAGCTGCAGGATCGAAGCAGATCTGCCGCGCCTTAACTGGCATGAATCTTTACCTGCATTTACTGTATTGTATTTATTATAGGTACCCTATCCACATTTCAACTACATCCAATGGATTCCTTATACATTTATTAATGTATTAACGAATTTCCAGAATTTATATTCAAAACTATGGAGAGTTATAAGGATAAGATCATGAAAATCGCTATTTCTGATCATGATGGGATTGATCATATTTTCAAAAAAATGCATACAAGTAAACGAATTTGTGTTTGAACATTCGAAAAGTATACATTTTTTCTGAAAAAGTGATATTTTATTCTTTCCAATGGGCCAATTTTTCAACAAGTTACAGCCTCCAATATTTATCAAAAAAATCATCAAGCAAGGAAATTAAAATGATTTGAGATGTACTTTTTTGTGAATCCTCGTTACTATAACTTAATAAACCATAATAATCATGAAGTGTACATACTTTTTAACAGTTCTCAATGAAGAAAGAATAATAATATAAGTGTATTTTTCCCATCCATCCTTTGCTTGTATTGTTTAAAACAAAAAAGCATCAGAAAGCTACAATTTTCTTCTTATAAATGAACCAACATTCATATAGATTGAACAAATTCTGAATTAGTGATATGTAATCACAATCATGCGTATTCAAGCGCGCGCATGCATGGATCTCGCTCCGAGTTATAACGTTACTTGACTATTTTTTTCTGGGAATACCGTGGCTTTAGCGATAAATTTTGCTAGGACATTTTTTGTTCATAAATACGTGATCTATATCTATCTGTATTTTTTATATTTTTCTAGCTTGACTTAATTTTAAAATTTTGAAAAAATGGATGAAAAAAATTTTTTTCCACTTTCTTTTTTATGTTCTGCATCCGAGCGAAATGTAAACTTTTCAGGATATTATTCTATACACTTTCACGAATTCATTAAAAAAAAGCATTATTCATTTTGCAAGTATTTGTAGGTATATACCTTCATCAACTGGGGCTATCATGTAATTAAAAAAAACACCGATTTTGGCTGTCAAATGCGTTGTACAGCTGTTGTCTCATGATACATTTAGAATTTTCAATTCTTTATATTCAACACGGGGAATTAGAAAAAGAGTTCTTATGTGAAATATATGTTTTATTACAACACCACCTTATGTTTTTAAACACTATTTTCCTATTCAAATTTCAGTGCAAGTTCCCTATTGTACACGAGCCATTAGAACCTTTGTTCCAATATGTGATTACACATCCTCAATATTAGATCGACTTACTATTCAATACTTGCTTGTCTAGATCTATTATGTGCATTATTAATTAAAAATTAAAAAATAACCCTTACCTTCAGAGCAGATTTTAAAACTACAACATCACAGGGACTTTGTACCCAAGGTTCGCCATCCACTTGAACGGGAATGTCTGAATTAAGATGAATTTTAATGTGTCCACCCTAAGAAACAAAACGTTAGAAAAGTTAGAAAACTAATCAAATTACTAATGCTAATGCCATAAATGCTGATCATATCTTCATCATAACAGTATTATATGTCAATGCTTGTCATCTAGTAAACATTGTTTTACTTATTTAATTTACTTGTGGTCTTAGAAGCATATACAGGTAAAATAGTCTTATTAGTAAATAATTCAAAAAAAGAATAACAAATAAGTGAGAATGGAAAAACTTCCTGGACCGATTGTAACTCTAGTATATTGGACAAACAAGAGAATACATTCAGCCTACGTTTAAAGAGTGCTTGACCTATGAAAAGTAGTGTTTAACTAAGTCTATTAGTGTCCCCTGAAATTCATTTGAGTACAACCACAGATTAGAAAGGACAGATATGATAATTGAAAAGAGAAACGATCTGAGGGAGACAGATAGAGAGAGAGAAAGAGAGAGGGAAAATATAACCCATTTAAATGCCAAGCCCACTGAACTCTAATGTAGAATTTAATGGTCTAGAGGCGCAATTTACATTAGTAAATTAAGACTAATAAAAAATAGACCACCTTGGAACCATTGAGAATTTAGTAATTAGAATAAGCAAAAATATAGATGGATAGATAAATAGATATAGCTGTGTAGCACGATGTAGTGGTGAGGTGGTTCGTCGAAGTTTTAAACATTTCAGACCCTACTTCTAAAGCATACAAATACTATGAATGACCACTTACCTGGGCAATTCTCATAGCGGTTCGTAAACCAGACTGTATTTGCCCCAAATGTACAACACCAGTAACACCGACAACTTCGAGCATCCCATCCCAGTGGTTGGGCTTAGAAAACTGGTCGTCTTTTTCTGGACCCCATGGGTTTGCTCCTGAACCCCAACTGAAAATTAAATTATTGAGTTCAATCGTCATTATTTATTGACGATCTCTAGATATAATATTTCTTTGCATGACTTATATGTAAATATGTATTTTGGTTTCTCAAAAAAATAGCAATTTTATTTAGAATAAATTCACTTCATGCTGCAAATTTTTAAACTTTTAAACTTCAAAAAATTTTAAAAAGGAGGAGGTTAAATTTCCCACTTTGTACCACCTTCTCCCACCTTCCCCTAATTATCATCCGCTAATTATCCCCCTCAATTACCCCCACTAATTACCTGCTAATTACGCCCACCAAGTCATGCCCCCGTGACGTCACAAAAAGGGTGGAGGGAGGAGGCCCAGGACCCTTCATAATACCCTACTCCGGCAAACTTTCGAAAAACAATTGCTTCCGAAAATATATTTGCACTCCACTACGTAAAAATAATTGTTTATGGAACTTTAATAGTATAATATTTGAAATTGTCTACCCCAAAAACCCATAAAATGATATCCCTCATCAGTACTGGGGATGGAGGTGGATGAAGTAAAAAAAAAAAAATGTTGAGCCCTTTGGTTCTTGTACACACACTAACTCACAATTTTATTTTTTTCACCCCTTTTAATAATGAGATGAGGGTGGTAATGGGGGTGGCTAGCCAAAAAAATTCTTGAGACCTTAGCTTCCCTTATATATACCAATTTTAAGGATTCTTACTTGCTTGATTTACCTCCATTTACCCCAATTTACCTCCGAAACTATTAATCCCACGTTAATAAAAAATTAGACAAATTCATTCTTAATTTATAAGCATTATTTTTTACCTCTGCTATTTTTCCAGTAAAACTAACATTTATTGAGATATTTGCAAAGAAGCAAAAATTTTACGTTTTTTCGAAAATCACTTTACAGTTTCAATGCAACTTCTTTCTGAAGCAAGTGCTGTAAATGAACGACAAAAAATGAGCGACTAGGTCATGCCATATGTTAACGAAAGAAAGTATTTGAGATATATTTTTTAAATTACTGATTACTTACAGTAACAAAATGGCGACGTTTTTATTAAAAAAATGTGAAGGAACACATTGTTTCTGTAATAACTTTTATGCTATGGAAACAGTCAAAGAAACATTTGAAAGTTTAATTAATAATATTTTAATTTGGTCGTCAGCATTTTTGACATAAGTGCTATAGCTTCTAAGATATTTAACATTTGAACTAAATACTTCATCTTATAAACGTTCGAACACCACCTTTATACTTCCAGATCTCCGAAATCATTAACGCTACAGAAATTAGAAAAAAAAAAACGAAATTTATTCTTAGTTTAGTAGCTTTCATATAAGTCTATGGAAATTTCTCGCTCAATGTAATACTTTTCGAATTATTTGACGAAAATCGTTTTGAAATATCTCTTTTTTCAAGTTAAAATCGCAATTTTCAAGTCGCTATAACTTAAAACCCATCAAGTTAATGAATAGTTGCATAGAATCTTTTCTAATCAAAATTTGATTCTCTTTCAGCTCCAATGTTTTCGCTTTTTGTTATAGGTGCCACTCCATGAAAAGGGGTGGCATCCATCCCCTATAAAATAGTAAGCCCCCACATAATATAGAAACTTTTCTTTGATGCATTTACTGTTAAGTTGCCAAAAATAAATGAAATCCAATTCATATGACATTATTCCGAAGTTAAAACCTCTAGCTACTATACTATTATAGGAAGTTTTGGAAATAAATTGTATATCTTTTCTGCAGTTTAAATTTTAAATCTGAAAATAAAATCTATATTTTACCTTAAAATATTAAGAATAATAATGCCTTCGACTTGAGGTAGTTCAACAAGTTTTCCGTCAACTTCCAACCTTACTTCTTTGTGTAAGTCTTTACACATCTTCGGCCCCACCATTTTCCGCAGACCCATTTTCACGTAAACGCTTTTATTGTGCAACCTGCTGATGAACTTTCCGGGATTCTCCTCGCGGGCGTTGTGGAAGTCCAGGCATAGATCCGCGTCGATTCCAATCCCAAAATAGTTGTTCATCACGAAGATCTGAGAGTTGTCCTCGCTCGTCGAACCTGCTACAACTGTAGTAAGTGTTCAGGTATACGAAAAACTAAATCTAAACGCCTATTTTATAGCTGCTAAGAATTATTTTTTTATATGTACCTAAAACGTAGTTCGTTTACTAAAAACTGTTGATCCTTTAGACACAGAAAATTATACTCTAATAACATTAATCAGCACCCTTTCTAAAAAAGTGCGTTATGAACAGCTGCCGGTGTTCATAGAAAAAAACCGCTGCCCAAGGAATCACTACTTCCACATCCAGATTTTCTATCAAGTTTCTCACAACGAAAAAAATTTTGTATGTGGAAATAATTGTTTATGGAACTTTAATAATATAATATAGGCAAATATGTGGTCGTAGCATTTAAGCATTTAAACATTTATTTTATTCTTTCCCGTTGTGACATTTCAAAGTGTTATATTTTATCGTATTTTGTATCGTATTTTACATTTATGCATCAAGTCCAAGGCGAAACAAACGCGCGGGGCGTGATGCCCCTTGGCTGCCGCTCTATCCAAAGCATCTGATACCTTGGATATGGGTATTGATTATATAGGATCGAACCTGTTTAACCTTTGTATACGTGCTAAGTCTCTCTTACCTTTCATGTAGTAAAATAACCGTTAGGATTGGTACCCACTTCTCAAATGAATATAATGTATCCTGGGGTGACGCAGGATTTGGCGCTTGGGCCCTTACTTTTTATATTATATATTAATGATCTGCATGATAACCATATTTGCGGACGATAGCATCCTAAGTGTGTCAGAATTGAACTAAATTTAAATATATCCAAAATAACCTACGTCAATTTTTACAATAGAAAACCCTGTCCACTGCAAAACGCTCAAATTTTTTGCAATCAAAGCAAAATTTCTAGAAATTTTTTTTGATTGATTTTGATTATCAATTAGGTAGGTCCTAGTAATCACTAAATGGCTGCGTATCTGTCTCTAAAGTTGAGAGTTTCAATATGGCGGCTATTTCAAAATGGCGGATAACCAAATTCTTCAATTTGCTATATCTTCCAAACACATTATCCACGTCGAATGATTTTTTTAGTTAAATTTTTAGAATTTACCAGTATAAAAAATATATATCTCGGAATTTTCCCAAAAAAATTGAAAATGGCGGAGAGATAGACTAAAAAGTAAAAATATATTTTTTTTGTTTTTGATTTTTGAAAAAATTTTCTTTGATAAAATATTTGGCCTAATGTATAATCTACAATATGGTTTTTAAAAAACTTAATATTTTTTATTTTTTAAGTGAGATATAGTCAATTATTTATAAAAAAATGTGTTTTGCGTCAAAACTTTTGTTTGCGTAAACTTATGTACGATCTTGATTTGACATTATATATGAATAATATCGACAACAAAAATAACAATAGGGTAAGCCTTTCCAAGATAAAACAAAAACTATGTTAGGTTTCTGCAATAAAAACTCTCGGAGAAAATTCATACTTTTGTCAACAAAAGCGAAAATAAAGTAAAACTTTGTATTTTGCCCTTGTGCCATTTCAGACGTTGACTATTAAGTCATACCGTTTATAGAATAATTTTCTGTTTTTTTATCTGCAGTACATTATATAGTTAAAATGATAATGTCACTTTATATAATCCTTCTCGGTTCAAGACATTAAAAATATGAAATAAACAATATGTTTGTGAAAGTGCCTAATAAATATAAATAATAATATATAGTGATGGGACACTGTATAATCTCTAAATAAAATTTTTGATGATTTACATCACCCTAAAGATGTCAACTCATGGAAAATTTTATTGAATACCGCGAAAATTCGTCAGTTTGCATCAGTACTTGAAATATCCGAAAGTTTGACTGAAAGTGCAGTCCCCAAATTTTAAAAACTATTCCGTACTATGATCTTCATCGCGGACAACGTCATTTAAATATGCGAGATGTCTTTAATCATCAACTGCAGCCTCTTCCATGAGCTTTCCCTGAAAAAAACAAATAAAGCTGCCTTGGCTAACCATTTTGAAAATAAAATAGTAGCAAGTGAACACGTAGACCTGAATTCCGCTTGTATTATTAATGCGATGGGATTGCTTCAAAATACATTTGAAGAACATAAAACTGTTGATGAGCTCTCTGATTCTGTTTTCAATAATATTTTCGGATATTTCAAGTACTGACGCAGACTGACGAATTTTCGCGGCATTCAATAAAATTTTCCATGAGCTGACATCTTTAGGGTGATGTAAATCATCAAAAATTTTATTTAGAGATTATACATCACTATATAATTATTTATATTTATTAGTCTGTAGGCACTTTCACAAACATATTGTTTATTTCATATTTTTAATGTCTTGAACCGAGAAGGATTATATAAAGTGTAACAATGAAAGAAATAGGAAACGTATTGATATTGTTTTTGACATATACCGCAATAACTTTAGAATGCTCGAAAAGAAAGATGATGGCATACTTTTAATAACATCAAAACTGGACATAAAATGATTAACTTGATGATGCTTTCATGAAATAGTAACAGTGAAAACAAACTGTTAAAATTGCTAGTTAAAAATTGGAAGGAAGAAAAGGATAATATTAAAAATAGCTGATTTTTAGCCCCCAATGCGGAACCAAGGGCTGATCTGGACCTTGAGCTTGGGGAGGTAACACTGAACCCAAAATTTTTTGGTGAGCGGTGGGGGGGGTAGAAATCTGAAAAAAAAATTTTCGCTCTAAAATTTTTTTGAAGAGCAGACAAAAAAGTTTTTCATCCAAAAAAATTTAAAATGAAAATTTCTTAGGGGGGGGGGTAATTACCCTATTAAAAAAATTTTTCTTCCCAAAATTAACAAAAATCATACCATTTTAAAACAAAAATTGATGATTTACAGAATCTTGGGGGTGGTAATTACCCCGTTACCCCCCCCCCCCCCCCCCCCATAAATCCGCGCCTGTGCGGAACTCATAAGATCCAGAGAAAATGGTTGGAAAAGGGTTAAAACTAATAAAAATATGTCTTTGTGGTACCAAAAAGCTGGGGAAAATTCTATTTCACCCCTAAAAACATCAAATCAACCCCTAAAATAGCTTTGACTAATAGCTTATACTGAATGAAAGTGTTGATTTAATATTTTATTATGAGTCTATATATTTCATAAAATGATTTTTTTTTTCTAATATTACATTATCTAAAGTGTCATCCCAAAACTGTAGTAGGTTTTGATTCATTTTAGCCACCTTGTTTCCTATTTTTTAGTATTTGAAGCGGTGATTACGATTCTACCACCTGAATAGGATAGTCTGGTTGTTTTCGAGGTTGCTAAATAATTGTGTTGACTAAAACCATACAGATCTATTGTAACATGAAGCACTGTAAACATTTTTCATATTCATATAGAGGTAGTTTTTCATACTCACGTCAAAGCAAAGTGGATGTCTGTCCCTTTTACTAGTAGAAAATAATTTGGAGCATTACTAAGTGCCGTGGCATTTTTTTTTAGTATTCGAGACTGTGAATAGAATTGCACCCTCGAATAGGGTAGTTTGGTGGTTTCCAGGATCGTTAACTAAAGCGCTTTTTTTGTAATAATACTTGCTACAAATATTATTTCATACCCTTATATTGTTTTTGAAAACGGGGGTGCTGAGGTCAGGATCAGTTGAAGGTCTGGCTCAAAGAGTATTAAAAATTCATTTTGTACATTTTAATAACCTTGCTATTTTGCTTGCTTGCTATTGCTATTGCTATTTTTTTAATGTTACGTGGTGTGTATAGCGTTCCACCCCCTGAATAGGGTGTGAATAGGGATAGTTTTACTCTTTTGATATCCCCATCAAATTGATACCTAATAGTTATCATAAAATAAATATAATTTTCATATTCAGTATAAGCTATTATTATTAAGGGTTGTTTTTATGTTTTTAGGGGCGAATTAGAATTTTCCCCTGCCTTTTGATACCAGGAAGACATATTTTTATTAATTTAGAGTCTTTTCCGACCATTTTCTCTGGGTTTTATGCGTTCCGTGATGGGTACAAAAAATCAGCTATTTTTAACATTGTCCTTTAGAAACAGAATTGGTCAGAGGCAAATTTTTGCCACATTGGTTCTAAATATATTGAAGATCTTGCTTGGCAATATTAAACAATCTAAAAACATTTTGATATTCTGAATAATGTAGCTATCGAAAACAAACTAAGAGCAACGTGTCTAAAAAACAAATTAAACTTAAGCGTGGCCTACGTAAATGATTCCATCAGGCCTACGCATTGTACTCGAATTCGCATGTGACGTCACGAAAGGAGTCCTTCGATCTTACAAACCTACTGCGGCTGCTAGTGGATTTCACGGGCTCTTGCAAGATTAATATTTTATTTCTTCGTATAATTTGTTTAGTATGAAGTTGAGTATGGGATAGTGACAACTAATGGGGTTTCAATTTGTATTGGAAGCGAATGAAACGTGAGTTATTTAAATATTTAATGTGCCTAACACAGTATTAATTCAAATAGACCGAGAGAAATACTATAAATAAATGATTCAACTGCATAATACTTAATCGTATAAGTTATTGAAATTTGATCTTGATTTATTACTGTATTTTTATACTGCGAACATTATGAAAGTGCCCTTTATTAATTAATGTCAATTAAACGCAGGTAAGAATGCCGCGTCGATGTTGTGTGCCAGGATGCAAATCGAATTACAATAACCAACGATATACTACTGTGTTGCGATTTCCGTCGGACAAGAACCTGACAAAAAAATGGTCTCGCAGCATTCACCGAAAAAATTTTATGCCGAATAAAATTCAGTAATCTGCGTTAATCACTTTAGTAAGCAATTTTTAATTACTGAAGATTCTGTTACAAGAGATGATGGAACTATTTTAACACTTCCTCGAAAAATCCCTAAACTTTGTGAGGATGCTGTTCCTACAATTTTTAATGAACAACCCAAATATTTTTCAACCCGTTCCCTTCCAAAAAGGAAAAGTCCCGCGGAAAGGCTGAGAGAAATTGGACAAGGAACGCTTTCAAAAACAAAACAATTAGAGGCTGCTGACCAAATAAGAAATTTTAATAATTTTAAAATTAATTTTAAGAACAAAATACTTAATGTAAATAATCACACTTTTTTTGAAACGAATGAGACTGTTTGTATATGTAAGGTTGATGTGCTAAATGTACCAAAAATTGTTAATTCTCTAGTCGTTGATAAAAATCTTCTAATTAAGGTTTATATTGAAGGTTGTGATATTACTGTATGTGATAAAAATATCCAAAGTATCTTAGGCAAAAATTTTAAACTCGAAAAATGGTCTCAGTTAATAAATATAGTCGGATATGTTAGTAACCTAGTTGTCGAAAATATAAATAATGATATGAATATATTAGTAGAAACCATTAAAGATAAACTAAATATTCTAATTAATATGGACTGTGACGATTTTACCGATGTTGCTAAGTCAAAAGTAACTTTTTTAAACGAACAATTCCACTTAGCATTTAATAAAATTCCAAGATACTCTCCGAAAATGATGGTCTGGTCATGTACATTACAATATTCTTATCCCGCAGCATATAGAATGTTAAGAAACAGTAGTGTGCTTACTTTACCTCACCCAAATCATATTCAAAAGTTATCATTAAAGTTGGGTACTGAAAACTCCGGAATAACTAATTCTCACGTTAAATATTTAAAAGAAAAATTAAAAATATTAAATGAGAAGGATAAATACGTAATCCTAATGTTGGATGAGGTATACGTTAAAGAAAATATTAGTTACAAAAACGGAAAAATTGAATTATTGTACGGACGATAATACCAGCGCTGCTTCAACTATTCAAACATTCATGATCTCATCCTATTTTTCGGAAAATAAGGACGTTGTGGCTTTATATCCTGTAAAAAATATCACAGCGGATTATCTGTTGCAACTACTACGTAACGTGTTAAAAATGTTGACCGAAGTAGAGTATCATGTTTTGGCAATTTTGTCTGATAATAATAGAGTCAATCGCAGATGCTTCGAAGACTTGTGTGGTGGTAAGTTAATTTCAAGTATTAAAAATCCATACAACGAAAATATGAGCATATTTACTTTATTTGATTCAGTTCATATACTAAAATGCATACGAAATGTGTGGCTTAATCAAAAAGATGCAAAACAAACTTTCCAAGTTCCAGCATTTCCTACCTCTGATGTTACGTCTGAAGTAACATGCCAAATTATGCCTGAAGTTACGCCTAAATTTCGATATAATAAAATGTATTCAGCTTGTGTAAGTCATTTGAAAGACCTATACTTTAGTGAAGAAAACAAAATTGTAAAAATGGCTCCTGCCTTATCCCCAAAAGCATTATTTCCATCTTCAATAGAACGACAAAATGTTAATTTATGTCTTAAATTATTTAATGAGAAAAATGTGTCAGCTATTCAGTCACATTTTGATGAGGAAGTTGTTTGTGGGACGCTCATTTTTCTAAGACAAATTTCAAATTGGTGGAAATGTGTAAATTGTAAATCCAAGCTGTCTGCACGGTTTAAAAAAGATCCATATAGGAAAGCTATTTATAATATATCTGACAACATAAAGTTCTTAAAGTCATTTCTTGTTTGGCTCAATTTATGGGAAAATCCAAATAACGATACACGCAATCAAACGGAAAGGTCATCGAATCAAAATAAATCCACTACCGTTCAATCTACAAAATTATCAAAAAAAAAAAAAAGAAACGCCCAGTAGAGATGGAAAATTATCCAAAGAGACGTATTTTTCTTTACACCATACAACTAAGACCATGATTGAGTTATGTGATTATCTGTTAAATACTTTGAAATTTGATTATGTATTGCTAGGAAAATTCCAAACGGACGACTTGGAGGGCATGTTTGGAAAATATAGAGGAATGTCTGGCTTAAATTATAATATTACTGTAAGAGAAGTATTACAATCGGAAAAAAAATTGAAGCTTCTGAGTTTATTACGATTAAAGTCGTCTAAATATGGTCAATTTGAAGTTAAGGATTTTTTATTATCATGTGAGGAAGTCTCGTTGCCAGATCGTAAATATTTGGATTTTACTACATTTAATGATATAGGGACTTATTGCCAAACAGTAAATAAAGAAGATATACCTGTTCTTCTTTATATTGGAGGGTATATAGCTAGACAGGCAACACGTAAAAAATAAGTTGCGAAACATGTTTAAACGTGTTAACTGATAACCATAAAGAACTTACGGTTCAAAATGATTCTCTAGAAAAATATAAATATCTTGATACAATTGACAGGGGAGGGTTAAAATACCCTACAGAATATTTATTGACGATACTAACTGAAGCATATGTTATTTTCCAGAGTTTGATATCTGAAAGATATGAAAATGACTTTCTAAACACAAAGTGCCAAAAGTCTGTATTTATTGTCTTGGCTATAAATGAATTAGAAACGAAAAAAATATTAGAAACGGAATATACAGAAACTTGTGATAGTTGTGGTATGCAAAGACTGCAACTGATTCGTATTTGTTTGACATACTTTTCTAATATATTGTTGAACAATTATTCTAAAGTGAAAAATAATCATATAAGAGAAGAAAAGAAAATGAGGTGTAATAAGAAAAAAAAAATTACAAGCAATGAAGAGATTAAAATAAAGTCTGATAAAAAAAGAAAAGTTGATAAGTTGCAATCTCTGTGATAGAAATTAAATTTAAAATAAAATACGTTGTACATACTTGTGTATGTCCCGATTTTGTAATATTTATAACAATAAGTGTTGTGATCTATTATATTATATTTTTATATAGGTATTATTAGAGAGGCATTTTAAAGTTTTGTTACCCGTTTTATTGCTGTTACAGTTTAAAGAAATAATTATTTTTTGTTTTGTTTTAAACTATTATTAAAAATGTTTATTTTATTTTGAATTAATACGGAATCAAGTGTGCATTTTAGTTTTATAGATATATTTTATTTTTTATTTGATAGTACAATACTGACTGTTAGTCATTTACAAATTGTTTATTTATTTATTTGTAGAAAACTATTTGTGTTTTTATTATATATTGTATTATTAATTATATAAAATAAATCATTTTTTGTTGTATTCGTTCATATAATTTTGTTAGAAACATTCAAGAAAGTGTTAAGAGTTTAAGTATGTACGGTAATACAGGACTCCGACGGCCGCCATTGAAATCCAATGCGTAGGCCTGATGGAATCATTTACGTAGGCCACGACTTAAGGTTATATATTTTATTAAAAAAAAATTTTTTCCTTTACCAACCTAATTGGATGACGTTAACGGATAAGGAACCAAGCGCCAAAAATATCGATTTTTAAAAACTCAACGAAATTAATGATGGTGACCTCTATGACACAGTAGGCATAATAGAATCATTTATTTACTTTTGGCGCTTGGTTCCTTATCCGTTAACGTCATCCAATTGATAATCCCTCCAAATACTATTTTGTCCCCCCTCCCCCCAAATAATGTCCCCCCAAATTGTTAAATTCTGGAGGCTGGCGCAAGGACTATAAAAGTTCCTGACTAACGGAGGATTTTACATTTTTAATGTATCACTCTGACATTTTTATATACAGTGGTGGCAATTTAAAATATTGAGTCGATGCCAATGTAAGGTAGAAGAGAAGAGAAATGGACAAATAATATGCTGAAAAGAAACAGATTTAACCTACGCTGTTGCCACTTTTCTCTTTAGCTAATTTTAATCGTTGGCAGAACTCATAACATGCTAAAATGCCTGGCATCTATGTTAATATATCAATTTCTTTCACGTACATTATTTTGCTATTTTTATTTTACCCTATCCAACTAGTGTGTATTCTTTTTAGCAAGCGTCTGGATTATGAATGATGGGAATACATCTTGTAATATAATAATATTACGCATATATAATAAATTTGAAATTTGAAATTTTTTTGTCGATTATACAATATTTTTTTTTTGTATAAATTAACATTTTCATAAAAATAATTCTTAGCAGATTTAAAATAGATATTGTAGGCCAATTTGGTACTTCGCAAAATTATTCAGAACCTACTGAAAAATTACTCTTTAACCAATTTATTTAAAAAATGTTGTTTTGCCGTAAATACTCTATATCTAAAATGTAAAAAACCAAAAGCCATGCATACTATTTTAGTGTATCTATGCTACTAAATAGGGCGAATTTTAAATAAGTTTTATTAAGAATTGATTTTAGAAGTGCTTTTATTTTAAAGAGGGAAGGTAGTTACTTACGCTAAGATATTTATATTTGGAAGACAAAAGAAAACAAATGTGATGTAGATGAAAATTATGATTGGTTATTAAAACTATTGCTAAACAAAGTATTTATTAATGAAACGTATTGCAAAACATTTCATTACAAGACGCAAGCACATATTTTATAAAAGTGAATGCTGCAGAAAATAAAAGGATCTAAATATAGGAAATAAACATTTGGTCTAAATTTCTACCGTGTTATCGATGCCATAATGCTCGCTAATGTAAATCCTGTCTAAAAGTCAATAAATGTATGATATACACATTAGTAACAAAACAGACATTTGACGTATACTTCAATAAAAATAGGAAATATAAACAAAGAAATTAGGAAATCTACGAAATTTTGCATTTTGCATTTTGTTCAATTTTACTTACTCAGTCAGGAACGGATGAGTCTATTTCAGGTTCAAGGCAATTTTTTTTTAAGGGCAAATGCGTGTTTTGCAAATATCTCGAGGAAAAAATGCTGCGTAAGGAAGCACTGCTTTCAATTTCAGGTTTCGTATTCAAGTGTTTTGAAACAAAACAAATTTTGAACTATATTTGCACTTCGCTAGCAGTGTGGGTAGTAGGGGGTGGCTGATGCAAAAAAGAATTGAGGTCTTTGGTTCTTGTATACACACTAAATCACAATTTTAATTTTTTGCACTCTTTAATAGGTGGGGGTGATAATGGGAGTTTCTCGTACATACACTATATCCCACTTTTATGGATTCTTGCTTGATTTATTCATTTACCCTGCAATCCTTCTACGGAATAAGATTAAAATATAATCTAGTTCCAGATCTCGTTACAATACATAGTGAAGTGAAATCGGCCTAAGAACGTGTCGTTTATTATTATTGTTTTTTTTTTTTGGCGTAGAACCAGATGAGACTTTATAGATTTTGTAGAGTAGGTTATTTGGGATCCGTAATGGGCAATTACGATATTTTTCTGTGGTGCAGGACTTTTTTATTTCAAAAAAACTTCGGAAATTGCGATTGTTTAGAAGATTCGCGTTTTTTTAAATTTACATCGCCATATTTTCAAATCTAATTGTGACAACGATCTGAATTTTTTTAATTCAAGTACACAAACAAAGATTTCCATTTCTCGTGTAGAATTGTTCACTTTATAAAAACTATAAGGTTTGGTCTGGTTCTACGCTGATTTTCTTTTCTCGAGAATGGAGAGACTTGTATGGTCTATTTCGCTCCAGTAATATGTCAAGTCAATATCATAAACCATTCCTGGGTAATCATGCGCACAAAAAAAGTTACACATAATAACAGTGAAAAAAAAATTGAGAAAAGATCGCTAAAAATTGTCATATAAAATTTCACCGTCCTCCAAATAACTGAACTTTATTACTTTCTATTTTTTAGTGTAATTTGGTTTTAAAAGAAAACCATTGAGTTTAAAAAGTTTTTTTTTTAATTTATTTTTTACACCCCCTCAACACTAGGTAATGAAGTTCAATTATCTGAAAGACAGTGACATTCTGATTCAAAATTTTTAACAAACTTTTCAAAGCCAATTTTATTTTCAAAAAATGTTTCTCATTCTTTTTAGTGGTCTCTTTATTTAGCTTCTACAAAGTAAAATAAAATATCTATCATTTTGATTTTTTAAGCTTTAACGTCACGCTCATTATCAGATAATCCTGAAATCTCCATGTATCAAATTTCATGTAAATCTACAATGTTTGTAACCACATTTTGAATTTTTAACTTTTGACATTGGATTCGGAACAGCTACTTCTAAAATATCTAACTACAAATTCTAATGCAATTCCAACAAAATTTGACTTTTTCATCGCAAAATTACATTTCTATCACTGGCGCAGTCGGCATAATCTCGACAAAAAAAAATAATTTCCTATTTTTGCTCTCCTTACATGAGACGTAGCTCGATTAAATTATTATATTACCGCCGAGCCATACCACAGAAAAGAGAACTTATATTCTGTGGCCATACCTCGCAAATTGAAAAATATTTCATAGAAATCGCTTATGCCAATCGAGAATAATTATTGAACAAATACCAAAAAAAAACGTCGAATTAAAATCTTGTAAAGTCGGTTAAAAAAGTCCTAATACTTTTGTTAAAACAATTTTTTCCACTGTTCATTGTTCAAAAAGACAAATAACAAATTATTGGAAATTTTATCAATTTCAAAAGAGATCTCCTGACATTTTCTCGGTAAAACGTTCATTGGTTGAGATATTTGCATAACACGAATTTTCCCCTCTTCTCGCTCATCTAGAAAAAAAAAAATTGCCCTCGATCCTGAGTTAGACTCATCGGTCCCTGAAAGAGTAACTAAAAGCAAACATCAACGCAAAGTTTCATGTATACCATAAGTTTTTCCTTTATATTGCAAATTGAGGCTATTTTTTCTGTACTAGTAATGCATTAGTTCTAGAAAAAAGATGGCGATACACTTTCAACAGTTCAAAATTAACAATTTAGTAATAATCTTCCAAATATTATTTACTTTTGTATTATTTAGTTATTTATTATACAGGGCTTTTGTAAAGTAATGGACAAATTCGATTAAAAGTATACAATTTTTTGGAAAAATCGCTCAGGTTTTTTGGTGTGGAGGGGGCAGAACATATAAAAAAGTTGTAAATAAAAATGAAATACGGACTTTTATCTACTAATAACATTCTTTATTTAGTACAAACAATAACTTACATTCCTCGATTGATGAACGGGGGGCATAAAATAGGACAATTTTTTTTTATGAGCGGAGGGCAAATTGGAAGTGGCGCAAAATAGGATAAAACATTTTCTAATGATCGCGCAATTTTCACATTCCCTGGCTTTTTATAAAAATCACTAAAATTCCCTGATTTTTCAATATGAACCCTACGGCAAGGATGACGGGAGGGCACAGTGCCCGCCATAGTTACGCCGCTGATTCGGGCATGTCAAAAGGTTCATATTGAATGCCATCTTTTTTGTTTTTAATTTTTTTAAATTTTCACAAAACTATGATTTGGGTGTTTTTGAAATGGCATATCTTATTTTTGATCATGGAATTTGAAAGAGCGCATTTTTTACACACAGTAAACACAGGATGTGAAAGATGTGAAAGAAAAGCGTGATTTTTAACCAAACTTTATAACTACCGAGATTCCACAAAAATTATTTTATATTTTTTGATGCACATTTTTTAGTCACGGGTTTATGAAGAAAAAGCCATTTTCTCAAATTTTTTATACTTCTTTTATTTTATAAACCGATTTTTTTTCTAAAAATCTGTCATTCTCCCATCTTGTTGCTGTTAGGACTTATTGGGTTTCATAGGAGCCGATCATTGTAGGTTATCATACCTCATGACGGCTCCTTTATAATAATAACAGTAATAATAATAATAATAAGAAGCACATTTTTTCGTACTTTCAGTTCACGGTGAATAAATATATTTTTCCTCGCTAATACACATTTTTTTTTTTAACTATTTATTTACGTCAGCCTATTTCCGCTACCTGGGCCCATCACCGATGCCAGGAGACATCCCCCAACCTGGAAATTTTTCCGAACCTCTTCTCTATCGAAGAGTAGGGATCTTTATACTTGCTTAACATTTAATAGACAAGGAACCGACTGCTTTACATCCCCTCCGAAGGATGGTATATCCACTACGTAATCTTCGTCTTGAAATTGAGTCTTCACCCATCCAAGTACTAACCGCGCTAAACGTTGCTTCACTGTAAGTATCGAAATACGCAAAGTAAAGCAAACATATATTTATTTAAAGTTGCTTGTATCGTGCCTCGCCGGATCCTGGCCCAGAGCCAGTCAGGCAACCATGGCGCGTAGCGCCGTGGTGATTGTAAGACTGGACGGAGCAGGTCCAGTTTAGCTTAACAATAATAACAGAAATAGTTAAAAACTACCACCTGCCTATGGCGGGTTTAAAAGTAACAATACGATTTAAAAACAATCTACAAAGAGACTTAAAAAATAATTAAAAGTAACACTGAACAACACTTGGTAAAACACTTCGAAATTTGGGCTATTGACACAAAAAAACCCGTTCGAGACAAGTGCTGCCCTGGTGGTCTCTGTGCCACCAGGAAAATGTGGTGGATAAAAGTTAAGATTTAAAATGTTTGAATTTTAAAGAATTTATCGGTCTAAAAGGAATTTATAGACAAAAAAAGAACAAAAATAATAAAAACAGGAACAAAGACAACAAATAGAAAGTAGAAAAGGAGAGGATTGGAAAGTTAAAGTTGAGGAAAGATGAAATGTAGAGTTTAAGTAAGTTATTGTAGGGGAAAGTGTGGCTAAAGAGGTGGCCGGAAAATAGGCATTGCCTGGTATGGTAAGGGGTGTATCATCTGATTTGGGTTATCGATGGTAGATCTGTGGAACAAAGGAACAGTATAAAATTCTTAGGAATACATATATCTGATAACTGCTCTTGGAGTGTACATATAGAGGCTGTATGTAAAAGAATTGCACCCGTTTGCTATTGTATAAATCAGTTGAGAAAAATTATTGATCAATCTACACTTCTGATTTACTATTATGCTCACTTTCACTCAGTGATTTCGTATAGTATTATTGCTTGGGGTAGTTCTAAGGAAAGTGAGAGGATTTTTAAAATGCAGAAAAGGGCAATAAGACATATAGTATGGGTGAATCAAAGAACTCATTGTAACCATCTTTTCTGAGTTGGCAATATTGACATTACCTTGTATCTACTTACTACCGTTATTAATATATGCAAAATCTGAAAGTCATTTAAATAAAAATCATGATTATAACACTCAAAATAACTTAATGCTAGAAATTCCTCAACATAATTTACATCTCCTTGAAAAAAGCCCTAAATATGTTGCTATTAAAGTTTACAATAAATTACCTAATAAATACAAAAGCTTTAAAATGAAATAATCTTTAAACAAAATATTAAAAAATTATTATTGAATAAGTGTTACTACTCAACTGATGAATATTTCAGTGATAACGAGCTTTAAATTTGTAGTTTTTTTTTTTGCTCTTTTATATTTTCTATGTTATGTTTTGTGTTATATATTCGGTTTATATGTAGATTTGTATCTCTTTCTTGTATGTATATATAATACTTGATGTCCTTATACATTAAGGACAGTTTTACTTATTGTAATGTAGACACATATTTTCCCTCCCTTTTTTTTTATACATTTTTAATGTTTTTAAATGACATGTAATTGTACACTGACATACCATATATACATTTTTTGTATCTAAAATGGTGAATAAAGATGATTTATGATTGATTGATTGATTTGTGGGTTAACGCGGTTAACCCAGTCTGAAGGAATAAAACTTTTGAGGTATTTCTTGGACGTAGTCTGCTAGTGGGATTATGTCGTGGCAACGTGCGTATAAATAAATATATACAAATATAAATCTCTTACAGAATCAGAAATGAGACACAACAGTTTTTTATTTTGTCAGTTGAGTCCGCTTTCCCTGGCCAAGAGCGGGTACAGATTCTTGGACATGGAGTAGACCTTTCTTACAGTTTCAAGACGCCTCTACGCTCGCCCCTAGCACATTTTATCTTTATTGCTTCATTAATAATAAAAAGTTTGGTTCTTCCCATTTTCTTTACTTATAAAAATAGATAAATATTATTTCCTTATTGTTTATTTAGATTATATTTTATTCCATTAAATAGACATACATACAATATTTCGTACAATATTGTATTTTTGGTGTGAAAAATACATCAGCAAAATTTGGATTTTTTTTTTGTATATACGGGTAAAGCCATTTAGTCTCTTTACATGTGTGCCAAATTTCAACCTGATATTTCGATGTAGAAAACCCAAAAAAGATTCCCCCCCAGGTAGCAAGGGTACGTTCTAATGACGTCAAAATCTGGTGATTCTGGTCAAAAAGACGTCAGGGCACTAAAAATCGACGACAGAATGACGTCTTATAAATGACGTGCTACACATCACGTCATATTGTCGTCTTTTTTCGGTGTTAAATTTATTTATATTTTATCGGATTACAAACTTTAAAACTCGCTAATGGCATTTTGTTATCGTAAGCAGATTGTAAAGTTTAATAAAAAAAAACCGTGTCGTGAGGGATAAGTATTGTATTCGAGGATATAATGTTTTTTAACATTATCCAAAATAATTTATATTCGAGAGAGTTTGCAAAGATTCGGCAGTTTATTTGTTTAAATTATATTTCTATCTATTCTTTTAATAACAAAATTAGATTAAAATGCATTAAAAAGGAAAATCTATCCGTTGCGTGTTCCAACTATAAAGTCTTTAGGTAAGTAGCCTCAGAAAGGTTGGTGGCCGAGTGCTTAAGGCGTCGTCTTCCAAGTCATGAGGTCGGCGGTTCGGCCCCTGCTCATTCCGTTTTTTTTTATTGCGAAAAAAATTTTAGTTTTTTTTTTTAAGGGAATAATTGCTTATTGGTTTTTTTCAATTTTAGGTCTGTTTTAGACCGTTAAATATTCTATTTATATTGTAGATGACGATATTACACCTTTACCGTTTTTTCTCCAACACGCTTCCCAGGTTTGTATAAGTACCTCAACTTAAAACTTTAATTCTTAAAATAGTTGACTCCTGACTTCCCCTCCACCGCTCATCAAATATGAGATAAGGAAAATTTTTTTTTCGGATTTCTCCCTCTCTGCTCTTCAATTTCGAGATCTGGGGAAAATATATTTTTTTTAACAAACCGCCACTAATACTAATTAATGTAATAATTACATTGTTCAACAACTACTCGTACTTCTCAGGTGACACTGGTGACAGTTTAATTAAATTAAATAAGTTCCTCTTAATAATTATAAATAAATAAAAATACTAGTAACTCGAAGCGAGAACCTGAAAGATTTTCATATATTTTAAATAAGGCAAGAAATTCAATTTCACATAATAAAGACTTCATTCACCATCATAAATACTGCTTTTAGCATCCGAAATAGCGGTCGCCAAGCTAGCTCAGTTGGTTGAAGCATCAGTACTGTAATACGTACAACGGGAGACATGTAGGTTCGAACCCTACGGACCGCAATTGGTAAAGGTAAGTAAAAATGAATTTAATAACTTAATAAACATTATAATTTGCAGGCAACCCTTGTGCGAAAAAGTTGGAGTGATGGTAAACAATATTAGATATGTTAATGTAAATAAAATTACGGATGGCTAACAAACAAATTCATTAGGACAAAACTTATTTATGCATTAATTATTTTATTTTTATCAAGTAGATTACTAACTAGTATGTAGTTTTATATGTTCCTATTACTAAAAACCTGTGGGGGGATTACCAAATATAACCTGAAAAAGACGTCATTCGTCTGAGACATTAGGAAGTCATTTTCACGTTTCATTTACGTCATCTAACTCGTCATTTCTCGTCACTCCTGACCATCTTTTCACGTCATTTTCACGTGCCTTTGCTACCTGGGCCAATTCGTGAACGTATAGCAATTTTGGGTACTCCACTGATTACCATGTAAAACATATACGTATTACAATTTTAAAGGAGCTGTAGGGTATTATAATAACCTACAATGATCGGCTCTTACAAAGCAGAAAAAATTGAAAAATTACAGGTTTCTAGAAAAAAAAATCGGTATCTTACAAAATAAGAGAGAAATTTGAGAAATTGATTTTTCCCATAAACTAGTAACATTTTTTGTGGAATCTCGATAGTTACAAAGTTTGGCAAAAAAAAATCGCTTTTCTTTTACACCCTGTAGATAGTGCTTCAAAATAAAAGAATTAAGCAAAACCCGCTGTTTCACAAATACATTATCTCTTAAATCTCTTAAATCTATTCTCTTTCACAAGATATGTGGATTTAAATTCAACCTAAATCATTCGCTTGGTCTGTTTCAATCGGCCAACAGTGTAGAGTTGTTTTTTAAATTTCTTAATTTCTAGGAAAGTTAAGATGTTTCAATTTCCAGATAGTTCCTCTTAAAAATTTTCTCACTTACATCAATATTGACCGTATTATACGTAAAAAATGAGCTCTTTCAAATTCCGTAACAAAAAATGGGGGTTGCCATTTAAAAGAATATTGATGACGTAGTACCTCTGTAAAAACTTGCCAAAAAAATTGAAAAAGTATATCAAAAGATGGCATTATAAACGTTTTGACATATCCGAGAGATCTTCCCAAAAAATATGTGTACACTTTTTGTCAAATCAATCAACTACATTACGAAAACACTGTATGTTGAATTAGGTAGTACTTTAAATTAACTATCCACCACAATTACTGATCCAAGATATCGGTAATATGTAAGCTTTGGGACCATTTTCATATAAACTACTTGGTTATTTCAGTTAAATTTTGTGTTAGTTATCATTACAGCAAAACAACATCTAATTACACATATGATTGACCTGCTTTTCTAATTTGCTCATTGGTCACTTTCATTTTGGACAGTTTTTGCCTCTTCTTACCGGTGGAGTTGACCTGCTTGACGCTGTCGTCAGGTTTGTCCTCCGGATGGAAAACCACCGTCCAACGATCCAGCCGAATCTCTTCGGCATCTATCACATCTCTGAGGAGGTTCAGGGGGTCTTCCCCGCCAGTGTAGCCTGGGCCCCACCTTAACACTCTCGCCAAATCGTTCCCTGAAATTAAAAAAACATTTCCAAATTGGTCGGATCAAATCAAATGAACTTGTAAGTAGAAAACTTTTAATAAAATTCGTTACTGGTCAAGCACGGGCTGCCGGTTATGGAAACTAACCTTCTACCACTACTAGTAATATAGTGCTTAGTCTTCACAATCCACATGTATTCAGCCTAGATCTTTAGTGTGAAGTGCTTAATTTGTTCGCAATTAACTTTCTTTTCAATTTTAAACAGTAATTCGATAATAAGTAGTGACTTTCTCGACCCAAGAGACAGAAATCAACTGGAGTTTGTTTTGTGCATTTTTGAATTGCTAAAATTGCAAAAATTTTGCAATCTTAGCAAAATAACATGTGCCCTTGCAAATTTTATTTATGTATCTTGTTTGTTTCCTAGTTAAGTATCAATGAGTCAGTTTTCTATTATTTATGTAATGTTGAACGTAAAACATAGATAGCCCAGATGACAGAGAACATTTTATAGTGAGACTTACAAAAACTTGCAAAATAAATAATTTTTTTTTAATGAGTTCGTGGAATTGTAGAGAATAATATCCTGAAAAGTTTACATTCCGCTCGGATGCAGAGTATAAAAAAAAAGTGAAAAAAAAAATGTTCATCCATTTCTTCAAAATTTTGAAAATAAGTCAGGGTAGGAAAAAATAAAAAAAATGCAGGTGGATAGACCACGTGTTTCTGAACAAAAAATGTTCTAATTAAATTTATCGCTAAAGCCACGGTATTCCTGGAAAAAAATAGTGAAGTAACATTGTCTCTCTGCGCGGCCATGCGCACGGTTATATGCGTACTATTCAATTCAATTCAATTCAATTCAATTCAATTCTTTATTCGTGTTAATACAATAAATTGTTTACACATGTCAAATTAGTAAGTAAAGTAATAAAAGTAATAAACTACAATAACGATGATGTGAACAAACTAACAATAAACAATTAATGTAAAATATAAAATGGAAATAGTTGTATCTTTTAAGTTTCTATTACAAAATCTGAAAAATTATTATTACAAAATTCATTTAGTCAATAAAAACATTTATTGAGCAAATACTCCTTGATTTTGTTTTTAAATAATCTTGGTTTTTGATATTACTTGGGAGGAGATTGAAAAATTTAGGTCCAAAATAGGAAATGCTTGTACGTGATTTATATACTCTATGATAATCTAAGTAAATACTGGAATTATTTCTAGTTTCATAATTATGTACATCGTTATGCATTAGATACCGCTCGCTGTTATTTTTTACGTACATAAGGCATTCAAGTATAAATAAACATAGAAAGGACAGAATCTTTAACTCAATGAAACTCTTTTTACAGTCTTCCATGGGCTAGGATATAGATCCTAGCCCATCAATTAAAAGTACAGCTCTGCGTTGAAGCTTAGTTTGGATTAGTGCATGGTACACAGTTTTAAGTACTGGCTGGGCTACAGTTCCTATCAAGTTTCTTATGACAAAGATATTAGTTGTCAGGCTTTTTGCTACATGATTCACATGTACCTTCCATGTAAGTTTAGGATCTAAGTGTACACCCAAAAAGCGAACTGACTGAGGATTATTCCATTCCTTAGCCTCTCGCAGTGTAAAGATAATGGTCTCAGATTTACTGCTGTTGAGACTGAGTTTATTAGTTGCAAACCAGTTTGTCACCTTCGACTGTGCATCCTCCATATTTTTAAGCAGTGTTTATTTCTGGATACTACAGTGGTATCATCCGCGAATAGTATAACGTCATTGTTGGGTACGCTTGATGTTATATCGTTGATGTATATTATAAACAGGATAGAACCCAACACTGAACCCTGAGGAACACCATGTTCGATGATATCAACATTGGAATGTATGTCATTAACAATTACTTGTTGTTTCCTGTTGGAGAGATAAGAGTTTATAAGCTGTAGTGAATTATTGTGAAACCCATAGTAATGCAGCTTTTCGATGAGTATGTCAACAGATATACAGTCAAAGGCTTTAGTTAAATCACAGCAAAGAGCTCCAACAAATTCATAATTATAAGAATAATATCGTAAAAATCGCAATTTCTTATCATGATCGTGATTGATTATATTTTCGAAAAAATGCATACAAGTAAACAAATTTGTGTTTGAACATTTGAAAAGTATGCGTTTTTTCCAAAAGGAAATTAAAATGATTTGAGATGTACTTTTTTGTGAATCCATGTTACTACAACTCAAAAAACCATTATAATCATGAAGTGTACATACTTTTTAACAGTTCTCAATGAAGAAAGAATTTTTTGAAGGACTTATTTTTTCTATATTTTTTATTGCGATGACTGAGTTCGGATGTGATAATATATATAAGTATATTTTTCCCATCCAACCTTTGCTTGTATTGTTTAAAACACAAAAGCATAGGATAGCTATAATTTCCATCTTTTAAATGAACCACCATTCATATAGATTGAACAAATTCTGATTTAGTGTCATAGTCTCGTGTATTCAACGTTATTTGAATATTTTTTTCCGCGAATACCGTGGCTTTAGCGATAAATTTTGTTAGGACATTATTGTTCAGAAACACGTGGTCTATCCACCTGTAATTCTTATTTTTTTCCTACCCTGACTTAATTTCAAAATTTTGAAAAAATGGATGTAAAAAAAATTTTTTTCATTATTTTTTATGTTCTGCATCCGAGCGGAATGTAAACTTTTCAGGATATTATTCTATACACTTTCACGAACTCATTAAAAAAAAAAAAATTATTCATTTTGTAACTTTTTTGGGCTATCAGTTTTAATTTCGTTTATATGATAATTAATATGTGTTGGCCAGCTGAATGTTTTTATTTAAAAATTGTATTTTATTGTGAATGTTCGATTATTTTGTTCTTGCTTATATGACGAAAGTGTTAAATGTTTGCCCACCCTCGAGGTTTAACTCATGCTCTAATGCTTGCATATTGATGTTAATTAATTCATTATCGTGAATTAAATTAGGTTTTTTTTGTTTTATTTATTTAGCCCTAAACAAAAACAATTATTGACTATTAAAATTAAATGTAATAAGCTGAAATAGAAACGTTTATAGTACAGGAAAAGATTGAAAAAAATGACTAACTCGAAAAAAATTTGTGCAGACTTTAAACTTTGGTTATAAGTTTAAAACAGGCCAAAGTTCATGAAATTTTTGTCTAATACAAGTGTTTTAAAGGAACAAAATAAATTGAGATTCTAGGTGATGCTATATATTTACGAAAAACAGCATTTTTGAAAGAAAAATTAATTACTGAGCAAATACAATAACAAAATGTTCACATTTTGTTAACAAAAATGTGAAAACGCACATTGAATCGGCCATAACTTCTTTATTTTTTGTGATGTAGAAACAAACAAAAGATAATTTTAAAGATTGATTAATTACTTTTAATTTTGTTTCTTGGAACTTTTGATGGAAGTATCACGGTTTCTAAGATATTGAACATTTTAAACTAAATATTTCATCCTAAAAACAGTCAGATGCCATCTATAAAATTAAATATCTCCGAAACAATCAACCCTACACAAATATAAAAACAAAATAAATTTATTCTCAGATTATAACCTTCATTTTTGATGTCCACCATATTTTCTCTTAAACTAACATTTATTGAGATATTTGCAGAGAAATAGTTTTTTCTAAAATCCCTTTACAGTTTAAAATGCAATATTAGCATATTATCTTATCCACATACGTTTGTTTATTTAGTTTTAGTTAAGTTCTATTGTTAAGATATGTGTCCCTATTTATTAACTGATCGGTTTGAATAGTGAGCTTGTTTGCGTATGATTAGCGAAATACGGCAATTTTAAGAAGAAGACGGGCAGTTGTCAGAGTGACAGAAACGAAGGTCAGCGTAAAATGGACCAAAAGGGAAGTTCCTTTTGGTGAAGCAATTAAGACAGTTCTATTGGAGTTGCTGTGTGTGCTTACAAGGAATCAACCGTTAGTTTGAGCACTGTAAGCCGATGAAAAAATTTGAGCGTCTAGGTCACACTATATATTAACGAAAAACAGTATATGTGAATATATTTTTTTAATTACTGACTACTTACATTAATAAAATTGCGACATCAAAAAAAAAAAAAAATGTGAAAAGTAAATTGTTTCTGCGGTAATTTATTTGTTTTTTATGCTATAAAAATAGTAAAAAAAATCATTTGAAAGCCTAATGAATAGTTTTTCATTTTGGTTATTAGCGTTTTTAGCCTAAGTACCATAGTTTCTGAGATATTTAACATTTAAACTAAATATATCGTGTTATAAACTACTCTTGAAAAGGGCACCTATAAATTAGCAAGCCCTCTTTTTTTCTATGCATTTACTATTAAGCTGTCAAAAATCAACGAGATCTAGTTCATATGACATTATTCCGAAGTTAAAACCTCTAGTATTTTTGTTAATTATTGCTATAAAATTAAATTTAAAAACACCAAATTAAAGAGGATTTTGTCAAAAACAACTTTTATTTCAACTATTTTTTTGTAAATGCTATATTTGCCAAGAAAATAGAGAAAAATTGATTTTTTAATTAAAGATACCCCTTTTTACCCCTTATAGGTTCCCGCGGATCCGTAAAACTCCTAAACTTTTTTGTGTCGTGAACTTTGAACCTATATAACCAGTTTAAGGTCTGCACAATTTTTTTTCGAGTTACAGTAAAGTTATCCTGTACTATTAGCTATACCGCAATAAAAGAGCAATATTTCTGTTTCTAACCTGTTCCCAACGGTACAATAGCACATGCTGGAGACGAACACTGAGAATCTTGTCCAACGTTGTCCAGACATTGAAGTACCCAACCGATGGTACCATCGCCACCACAAACGAGTATTTTATAGTTCTGAATGTTCCTGAACACATAGAGACCCGGCAGCGGCCCGCCATTATCCAAATCGAACACTTGATAAGGATTTAATAATTTCCTGAAGCTGGATATTAATTCGAGCCCTTGGCATCCACCGGATTTCACGTTCACAAATACTAACAAAGGTTGCACTCCATGGGGGATCATTGAGGGTTCTATGTTGGGTAATAACATAACTGCAAAGTAAAGAAGGTTTTTAATACAGTAGACTAGTAGAGAAATCAAACGTGATTTATGTGCCACCATCATAAGTTTAAAGGTATTGCTACTATACTGGGTGTCAATGGAATCATTAAACAAGCCACAGTTTTCAGAACTTTCAAGATATGTCTTAAATTTGGCAGGGGTAATATATACCAAAAACGGAAAATTTTTCATTATTTGACACTTTTCCATTACTTCCGGTTTCCCTGGAAATGACACCAACTTTGAAATTTGAAATGGAACACTGTATATTTTTACATTTTTGGATTCCGGAGACGATTTTAAGTGTGACTGCGTAGTTTTAAAAATTTTTTGAGATTACTTGATTTCTTTAAGGCTATTTTTATTTTTGCATCTACAGTGTGTCCCACAAGAGGTGTAATGGACCAAAAAATTTGGAATTTTGGAATGGTATTTGGGGATTGAGTCCTGCTTACTGTAAAACTAAAGTATACCAAAAATGACTTGATTTGGTGTTCCACAGGGTGTTTTATAAGCAAAGTTGTAAAAATCACCACTAATAAAGTACCTTTATTTTTCAAAATATGAAAAAATTCCACTAAGAAAAGTTATTTAGAATGCAATTTTATACCTCTATACCAAATTTTAGGAATATAAAATTATTTTTTTGAAACTTCCCATTTTTTCAATAAATTAGTATTTTATTTTGAACCATTCAATTAAAACTGCATAGAAATTATTTTTTGTGAATTAATATTTAAAGTTATGTAGAAGCTAAAAGTAGGCTATGAGAAAAGCAGTGGATACTCATTTATCATTTATTATTGACATATCTGTCAAACGTAGTCAATATTATCCTTAATTTCTGTTTCAAATTAACGAACCAAGCATAAAAAATTAAGTAAAATGGTACTCACAGTGCGTGAAAAAATTTATATTGTGCAATGCTACGGAATTGGCGGTGAAAACCCGCTAAGAGAAGTGGTAAGCTAATTTAATTTGAAATTTCCAAACACTGCTTTGTCACGTACTCAGGCTATGAGAATAATTAAAAAGTTTCTGTCTACTGGTAGTGTTCTTAACATGAAAAGAAAAATAAAAGCATATGATGAAGACAATGTTGGGGCTATTATAGCTCATGCCTCTATTATAGAAAATCCTAGGATGCCACTAAGAGAGAGATCAGCTCTTATTAATATTAGCAAGTCTGAACTCCAAAGAATTTACAAGGCAAAGAAAATTAGGGCATATAAAGCAAATTATAAACACACGCTTGAAGAGGGAGATGGCGGTCGTAGGTTGGATTTTTGTTTGACTATTGGAGAAAAAATCATGGAAGAGAGATTTTTTCATCATTTCATAATTTTCTCAGATGAATCCACATTCACAACCAATGGTGTTGTTTCATCTCAGAATTGTCGGTTTTGGGCTTCTGAAAATCCAAATTTTAGAATTCATTGTAGAAGACAATATTATAAAAAAGTGAATGTGTGGTGTGCCGTTTCTTATCACGTTGGAGTTACTGGACCTTATTTCATCGAGGGAAGGTTAAACCAGCACACTTATTTACAGCTTCTCGAAAGATTTTCTGAAGAACATTTAAATATTTTAAGAGATATGCCTTTAGTTAATTTTCAACATGATGGTTGCCCTGGCCACTCCACAGAAATGGTTAATCGGTGGTTGAATTTAAATTTTGGAGAAAATTGGATTGGCGGGAATGGACCGATCAAGTGGCCGGCGAGATCCCCAGACCTATCAATATTGGATTTCTTTTTATGGGGTCGCCTCAAGCAGTTGGTTTACGCTGAACCACTCCCTAACGATGTAGCCGTATTGAAGCAGAGAATTACAAATGCCGTAAACTCCATACCATTAGATTATATTCGAAACAATTTTAAGGACTTCAGGCGAAGGATCGAAATGTGTGTGGATGTGGGTGGTAGCTACGTCGAATAATAAAAAAATTGTAAACATTGTTTTGTATTGGTCAATAATTAATTTGTTTGTGAATCTGTTATGTTTTTGACATTTATTACTTGTTATAATTTTTAAACCTCAGGAATCTTCTGTTAGTAATTAGTTCGATTAACATTATACCTTCTTACATTTCGTATATTCAATTTTTTATTTACGAATAGCCTACTTTTTGAGATAATTAACATTTGCTCCTACACAACTTTAAATATGAATTCAACTCTTAATTCGAAAAAAAATGGGAAGTTTCAAAAAAATAATTTTATATTCCTGAAGAACATTTAAATATTGCATTCTAAATAACTTTTCTTAGTGGAATTTCTTATATTTTGAAAAATAAAGGTACTTTATTAGTGGTGATTTTTACAACTTTGCTTATAAAACATCCTGTAGAACACCAAATCAAGTCATTTTTGGTATACTTTAGTTTTACAGCAAGCAGGACTCAATCTCCAAATACCATTTCAAAATTCCAAAATTTTTGGTCCATTACACCTCTTGTTACATCTATCCTGGGACACACTGTATATTTACTGACTGATTATACACGTCCGTGAACTTGGATTGTTTTAAGGATTTTATGACATTGTCTACATCTGTCTGTAAAGTTTCATAATTACAAATTAGTGATTTCGGAAATTTTGGTTTGTGGTAGCTATTAAACAAACTCGAAAAATCTCATGTTTACATTTTTCTCTTATTGTTTTGAAACCGGAAGTGATGGAAAAATGTCAAATTATGAAAAATTTGCCGTTTTTACCCCTGCCAAATTTAAGACCTTTATCTTGAAAATTCTGGCTTGTCTAATGATTCCATTGACACCCGGTATATATTATCGGATATTATTTGCTAATATTTTGTAATATTACTACTTACCAAGTAAAGGTTGCTTATCTTCAAATTTTGATTCTCTTAGTGTATAAAGTGCTCTTACAGCCTTATCTGAATCTTCATACGTAATCACCATAGATCCGTATTCATAGTAGATTGGACCAATTTTAGAAAATTTGTTTTCTGTAATAAATTAATCATTAAAATACCACTTATTAGAATAAATAAAATAAAATAGTTTGGAATGGCAATGGAGTTTCATACAAGGGCGGATCCAGGGGGGGGGGGGGGTAGTAGGGGCAATTGCCCCCCTCCCCCCCCAAGAAAAGTATTCGTTACTTTTTCAAGGCGACAATTTTTTTTCTCTGCACGAGGTGAAAAAAACATTTTTTGGATTTCTAATAGTAGGTAGGTACTCCCGTGTATGAGGCGAAAACATTTGTGTCCGGATTTGACCGATTTTTTTTTTGGGGTTTTATTTGCACCCCCCCCCCCCCATGAGGCGATAAAATTTAGATTTCGAGGCGAAAATTTTTTTTTTACATTTTTAATAGCATTCTCTGTATGACGCGATAAAATTTTTTCAGATTCCGAGGCGAGCGAAAAAATTTTTTTTTACATTTTTAATAGCATTCTCTGTATAGGCGAAAAAATTTTTTTTTCTGATTTCTAAAATTTTTTGTAAATGTTAGTGCCCCCCAGTAACCTTTCTGGATCCGCCCTTGGTTTCAAAAAATTTACTATTCAAATCCCAGTGGCGCCGATCGACTAAGAGCGTTTGCGTTTAGTTTTTGACATTTTATTGTGAAATTGAAGATCAAAAATACATTTTTGATACAAGTGTTCATGATTTTTCTGTTTTTTTTATTTTATTTTGGGAAAAAAACAAATACTGACTTTTCTGGTAAAAAAACTGCCCTAATTTTTTCATTTGCAACAATTATTTGTTCAAACAATTAATTAATAATAATAATAATAATAATAATAAACTTTATTTCCATAGACTTAACAAGCATCGGAATATAGTCAATATGTTTAAAATGCACATATATCAATGTAAATACAATAAACACAAATATATATAAATCAATTACAAAAATTACGTTAAATACAAACAATGTAGAATACAAAACATAAGGTATTAAAGTATAAACTTTCCAAACGGGGAAAAGAAAACTAGAATAAAAAATATTTTTCGTTCAATCAACAAGATCAGTGCTTAAGTACTCATCAACTGAATAAAACGAATATTTGAGTAACAGTGATTTTACTTCTCTTTTGAAAAGTTGAATAACATTTATTTTTTTAATATGGATGGGTAATTTGTTGAATAATTTGATAGACATTAATTTAGGACCTTTTGCTAAGCGTATGTGATAAACTGGTAAAGAACAATGTTAAAAAAAAGGGCTTTTTGGCCCATCCGTAAAAAAGTGTGGAAGAATTTTTTAATATAAAAAACAAGTAATATTTTTTGGATAGTGATATGCACACCATACAACCCTAATCTTTAAGGGTAAGAAATATTCATCTGAATTGACTAAATCACCTTATTGTGATAAAAAAACATCAGTCTGGGTGATTAGGGATTTCTTTTGTGATTAAAAACAATAAAAACTCTAAAAAGATAAAATCTACCACCTTAATTGGTGGGGATGGATATATAAGAATATTCAGAAGTAATCACATTATTTATAACCCGATAATAGCCATTTAACAAGAAGTTTTGGTTTTTTCAAAAATAAATAAATAACCGTATATTGTAACTTACACCGTTCTTATGGGTGGTGAAGGGTGAGTGAAACGAGAGGAGGAGGGAGAGGTGAATTTAGCATTTTTGTTTCTTTTTCTACTTACCTAACGAAACTAAGTAATTTGAAAGAATTTCCTGTACTAAAGAATAACTTTTTGTTGCAAGTTCTAATATCAATTTCAATGCCAATGTTTTTTGCTGTATTCCCGATGTTTTTAACCAATTCAGAAGGTAGATTCGTATTCAGCACCCCAAAATTAGTAAAAAAAGATAGTTTCCACACTTTTCCACGGATGGGTCAAAAAAGCCCTTTTTTTAACATTGTTCTTTGCAGTTTTGTAATATAAAAAAGAAGTTGCAAAAAGTTTCAGACGATTTGATCCTTGTTCGTCGAGTTTACAACCCTCATCGACTTCATTGTATTTGGATGCCTAAATTTATGGAATTTAACGTAATTTGCTTATTCATTTACCACTTTTGAAAGTTCAGAGTTCGCGCAGCGCGTTAGAGAGGGGTGTTTAATAAAGACAATATAAAATATTATAAATAACCTTTGCCTAGAAACTCAGTGAGGATGTTTTCATAATTTCTCTCAGAAAGGTTGGGAGGCAAGTTTCCCACAAACAAAGCTAGATTTGGTCCGTGCGGATCTTGCTTCAGCTGTAAGTAAAACCTCATTAACTCCATCTGCCTAATACTGTCTTTGCCGAGTTGCTTCATAATTTCCCACGGTCTTTCATTCCAGGACAAAACTCTCTCGGTCACTGTAACAAAAATAACACAATAACAAAGAGTTAGCATGTCAAAATGAATCACTAATATGCATGGAATATTTATAGTAATAGACCAGGAGCCCGCCGATCACTAATTGTGTGTCATAAGTTTACGCCCAAAATGTGTGAATTGTTGTTAATTTGGAGTAGTAGAGCACAGAAATGTTCCTTCTCAGCCCCTTTTTTTGGTAGAGGGACGTAGGGTAGGCCCCCAAATGTGTAAGAAATATGACTTGTAAAAGTAAAAAAACAGCCACAAAGTCATAGGTTTACGTATGCGGGTTGGAGGGATTTCTTAATTTACCCCCAAAAATCATGAAGGGTGGTATAAGGAGGCGCTATGTTTGCCCAATTTGGAAAAAAAAGTCAGATAAAAAAAATGATAAGTTTATAAATGGCAATCAGAAACTTGGTAAGTATGAACCTATGTGAAAATATATTCGCCTAGAAATACTTCGATATAATTTCTTGATAAAGGAGTGAATTTATTTTAACAAAAGTTTTTCCAGAAAATAAACACAAAACAACCAGACCATCTCACTTTACAACGCAACTATTTAAAATAAGTGACAAATTAATGTGTAGTAGTGAGAAACAATGTGGCAGGGGCAGCAGCTCTTTTTAATTAAATATACAAAACATTATTAGTTATACTGTCGTGAGCAAAAAAAAATAGGACTACTATTTTTTTCTCATGTAAATCTGTCTCTATTTGAATATGTAATGAGTAGGCGAAATAAAACAGTTAGCACTTTTATTTTATTTTTTATTGTAATGCTGTAGTTGTTGCTATAGCAAATGATGGATGGTCAATGAGACAAGTTGCACTGCGTTATAACATTAACAAAAATTTGGTGTTTAACATTTTAAAAAAGTGGAGAATAAACGGCACAATAAGTATAAATCCTGAATCAGGGGACAAAGGATATCCAACTTAACAAGAAACTAACTATTAATATTTCGTTATTGCACCATTTCTATAAGTGTTTGGCATTGAATTAAATAACCTTATACAATAATCATCAGTAATAATATGTTCCCATGCATTATTTATTATTTCCAGTAATTCTTGGGCATTCCATGGTCTCACATTTAGTTTTTGGATACTTCTTACAAGTAGTCCCCATACGTCTTCCATGGGGTTAAGATCTGACTGGCTATGACTGGGCCAGTTAAGAACATTAATGTTGTTATCTTGAAACCAGTTAGTTACGGTATGAGCAGTATATGAACGGAACAATTATCTTGTTGAAATACGAATTCATTATTAGGAAATAATTGTGACACAGAAGGGAGCATACTATTAAATCGTTCCTTGATATGTCACAAAACACCAGGACCACGTGCAGATAACCAAGCCCACATATAAACAAAAAATCTACCACTTTTGTCATTGTTAGATATATATATTTCTCATCGAATCGAGTATTCGGGGTCAGTAAACATGAATACCACCGCTGTGTGTGTTGACCGCTGTGTGTGTTGACCGCTGTGTGTGTTGACCGCTGTGTGCGTCGTCTGTAAAAACTGCATTGTTCCAAAAATTTACATCATGCACTAAAAATTCAAGCTCAAATCCTAGTCGAGCTTCTTTATGCTCAGCTTTAAGAGTTGAGTAAAGAGATAGGACTCTTCAATCAACGCTTTAAGTAAGTATTTCTGTGCTGTTGTCTCACTGACCATCCATCTTCTGCTTTAGCAATAACTCCAGCTTTAACTAAATCGCTTATATGGGGCATATTAGTTTTTACACACTTGCAATGAATTTTGACAAATAACTGACAATGTCACAAAAAAACCGCTGCCCAAGGAATCACTACTTCCACATCCAGATTTTCTATCCAAGTCTCTCATAACGAAAAAAATCTTGTATGTGGAAATAATTGTTTATAGAACTTTAATAATATAATATTTGAAATCGTCTACCACAAAAACCCATAAAACGATATCCCACACGGTAATGGTGGGGGGTGGCGATAAAAGGGTGGTAGTGGGGTTGGATGAAGTAAAAAAATATTTTGAGGCTTTTGGTTCTTGTACACACACACTAAATCACAATATTTTTTTCATCCCCTTTAATAATGGGGTAGGGGTGGTAATGGGGGTGACTAATGCCAAAAATGTTTTCGAAACCTTGGCTTTTCTGGTATACACTAAATACCAATTTTATGGACTCTTACCTGCTTGATTTACCTATTTACCCCCCCAACCCTTCGACGGAATGAGATGAAAATATAATCTAGTTCCAGATCCCGTTAAAGTATATACGTGTACCAAATTTCAAGTTAATATCTTAAACGGTTCCAGAGTAAACGTGCGCACAAAAATGTTACAGACCGACAGACAGACAGAAATTTCTTTTTCGCTCAAATTTAAAATTTCGACGTTTCATGTCATTCTGCGCCTATTTGAACTATAAAAATTTTCGTCGTTACCTACTTACTGTACTTCCCAACAAACATTAAAGGTTGGCCCATCAGCAGGCCGGAAATCAAACTTCTGGCCCCGTGATGGCCCGCTGGAAGGCCGACCTTTAGTGTTTGTAGGGTTCCACTGGATGTGGAAGTAATTAAAGTTAGTACACAACTAGATTTTAGCAAAAATACGTTATAAGACTAGTCCCATTTTTTTTCGAGCTTTTATGTGTATACTTTATTTTACATTTTACATTGATGACAACCACAGAAATAAAAAAAATATATATAAACAAGCTAAAAACGTACTCTTCGCCAGTTTACTAAATTTTGTATATAATTGTTACACATTCTATAGGATACTCTTCGCAGTTTTTTGTAAATAATGTTGGTTTTAGACATTTTTAATTTTATAGTACGAAGTTAGTTCATAAAATAAAAATTAAAAAAACTGTACCATACCCCACGTGGGTTTCGAACCTGGAACCCTTGGATTTCAGGTCAAAAGCGTAAGGACTACACCACCACCTAACACGTAAAAAAATGCAAATTTGTACAGAAACAAAAATCAAAAAAAAAATTCTCAAATTTAAATCATTAATAACATTTTTATTTTGTAGAACATTTGTGGCATTTGTGCCATGCGTGAACCGGGCGCCGGGCACAAGTAGTGATATTCAGGGGCTAGACGCTAGTTCTATTCGTCGTAAAAGACCACGTATTTTCTTGAATATTTGAGCCTGTTTGTTGTGTTTTTTGAGGTTTTTAAACACAGTATCTATATTGTGAACTAGAAAACTCTAATATATTTTTGTTTATATGTTAAATTTTAACAGTCCGTGTTTCCCAACCCAACTTTTGTATTTACGCGCTTTTATTGCCCTTGTTGTGATTGACATTTTTAAAAGTTCTTTCTGATAGTCATTTAGGTAAGCATTTTTCACAAAAACATTTATAATTTTAAGATTTTCTGTTGTTCTTGTTGGGATCTCTGCCAAGTATTTTACTGGAAAATAGCCTCTACGCCTGTGAACAGGTACAGAGTAAAGAGCTTAACAGATAGAGTAGTCCCACTGTACAGCAAGAATATATAACCTCGTGGGTCCAAGTTTTATTTTTTTCCTCTTCTGCGCACATATCATAGGGTACCACGCGCATATAGGGGAATAATTATATACGAGGGTTATTCAATAAAAACATACGAGGGTATTCCGAAAATTACTGTCATTCAAACTTGGATATGCAAATGAATAATAAAATTTTTAGGTGATAATCTATTAGCAAAAACATACATAATGGAAAAGATACTTAATGAAACATAATAACTGGACTAATTGTTATTAAATTTTAACGAAACGAATACTTCAATAACAAATAATTTATGATTAAGGCACACAATAATGTTATAGATGATGGCATCATATTACTTATTATGGTTTATTTCAAGGGCGGATCTGGACCTTAAGCTTGGGGGGGTAACACAGCCGCGTACTGAAAATAACAAAAATAATTTTCCTCGAAAATTAAAATTGATAAGCGGGGGTAAATCACAAAAAATTTTCTAGCATAGAAAAAAAATTATAAACACAATTAAATATATTCAAAAATATAAAATTAACTAATAAATATGAAATTTTAAAAAGAAATTTGATGCTTTACCCCCTAAGAACACCGAAAGTTGGCCCTTCATTGGGCCATCACTGGGCCAGAAATGAAACTTCTGGTCCAGTGATGGGCCGATCTTCGGTGTTTGTTGGGTCCCCCATAAATCCGCGCTTGCATATATATCAAATCATTGAATATTTTTAATACGGCTACAGATGCAAAGAAGTAATATAGGTATCTTCAGTTTCAATATAATTACTGTTGTTTTTGTCCTTTACCGAGTTAATGATACAAAAGACATACCTATGTGCTTAATGATTTTGGACAATGGACAGGTCCAATTACAATTATCATTTTCTCGATTAATTGCTATTTTGCATAATTATAAATGAAGGATTCAACCAAATCGAGGTTACGTGTCACTGTACAGACATTTGGCTCTTCACAAACTAGTGTTGGGGAGAATCGGACATTTTTAAAAATCTATTACTCTGTATGCGAAAACAATCAAAAATCGAGTATTATCCAAGAAACGGACTTTGCTAATTTAGATAAAATTATTTTCCTAAACACTTGATTTGTTTATTTTTTTTGGTAATTTATTATATTTCTATTCTAAGTAGTTTATTATTTATGTTTTGTTTTTGTAATACAAGAATTTAAAATATTTCATTATTATTTTTGTTCGTTTTATTTGTTATTATAATTTGGAATTAATTTCTTTAATAAATATTATAGATACACTTGTGTTGTGTCCCCATACTTTCACACAAAACAAAAGACAGAGCAGGACAACAAACTATTAAATAAGTCAGTGAGCCGGTTGCCATATGTTGAATTAGCCTGACACCTATATCGATGCTGATTCGGTTTAGAATTATCGTGAAATGAGTTAGCGTCATAGTACGCTGGTAGGGTCGAGTACATAATGACTATAACGTTCACAACTCTGCAGGCTTAAAATTGAAAAATCGAAACGAGGTGTTAAAGTATTCGAGTCGATTACCACTACTCGGGTAGAGTGAAATTACTTAGAAAAGATAACATACGTCACGGCTTCGCATATAACCCGCCGTGTGATTCAAGTACAAGTAGCGACAGATCGACGGAAGTTCAAACTAAACACGCTGTGGGAGTGCGCAGGGCCTGGAACCAAAAAGGATCACTGAACACATAACCACAATTTATACAATATGGCTACGGCTGCGGTGGGGAATGGGGACTGGTTTTGTGCGCAGGGTACCACGCGTTCATTAGTATAGTGGGGGGTCCAGAACAAAATTGTAGGGGAAGTGCAACTACTCTATCTGTTAAGCTCTTTACTCTGGTATTATTTTGGCTATATTCGACTGGGACCACCGTGAGCACGCCCATAGTGGACGAGGTCGAACGCTTTCACAGTCGTATCATAAAACGTGACCATGTCGACCAACTTCAGACCGCTGATTAGAACGCTTTTTAGCAGTCCGACCGTGGTCCGCCCGCCAGTCGAACGGGACCTTTGTAGATTTCGTGCAAGATTTGTAGAGTATGAGGTTCCCTAATATACGCACCCTTTCATTGGTAAATTGGGGTGACCTTCGGCCATCTTGTCGGTGGTATTTTCAACCTATAAATCCGCACCTTTCTAAATTCACCGCTGGACGCAATGGTAGATAAAATTCGAAGCTGATTTTGGCTTTTGTTTTCAAAATAGCCAATCATATAATGTTATTGCTTACCGGTACGCTCCACCGGTGAATTTAGAAACCTGCGGATTTATAGGTTGACAATAATACCACGACATATGACATATGCGCATAAAATTCAATATTGGCGGGAAGGCCAGAGAGTCGTTTCTGGTATAGGTCTTCCAAGGTTGGTATACTTTGAGGTGGCCTAATAAATAACTCACAATCCCCACCAATAAATGGCATTAGCCAATGAACAGCTGGTGTGAGATCACACCAGATGCAGAGCCTTATTCAAAATATTGTAAGAATTTGTGTAATATTAATTAAGCAAAGAACTCGTAACTGGAACGGGCTCGCAATAAGCCGTTTTTGAGGTCGGTGGTAATTATCCTCGCATTTTGAGTCACTGTTCTGCATGTGGTAATGAGGATAAGTTGTAGAATGTAACACTACAGATCATAGTAACGTCAGACCATATTTCGGGCCAGTACGGACGGTTCTTCTAGAGTGAGATAACTGCGCCGCTACTGCGCGTTCGAAGAACAAAGATAGTCTGACCTTTCACCCCCGCACTGACTTCTTCGACTAAAAGCTGTATATTAAGGAACCTCATAGTCTACCAATCTTGTAGGTCTTCTGTGTTTTAGGCGAGACGTGAATGCGGAGATGAACAGTCAGACTATCCTTGTTCTTCGAACGCGTAGTAGCGGCCGGAGTTATCTCACTCTAGAAGAACCGTCCGTACTGGCCCGAAATATGGTCTGAAATACACTATGATCTGTAGCACGGTAGCAGCTTTTGGACGAGAGAGACGCGCGGAGCGGGGAATCGAATCAAAGAGACAGATAGATATATCTGATTTCCATGCAAAAGACAGAGACAAAGATGCCGGTACGGTCTACAGCCTACGTCAGCTGTAGACACTGCCGGCATCTTTGTCTCTGTCTTTTGCACGGAAATCAGGTATATCTGTCTCTGTTTGATTCGATTCCCCGTTCCGCGCGTCTCTCTCGTCCAAAAGCTGCTGATCGAGGTAACCGTATAGTTTACTATAGTTTACTGACCGTGGATCTGTTGTATTACATTTGACAACTTATTCTGATTACCACCATACAGAACAGAGTGACTCAAAATGCGAGGATAATTATCCCCCATTTCAAAATCGGGTCATTGCGAACCCGTTCTTTGTTTAATTAACATTACACAAATTCTTACAATATTTTGAATAAGGCCCTCCATCTGGTGTGATTTCACACCAGCTGCTCATTGGCTAATGACATTTTTTTGTGGGGATCGTGAGTTATTAAGCAACCTTATACTCTATAAATCTTGGATTTCGCGTACATTGTTATAAAAGAAAATGCATGTGACAGAGAACCCCAACAAGAAAAACAGAATAATTAAGAAACTGCCATTACCAAAATTTATACATCATTTTAAGGTGTTCCTTTTGTTTTTGTAAAGCATAGAGAATAAAAATTATAAACTTCATAGTCGTAACACGATGGGGTTCAGTGTACAGTTGTAATAAGGTGAATAACAATTAAATTTTGATATCATTTCAATATTTCCCTTGAATAAAACATCTCTACCTACTATATTTTTTAAATACGCGGTTCTGTTCCCAGCGGTTATGAAAATTTAACCAACAATTAGTGTTACATAAAATAGGCACAATTGAATTTAAGGCTTGTAATTTGTGGTGTGTTTATTAAATATGCCATTCCAATAGTGCAGAAACATAATAAATTATAATGACCAACATTCAAATAGAAAATATTAACAATTTAGCCATGTAAATATGTATAATGTTGTATAATATTTACCAGTGGCGGCTCGTCAGGGGAGGCAGGGGAGGCTGAGCCTCCCTTTGGAAGAAGCAACATATCTTGCAATCTTCCAAATTAATATCTTTTACTTGTAGAAATTTCTACTTAGGTATATCTCAATTTTCAATATTGTTTATTGTTTATAGTTCATTAATTAATTTTCAGTGTATAAAAAAGTTCTGCATTTCCTTTCCACAAACATACCTATAACGTCACAGTCCGGATTGTCTTTGTATGCATATTTCCCGGGCGACCCGGTCTTTCATTGAATGAACAGAGCGCTTCGCTTGAGGCTTATACGAAATAGCTTCCAACTTCAAGGCATTTAGTTTTAACATAAATGACCTTGCATTACTTTTGCGTTGTCTAGCAACACTTCAAATAAGACAAGCTAGGCCGCTAGCCTCAGTCCTCAGTTCTTTATAGCGCATGTGCAGTTCAGGAGTTCAGGCACAGTATAGAGAAGACAAGTACTTTCACTCGCAGCGGTCCCTTTGATATTTGTTGTACTCGATTTTATTTGGTTCAGGTGATTCACAGGAAAACGAACTGTCAGTGGTAATTTGTCGTTTAGCCGGTTAAGATCAACTTGACATTAAAATACATAAAACATTTGATAGGCGGGCTAGAAATGAGTGCTCTAGGTGAAAATATTCCCAACAACATCTCTTGTCCAGACGTGGTGGATTATTTGTTATTAAATGGATTTTCTACTCTTACTTACGACGAAAAGGTAAGAATTAAAAGAATTGCTAGGCCTACACCAGCAATGCCTTCGTTAGTTTTTAAAAGTGGAAAACAAAACAGAGGGTTTTGTGATAACAATTATAAAAAAATCGAGTGGTTAACGGCATCAACAGTTAGAAACAAATTATATTGTTGGAGATGTTTATTATTCACTAATGATCAATCCTCAATTTGGGGCAGGACCGGGTTTAATAATTTGAAAAATTTGTCGCGAGGTTTACAAAAGCACGAAAAATCCCAGGAGCACATTTCATCTTGCGTTAAATTCGAAATATTTGGTAAACAAAATATTGTAAATTATTTGGAATCTGCACATAAGAGAGAAATAGAAAATTTTAATGAAAAGGTCCGTGAAAATAGGGAAATATTAAAGAGATTAATTGATGCCGTTATATATTTATCTTCGCAAGAAAATTCTTTCCGAGGGCATGACGAAAAACGCGATTCGTGCAATAAAGGAAATTTCAAAGAGCTAATAGATTTTTTAAAAATGTATGATCCAAAATTAGAGAACTTTTTGAATAACGCCACTATTTTTTCCGGAACATCTAAATCAATTCAAAATGATCTAATTGAGAGTGTTAGCTCGATTATTAAAGGCAAAATTTATGAAGAACTATATAATTGCGAATTTTTCTCGTGGCAAATTGACGAAACGACGGACATTACCTGTAAATCTCAACTTTCCGTAATTTTTAGATATGTAATGCACGGCGAAGTTATTGAAAGGTTTGTTGGTTTTCTTGATGTGAGTAGTGGAAGAAACGCGGAGAGTTTATTTAAATTATTAATCGACGAATTTGGTAAATTTGATTTGAAAAATAAATTAATAGCACAAACCTATGACGGCGCTGCAGTTATGTCAGGGCATCTTAATGGACTCCAAACAAAAATAAAAGATATTGCTCCTCAAGCTTACTTCATTCACTGTTATGCACACCAATTAAATTTAGTTCTGAGTAAAGCATGTAACGGAATTAAAGAAGTTAGAATATTTTTTTCAAATATTACTGGTTTTTCGTCATTTTTTTCAAAATCTACCAAAAGAACTGATGTTTTAAATACAATTAATATGAAACATAGAATTCCGACAAACGCTCCCACTCGTTGGAATTTTTCATCTAGAGTTGTTTTCACTGTTGACAAATACAGGAAAGAACTTATTGACGTTTTTAATTTTATTTTGGAAAGTGAAGATTTTTTAAATGACGCTCAGACTTTAAGAGCAGCTTACGGATTAAAATCGTTATTGTTGGATAAAAATTTCATATTTTTTCTAAAAGCTTTTAACATGATTTTTGAGCAAACTGATGTTGTTTTCCAAATTTTACAGAATAAACTAACTGATATAACATATTCTAAAAATAGACTTAAGTCACTTATATCCAAATTAAAAGAATTTCGCAATAACGAAATACATTTCAATACTTTATACAATATTTTTTTAGAAAATACTGAAAACGTAGATGATGAGCCAGGGCCACAATTTAAAAAAAGAAAGACAACATATAACTTTGACAGGGCAGATATACATTACAAACAAATTTTTATAGAAATTTTAGACACCATTATAATCCAAATTGAAATTAGATTTTCTGATTTAAATACTTTGCAATGTTACGATTTAGTAAATCCTAATAATTTTACAGCGTTTTCTAAATCATTCCCTACCAGTCTAATGGAGAAATTAATGGACCATTATCCTTTTTTACCGTATTTCGTTAAAAAATGAACTATGCGTGTTGTATTCTGACCAGCAACTTTTAGCAAATCCAAAATCATCTCAAGAAATGCTTACTTATATATATAATAATAATTTAAAAAGCTGTCTACCCGAACTGTACAAACTTTTATCATTAGTGTCAACAATTCCAGTAACCTCAGCTTCTGTAGAACGATCATTTTCAGCACTTAAACGCATAAAAACATTTACTAGAAACAAAATAAGTCAAGACCGCCTCTCAAATGTATCGCTTATTTCAATAGAAAAACATTTTTTGTCAGAATTGAAGAAACACGATTCATTTTATGATGAAGTAATCAACCATTTTGCTAGTTCCGAAAATCGCAGGTTACCACTCATTTATAAAAATATTTAGGCTTTACACCAAAGATTAATATAGTTGTTATTTTAGAAAAAATATTTATTTGCGTTATTTATTTTTTAGGAAATATTTTTTAATTCTTCCGCGGTTATATTTTTTTATATAACTTCTTTCTCAAAGCTATTTTAATTTTTATTAAAAGTTATAATTTTACACTCTGGCAGTGATAATGAATACAATTTTTGTTTGTCGGAAAATACTTTAATTTTTTTTCCAAAACTATTTTGATTTTTATTAAAAGTTATAACTTAATTATAAGTGGGATAGTAGGGCTCCTTTGGATACCGATACTCGAGGCGTAGGAACGGAAATTTCATGAGAATGATTTTTTCGTCTCATTATATTTTCTATTTCCTTTTCTTTTTATTCTTTTATTCTCTCAAGTCGTGAATCGGTATCCTGGCGAACAACCCACGACAAAAAAATGTAACGCGCCGTTGTACTACCTCGAGGGTGGTGGGGAAATGTACAAATTGTAATCATATTGCAAGTTAATTGTCTTTCAAAATATCAAGCCTCCTCTGCAGAAAATATCACGAGCCGCCACTGATATTTACTATCTTATTATATGTATCAGAAAGAATAGAGAAATGTAATTTTTATGAATGATGAGACATTTTACCGATTTGTTCAGATTGTACAGATTGTACATCGAACAGATTTGTTTGAACAATAGATATATTTCAAACTTTAGGCTAATTAAATTTGAAATATATCAAGCATTATCTTACTGTAATATTGCATGCCTACATCACGCTGACGTTGAATAAAGAGCCGGTAAAGTAGGAATTGCAATAATTCATTTTAATGAAAATATTTACCCTTCTATACATACCCGCCACTGTTGCTTATGGGATGTTATGTTTATCTATCTTTTTTAATAGACATATGAAGGTATATACTGAAGAGATACCTGTTATGTATCTAGTAATAAGTTCTAGATCGAAGGCTACAATACTTTTTTGTGAATGAAACTATCATAGTAGGAGACAAAATTATTTTGTGAAGAAGCATCGGATCTAAGTAAAGCCGGTGTCAAATTTATTTTGATTATTTTTACGCAGGCAATAAATTGAATTATATCTATTATGAGGAACGATGCCGAGCGTAAGACTTCTGTTCAATTTATAAACACCAATTTATTTTACTTCAATACGAAGGCTATTAATATATATTGTTTATTGATATTCATTCAGATAAACACACCAGTGTTCCGTCATTGAATTAAACGGCAGCATTAAGAAAACACTATTCTCACTTATATCCATTAAGAAGATTGTAATGTAGTTTACCTTAGTTGACCAGAAATAGTGTCAGAAACGTTAGTCTACTAAACACTACTCGTTTTATCGCGCATTTTTCCCAATCATCAAGAGACAGTTAAATTTTAGTTTTGTTATTGGGAAGCCCTGATAAGTCAAATGTGGAAGAAAGTAAAGGACCTCGCACACCACAAAAGGAAAATCCGGCATCGGTTAAATTCGCCCAATTTTTGATATGTTGCTCTACTGGCAGAGTAGATCACAAGTCTCCATAGGCCCGAGACTCAGAAACACATCCTTCCACCCCTTTTCACTCTTTAATAAAGGATTAAAAAGCGTTGGAGTAAATATCCCTACAATTTACACGAGTTATGTTACCTTTTGGCAACTTAGCTTGAGAAAAAATTTATAGATAAAATTTAAAAGCACGAGTGGTATTTGGGGAGAATATTTTAAGAATAAATGAATTACATAAAACAACTTTAATATTAAGTTTTGCCATTAACTGCCTCCAGACGTTTTCTTATATATATATATATTTTTTTGTGTTTATTATTTTCAATTTCATTATTTACGTCACAATAGGTGTCAACGCGCCGACACAAAAAATTAGAGCGATGATTTTTTCATGTTGGTACTGTCAAAAGCCGATCTAGGTTGGATTACCACTCCCAGGTAGCAGAATGACGTCATTTTGACCTGTGGCGCCATCTAGAGATAATTTCTGCAATGAAAAAAGGATGTCGCCAAACGTCGCATCGACGTCTCAATATGACATCATAATTTGGTCACAATATGACGTTACTGAGACGTCATTTTTTCGTCACGTGAGTCGTCGACCAATATGACCAAAAAAATGACGTCAAAATGTCGTCAGTCTGCTGTCTGGGTAATAATGACGTTTGATTGGTGCAATGTTGTGAAAAAACGGGCTCTCATTGGCTATCGCGTTAAATGAGTGAAATAATCGAAGTGAATAAATGAATTATTGTCAACCATACCTCCTCTATCCAGAAGTACTTCACTACATCGATAGTCTTCACAGTTGTAGTCCTCAAGGCCAAAACGTTTCAGTGCTTCTCGGATGAGGTCGCCAACTGTTGTATTGGAATCCACAGGCACGGTGCAGAATGCCTGAGATACTTGAAGTTTTCCAGGATAGACACGCACTTCTCCCTTGTCGTTATCACGGTCCCTAAAGGAGAGCCAAATTTTAGAAACATGAATTGAAAACAATACAACTAGTTAAATAGGCCAATGTTATTTGGTTAGGAGGTCAACATATTTCATTTTTCCGCACGCAACTGCAATTATGCCTGGCCAGGATGAAGTAAAACAGCAGACTTTTCATTGAATAGTCGGCTCAGGGCCGGACCGGTCTATAGAGACTCATCATATAGGGCCCACCCTTTTTGCATATTATTTTGTAAAAACATAAATAAATAATCAGTAGAACATGTTAGAGTGAGTATTATAAAAGCATATAAATCACTCCAGCTAGTTTATAACTAAATAATATCATTTTTGTTTTACAAGTGCATAATTATACAACACATTAAAAACAGTGGAGTACTCAGAGTTAAAAAATATATAAAATTTCGGAATAATCTCATATGTAATGATAATCTTTCTTCATGGTTTATTATTGTAGTAAAAGGTATCATCTTCAGTTTTTATATGGTCCGGACACTTGCTCTTACCCTTTAGGAGTAAAACCACCCCTAAATTTAGATATTACATATGAAAAAGAATTGCTCACTTATTTTTAAAACGTAGATTATTTATGTTTTTGGGATCGCTAATTACGAATCTGACAAAATTTAAAGATTCAAAATGGTGGCTTCAATATGGCGGATGGAAATTTTTTATAAAGCAAGTGTTTTATATGCACAAAAAAAATTGAGCATCTTAACAAAAACTGCATTTTTGAAAAAAAAAATGTTAATTACTGAACAATTACAATAACAAAATGATGACATTTTGTAAAAGAAAATATGAAAATGCACAATGTTTTGACATGCCTTCTTTATTTTCTACGATACAGAAACAAACAAAAAAAAACATTTAAAAGACTGATTAATTATCTTTTATTTTGTTCCTTAGAATCCTTATGGAAAATGACTTTAGGTCAAACTCTTCGAAATTCTGGATTCTGGTAGTTTTTGATGTGTAGACGAAAAGTTCTCAAGGGCACTAAGTCCTAAAAACTCATAGTTTTCTGCAGCATAGTTAAATCCTTATGGGAAATGGATTTCGGTCAAACTCTTTGAAACTCTGGATTCTGGTAGTTCTTGATGTGTAGAACAAAAGTCCACAAGGCCACTAAGTTCTAAGAGATATAGCCCTCTGAAGTTGGACTTTACGTGCATTCTGCACCATAGTTAATATGGCCCTTCAGAGAGCAATATCTTAAAAACAGAATCCAGAGTTTTTAGGACTTAGCGCCCTTGAGAACTTTTGTTCTACACATCAAAAACTAACAAAATCCAGGGTTTCAAAGAGTTTGAGCGAAAGCCATTTTATTAGCCTTATTTATATTAATGTCCTGGCGGAGTTCAGCCATAGGCTGATCTTCCACTCTACTAGGACAGACACTCACACATAGGCAACATCACAACACCCATTCCCTGCGATGTTGCCATCTGCCGCAGCTGAGACTCGAACTCAAGAGAGGAGAGCGACTAGACAATGTTGTCTCTCACACAACCGCAGTCTAGCCCACTGCTACCAACTCGGTAACACGTGAAAAACGCCACTACACATCCATACCCTAGCCAGGATTCGAACCCGGGACTCCGTGGTCGCAAGCCTAACATCCTAAGCACTGCGCCACCGAGCCGGTATTTCCCATAAGAATATAACTATGCTGCAGAATACACGTAAAGTCCAATTTAAGAGGGCTACATCTCAAAACCATGAGTTCTTAGGCTTAGTGTCCTTGAAAACTTTTGTTCTACATTTTAAGAACTACCAGAATCCAGAGTTTCAAAGAGTTTGACCGAAAGCTACTTCCCATAAGGATTTAACTATGCTGTAGAATGAACGTAAAGTCCAAATTCAGTGGGCTATATCTCAAAACCAGAGATGGGTAGAAGAAACTTTCCAAATTTGATAAAAGTCTGTAAAAGTCATGTAAATAATATAATTATATGCACTTATTTGGTATCACAATGAAGCTTGCATCATCACGAATCAGATTTCACCATAAAATAGGCTATCAATATACCCCATGGAAAGTTAGAAGGAAAACTCCTTGGAAACTTTCCGTCGGAAAGTTATCCCTAAATTTAATCAAAATAAAAAAATCGAAATTTAAAAAATTTTACAAATAATTATTTGAAAAAAAACCTGTAAATTACTTGACAACTACCTGGCAGCTTGGGTTTAATTTCAAACAAAATTGTCATAGTACCGTTTTGTAAACAAAAAAACCTGTTAAAATGATATTTTTGGACTTCGACATTATTTTAATCAAAATGTATATATTCTTTTGTTTTGATTAAATTTTGGACTTAAGGTTTTTGGACAATTCTGAACAAGTTTCATTAACAAAATTTTCCTATAAAAATATGCCTAATATGATTTTTTTATTTTTTCCGCATATTTTGGTACCGCAGGTGGCTTTGCATTTGTAGAAGGCGAATGTTTTTCTGGTCATAAGTAGATCCTAATTTGTTCCATTCATAAATAAAATTTAATTCAAATCGGAAAAAAAAATTATTGGAGTGTTACCATTTCAAGTGAAACACACTGTATATAAAAGTTAAATTCCCGGATTGTTTTTATATACCTATATATTTTTAATATATATATATTTTATTTTTATATATTCCTAATACTATTGATTGCGATTTCAGAAAAAATAGTATGTGTACCACGCGTAGTAAAAGCACATTCCCGGACTTCGATGTTTGACAATTTACATCGTCGTCCGGGAATGTAGGTATTGCTTTTCCTATTAGATTACATAATGCACCACTTTTTAACACATTTTACTTTTTTTCACTATTGCCATAAACATATGTTTTATGCATTAAACATAATAAAAAAGTACAGTTTTTACTAACAGTCGTAGAAAAAGATTATTATTACATATAACATTGTTTTTAAGATTGCAACTTTTTCATCTCTATTACAACGTTTGTTTTATTTTTATAATTTTTTTAGAATTATTCAGGATTTTAAGGTCGATCTTGAGCAGCCATATTAGATCGGCCTTCTTGAATTTTTAGTTTAGTTATTGACCTCAAATTCGAAATCAGCAGCCTTAAAAAACCTAAAAAGTAACACTTTTCCTTTACTATACTTTACTAAACTGTTTTAATTGCAAATTTTCTCTAACGTAAATTCTTTACTATTAATTTTTTATGACAAAAATAATGATCGCACATGCTGAATGGGTAGACTTCGCAGTGTTTAGTCCAAAAATCCGACATTTTGCTGTTTTTAGACCCCCATCGTCTGCTAAAGTTCAGGCAGACAATCCTTGTCTATAGCGTGTTTTAAAATATTAGATTATTATACAAATTAAATAATACACAGATAATTATAGACTAATTTTCTTGCTCGCCACCCTTTTAATAGTAATGGATAACGTCATGAACATGCAACTTTGGTAACATATGGAGTCGACAGGTACATCTAGCTGTTGCACTTAAAACATGCTACAGGTGGAGTTTTCACTTATGGAATTTTTATATCAAGATGTTTGAAAAGCCTCAAGCAGTAGCTTGCGAAGTATTAGATCGATTGAAAACAATGTGCTTGTAACTACATATTTTATTCTAAAATAAAAATAATCGAATAAAACTAAACATCAAAATGCATTTTGATTTTGAAAAACTTGTTTTTGTCTTGTTTTTCTTTTCATCGGGCTAGGCTAAACAAATATCAAAATGTTTTTAAATAAATTATAAATAAAACTGCATAGGTCTAAATCTGTTGTCATTTTGTTTTTTCTTTGCAAAAAAATAAATACCACGAAAATATCTAAACAAATAATTGGTGAAATTATAGGTTCTGTAGGTGTAACTATTATGGACAATTACAAATAAAAATTAATAGTTTAAAAAACTAAAAAAAAAACATGCTTTTATGAATACTGCACTAAAAACCAAAATATAATCGAACCTGTTCTCTCTGCTACTCCGTAAGGACCTTAGTGTAAGCCGTGTTTGTAATTAAGTATAATATTTGAGTATAAAAGCAACTTGGGGCGGCGGCCATTTTGAACATATTATAATATTGAGTATACTATATTGTATTGTCATCAGAGCTACACACAATTGCCAGATTTCACGATGAAACAACAATTATAATCCAGTAATTGAAGGTAAAATACGGCGATACTGTATAATTTTGCCAAACAGCACCGATTTGCACAAAAATTTGGATTTAGGTTCTACTTACCCTCTACTCCAAAGTTGACCCTGTACCGGGGGTTGCTTTTACCCTGGGGGTGGAAGCCACCCATTCTCGGGGGTGAAAAATGTTTCATTGAAAATAAGTCCGGGAATGGATAGATTGACTAATTCTAAGCAACTATTGATTGTTCTATAAAGTTTTTTTCTGAAAGTCAATACTTTTCGACTTATTCGCGAGTGAAAGTGTCAATTTTTCAACCTATAAACCCACGTTTTCAGACGGTTTTTCGCGAATAACTCAAAAAGTAAGTATTTTATCGAAAAAATAATTCTTAGTAAAAATGTAGCTTATAAAAAAAACAATGGTGGGTTTATGGTGTCTGTAGTCCCAATACAAACGTAGTAATAGCTTGTTGAAGGTTGGTTCTTATTCGTCAAACGCCAAAATTGAAAGTTTCAACGTGAAGTTGCCAACAAACAACAACTATTTTTCGGGGAAACTCATGGAACCTTTTTTGAAGTGCTTGAAAAAACCTTTATTTTTGTTTTTTATGAATAGGTGTAAGTATGCTGTGCCTAAATATAGCTATAATGTGTATTCATCAATGTTCCAATATAGGTGTTCTGATATCTGCAAAAATATGTGATTGGTTTTTTACCCATAACTCGCTTAGTTTTTAAGCTATCAAGTCCTTCAAAAAACCATTTTGTAGGTTTTTTCAAGAGCTATATATAATTTAATTTAATTTTCTTTCAGCCCTTATTTTTGAAAGGGTTTGAGCTGAAAGGGCTTGAACATGTTACTATTTACGAATATATGCAAACTTTAAACGGCCATATCTTACTCAAGTTTTATCCAAAAAAAAAAAAACGAAAATTTTCAGAAAAGCAAAACCTACAATTTTGTACTCTACAAAATTTTGCATATCATTAATAGTTTTTGAGTTATTTTGAAGAAAATGCAATTTTTTGCAAAATTACAAAAATGCTCTTTTCACTTCAAGCTCAAATTGGTTCAAAACCAAGCACTTTAAACCGATCAAACTTCTAGAGTATGTTACAAGTACATAAATAAAGTAAATTGTAAAGTGGTAACGATTATTTTCAATTGGGGTGGTAATTAGGGGGTGATATTCACATTTTTTTGACGCCGAAAAAAATAGGGACCAACGTTATTTTCGTCATAACTCGCTTAGTTTTGATGCTAGGGACTTTTATAAAAAATAAAAATAAAGGTTTTTTTCAAGCACTTCAAAAAAGGTTCCATGAGTTTCTCCGAAAAATGCATTGTTTTTTGGCAACTTCACGTTGAAACTTTCAATTTTGGCGTTTGACGAATAAGAACCAACCTTCAACAAGCTATTACTCCGTTTGTACTGGGACTACAGACACCACAAACATAAATCCACCATTCTTTTTGTTTTTTTATAAGCATTTTTACTAAGAATGATTTTTTTGATAAAATACTTACTTTTTGAGTTATTCTCGAAAAACCGTCTGAAAACGTGGGTTTATTGGTTGAAAAATCGACACTTTCATTCGCGAATAAGTCGAAAAGTATTGCCTTTCAGAAAAAACTTTATAGAACAAAAGTTGCTTAGAATTAGTCAATCTATCCAATCCCACTTATTCTCAATTAAACATTTTTCACCCCCGAGAAGGGGTGGCATCCACCCCCAGGGTAAAAGCAACCCCCGGTACAGGGTCAACTTTGGAGTAGAGGGTAAGTAGAACCTAAATCCAAATTTTTATGAAAATCGGTGCTGTTTGGCAAAATTATACGGGAAATAGGTCATTGACTGGACTATTAGAAGTGGGTGAAATTCAGTTCCTTAGACCTCATTACTTACATAAATAGACACATGTCGACCTAATAGCAGGGACCGAAACCTAAATCCGCACCGTAATTACGAATTTAAACTTCAAAAAATATGGTTGAAATCAAAGATTCAAATCTTTAAACTATGATGTAGAAATACCAAATTGTATGGTGAAAACCATATCTAAGTCGATTGGTCCATTATAAAGATTATATAAGGCACCGTAATTACTAATTTTACTTCCACATCCAGTGGAAGTATTATAGTAACGACAAAAAATTTAAAAAAATTTTTATTGTTCAAATAGGCTTAGAATGTCATGAAGCGTCGAGATTTTAAGTTTGAGCGAAAAAAAATACTGTCTGTCTGTAACTTTTTTTGTGCGCACGTTTACTCTGGAACCGTTTAAGATACTGTACACATATGTACTTTAACGAGATTATATTTTCATCTTGTTCCGTCGAAGGGTTGGGGGGTAAATTGGGGTAAATTTGGGGTAAATACGTAAATCAAGCAGGTAAGAGTCCATAAAATTGGTATTTAGTATATACAAGAGAAGCTAAGATCTCAAAAAATATTTTGGCATTAGCCACCCCATTACCACCCTCACCTCATTATTAAAGGGGATGGAAAAAATGTGATTTACCTCAAAATATTTTTTTACTTCATCCACCCCCACTACCACCTCCCTGTCACCACCCCACTACCGATGTGGGGTATCGTTTTATGGGTTTTTGGGGTAGAGGATTTCAAATATTATATTATTAAAATTTCATAAACAAATATTTCCACATACAAAATTGTTTCGTTGTGAGTGACTTGGATAGAAAATCTGGATGTGGAAGTAGTGATTCCTTGGGCAGCGGTTTTTTCTAACAGAAACCGAATTGCCGCGGATCTGTAAACCGAAACCATAACCGAGAACCGAATTGCCGCTGCCTTGACAACCGAAATCGTAAATGAAAACCAAATTGTCGCTGCTATGAAAATTGAAAATGATATACGTTATTTAACCCTAACCGAAATTAATTTAGGTCCCTACCTAATAGTACCAGAGACCACTGACAAAAATGGAACACATAAGCTGGAGAGTCAAAAATTGGTGTGGATGCTTATCAAGTTATTCTCTGATCGTGTGTAGTCGGTTGTTACATCACCACTGGTTTTACAAAAAATTTAATTCGGAAAGGAAAGTCCGAAAAAGATTCAGATAAAACGCAAATGGTGTGCGCGTATGGCTAGCGGATCTATTGCGGGGCCAGGTCGTGAGTTCGATTTTTATTTTTAGGTGAGAATGAGAATGAACCAATATTTTCTCGATATCCTGCCAAGCCAGTTTGTCTCAACACTCGGGGGTAGTTTTATTAATGATATTAAATAGAGGGCGCCATCCACAGAAACATTTGAGAGATTTAAGCTACCCTGCAAGTGGTGAGACCAACCGCTGTGGAGAGATTCAATCGTATTTATGAGACAGACACTAACAATAAAAATGAGAAAATAAATTTAAGACAACAAATCACAATTTATTTCAGCGAACTTCCAAAAATGCCAAATTTTACAATTCAAACGAGAAAAATGGTGATAGTCAAAAATTATCAAAACCTTAGATCATTAAAATATTTTTGTTAATTATCATTAAGATTAAATCATTATAAATGAAAACAAACGTTATTGAAATCTTAAATTAATAATTAAGTGCAATAAAATATTAAATTTAAATCACATAAAAAAGTTGATAAGTGAATTATGACTTCATAAAAATTCGTCGATGGTAAAAAAAATTGTCTTTATGCAATAACAATCCGGGTTGCAGCGGCGCACAGTGGGGCAAATAGCTCATTTTTTGGACAAGCGATAATTCCCAAGCCTGGAATTAATGAAATTAAATTTTTTTTTTTTAAACTCTTCGTTATAAAATTGCCTTTAATTCTATCGAGTCCGAATTTTGAAATTTCAAAAGTAAAGGACTTAAATTTTGAAAGTAAATTAAAATTTTATCAAAAGATTGTTTAAAATTATAAAAAATTGTTACTTGGGGGGGTTTTTTGGTTTCTAATCTCATTTCTGATCCCCGAATTTTACGATTCAAAAAACCAAGATAGCGGATCCAACATGGCGGCCATAATATTTTTTTAAATGAAATGTACATGCACAAACTGTTAAAAATTGTTACTTACGACTTTTAAGGGTTTCTAATCGAGAATCTGAAATCTAAATTACGTAATATCGTAATCCAAAATGGCGAATCCAATATGGAGGCCATAATATTTTTTTAATTGACATGTAAATGCGCAAATTGTTACTTGATTTTAGAGATTGCTGATCATGAATCTGAAGTCCAAATTACGTAATATCGAAATCCAAGATGTCGGATCCAATATGGCGGCCATAATATTTTTTTAAATGAGATGTACATGCGCAAATTGATAAAAAATGTTACTCACGGTTTTTAAGGGTTTCTGACCATGAATATGAAGTCTAAATTATGTAATATCGTAATTCAAGATGGCGGATTCAATATGGCGGATCCAATATGGCGATCACAATATTTTTTTAAATGAAATGTACATACGCAAATTATTAAAAATTATTATTTAGGAGTTTTAGGGTCTGCTGAACATGAATCTGAAGTCTAAATTACGTAATATCGAAATTCAAGATGGCGGATCCAATATGGTGTCCGTAAGTTAAAATAGAATGATAAATCAAGAAAGAAATTGCTAAAATTTTTTACTCAGGGGCTTAATTCGCTAATCTTGTTTCGGATATTTTAGTTTCGTCACTTTGGAAACCATAATATCGGATTCAATATAGCTGTTATAAATTTAAAAAAAAATAAGACGTAGATGCAAAAATCATTAAGAATTAGTTCCTAGAGGTTTCTGATTCCACAGTTAAAATTTCGTAATTTTGAATTCTAGGGTTGCATTTCCAGTATGTGCTAAAATGAAATAATTAATAAGTATTTCCTCTTTTCTTATGAGATATTTAAATCTGGATATGCACTAAAAATATATCACAATGCTCACATTTGTAAAGTTACTCTCAGTGTAACTTCAAAACGAAAAACAAATTTTAACAGTTTCCTTCTTGATTTGTCATTCTTTTTTAACTTACGGACACCATATTGGATCCGCCATCTTGGATTTCGATATTACGTAATTTGGACTTCAGATTCATGATCAGCAATCTCTAAAACCCCCAAGTAACAATTTTTAACAATTTGCGCATTTACATGTCAATTAAAAAAATATTATGGCCGCCATATTGGATTCGCCATTTTGGATTAGGATGTTACGTAATTTAGATTTCAGATTCTCGATCAGAAACCCTTGAAAGTCCTAAGTAACAATTTTTAACTGTTTGTACATGTACATTTCATTTAAAAAAATATTATGGCCGCCATATTGGATCCGCTATCTTGGTTTTTTGAATCGCAAAATTCGGGGATCAGAAATGAGATTAGAAACCAAAAAAAAACCCCAAGTAACAATTTTTTATAATTTTAAGCAATTTTTTGATAAAATTTTAATTTACTTTCAAAATTTAAGTCCTTTAATTTTGAAATTTCAAAATTCGGGCTCGATAGAATGAAAGGCAATTTTATAACGAACAGTTTAAAAAAAAAATTTTTAAATTTCATTAATTCCAGGCTTGGGAATTATCGCTTGTCCAAAAAATGAGCTATTTGCCCCACTGTGCGGTGTAGGGGCAGCCGTTTTTCTGATCTGGCTTAAATAACAGAATCAGAAATCTAGAAAAAATGTATATTTTACATAAGAAAAGGAAACAACTTTTCTCTCTAGTGTTTTTCTCTAGAGCGCATCCTTTCGCCGTAAAAAATTATTGAAATTAGAAAAATTCGACTTTTTGAGGCCAATTTCTGGCTAAAATTGGCCTCGTAGGAAAAACTTTCAAAAAGCAAAAGATTGGTATTTTCTGGCGTAGAATCGAAATCCACTATAAAAGAGAGGGATTGACTTTATAAAAAAACATGTTATTCCGTAAAAAAACCATTAAACCACATTAAAAGTAAAACTCCATAATGCCATTATGTAGAGTAAACAAAACTGAAAAACTTTTATCTCAAACTTTTTTGGATTGGACGTCATGGGATAGCGTCACATTCAAAAATTATTTGAACCATATCACAGAAATGGCTGCCCTGTGCCGCTGCAACCCGGATTGCTATGACCGACTACACACGTTCAGAGAACGACTTGATAAATATCCCCACCAATTTTTCACTTTCCACCTTATGTGTTCCATTTTTGTCGGTGGCTCTCGTACTGTAATAAAAGCATATGAAAAATATTTATTATTTTCCTTAAAAAACGAGAATTTTTGAAGAATCATAGAAAACTACCAATTGGTCACACTGAAAAGTTATATTTCGTGCATTTTTGTAATGCATTTTTTGGATAAAAAAAAATGTATCCAGCCAAATACTTATCATTAGTTAAAAGTGTTTCCAAGAAAGGAACAACTGAAAAAAAAATTGATCCTCCTACATTAATTAGAAGCAAAGATATCGTATCTTTTGCATTTCATGCATTTATCTCTGTATTCACCTATATTTTGAACTGAAATTAGTACTGCTTATTCTCTAATGTGTACGCGCGCTCGTTCATCAAAACCGCGAGTGCCACGACAAGAATATTTCCCACACTCCCGTTGCCACTGCTTCGAGATTCTAGGAAAACGTACGGAGGTGATATCCATGCATTCTACACTCATCTAGAGTGCTCAGACAAAATCAAACGCGTTTCGCGAAACATTAGAAAATGTTTTGTACGTTTCTGCTGGATCTAGTTTTCGATTTGCAGTAGATATGCAGTTTACGATGAGGTTAAAACGTATTCTTGCTCTTTCGATATCGTACGGCCTTCCCACTAATGTATTAACGAAGATCTAATCGTTTAAAATTGAATGTAATATGTATATTAAAATATATATATAAAAAACAGTCCGGGAGAGTTATTTTCCGGCCTAAGCCGAGAAAGTAACTTTCCTGGATTGTTATATACAAAAAAAAAAACAGGCTTAGGCCGGGATAAATCAATAAATAAATCTAATATTTCTTGGATAACACTTACTTAAATCTAAGAAAAACGGCTGGTCGCTTTCCCTCTTTTCTATGAAGACTTAAAACGGGAGTAGGATCTTGCAAAACAGCTTCTTCAGATGAATAGAGATCTGTGAGATGGAATGAATTTGGGTCCTTCGTGATGTGAAACGCCCTCAGAGCTTGCGTTAGAACTTGCTTTAAGGGCGCTTGCCTCGACACGACTATGGTTCTGAAGATTCTCCTTCGCAGTGAGTTGTTCCCATCGTAAACCTTCACTACTTCTAAAAAACATTAATACATTAGACAATAAATAAAACGGTGAAAATAAAGTACAAGGTATAGTTGAAGCAATCGCATTTGTGAGCGACGTTGAGAGGCAAGGGGTGCAGAACGCAGAGCCGGATTGTTCGCTCGTTTACTTTTTATAATATTACACTTACAATACCCCTCAAAGCACTGCTATGAATTGGTAACAAAGCTTACTAAAATTATTTTCAAAAATACATTACCAAATAAAGAAATATAAAATAATTATCGAATTATATCTTCACCCCGACAGTATAAGCTCGACTGCGTGTCTAACTGTGGTCCTGGACTAAACAACACACTCATCGCAGGCTACGTCAGATAACCGACATCGAATGGCCGATATCTTCCCTCTCACTTAATGTAAAAGTGGAGTAAAGACGAGAGATCTAGTTGCCGCCTATTTCATTCCTCTCACCCCTCATAACAGCTCACTATTAAGATTACTTCAACTATAATTAATTAATAACATATCACGTAATTTCGGGGTCCCAAAATAGTCCGAAATACCGTGACCATTACGTTTTAAAATCGTTTAAACTGTTAACTACCTTCATCGCGTTCTTCCTGATTCTTGTTTTGCTTATCCTGCCGACTATCCCGTCCTGGTGTGTGGGTTTGTGCGTAGTCCTCAGCGTCCCTATACCGACCAGCCTCTCCACTACTAAATTCCTCCGAGGTACTCCGTGCTGCAAAATAATGTCAATATAGTGTAGGTCAAACAAATTTCTTATGCTGGTAAGTGAACAAAGATAAATATACCGGGTGTCAACGGAATCGTTAGACAAGCCATAGTTTCCTGAATTTTCAAGATAAATGTATTTTTGGCAGGGGTACAGGCTATTGTCTATGTTCAAAAAAAGAAGGTTGAAAGGAATTAAAACGTTAAAGGTTTTTATTGTTTCTTATGTTCAATTGACCATAAAATATGAGAAAACCGCGGAGTGCTACCATTTAAAGGGGTGTGTTTTTGAGATCGAAGTAAAAAGGTCCACTTTCCACATCTTTGAGTTTTGTTCGAAAACTACGGATTTTTTTCCTATAAACACGTAAATAGAAGAAAAGTTGTAGAGAATTAAATTTCTAATCGAAATGGCATCTTCAAAAGTCATTTTTTTTTACAAAAATACGTCCAAAAAACAAAACAAAAACAACACGAAAAAATGCAATTTTTTTATATTTTTTTTATTTTAGCTTGTAACTTTTTTGCGGGTACATTTAGGCATAGACATTGCTGCATAAAAAAAGCTGCCCGTTAAAATGAACCATTAAAGTGAGATTTTGTAAACATTTTTAAGATTTAGTGACCGAGATTAGCGTTTCAAAGTTTGCAACTTTTAACTTTTTTTGTTAATTTTTACTATTTTTTTTTCAAATTTCGTCCTGTAACTTTTTGCTGAGTGAATTTAGGTATAGACATTATTATATTAAAGTGAAAGCTGACTTTGCGCCCGTTGAAATGGTGGCTGGTAAAAGTCTCTACGACAAATAGAAACCTAGATACAGCGTTTCGAAGATTGTTTTGTTCAAATAACAACTTAGCAAAGATAGATTAAATTAATTTGTTCATAATTGTATACCTGTTATAGATTATTTATGTTTCTAATTGCACATTATTTATGAAATTATTCAAATGCTGGATTTAACATATTTTCAAAATCAAAGTCGATTTCTTCATCAGCATCTACGTGAACATCGTCTTCCGTTATTTCAGGTACATCAGCGTTTTCACAGTTTATTCTCATACATTATTTGCAAAACTACGCAGTCGTACTTAAAATCGTCTCCGGAATCCAAAAATGCAAAAATATACAGGGTGATCCATTTAAAATTTCAAAGTTGGTCATTTCCGGGAAAACCGGAAGTGATGGAAAAGTGTCAAATTATGAAGAAATTGCCTTTTTTTGTATATAATATTATCCCCTGCTAAATATAAGACTTGACACCCGGTATAATCTAGCTTTAAGTTTACAGAGAGAGTTCTTAATGGAAGGTTTAGCATCATGGTAATTTTTGAAAACAAAACAATTGTTAAACTATGCAATTTTGTCGTATTCCTCTTAGTTTCCTGATTATACTATTAGTAGGAGAGCCAGGGACGCATTTACTTTAGTTATTTCAGCAGTCATAAGAATGAATAGGCATAACACACTAGATACGGAATGGAAAGTTTGGCAACCCTAACTGTTAAAGGGAGTAAAAAAATATTGAAAATAATACATTTCAGCATCGTAAATCTCAAAAACTAATTTGTGAGTTAATTGTGAGTGAGCATGGTTGAATTTAGTAATGGTGAAAAATATGACATGATTAAATGTTTGCGGAGAAGATGCCAAGAAGGTTCAAATTTAGCTTCAGAGCTTTATTTTAATAGGTAAGTTATAGACAGCAAAACTTTGTGCCAAAAGTGCCGCCTAAACAATATTTGTAGATATCGAGAAAAGAGATAGCCAGACACAAAAATATTCAAAAGGCTACAACAAAATTTAAAAGAGTTTGGATCATTTGTAAAATCTCTAGCAAAAATATATAATAAAGCAGGTAGAGAAGCAGGGGAGAAACGTGACCTGCGGTGTCCCACAGGGTTCGGTACTCGGGCCAACACTGTGGAACATCATGTTCGACGACGTCCTACGGATTCCCCTCGCAAATGGGGTCACCCTTACGGGCTATGCTGACGATCTTGCCCTAACTGTGACTGGAAACTGGACAGGGCTAATCGAGGAGAAGGCGAATGCCACTATTGAGAGAATAGAGGAATGGCTGCGGAGCGTAAAATTAAAACTTGCTCCGGAAAAAACCGAAGCAGTGATGATCACAAGGAAAAGAACTGTTCAGCCTGTCACCATCAGGGTTGGACAGATGGAAATTAGACCGGGGAATGGACTTAAATACCTCGGAATCTGGCTGGACCCAAAACTAACATTCAGGTGTCACTCAGGCCAGCAAAAGAAGAGTGCTTTGTGGCGTGGTGCATTCAGTCATATTATATGCCGCCCCGGTCTGGGGATACGCCTTAGAAGAAAGGTAAGCCTGGCAAGGATTCAACGGCAGATGGCACTGAGGGTATGTAGCGCCTATCGGACAGTATCGTACGAGGCAGTGCTGGTGGTAGCAGGGATCCTCCAGTGGATTTACTGGTCAAGGAAAGGGTAGAAGTGTACGAAGGAGTCGAGAGAGGAACCGCCAGGGAAAGACTGTTCGAAAGATGGCAGAACAGATGGGAAAACGCCCATAAAGGAAGATGGACTCACCGCATGATCCCTACAGTCAAAGAGTGGGTGGAAAGGAAACACGGAGAAGTAGGGTATCATCTCGCGCAGGCCCTGGCAGGTCACGGCTGTTTTGCCGACTACCTGTTGAGAAGGGGAAAGCTGGACTCTCGAGAGTGCGCATATTGTGGCGAAATAGACGATGCAGAGCACACAGTCTTCCACTGCAACAGATGGGTGGAGGAGAGACGGGGCATACATCGTCTAGGGCCGGATGAGCTTGTGGAATTCATGCTGCAATCTGAAGACAATTGGGCAGAGGCCGAAACAGCTATTATACGGATCGTCGTGCATAAAGGAGAAGATGAGAGGAATCCCGACCTATACCCTCTGCACAACTAGAGGGAATACAGGGAACAAAGACACGGGAAAAAAAACAACATTGAATAACGATTGACGTGTATCTTGAAGAGAAGCGAGAGCGGTTCCAGGATACATCATGCACTGAAGAGGGGTGGTTTTAGTGAATATGCCTAGAGGTGAGTCCCACACTACCGTTCAGGTGTCCATAAAGGATTTCCACCCCGGAAAAAAAAAGGTAGAGAAGCTAAAAAATATTGTTTTAGAAATTGTAAGAGAAAATCCTAATATATCGCGAAATACAAGAAAATTTAGGAATCCCAAAAACAACTGCGTTGCGTTGCTTAAAAAAAATTCAAACCCTACAAAATTAGGATTAGTCACCATCTATACCCAAACGACTTTCAAAGCCGTCTCGATTTTTGCCAGTGGTGTTTGCGTCAGTGCAATGAAGTGCCAGGATTTGAAGGAACCATTATATGGACAGACGAAGCCCATATAAGCAACGCCAATTTTTAATCGGCATAATAGCCACCCATTGGGCTCATGAAAATCCGCACGTAACCCCCTTCAGTTAAACATCAAGGACGATTTGGATTTGGTGTATGATCTGGTCTTCATTTTATTCACGGTAATTTGAATACCGAAAATTTTATTAACATTCGACGACAAGAAATAGAGCCCTTTTGTAGACAATATGCCTGTAAGACAATTTCAAAGATTAATTTACGAACACGATGGCGCCCTAGGTCATATGTCAAATGAAACACGAAATAATTTCAATGCTCACTTTGGGGAGGATTGGATAGGTATCTATACATAACTCAGGACTAGTTTATCAATGTCTAGTTAGCTAAGTTACCTAAATTGATAACTAACAAGTAATTTAGTTAACTGGACATTAATAAACAAAAAAGTAGTTTAGATATTGTTTAATTTTTAGGAAATAATGGACCTATTTTGTGACCAGCTAGATCTCCCGATATAACCCCTGCCGACTTTTGACTTTGGGGTTATTTAAAAAATATTATATATAGAGAATGTTTTAATAACATAGAAGAATTGGAAAACAAAACATTAACTGCGTTTCGGACAATAACTCCTGTCATGATTGGAAATGCAACAAATGCTGTAAGGAGAAGGTGTCAAAAATGCATAGATGTCAATGGAAGACAATTGTAGTTTAGTTTTTCCTATTTTTGGCAAAATTGTTTTATATTACAAGAAGTGTTGTTGTTAATAGTCTTCCATGGCCTCCTCACAAATATATTAAATTTTTCGAAAATTAATCACTTTCTCTAGAGATAAATATGACATTATGATATATCGTTGGATAGCTAATTTAAGTTGTGAGCGAATAATGAAATAATTTACAGGGTGTTCCATTTAAAAAAATACAAGTTATGTCTTCAGGGTGTCCCGAAACTCCCACCTTCCCCTTTAGGTAGTAATTCTCCATGCAAAAATAGTAAAAAAAGTTCCTATAAACATGTGTCTGGAAATGCTTCCTAAGGGAGCTACGGCCCTCTAAGGATGGCGCAGAAATAGGTGTTTTTACTAATTATTTCGGAAATGATTTGGGACAACTTTATGAAACTTGGTTAACTATTTTCGATTATTAAAGGTTATTGTTTTACAGTATTAGCCAAAATTAATTTTATCCAGGGGCGGTGGTGTTCTTTGTTTCTACATATTAATTTTTCCATTCGACATTTTTAGTATTTTAATCCCCGATTATGATTCCCTGGTTAATTCTACATAAAAAAGGGCCTCTTTACAATTAGCCATATGGCAAGCCGTTTTCGAGTAAAAGCGGTCTAAACGAAATATTGCGTATTCATTTGCTAAGTGCGCATTATTTATTTTTCAAAGTAGGCGTATGTCTTTCAGTAACAGAAATGGCAGAGTACACCTCGCAGGAATATCTCGATATGATTATCTGTTATGGTATGATTTCCTAAAGGAACTATTTGCAATTATTTGGTAATAGTGGTGAAAGAAACATTGTGAAAAAGTTTAATGAACATTTATGATTTAATAAACAACGCCCCTGGATAAAATTAGTTTTGGCTAAGACTGTAAAACAATAACCTTTAAGGCTAGGATTTTGCAGAGTGAGAGGGAAATATGCGTTTATTTTCGGTTTATTATAAATATTTTAAAAATCATAAATGATATAATCTTTAAAATAATTTCAGATACTTCCCATTGCTCTAAGGAATACAACCATATATAGTTTTTATCATTAATTTTGTATATAGTCAAATGCCATACTTTAATAATAAAATTAGGGACTATTTTCATTGACAAACTACGATATTTAAATATAACAGAAATTTATAATAAAAAATATATATAGTTGTATTCGTTAGAACAATAACAAGTATCTAAAGCAGTTTTAAGATTATACTATGTGTATTTTTTTAAATATTTACTATAAATCGAAAATAAACGCATATTTCCCTCTCACTCCACAAAATCCTAGCCTTAATAATCGTTAACCAAGTTTCATAAAGTTGTCCCAAATCATTTCCGAGATAATTAGTAAAAACACCTATTTCTGCGCCATCCTTAGAGGGCCGTAGCTTCCTTAGGAAGCATTTCCGGATACATGTTTATAGAAACTTTTCTTACTATTTTTGCATGGAAAATTAGCACCTAAAGGGGAAGGCGGGAGTTTCGGGACACCCGGTATATCTCGAAAACTGAGGCATGCGTAATTCTCTTCTTATCAACAGCGGACTCTACTCAAAGAAGTGCCTTAAGAATGTGTTACTCGATTTTCGATTCGACACTTGGTAATTGAGATATAGAGATCATCCAAAAATGCCAATTTTCCAAAAACGCTCTGTAGCTCGGTAGTCGAAGAAGATAGACGATCGCGATTTACGCCATTGTTTGTTTCTCGAAAATCGAGCGAGGTATATTGGTTTTTTTCTATCTGCCATAGTTTTAGAGAAAATCTCAAATCCCATCTAATTTGGTCCACCCTGTTCAATTTTTTTCAAACATTTTTCATTCTAAAATCGCAATTTTCATGTCGTTATAACTTCAAGACTATCAGTTTATACGAAAAGTTCCACAAAATCTTTTTCTCTCAAAATTTGTTTTTTTTTTCTCATCCTAATTGTTTTTGTTTTTTTAGAAGGTGGCACCCTTCTGAAAAGGCGTAGTAGTATCCACCCCCAATAAATTAGCAATCCCCCGCATATATAGAAACTTTCCTTTGATGCATTTACTATTAAATTGTCCAACGAAACGCGAAATCTAAGTAATTTATTTGAAATTATTCTGAAATTCACACGTCTAGTTATTCTCCTAAATATTGATAATAAATAATTACTACGTAGGAACAACGGGGACAGAGATAATTACAAAAATCTATAGTGAAACAGAACTTTTCATCTTCCTGGTGGGTGTAAATCGTGAAGTATTAACAAAGGAGAAATATTGTTTAAATAAAAGTTGTAGCTTTCCTTTATTCCCTACAATATTGATACTACTACCCACGACTCAAGTTGTTTAAACACTGCCATATCACGAAATAAAATTACTGTTTTATAGAGTAGGGAAATCGATTCCAGGGAATTTTAAAAGGGGGAAAGTAACGATAGAGAAAGATTATATAGATTAGAGGGTAAAATCAAATATAGAATGTTGAATTTCTTAGCGACATTTCTTCTGATTTATTTGTTTTTGTCGCATAAACCCACGTATAATCCTTAGATAAGATTAAAGTTAATATGGGGGAAAGTTACGAGCGATAAAAATAGTATATTAATATATTTATTTTACATATGAATTATATCATTGTAGTCATATAATTTTGGTAATAATATCAACCGTAATAGTCCAGTCAACGGAGCGCTAAAATGACCAAAATCTCTAATTTGAGTGCTAATGAATGTATTTTGATGAAACCTTGTGCAGTGTGTTTGTAATGATGTTAATAAAAAAGCTGAAAGTAGGAAATGATCGGAACGGGTAGAAAGCACTGTAACTTGTAGAATTAGGTCAAAAATGAAAAAAAAACAATATTTTTACCTTTTTTAGCCCAAAATTTTTACTTTTTTTTACTCTTGTGAATTTTTTCGAAAAGTGCATATTTTTCGAGACATTGCCACTCGAAAATTCCTAAAAATGGGGAAGGAGAAATGTAAAAGTTGAAAAAAATCTGCAAAAATTCAGGTGAATGTATCATCCAAATACAAGACTTTTTCTTTTGCAACTTTTCTGTAAATTGCGTTTTCACCGAGTTTTTCCGCAAAAACATGAAAACATTGAAATTGTATCGCTTTAAAAATACGTAATTTAAAATTTTGAAAAAATTCAGACGTATGCACTGAGGCCTTCTAAACATTTTTTGTCTCTTGGAATTTTTTCGGTAACTTGCTAATTTTCCAAGTTACAGGTAGTTTTCACGATAAATAATGTACTACATTTTTTGCACATTAAAAAATACATGAAAATTCGAAAAATGAGCGTGATTTACATATATTAATAATAATAATAATAATAAATAACTTTGTTTAGAAAAATTGAACATTACAATTATTTCCAAATGGGCGAAGTCTAGCCTAAGCTACTCAACTCAACCCTTACAATACATCATAATACATAACAAGGTAACACTTAAAATTACAAAACATGTATAAGATAAAAGATATAAACAAAATAAATTAAAATCAAGAAATTACAGCGTAATATATTACTATAAGAAAATATGAAACTTGTATAGTTATACCATTTTTAAAGGTTCAATATAATTTTCAAATTGAAAATGTGAAAAAGTTTTCCGAAATTTTTTTTTTGTTCGCAAAAAATGTACTACATTATTTATCGTGAATAACTGCTTGTAACTTAGTCCACGTAAATTAGATATTTTAGAAGAAATAATTTATAAAGTAATAATATTTGGGATGCGTACTCTAGACAGGGTTAGAAATAGATACCCGAAAAATTCCCCCCCCCCCAATTTGGGGGTGGAACGTCCTTTTGTTTGCAAAAAACACCCCCAGCGGGGACTTAACGCTGGTTTTTCACTTTTATCTTGTAAACCGTTCGTCGGAAGAGAAAAAAGTATAGGAAATAAAAAATTGTTAAATTCTGCATAAAAAATGTCCTATTAACCTTGTAGCTTATCCTCACCAATTTCGCGCTAATGATTTTTACTTATTTCCCCTTTTTTTGTGTTTTTCGATTTGAGCTCGTTTCCACACCATCCACGAGGTAGAGCTCTCGGTGCATTTTTTTAAAAGGTGGTTTCCCCTGTAGGCCTATTCCACTAAAATTTTTTCCAATTTTACTCATTTAGGGGTTCCTCATCGACGAACTCTTCTTCAAATTCAGAATTTAAACATCCTTGCCCATGGCAATTAGAGTACATTGTTGAGCAGCGCAATCCAACCTTAACACAGCTGCATCGTTTTCCGCAACCCTTTTTGCAGCTGCAAGATATTAGCTGTAGGGTGGAAATTAGTGCTGGTAACTCGGTTAGTGCTAAAATGTTGCCTACTTTCTTTCAACCCCATTCCGTTGGTTCCAAGTTTTCTCCTCGCCAAGCATGAATGTGGAGAAATACTCTGTAAGAATGTTAACGTAATACCTGAGGTGTTGATGGCAGTCTTGGTAGAATCCCGGCAGTACTAGATTGACCGACTAACTTATTGAAGATAATGAATCTTTGATGATTCAAAGATGTCTCTTTTTTGGGGACTTTGTATACTGCTAGTGCGAATTGCTCTCCAGCACTTGTAATTTCCTTTTTCGTTGAGCTATGGTTGTTGAATATACGGACAACCTCTTCGAGATTTTTTCTTTTATTGACGCATTCCACCGTTTGCACTTTTCCTTTACCAAAGAAAGCTGAAGTGGTATCGCATCCACTGAACGCGTGGACAAACAAAACTGTCTCCTTACAGCTTTTAAAAAGTTCCAAGGACTGCAAGTCACGAGAACTGTAAGCTTTATTTTTTATTTTTCCCTGAGCCTCTCTTAAGAAACGAATATCTTTATCTTCAGGTGCGAGAGCGATAATAAATGCGAGAAGATCAATATCTTGCCCGACGATGACCACTGTATCGTTTTCATTATATGCCGTTGGAATTAATAAAAAAAGGTGATTTTCAAGAAGTTTTATCTCCAAAAGATTTTATTGCATAAAATGCATCTTTTAGATATAAAAACTTGAAAAATCATAGTCCGTACGCACAGAATGACGGGGAAAGTACCTAAAAATGCATAATTATGCAAAAAAGTGCATTTTTTGCTGTTTTTGTGCATTATTCAAGGGTTTTTCGAAGATATTTATTTAAGATTCATAAAAATTTGAGAAAAATGGTTTGTTTTAGTATTATACAAGCCTTAAGTAACATATTGGGTCATTTAAGACCCCCCTGGGCCGATTATTATTAATATTATTTATTATTATTATATTATTATTTTTTATGCACTTTTCTTTTTATCAATTTTCATATTCAATACCAACGCGTTAAAAAATAAGATATAGGAGGGGGAGGGGAAAATGCAAAAAAATAAAAATTGTAAATTTAGTTAAAAAAAGACGTAAATCCATTTTTTTTATTTGCTTTGTATACATTTTATGTACTTTTAAAATTGAATTTCGCGCCATTATAAGTCAGCCATATTGAATTTTCCGATTTTCTCTTCAAATTCGTAATTAGTGACCTCGAAAACCCCCGGGTATAAAATTTGGACGATATTTTATTAATTTTGGAGCAATTATTAAAAATTTTTTTAAACGGATGCAAACTATGCACTTTGGGATTCGTTTAATGGCTACAATCGACCCATAAAGGGTCTTAAATGACCCAATATGTTACTTGTATAATACTAAAACAAACCATTTTTCTCAAATTTTTATGAATCTTAAATGAATATCTTTGAAAACCCTTGAAAAATGCACAAAAACAGCAAAAAATTTTTAGGTACTTTCCCCTTGATTCTGTGCGTACGGACTATGATTTTTCAAGTTTTCATACCTAAAAGATGCATTCTATGCAATAAAATCTTTTGGAGATAAAACGTCTTGAAAATCACCTTTTTTTTATTAATTCCAACGGCCTATTAGATTCATTTGAGGCGGTTTGAACTATAAGTACGTCAGCGTCGTCTACAGCAGTAATTGCTTTGATTCCCTCATTTTTAAATCTCTCCACCAATTGCGAAATAAACCATTCCTTGTTTGTGAGATTGTTTATCATTTATTTTGCGTTTCAGTCAGTGGCGTGTTCTCATTGAAAATAATTTCCGGTGAAATGTGTTTAAAAAGTCGCCGCTGTCTTTCGATGCTCTTCAAACTGCAGGCATTGTCAGCATATCCGTCAAACACTACAGTCACTTTTTGGCCGTAATGATTACGAATAAAGCGAACGTATAAACGTCGTCAAAGGTACCCTGCTCCGGCCGTACTACACGATGAATCAAATTGCCGCCAACAACCATGAACTGGCAATCGGAAAAACTATTGGTCTCTCTCGTACAGCATTGAAAATATCATACAGAGACGATTTCTTAGTTTTTCTCATTAACACTTTCTCATCGAAGAGGGGAAGAGGAATTGAAGCAAGCTGAAAGTTAAAACATGACTCCAAATCGCGTGGAGTAGAAAAGGGGAAAATACATAAAAATCACTTGCGTCAAAATGCTCTATATATGCATCTTATAGAGAAAATTCCGCTATATAAATTCATTCCTGAGCATTTTTCTTGTTAAAGTAACCGGTTTTAAGATATTCGCTGTCAAACCTGGAATACACTCAAAGAAAATGATAGGTAAATTCAACCAAAAAGAGCATATGAAATCGCGCATATCTCGTTTCATAGTTAAATCAATCAGAAAAGAATAGTCATACAACTTTATTTGTTTTCGTAAACAAATAGTAGTTTAATAATCCTATCTTCTTGTAACAAATTAAATAGTACAATGACATTTTTTTATGTTCACTAACCATTTTCAATTTGGTCTAAAATTAAATAGTACAACGACTTTGTTTTTTGTTCACCAACTAATTTTTAGGTTGATCTACACTTTATTGTATGATGAAGTTTTTTTTGGTTAGCCAAAATCTCAATATTGAGACATCAGACCACCCAAACAAAGATTAGAGATCGTTTATAAGATCCATTCAAATATATCGATGAGAGAATTTTAACACTGCAATCATGTTATTAATTTTCTATAAATTCATAAGAGTATAAGATAATGCATGATTGATTATTGTCAGTGATTTGTATGTGGCGTCATCTGGGAATAATTTCTGTAACAGACTACGTGGTAAGCAAGCAAATTTTATGGTAATTCTTTTAGAACTTCTAGAAGACGACAATAATATTGGTTTGTCTACCAAGTACAATAATACAGCGAACTAATGCTGGGTTAGAATTACAATTCGATAATAGTTAAAAATAAAATATACTATTATCGTATGTAATATCACTAGTGCTTAAAATTTTATCGAAAATTTTTTCGAAAGCGTGTTGCCTGGTAATATAAAGAGTGCAAATTGGCAGTTTATTATCTGATTAAATCCCGACCGCTTTAGCGGGAGGGATTTAATCTTTGATAATAAACTGCCAATTTGCACGAGTTATATTAACTAGGGGCGACTTAGCTTGAGAAAAAATTTTTAGACAAAATTTAAAGCACGAGTGGTATTTGTGGAGAATATTTCACGAATAAATAATTCATTAAGTACATCTTCAATATTATGTTTTCTCATTAACTGCCTTCAGACGTTTTCTTGTCACTTTTTGGAGTTTACTGACCTTTATGTTCAATTTCATCATTAATTTGATATACAGAAATATTTCCAAACCGACTCATATTGTCAAAACAGCAAATCTGAAACAAACGCAGTAGAAACAACGGAGATTCGCTATATTTTAAAATAATCTAGTGACGTTTCCATGGCAACTAGTAAATAAAACGAGTTGAAACCTTAGATATTTATAATATATAGACTGGCTTAACACCTTTCAGGCGTTTCTGAGGTGCAATACGACGAGGAACGATAGAGAGAGCACTACTTTAGTACCGATGTCTCGCCCAAATAAAATATACACCCATGGTTCCGAGATTGGCATAGAGAGCGCCATCTAGCGCTACAAGTTATATTCCATAATAAATAAATGTTCATCGACTCATATTTACGTATTTAATCCTTACTTTTAACTTACGAAGTTTATGAATTAATTGTGTTGAGGTTTGCTTTGTTAAGCAAAGAGAATTTTAAATACAACAAATTATAATGTTTGATGCACAGCTTTGATTCAACGATTTACTTTTTGGTAGATTACCATATATGTAAGTACTATACATTTTTAGTTTGTTCCAGAGCGAATGTGTACTTGACATTTATAATAAATGATTTGCTTACCTTTGTAACTACGTTATTGAGCTATTGAAAGCTGTGCTTGACTTGTTCCTGTATTATGAGCTATATTAAGTACAATCTTTGTGTGTAATTGTTACCTGATTGAACACTAGGAAAACTGACATAGTTGCAGATAGGCAAAAGTTACAGCCTATATATTTCAGACAAGATTCGCTTTGGAATTGAGGTGTGTTTTTGTTTGCTACTACATAATACAATATTACAATTTACAAGGTAAGTACGTTAACAATTACTTAGTAATAAGCTAGAGAAGATATTTATAGATAAAACTTAAAAGCTCGACAAAAAACGTCAAAAAATTTTCGCATATTTGCCGCTGCAGCGACCTAAAAAATTAGAGCGATAAATTTTGCATGTTGGTCCTGTCAAAAGCCGATCTAGCTTGAATTACCACTAATAATGACGTTTGATTGGTGCAATGTTTTGAAAAAACGGGCTCTCATTGGCTATAGCGTTAATGAGTGAAATAATCTAGTTTAATTTGACAGAATTCAACAAAATAATAGTCAGACGAAAAAAATAATAGTCTTATTCATCTATTTTTTAAGTTAATGTTTGTTTTGTTGTACGACAACTTTTTATTAATTAAAATAACAATCACCTCTTGTTTAAAAATACCATTAATATAATTTAGTTTAACAAAATTAACGATATTGTTAGTTACCCATTTTTTTTTGTTAAATTTACCCATACCATTTCTTTGAGTGTAGGATCGATTTTTACCTCTGCGCCCCATACTACCCCTCTGTTCGGACGCTGTTAGCGCGAAATAGGTGAGGATAAGCTACAAGGTTAATAGGACATTTTTTGTGCAGAATTTAACGACACATTTTTTATTTCTTATACTGTTTTCTCTTCCGACGAACGGATTACAAGGTAAAAGTGAAAAACCAGCGTCAAGTCCCCGTTGGGGGTGGTCTTTTGCAAAAAAAGGACGTTCCACCTCTAAATTGCGGGGGAACTTTTCGGGTATCTACTTCTAACCCTATCTAGAGTACGCATCCCAAATATTATTACTTTATAAATTATTTCTCCTATTCAGTGTTTTATAATCTAATTTGCGTGTACCTAGGAAAATTAGGAAGTTACCAAAAAAATCCAGGAGGCAAAAAATGTTTAGAAGACCTCAATGCATATGTCTGAATTTTTTCAAATTTCTAAATTACATATTTTTATAGAGCTACAATTTCAAAGAAAGGTTTTCATGTTTTTCCGGAAAAGCTCGGTGAAAACACGCTTTACAGAAAAGATGCAAATTAAAAAAGTCTTGTATTTCGATGATACATTGACCTGAATTTTTTCAGATTTTCTTTTCAATTTTTACATTTCCCTTCCCTCACTTTTAGGAATTTTCGTGTGGCCATATCTCGAAAAATATGCATTTTTCGAAAAAATTCACAAGAGTAAAAACATCTTATTTTGGCCCAAAAAAATGTACATATATTATTTTTTTATTTTTGACCTAATTCTACAAGTTACGGAACCCGTGCTAAAAGGGCTGTTTTCTACCTTCCTACTCTAATCTTTTTTTCAACTTTTATATTAACGTCATTACAAACACACTGCACAAGGTTTCATCGAAATCCGTTCATTAGCACTCAAATTAGAGATGAAACCCCCCGTTGACTGGACTATAACGCCTCGAAAAAGTTAGCGTGACTACATTCACTGTTAGTGGGAAAAAGCGCAAATTAAATAGTTATATGGCAAAGCAAACCATTTCGTGCAAAAAAAAAACTAAAATGCTCAAACTCAGAATAAAACGTCGCAAACCAATTATACCTCGGAAATAAGGGGGTGACAATTGTGGCTGGCATTTGCCTTGGCAAGAGTTCGGCAAAACAACAGAAAGACGCTTCAGAACACTTGATAAAGAAGCACTCCGCCTAACGCTATCGCCACTGATGACTGCAAAATCATTCCCTTGTTATCTTAAAATAAAAAATTAAAAAGAAAATTAAAGCACTTAAAAATAAAAACTATCCTACTGAAAGTAAAACAAACAAATTTGAATCAGCGTTGCGTTTCAAGCACTTCGTGTTTTGTTCATTAGAAATTTTTAATCGACTTGGTGAACTTTCAATTAAAATTTTGCACAGGTCCAAATCCGAATTCGATCTGCCATTTTGTTTTTATGCAAAAAAAAAGAAAAAACTGCGAACATTTGTAATTTTACATGAACCAAAATCACTAAAGGAATAACTAATATTTTTTAATGAAACTTGGTGAAATTATAGGTCCTGTAGATGTAAACTGTTATGGAAAATTACAAATAAAAACATTTATTATTTTCCTTTAAACACAAGATGTTTAAAAAAATGTTGAACCATTTAGTCACACTAATACTTTGCTTCTCTTCAATTATAGTTTTTTAAACGTGCTTTACAGTGGTGATAAAAATATTTTTCTTATAATATTATAAACTTACATTTTGTGCATTTTTATAAAATGCATTTTTTGTAATGCATTTTTTTATCGAAAAAATGTATCCAGCAAAATACCTTTGTCATCTGTTAATAGCGCTTCAAAAACGAACAAATAAAAAAGTAGACCTTTCTACAGTAATTAGAAGCTGAAATATCGTATCTTTTACGTTTCGTGTAATTATTTCTGTACATATACAGGGTGGACCAAATTACATTTGGAGTTTTCTCTAAAATTATGGCAGATAGACAAAAACCAATATAGGTGTCCTGAGCTCGTTTTTTGAGAAATAAACAATAGAGCAAACCGCGATCGTCTATCTTTTTCGACTAACGAGCTAAGGAGCGTTTTTAGAAAATTGGCATTTTTGGATGACCTATATCTCAATTACCAAGTGTCGAATCGAAAATCGAGTAACACATTCTTAAGACACGTCTTTGAGTAGAATCCGTTGCTGATAAGAAGAAAATTATGCATGTCTCAGTTTTCGAGATATAAACATAACTTGTGTTTTTTTTAATGGAACACCCTGTAAATTATTTCATTATTCGATCACAACTTAAATTAGCTATCCAACGATATATCATATGTCATATTTATCTCTAGAAAAAGTTGTTAATTTTCGAAAAATTTAATGTATTTGTGAGGAGGCCATGGAAAACTATTAACAACAGCGTACACTTCTTATAATATAAAATAATTTTGCCAAAAATAAAAAAAACTAAATTACAATAAAGTTCGAATTGTCTTCCATTGACATCTATGCATTTTTGACAGCTTCTCCTTATAGCATTTGTTGCATTTCCAATCATGACAGGAGTTATTGACCGAAACGCAGCCAATGTTTAGTTTTCCAATTCTCCTATGTTATTAGAACGTTCTCTATATATAACATTTTTTTAAATAACCCCAAAGCCAAAAGTCGGCAGCGGGAGATCTACCTGGCCAAAATTAAACAATATCTAAACTACTTTGTTGTTTATTAATGTCCAGTTAGCTAAATTAATTGTCAGTTATCAATTTATCTAACTAGACATTAATAAACTGGTCCTGAGTGATATATAGATACCAATCCAATCCTTCCCAAACTAAGCATTTAAATAATTTCGTGTTTCATTTGACGTATGACCTGGGGCGCCATCGTGTTGGTAAATTAATCTGAACTTGCCTTAGAGGCATATTATCTACAAAGGGCTCTATTTCTTGTCGTAGAATGTTAATACATTTTCGGTATTCAAATTGCCGTGAAAAAATGAGGACCTATTATTTGGTATCCAATAAAACCACACCATACACCAGATCCAAATCGTCCTTGATGATTAACTGTCCTTGACGATTAGCGCTTACGTGCGGATTTTCATGAGCCCAGTGGTGGTTATTATGCCGATTAAAAATTCCGGCACTGCTTATATGTGCCTTGTCTGTCCCTTGAAATAATGGAACTTCATTGCACTGACGCAAAAACCACTGACAATAAAATTAAATTACAAATTAAAAAAAAAACCAACACAAAAATATCGACTAAATAACTAATATAAAAAAAAATAAATTAACACAACTTTAAAAATTATGAAATAATTTTGATTCCATATACGAACTCTTATGATTTATTTAAATCCAGCTTACATTTTCTTTATGTCCTCGAGATTTGCTTTCTTATACGCATAAATATATCGGGAGCTGCTGTTTTGAATATAACTATTTAGTAGTCCGTCTTTACAGCAGCCCCCGACATATTCATGCGCATAAGAAAGGAAATCTCGAGGACATAAAGAAAATGTAAGTTGGATTTAAATAAATCATAAGAGTTCGTATATGGAATCAAAATTATTTCATAATTTTTAAAGTTGTGTTAATTTATTATTTTATATTAGTTATTTAGTCGATAGTTTTGTGTCGGTTTTTTTTTTAAATTTGTAATTTAATTTTATACTTTTTAAACTAAACATATACATACAACATACCGTATTATTATATCACGAGTCCCACACAGAATTTTTTAACCTTGAAGCCCACGCGGTCCAATTTTGTATTCTACTTATTCTACTAGTCGCACACGGTCTGCAAGACCGGTTCTATTATAAATATATTTATGCGTTATATTTAATTTTAATAAAAACTGCATCAAAATCGGATTTCCCGTTGAAGAGATATAAAGCCACAGGCAGACAGACAGACAAACATACAAACATACGAGTCAGACTTATAATACAAATTTTCAATTTTTAAAAACTCCCGATCAATGTATCTAATCGTACCAGTTTCATATGACCGAATCAAAATGAGGCCGAAATCATATTCGGTTACCATAATTGTCTGCACATTTTCAATTTTACTTCAATCAATTTCTAGAGAAGTTCAACACGGCGAATTCAAGATGGCGACCAAACATCAACATCTAATATGGCCTAAAACCTCCTCGACAAAATACTCTTTCAAATAAAAAAAAGTGCATCAAAATCGGATCACCCGTTGAAGAGATATGAAGCCACAGACAGACAGACAAACAAACATACGCGTCAAACTTATATCATTACTCTTTTTGGGTGGGGGGTTAAAAATTAACTAACTTCAAACTTTTGGTTATTTTTTGGTAGTGCGTTAATTTCTTGGAGAAGTGTATATTCATTGCGTCGTTCCTATCCGATATAAAACTTATAGTTTAAACCGAATCCTTCACCATTTCTTAGAATGCAACGTATCAGCGAATACACTACACGATCAAATTATAGTGTTAAAGCTAAAAAATTTTGTCCGCCATCTTGTGATGTCCGCCATATTGAATTTAGTGTGACGTCATTTTATTTTCGTATTCTTCTCAGCAAACCCTTTCGTTTGCTGAATATATCGGGAGCTGCTGTTATTTTTTATGCACCCATATCATGGGGGTGCATAAAAAATAACTGGTCCGCCATATTGGATTTGGAATGACGTCACTTAGCTAACCATGCATGGTCATCCAAACTAAACGTGTATACAAAATTTCAGCTCAATCGGTTGGTGATAACTGTTTTAAAATTCAGTTGCGCCCGCCATATTGAATTTAGTGTGACATCATTTTATTTTCGTATTTTTCTCAGCAAACCCTTTCATTTGATACCCGTGGGGGTGCATAAAAAATTACTGTCCGCCATCTTTGGGAGTCCGCCATATTGGATTTGGAATGACGTCACTTAGCTAATCATGCATTGTCATCCAAACTAAACGTGTATGCAAAATTTCAGCTCAATCGGTTGGGGATAACTATTTTAAAATTCAGTTGCAAGATTTGATCCACAAGAACAAGGCAAGTTAAATAAAAGCTTGTAATCAAGATGGCGACCAAACATTAAAATCTAATATGGCAAAAACCTTCTCGACAAAATACTTTCAAATAAAAAAAAGTGCATCAAAATCGGATCACCCGTTGAAGAGATATGAAGCCATAGACAGACAGACAGACATACAAACATACGCGTCAAACTTATTGGATTGAGAGTTAAAAATCGAGACGCCTTTGAAAGTCGTTTGGATATAGATGGTGACTAATCCTAATTTTGTAGGGTTTGATTTTTTTTTTAGCAACGCAACGCAGTTGTTTTTGGGATTCTTTTCCTGTATTTCGCGAGGCGATATATTAGGATTTTCTCTTACAGTTTCTAAAACATTATTTTCTACAGCTTCTCTACATGCTTTATTATATATTTGTGCTCGAGGTTTTACAAATGATCCAAACTCTTTTAAATTTTGTTGTAGGCTTTTGAATATTTTTATGTGTGGCTGTCTCTTTTCTGGATATCTAAAAATATTGTTTAGGCTGCACTTTTGGCACAAAGTTTTGCTGTCTATAACTTACCTCTTAAAATAAAGCTCGGAAGCTAAATTTGAATCTTCTCGCATTCTATAAAACACTTAATCATATCACATTTTTCACCATTACTAAATTGAACCATTTTTAACAATGCCCACTCACAATTAACTCACAAATTAGTTTTTGACAGTTACGATTATTTAGATTTTCTTTTTTTCACCATGGCCTTCTCAATAAATATTAGAAATGCGATAAATATGCATAGATGTCAATATAAGACAATTCGGACAGTTATTGTAGTTTGGTTTTTCATATTTTTGGCAAATTTATCTTATATTATAAGAAGTGGTGTTGCTGTTAATAGTTTTCCATTGCCTCCTCACAAATATATTAAATTTTTCGAAAATTAACCACTTTTTCTAGAGATAAATATGACATACGATATATCGTTGGATAGCTAATTTAAGTTGTGATCGAATAATGAAATAATTTACAAGTGTTTCATTTAAAAAAAGAACACAAGTTATGTCTATATCTCGAAAACTAAGGCATGATAATTTTCTTCTTATCAGCAATGAATTCTACTCAAAAAAGTGCCTAAGAATGTGGTACTCGATTTTCGATTCGACACTTGGTAATTGAGATTGAGAGTTTTGAATGACCTCTCTATAATTTAAAAATGCCAATTTTCCAAAAACGTTCTGTAGCTCGGTAGTCGAAAAAGATAGACTATCGCGGTTTGCGCCTCGAAAATCGAGCTCTGGACACCTATATTGGTTTTTGTCTATTTGCCATAGTTTTAGAGAAAACCTCAAATCCCATCTAATTTGGCCCACCCTGTATTAACGCAGATCTGATCGTTTAAAAATTTTGTGTTTTGCTTTCTCTGCTATTCATCGAATATGCAAATGTTTTGCGGCCATAGCTCAATGGTTAAAGTGACGATTCCCATGCTGAAATCCCCAGCTCAAATAATGAACATATAAAGTTTTTTTTTTATTTTCAAAGTAATATAAAAAGTTGATTTTTATCACAGCTGTAAAGCACGTTCAAAAAGCTACAGTTAAAGAAAGAAAAGGTTTTAGGGTGACCAAATGGCAGATTTTTTGGAAAGCTTCAAAAATTTTTCAAAAATCGTATATTTTGGTGGAAATAGCGAATTCAAATGTATCTTTAACCGACTTCAATATCGCTATTAGGTAATAAGTTTCAATTAATTGGGTGACGGTGAAATTTTGTATCATAATTTTTAGAGACCTTTTTTGAAGGCGGTTCATTTTTTGTATTTTGTATATTTTGTTGTTGAAAATTTGACCACACTGGACGAATGCGCCGCGCCGTACGAAATTTCGACAAAATTGCATTAAAATTGATAATTAGCAGTCAGTTACAAACCCTCAAATTTTCATTGACTCCCTAATTTTTTCTTACTTAAAATCTACTTTTCCGTACTAATTTCTTTGTATAGAGCTGTACCAACAGATTTTCATAATGTTCATAAAGCGTTTTCAGAGGATTCCTCATATAAATATTAGCCGAAATCTGAACATTTTTCATCAATGAATAATCAGTTCCAATTTCAGTCAACATTATTAGTTCACAACTTAAAGGTACCAGTTTTCTAAAATGTTTTGGTTATTTCCCAAGCTCAATACATTGCTGATCAAATTTAATAGAGGCGGTTTTTTATCAGTGCAACACCAGCAGCATATTTGAAATAGTAACTCAACCACCTATCCAGAATTCTGTTTGAAACCATGATTACAGTTTATGCAAAATATTTGAACGTCCTACATACTAACTAACATTTATCTATTCTACGTATTAGAGCTAAGAGCAAATTAAGGAAAAATAAACAGAAATGAAGACTAGTTAGTACAAAAAGCAACACTTACGACACGAATACTCACGAGACAGGGTATCCTTTCTTCGCACTTGAACTCCGATGATTGCCTCCATGGGTACCTCGGTCCTCGGAATGCTAACGGCATGCGGTGGCAGGTAGATGGGTTCCAGCATCCCAAATGTGCACTCGCTGTTGATGCTCACGTGGCACGCAGCATGACACTGGAACATTAAAAAAAAAATTGGAATTTTTTGCTTCTCGCGAAACTAAAATGTTAGCGATAAGTACAACTTTTAGGAAAAGTCTGAAAGTTCAAGGTATCAATTCCACTTTGGAATCGGAAGATTCTGACACGGATAAATCAGACTATTTGTCAACGAGATAATAAGTCTTGTCTACAAGACGTCGGTAAAGATCTGAAATCACTTCGCAGGCAGCAGACTGAGGTCATTTTGACTTCATTTTTTGGTCACATTGGTCGATGACGTCACGTGACGAAAAAAATGACGTCTCAGTAACGTCATATTGTGACCAAATTATGACGTCATGTTGAGACGTCGATGCGACGTTTGGCGAAGTCATTTTTTCATTGCAGACATTATTTCTAGATGTCGCCTCATACAAACTATACATTACCACGTTGTTTGTTGCATACATTATTTCTAGATGGCGCCACGTACAAACCACTGAAAATAATCAGTCTTTACCTTATACAGTGACGTAGCCAGGATTTTTATTCGGGGGGGGGGGGGGTCCGAAATTTTTTTTGTAAGTATATTATGTAGGTATTGTTATGTAGCTTCCGCACAATTCTTATGTAAATTGGCGTACAGTCAAATTGCTTGAATTTTTAATATGTTGTAGATTTCGACTTTCTGATCAAAAACTTTCATGGGCCCAACTCGATCCTATGTCTAGTTTCCGAGATACTACTGCTCAAGAAATGTACAAGAATGACCTTTTGTACAATTTAAATAATTTCGAATTCATGATTTTTTTCATACATTTTATATTGTGGTGCGTGATTCGTTCTAATAGCTTTTTATAATATTTTGCGCTAAAAGCATTTGTTGTTTTACTTAATAAAAATAGCGTAGAAAAAATTAAAGTTTGAAAAATTTTGGCGAAGGCGCCGGGAAATCTGTAGAAAAATAACAAGTGAAAATAATATTTGGTCATATTGGCTAAAACATTTTTTACATAAAGTAAGTAAGTATGTGTCTTACTGATCAAAAAACTTTAATTGAAAAACTTTCGGAAATTGCTTCTTTGACCTCTAACAACAAACACTCCATCAATAAATTAAAAGTTCGACAAGATATACAGAATTTTACAAGAATTTACTTATAGTTGTATCTCGAATACTAGACGAGGCTAGACTATATAGATCGAGATGGGTCCATGAGGGTTTTTGATCGGAAATAAGTCACATGCATATACAACATATTAAAAATTCAGCCAATTTGACTGTTGTAGGTACGCCAATTTGCATAAGAATTGTGCGGGGTCCTTTAGTTGAACTATTCAACAACTTATATTCCAAATAACTGATGGCGACTATGCGCAATGTAACGTGGATTTCGCTTGGCTAGTAATACAAATAAATCGAATTTACTCATGATTCCACAAGGTTTTATACATTTGACTGAATTAAGGCTCCTCCCTGTCAAAATTGCGGCAATAAATTGCAAGAAATTACGATTTGCGATGGGACTGGTTGCATGGAATGAAGATTTGTAATCGGCCAAAAAAATTTTTGACTAAAACCGAAAATAAAATCAATATAATAATTTTATATAAATATCATGTCTATCAATTATACAAATGTCAATAAATTTCGGGGGGGGGGGGGGGTCCGGACCCCCAGGACCCCCCCCCCCTGGCTACGTCACTGCCTTATACTCTAATGAATTTATAGAAAATAAGTAATAATATAAATTGCAATTTTCAAATACATTCAGGAAACGTTGATTGATTTGGATGGATCCTATAATGGTCAGGTTAAAGATCATTATTATGTGTCTGGGCCGAGATAGCATAAAACCCAGTGAATGCTTCTCCTATTATTTGTCCATTCATCTACATCATACATGGCAGCTTCTTCTATAACGCATCATACATCGGAAAATGGAAACCTAGAGCCCTTAGATTTGCATACCATATTGCACCAAATTGGCTTATTTATTATATTTCTCAAATGTACATTTATTTCAATTAATCAAAAATAGCTTACATATGGTCCGATAAATGACGTTAAATGACGTCGCTTGGCTGTGACATAATGACGTCATTTTTACGTCATTGTTACGTCATTCCAGAGGTCAAAATGACGTCTCAGGTGACCAAAAAATGATGTCAAAATGATGTCATTTTGCTGCCTGGGTTGTTGATGACAATAATAGCAATGTTATATTATATACCTAGTAGGAAAAGCCTAACATTCCCAGACGACCATGAAGATTGCTTGCTACGAGGTATACATGTTATTTTTCTGTAAATTGTTTAAAAACGGCAGAAATTTAAATATTGTTTAATTTTGAAAAAGCATGATTAATTTTATTGCCGGTAACGGTTGACGGGTCTAGACCAGAAAGATGTAAGGAAAAGAACTTTTTTAAATAGTCGACGTTTCGTCCAATTTATTGACATCCTCAGGACTATTTAGGTGAGTTTTCCTTTGTCACATTGGATTTAAATAATAAAACAAAACACATGGATACAAACAAACACAACAAAACTCCTCAACGTATATGAGTAATCTAGTCTACCTCAGAGAAATGTTTTCTACACCCATTTAGGTGTTGGTTAGGTCAGAGTATGTCTTTTAACTCCAGCTAGTGTACTATATAGCGAAAAATGAAGTACATACTAATAACTAAATAAATAATAGTTTTTCTACTACTGCTTTTGAAAACGACAAATAACGCACAGTAACCGTGACTCGAAACTGTCTTTTTTCACACGATGTGTGCAAAAAACATAGTACTGTCATGTTTTTCACACAGTTCTGCCAAAAATAGAATTGACACCTTTTAGTTGTACTTTTTTAAGTAGGCTAGCTTGTCATCCCCAAAAGGGAAGACTGGAACCCACTCGAAAACATACTCAGGCCCGCCGATATCGTCTGGTTCACAGACGGATCGAGGTTTGAGGAAAGTGCTGGAGCGGGGATATACGGTGAAAGGCCCAGGGCTGAAGCTTCTTACGCCTTGGGCAAATTCGCCACGGTATTCCAGACCGAAATTTTTGCTATTTTGGTCTGCGCACAGGAGAATATCCGAAGGAAATATTCCAACAGGCACATATGTAGCGACAGTCAAGCGGCCCTCAAGGCCCTTGCATCAGTCCGGACCAAGTCAATCCTGGTTCAAAACTGTAGACAGGCTCTCTGTGAACTTGGCTCATCCAACTGGGTCAAGCTTCTCTGGGTGCCAGGACACAGCAACATCGAGGGTAACGAGCGGGCAGACGCTCTGGCCAGAGGGGGCTCTCAGAGGCCCCTACTGGGCTCAAATGCCAAGAAGTCAGTAGAAGACTGGACACGGTCTCAGTTCTTTGACTTCTGGGCCTCCTACCCAGGACTCCTGATCTCGGAGCCCTTGCCGAAGCGAGCAGAACAAATCCTGCGACTAAACAGGAAACAGGTCAGAACCGTGGTAGGTCTTTTGACTGGACACGGCTCTTTCAGAAAACACCTGCACACTATGGGGGTGGTTGACAACCCCGACTGCAGGTTCTGCGGAGATGAGGAGAAGACTTCCTGCCCTAGTCTTATGTACTTGAGGCACAAACACTTCGGCATTGGTTTTCCGGTGCCGGAGGAAATAAGGAATGCCCCTATAGGAAGGGTTTTGGCCTTTGGGTTAGAATCCGGCCTAGATGGGGGAATTCAATAAATTCGTAGCGGTAGCACAATGGGCCACAAGGCCTGAGTGCGGCGACTCTCCGTAGCCCTGCTAAAGGAAGAAGAAGTAGGCTAGCTTATTCAGGTTCATAGCAACCGACTTATTTAATAACTAAACATCAGTTTTGAAGTCTTCAAACCACGTCACTTTTAAAGAAGTCATATGATTCTGCAGTCGTAGAAAAAGTATTGTAAACAACACGTTTGAAAACATCTTTTCACACCCATTCGACTTGTGGAACTCGCCTTCGGCTCGTTCCACCAAATTGTCTCACTCGTGTGAAAAGATTCGCTTTCTAAACTTGTTTAAAATACTACTGTAGCAATATCCAGAAATAAAAACTACACAGCAGGAGACATCTAAGGACAAGGACCTAATATGTTTTATATGTGAGCCACTTAATGAACTTATATACTTTTCTAAGTACACTCAATTCCAAATTTCACGCATCAAAATGATCTATTATTGCACTGTTTCCAAGATAATTTTGACATGTGTGAAAATTGGCAGTTTATAATATATAATTCAAGCGTCTACCGTGTATCTATGTTATTTGTAAAACCTATAAACACGTTGGATAACGATTTGAAGTTCAACACTAACGTTTTGAAAACAAACATTCATTCCAGTTTTCCAAGTTATGAACAATCTACTTGCAATATCTTCCTGTGGAAGTAGAATTAAATTAAATAATAATATGGACAAAATTATATGTCTTGACACATAGACTGCTCAGTCTGCCGTTAGACAATAGGGACCCAGGCAACACGGTCACGTAATTTTGACGTCATTTTTTGGTAACTATTCGTCGGCGACGTCATGTTACCAAAAAGTGACGTCTTAATGACATCTGCATTTGTACGTCATAATGCCGTACATTAAATTCGTCATTGTTACGTTTTATTTAGAGATTTTAAACACCAGTGACGTCTTAAAGACGTCTACATTTGTACGTCACAATGCCGTACATTAAATTCGTCATCAACGTTTTTATTTAGTGATTTTAAACACCAGTGACGTCTTAAAGACATCTGTATTTGTACGGCATTATGACGTAGATTAAATTCGTCATTATTACATTTTCATTTAGTGATATTAAACACCAGACAAAAAAACATTAGTTTTACAAAATTGCCACCCCAATAATTATTTACAGAATCTTTAAAAATACAATAATAATAAGTGGATTTTTAGCATTAATTACATGGTAATAATAAACGTCTTATGACTAAATTATGACGTCATGTTGAGACGTCGATGCGACGTAATTTTTTTCATTGCAGAAATTATTTCTAGTTGGCGCTACATGCAAACTATTCATTATCACGTTGTTTGTTGCATAAATTATTTGTAGATGGCGCCACATACAAACCACTGAAAATAATCAGTCCTTCTTTATACCTTATACTCTAATGAATTTATAGAAACTAAATAAAAAAAAATAAATTGCAATGTTCAAATACATTCAGGAAACGTTGATTGATTTGGATGGATCCTATAATGGTCAGGTTAAAGATCATTATTATGTGTCTGGGCCGAGATAGCATAAAAACCAGTGAGTGCTTCACCTATTAATTGTCCATTCATCTACATCGTACATGGCAACTTATCCTGTAATGCATATCATACATCGGACAATGGAAAAATCCTAGAGCTCTTAGGATTTACATGCCATATTGCACCAAATTGGCTTATTTATTATATTTCTCATAAACAAGTTAAAATTGTCTGTTCTAACCTACAAACTGTAAACGTCACAACACACAGAACTTCGATTACATCGCTTGCGCCTTGACGGGATCAATTGTTATATGGTGTTACCTAGACGTTTTTACGAAGTCACGTCATAGCGCTTTTCGCGAGGATTTCAACTTTAATTTATTGTAAAGTAGGTACTGCGATTTAAGAGCTGATTGATATTCGGTGTAGTGTGTTTTTATACATAAACACACACTTTAAATGAAATTAAAAAAATAGCAAGTTCCCTATTGAAATGTTTATTAGCAGCTAGTATTTTAAGAATCTTCAGAGAAACTATCAACTTGTATGTTGGCTTAAACGCAGCGTCCCGATAAAAAATGTTTATTTGTAAACAACGAATATTTTTTTCTAAAAATAATGTCCGTGAAATCTATAAAATAATCAGTTATCCAGTATTTTCCTGGAAGATACCTTTACGCCTGTGACTTTACGTCAAAGGAACTGTTAGAAGGTTCAATTGCTGGTTGACGAGCGACGATGAAATTTTGTTTCATATTTTAAGTGACCTTTTTTTTTCAATATTTTTTTATAGGTATTTCGAGAATATACATACCGTCATCCCACACCACTCGCAGCGGTAACCCGACAAGCATTCCGTGGTCCAGCATGTTTTCTTGCAGAGAGCACATTTGGAGTTGCTTGGCAGATTTCCCTCTCGCCAGTGATGTTGGTGGTGAACGTAGACGAGCTGCTTTCCCGGAAGATAAGTGGCGTTCTCCTTGCAGTCAGCCACAGCAAAATCCTGGCATTCTATGTGGACGAAGTATTCACATACTGAAATTTAATAAACAATTTATATTTATTACAGGAATGGAAAGAACTGACAATTTAATTTATGGGTATTTGAAATCTAAAGAAACCGCTGCCCAAGGAATCACTACTTCCACATCCAGATTTTCTATCCAAGTCTCTCACAACGAAAAAAATTTGTATGTGGAAGTAATTGTTTATGGAACTTTAATAATATAAAATTTGAAATCATCTACCCCAAAAACTCATTAAACGATATGCCACATCCGTAGCGGGGATGGATAAAAGAAAAAAATTTTGAGGCCTTTGGTTCTTGTACCCACACTAATTTTGTTAATGAAACTTGTTCAGAATTGTCCAAAAACTTTGAGTCCAAAATTTAATCAAAATAAAAAACTGTTGAAATTTTAATTAAAATAATGTCCAAGTTCGGAAATATCAATTTAATGGGTATTATTGTTTAGAAAACTGTACTACAACAATTTTGTTTGATATTAAACCCAAGCGGCCAGGTCCTTGTCAAGCAATTTACAGTTTTTTAAAAATAACTATTTTAAAAAAATTTTAAATTTCAGTTTTTTAATTTTTTAATTTCAACTAAATTTTAGACTTAAGATTTTTGGACAATTCTGAAAAAGTTTCATTAACAAAATTTTTCGATAAAAAAATGCCTAATATGATTTTTTGATTTTTTCCGCATATTTTGGTCCCGCATGTGGCTTTGCATTTGTAGGAGGCGAATGTTTTTCTGGTCATAATTAGATCCTAAATTGATCTATACTTGAGTAAAATTTGATTCAAATCGCACAATAAATAAAGATTTTACAGGGTGACTCCAAAACAAATGGGTCACACTGTATATAATATATTCTAAATACCAATTTTATGGACTCTTACTTGCTTGATTTACTTAGTTATATTTTTATATTTACTTATTTATATTTTTTATTTTATAAAACATAAAAAAGCAGCGAAAGTTTTCAGTAATTAGCTTAACTACCATAATTATGCACATGATTCGATTAGGGCGACCGCCGCGCCGGATTGTTGTTCTCTATTATGTTTACTCGTCATTTTGTTACTTATTTAGAAGGTCAACCAATTAGGAGGTCGGGAACATTAAAAACACAGGCACACAAAAAATTATTTTCCAAAGGTGAAAGACACCTATCCTTACGTTTTTTGGGAAGCTGATTCCAAATATTACGTCAAAAATATATGTTTCACTGCACAATTTTTCGCAAATTGACATTTCATCCCTAAATTCGGGGTTAAATAGCTATTATATCTAATAGAACGACACGCGTTGAAATGAAATTTCTGAATCGTTTAAAATGGCTCTGGTCACATACTCCCAACATTCTATCGTACCACTTCTACTACTTCCCCCCCCGAAAAACTACTACTGCTCCTTGTTCTGATTTTTCCATAATTCGCTTGTGAGGGCTTGATAGATCGGGGTTAGTACAGGAAATATTGATAAGTCGAGTATTTTTTGACAAGGAGACGCCAAAACCACTCCCTCCCTGAATGACAAAACATTCCAAAAATACTGCGAAAGGGCTGAAGAACGGTTTTCTACAGTTTTCGAAGGCGAGTAACCCGATAACAACCACTCTTCTGGAACTACCCCTAAATGAAAAAAAACTACCGCTTATTCTGAGTTTTCCGTATTACGCTTTGTGAGGGCTTGACATATCGAGATTACCGGGAATATTGATAAATCGAACATCTTTTGACCAGGAGACGCTGGGTGTTGTAACCACTCTCTCCCTAAATGACAAAACATTTGGAAAATACTGCGAAGCGGCTGAAGGAAGGTTTCCCTTCGTTATCCGAGCGAGGAACACAATGGTTGCAATATTTTAAAAGTCAAAAGATACTTGGTTTATCAATATTCCCTGTAATAACCTCGATTATAACATCGAATAAACCCTCACAAGCATAGTTCGGAAAAAATTAGAACAAGGGGTAGTTTTTTTTTTAGGTAGTTTTATTTGGGTAGTTCCGGAAGAGTGGGGAAAGTATTGCAATCATCAATCATCGTGTTACTCGCCCTCGAAAACTGAAGGAAACCATTCTTTAGCCCTTTCGCAGTATTTTCGGAACGTTTGGTCATTCAAGAAGGGGATGGGTTTTAGTCTCTGGGAGTTGTTTTGGTGTCTCCTGATCAAAAGATACTCGATTTATCAATATTCTCTGTAATAATCCCGGTCTGTTAAGCCCTCACAAGCTTAGTATGGATAAATCAGAACATCAAACATAATCTTCCATTTAGAAGTAGTTTCAGAAGGGTAGAGGGGGGTAATATTGCAACCATTGTGTTACTCGCCTTGATAGGGGGGGGGGACCGTTCTTCAGCTCTTTCGCAGTATTTTCCGAATGTTTCGTCATTCAGGGAGGGGGTGGTTACAATCCCCGGGGTTGTTTTGGCGTCTCCTGGTCAAAAGATGTTCGATTTATCAATATTCCCTGTAATAACCCCGATCTCACAAGCGTATTATGGAAAAAACAGAACGAGGGGTAGTAGTCGTTTTTTTTTGAGGGGAAAAAGTACACGACCATCATTTCCCGACAGAACGTTGGGGATATGTGACTAGAGCTATTTTAAACGATTCAGTAGTTCCATTTCAATGCGTGTCGTTCTATTAGATTTAATAGCCATTTAACCCCCGAATTGTCAATTTGCGAAAAATTGAGCAGTGAAACATATATTTTTAACGTGATATTTTCACCTTTGGAAAATAAACCACCCCTTTTCTTCCATTTTTTGTTGTTAGGCATGCGAGGACTTGTTGGATCGGTTTTTTTTTGAGGAAACTCGATATGTCCTGTAAAATTTTGCAATCAGACATCCTAACGACCTCCGGGGGTTGAAACCACCCCCTCCCTGGAACATACAAAAATAAACATCCAAACGTGCCGAAAATTGTTTTCTAACCACTAACCAACTACCCCTATTTAGAGGTAGTTGGTTAGGGATGGGAAGCTAAATAATATCAGCAGCTAAATAATATCAGCATCGTGTTCCCCGCCCTTGAAAACGCGTAAAAAATAATTTTCGGCACGTTTAGATGTTTTTTGCATGTTCCGGTATAGATGGAGGGGGTGGTTTCAACCCCCGGGGGGTCGTTAGGATGTCTGGTTGCGAAATTTTACAGGACATATCGAGTTTCCTCAAAAAAAAAACCGATTCAACAAGTTCTCGCATGCCTAACAACGGGTGGTTTTATGCATTTAGGGGTAGTTGGTTGAGGGTGGGAAACTAAATAATATCAGCATCGTGTTCCCCGCCCTTGAAAACGTATAAAAAATATCTTCGGCATGTTTGGATGTTTTTTGCATATTCCGGTATTGAGGGAGGGGGTGGCTTCAACCCCCGGGGGTCGTTAAGATGTCTGTTTGCGAAATTTTAGAGGACATATTGAGTTTCCTCAAGAAAAAAACCGATCCAACAAGTCCTCGCATGCCCAACAACGAAAAATGGAAGAAAAAGGGTGGTTTTTTGCGTTTGGGGGTAGTTCGAGAGGTGTTGGCCGTCCTGGAAAACGGGGGAGTAGACATATTTTGTCGCTACACTTGCACTTTTGAGGTTTTTGCAACTTTCGCATGGGCTAAACCCGCTGTTGTCTTATGGAGATTGAATTTAGGTCGAATTGGCTAAATTATTAATATTTTGTAGATTTCGACTTTCTGATCAAAAACTCTCATGGGCCCAACTCGATCCTATGTCTAGTTTCCGAGATACAGCTCAAGAAATGTTCAAGAGGTCAATTTAAAAAAATTCCGAATTCATGATTTTTTTTCATACATTTTATATTGTGATACTTTCTAATAGCCCTTTATAACATTTCGCTCTAAAAATATTTGTTGTTTTACTAAAAATAGCGTAGAAACAAAATAAAGTTTGAAAAATGTTGGCGAAGGCCCCGGAAAATCTACCTAAAAATAACAAATGAAAAAAATATTTAGTCAAATTGGCATTTTTTTTTACACAAAGTTTGTGTATTCCTGATCAAAAAATTCTTATTGAAAAACTTTCGCAAATGGCTGCCCATCAAAGTATTAAATCTGAGATTAAATCGTAAAAATTCTATATACCTACGCGTATAAACTACATAGTATCTTACTCAACGTTACTCAACGTTACGAATCTCTTGGCGTACGTATCCTCTGTAGCCCCGTATGGGGGAGTCTATTGGGTACTGAGTTTAGGGGCCCGGGCTTCCGAGGGGCCAGTAGCGGGGTCCGCCAGAAATCTTGACAATTTTTTTTTCAAATTCTCCCCTCCGCTCATCAATTATTAAGCGCGGGGGGCCGTTGGCTTACGAGGGGCCCGTAGCGAGGGTCCGCCAGAGATTTTGACAAAAAAATGTATTCCCGCTTATCAATTATTAGTCGCGGGGGCCCGCCAGTGATTTTGGTACCGGAGCCCATGATTTGATGCGGGGGGCCTTATTAGGTATCTTTAGTTAAAGAGCTGCAAGCTATAGAAAATGTTGTTTAAGGCTAAATGTTTTAACCCAAAATTCTTCCAATACTTGCTTAATTTGTAAGGCTGTAAATAATACACATAGGCTTTCAATGAAATGTTTCAGAAATGCAAAATATGCAAAATATTTGTACGTATACAGCAGAGACCTTGTATGTGCAAGAACCAAAAGAGACAATTTTTTTTGGCATCAGCCACCTCCACTACCACCCCCACTACATCGTTTTCTGGGTTTTTGGGGCAGACGATTTCAAATATTATGTTATTAAAATTCTATAAACAATTGTTTCCACATAATGGAGTGCAAATATAGTATCAAAATTTTCGTTGTAAGAGACTTGGATAGGAAATCTGAATATGGAAATAGTGATTCCTTAGGGAGCGGTTTTTTAAATTGATTTACGATTTTGCGTATCAAATTATTTAAATAATTTTTTATACAAATATGGATCAGATGTACCACCTGCTTGTCGATGAAAAAGTAGTCACTTTATTAGATATCAAAGATTTTAAAGAAAACGGTGCTATGAGGACAAGAAAAGAGAAAAGTAAATTATGAATATGATGGTAAAGTATAAATTATTTAAAATTTATAACGTTTCGGGAGAGATTGACAGATCACTTCAATGCAATCAGGATTGCTAAAAGAGTCGATTTGTTAGTGAATTTCACTTTGATCTTAACACTTGAGGTCATGTAAGATACTTACTTTCGATTTCGTTTGAACCTATTTATAAACATTAATGGACGTTCATCCATTGCTTACATACATTTCCGCGACACCAAAATACCCCAGATATAATCTATTATGTCCTCTAATAATCCTTACTTTATATAGCTGATGTTCAAAATATTGAGTCTAAGATAGGACCGTACTCCTCTTAGTAGTCAATCTGTCATTTGACCCGTAAATAATATATACAGAAACTTTTAATTGTATAATTTAGCCACAGTTTTTAATTGGCGATTTTCACAAAAATATCTTTGCCGCTACAGCCGACATGTTGAAAAAATGACGGTCACTCGATTATCTCCTTTCCTGTTAATAGTTCTATCCTAAAATTTGGTATTACCAAACTATTTTTCTCTATTCTTAATACTTTACACTATTTACAGCAACCAGAATGGTGAAATATTGTGGTTCGCTGCAGATTTTTGCAATTATCTCTGTCCCCGTTGGTCCCATGTAGTAATTACTTCATAGGGAACAAGCTAATTAGCTATTATCAATATTGTAGATTATAAAATTTCCCAAAACTTTTGTTTAAATAATTTTTTTCTTCGGTCAATTGTATAAAAATTACAGTAGCTCGAAAAAGTTTCTTGAATTTTGGAAAAATGTCTGCTCCGTTGTTCGGACGTTATTAATACTTATTATTAATTTTGCATAATCAATAAAACTAATTTACAGTTGTGTTATTTCTTAGAAAAGAATAAATTTTCTCCGAATTATTCGGATTTTCACTGATATGTCAAGGCAACAATTTTTCTTCATCGCTAATACTTTATAATTTGCACTAATCGAAAATTGGGAAAAATGTTGTAACTTTTTTTCATTTATTGCAATATTGGTAATACCTACTTTTAGGGTTGAATAATTAGGAAAGAAGATAATTGATGAAAACCTATTTGATCGACATTTTTTCAACATGGCGGCCGTGGCGACAACGATATTTCTATGGAAAACATTAATTAATAATGGGCTAGTAGACAATAACGAAAACGACAATATTAATAATATAGCATTATAGTATGACTCACCAATATGTTATAAATATAATTTCAAGGTAATTTTACCGACTATTATTGGTTTTATTGCAAAATGAATATGCTTAAAATCAGAGCGGATTTAAAATAAGGCAGTTTACCGGATATCTCGTGACGTAATAGCGTAATAACCTCAAAAACAAGGGCACTTTACATTTGACAGTGACCAGCTACGTTGCCACATTTCTAAAAAAAGAATGTGCACTACTGTACTGTCTGAAATAAATTTTAATATTCATTTTTAACACTGTTTCAAATACCCAGCAAGTAAATATTTTATATATTTTTAAGACTGATTGATAACTTGCTAATACAGAATAGTAATATTACAGAGGATTCCGTATAGCAGCAGGCCCCCCGTATGGGGGGGTCTATTGGGTACTGAGTTTAGGGGCCCGGGCTTCCGAGGTGCCCATAGAGGGGGTCCGACAGAGATTTTGGTAATTTTTTTTTCAAATTTTACCCCCGCTCATCAATTATTAAGCGCGAGGGCTCATTGGCTTTCGAGGGGCCCGCCAGAGATTTTGGCAATTTTTTTTTCAAATTTCTCCCCCCCCCGTTCATCAATTATTAAGCACGGGGGTCCGTTGACTTTGGAAGGGCCCGTAGTGGGGGCCCGCCAGAGATTTTGGCAAACGTTTTTTTTCAAATGTCTCCCCACCGCTCATCAATTATTAAGCGCGGGGCCCGTTAGTTTCCGAGGGGCCCGTAGTGAGGGCCCGCCAGAGATTTTGACAACGAATTTTTTTTCCCGCTCATCAATTATTAGGCCCGGGGGGCCGCCAGTGAATTTAGTATTGGGGCCCATGATTCGATGCGGGGGGCCTGTATAACAGTACAGAATATCTCACATTATTTATCGAAATATGGCAACGTAGCACTCGCGTCTCTATTTAAGCATAAATTAGAATCTGGTGATTACGCTATTATGTCATAGCCAATAGAATAGCCCGTAAATTGGCGGCAATATCTAACCGTTTAAACACAGTTTGAACTTCATGATTTTTTTTACCATAAGGCATTATTAAATAAATAAAATAAAAAATGCGGGTCAGCTGTTTTTGTGTGTAGATGTTATTAAAATTATTTAAAAAAAAATGTATACTTGCCCATTGTGTCAACCCCCTTACATTATACAAACAAAAAAATTCTTTGTGGGAATTATTTACGGGTCCCTCCCGTTTTTTGCTCTACTGACTGTATTACCATAAGTAACCAAATGCAGCTTGACTAAGTTAAAATGGGTAGGTACATAAATTTTACAAGGAATTGAACAAAAGACAGTGTAACTTACTTTCACAGTGGATGGATTCACTATCATCTAATCTTTTTCGGCATACGTTACAAAATTTTCTCTTATGGTGAAATGCTTCGGACCAACAATGAGCTACCGGATTCTGAAAAAAAAGATTTTATTTGGTAACATGCTATGTGAAAATTAACTGTGAAGAAAACAACAAGTGCTCAAATGAATTTGGGTAATATATTTTTGTGTTTTTGTGCTTTGACTAGTTGTGATAGGTTTCTATTTAAAAAAAGGAAATCCAACATTGTAAAAGTTTAACACGTACAGGAGATGAAGAACTACAATATGATTTTTTTCCTTTTAAAAATTCGGCTAGATATCTTGATGGTCGACCATCATTTACAAAATTGGAATAAATTACGCACAGAGTTGTTTCACACCTATAAGTCTGGTATAAGAAATATACCACCCACTGAGGATTTTTTTATCAACAACTTTGAGAGCTGTGTATCAAATAATTCTTTGGAAAAGTATGATTGCTCAAAGCTAGGTTGGAATGTACATAGGTTGATATTGTGAGAGTAAATTATTAGTATAGGTGATAATTTAGTTTGCATACTTTGCAAGTATGCGTAATGCAAATATTGTTATTTTTCACAAAAAGTAAATTTAGTTCCATGTTGTTTTCTGTATCTCATGAATATTTTAATTTAAATTAAAGTTTTCTTTCTATTATCTGCCGATTTTTGTAACTCAACGGGTTACCCTTCCTATCTTATTTGTAAAATTTCCCTGACAGATATGATGAGTGAATAAGTCAATTTCGACGTTATTGTGTTAATTACCTTAATGAGGCTGGCGGCGACGCTGGAACACGGGGACACCACAGTCTTCAGGCAGCGATCATGCACCACGAAGTTGCAAACTGAAACAAGTTGAATATATCAGTAAATTTATGTATATTATATTATATTTAATGGTTTGATGAACAATTATACTTTCATTAATGACAACTAACTGTCGCGGTTTTTGCAAATGTAGGAAATCCTATGGTAGCTAAAACTAAAATCAGTTTTCAGAATCTCCTGATGATGCCGCCATGGTTGGCGAAACGCGCGTCGAGTGATGCATTCGTGTGTGGTATTTTATTGTTTTTATGTTTGTGGAAAGCAGTTGGCTAGCAGTTTATTCGACGCTTTGACTTAATTTGTTTCAAAGCTAGTTCTAGCCAATCGTTAATTTTAATTCAAAATCAACTTCTTTGATGCTCTACATGTGTATTTTAACATTAAGATTAAATTTTTTTTCACAAAATTAAGTCGTCTCACTTCTTTAAAATACATCTGTTCAAATAAACTATGCTAACATCTTGAAATGAAACTTCATAGAGGCATTGCCAGGCGCGGATTTAGAAAATTCTTGAGGGGGCGCATACTTAAACTAAATATATGGCATTTTGAACTTTTTATTAAAAAAATCTAAATCTATAAACCAAACTATAAAATAAAATGAAAATGACTAATGCCTAATTTATTCCTTAAATCATCGATTCAAATTAAAAGTATGGAAACTTATAAATTACTGGCCGGGGGGGGGGGGGGGGGGGGGTTATATACAGGGTGCTTGGTACAGCGATGCCGACCCTGAATATAGAGGTACAGGGGGTGATTCATATATGAAAATTCTAGTTTTTTTATAATGCCGATTTTGTACTTTTTTAAAAACCTACATTTTTCAATATTTATATAATTATTACGCGCTAAGTTTACGTTTTGTTAAGTTTTGATATTTTGAAGTGTTTTTTTTCTTTATCCGAAATAAATAAACTTCCAAAGAAAAATAATTTAAAAGTTTATGTTGCTTAGAAAAAGATAAAAAATACATTATCGGAAAAAAATTGTATCGATAACTTACGATGTCGAATTTCAAAGTCTTATTATTATTTTTTTAAAGTCGGAAGTGAACCAATTTGTTTGTATTTCAGATATATTGTAAATATACTCAAGACAATTTATTAATGATATTTTCAGGAAATCTTCTCACGAAGTAAACAAAAATTGATGCTTTTGAATTTTTAAAAAAATTTAAATACATACGTACACGTTATGGACCACCACCATTTTTTTTACTAATTATACACCATACAATAAGCTATAATATATATTTTTCAAAAAACTCTATCGAAGGGGTAACATAGTCAAAATGGCAAAGATAATGTTACGTGTTACACCTCCCCCTTAGTAAACACCCTGTATCGTGGGTTCAGAAATTATAACACCAGGGTAACACTAAACAATAATGGATTTACTTACGTACTAATTATAACAAATAAAGAAAAAGAGTATAAATTGGTTAGGAACTCGATATATTAATAAATATATAAATGAACAACTGCTTGGATTACACGTATTGAAAATTTTTTAATGTATGGTGTATAATTAGTAAAAAACCGCTGCCCAAGGAATCACTACTTCCACATCCAGATTTTCTATCCAAGTCGCTCACAACGAAAAAACTTTGTATGTGAAAATAATTGTTTATGGAACTTTAATAATATAATATTTGAAATCCTCTACCCCAAAAACCCATAAAACGATACCCCACATCGGTAGTGGGAGTGGATGAAGTAAAAAAATATTTTGAGGTTTCTGGTTCTTGTACATACACTAAATCACAATTTTTTTTCATGCCTTTTAATAATGGGGTGGCTAATGCCAAAAATTTTTTTGAGACCTTAGCTTCTCTTGTATATACTAAATACCAATTTTATGGACTCTTACCAGCTTGATTTACCCATTTACCCCAAATTTACCCCAATTTACCCCCCAACCCTTGGACGAAACAAGATGAAAATATAATTTAGTTCCAGATCTCGTTAAAGTACATATGTGTACCAAATTTCAAGTCAATATCTTAAACGGTTCCAGAGAAATCGTGCGCACAAAAAAGTTACAGACAGACCGACAGACAGACAGAATTTTTTTTTTGCTCAAACTTAAAATCTCGACGTTTCATGACATTTTAAGCCTATTTGAACAATAAAAATTTTTAAAAATTTTTTTGTCGTTACTATACTTCCACTGGATGTGGAAGTAAAATAGAGGTGGTCGCTAACGTGTATGTATTTAAATTTTTCAAAAAATTCAATTTTTGTTTTCTTCGTGAGAAGATTTCCTGAAAATATCATTAGTAAATTGTCTTGAGTAGATTTACGATATATGTGAAATACAAACAAATTGGTTTACTAGATTAAGAAAAAAATTTTTTTTCGGATTTTCGAAAAAAAAAAAATTTCCAGTTTTTGAGGTCAAAACTTTTTGTGGTAGTATCTTACGCAAAGATGCATCACTGGAAGGAACCACACGCAAAAAGGTTGCAAAGGCACGGACACTTATCTTAACCTGCAATGGCCTTTCAAGTCAATATCTTAAACGGTTCCGGTTCCAGGGTAATCGTGCGAATAAAAAAAGTTATAGGCAGACAGACCGACGGACAGTCTCAAACTTAAAATCTCGACGTTTCATGACGTTCTAAGGCTATTTGAACAATAAAAATTAAAAAAAAAAAATTGTCGTTATTATACTTCCACTGGATATGGAAGTAATTGAAAATAATATCTAAAGTACTTTCTGAGATGTTAAAAAATAACGATTAAAAAAAAATTCAACATCCTCTGTAGCAAAAAATTTAAGCCGTTGCGAACATGTGTTCATATGTTCATAAAATGACCTAAGGAATCACACCCTGAAATATTAGCACGTCATCAAGGAACACCCTGTATATTATTTAATTACTGGCGCACATTTATTTTAAAAATCCACCAGTTATCAATACTTTTTCGAAAAGGGAAACATCCAGTTATCTGATTTGAATGATCATGAAAAAACTGTATTTTTTAAAATCAATAAATGTAATTAGCTTGAAAAGATACACACATCACTTGGTACCAGGATACATCTTTTAACAAGATATACGCTGTATTAAAATATAACAAAAGTTCTCCCTCCAAAACAAATACCCATAAAATGTCCCTAACACGTCTAGTTGTCAATAATAATCCTATTATTTTTAATTGAGGGTGACTAGTGTCTACGCTGTGAAAATAACCATGATCCGATATAGTACGCGGATGTGTGTCTGATGAAAAGCTCTCAGCTTGCCGAGCGGCGAGCCCGCGCCATGCCCGTTTTCCGATTACAATTTGACGTCATCCCAATGACGTAGCCGGCCGCTTGCACAAGATTCGCAAATAAATCAATACAAGCTCTCCACAGTTGTTGGTATACCACGATGGGTAAGTGGGGTAAGCCATAGTAACAGGAAAAAATAGCACTATCAGTAGCCAGGCGATTACGCAATATAGTATCGACCTGCATTATTTTAGAACAATAATAAACCACCTGTCTGAATATCTGGCAACGTAACTACTTTCTATCTTCGACTTTAGAGGGATCACTGGGGGGCGCCAAGCGGGGTCCTCATAGTCGAACTGCGAGACCCTGGAATTCGCATGCTATACCATCTCTCATATATACTAAACACGCAGTTAATTCTAATGTAAAAACACCTCAAAGAACATTCTAAAACCTCAATAAAACATCTATATTTATATAAAAGAATACCCCGACTGACTGACTCACTGATCTATCAACGCACAGCACAAACCGCTGGGTCTAGAAACTTCAAATTTTGCATAGAGGTTTCTCGAATGGCGTAGGCATCCACAAAGAAGGGATTTTTCGAAATTCGACGCCCAAGAGGGGGAAAAAGAGGGTTGAAATTTTGGGCTTTTTCGGAAACGGTTATATGTAGATGCGTGAAATTTGCCAGAAATATTTTTTGTTGAAATCTATTAGATACGGGTAAGACGAGTTCGTCTAGTGATTTCAAAGACGTCGGACGCGTTTAAGTTCGGTGCCAGTAATCTGGCTTAAATCCCGATTAAAAGCCGGCACAATAGGACGAAATTACGCTGATGCGATAAGTGAAAAATAATACGCAAAGTGATATGTAAAATAACATTACAACAGTTAAGTTATATAGCTAATATTTAATTAATGTGGGTGATTAGAATATCTCAGTGCATAAAAAGTGGAGAATAACCCGAGAGCCTCTAGGAAACCATAAATCAATCAACACTAAGGCTAAAGATAAGTCTACACTCGACTATACCACTTTACTTAAATTTATATCTATATGCTTTAAATGCTTGATAGTTCCTAGACAATAAATTAAAATAAGGGCACTAAATATTTTTCTTTCAGCAAAAATATACAAACCAAACTATTACAAAAATACAAATAATAATTAATAGCCAAAACCGAATTTCTTTCAGCCAATCAAGAGAATTACGCACGATATAATAATGGTGATAATAATAACCCGAAATAATTAGTAATACATCGCTATTAAAGTGTGATTATACAGATTTCCTGTGTGAACCTTCAAGTGTGTTTTCTCATAATTACTAAAAATATTCAAACAAATTTAATCAAAATTGAATACGTAATGATCAGTGGCGCACTACTCTTAATGTATACCTTTCAGGTGAGGTTCTCATAATTGCTAAAAATATTCAAACGAGTTTAATTTGGATTAGATCAGAAATAATCAATGGGGCACTGTCGGGTGTGTAGCGTCCAGACTGAATTCTTACGGCACCTCATTGTATGTATGCGTGATACAGGTTTCTCTCAGGAAAATGGTTTCCAAGAAAATACGCACAGAAAAGAGCAATCTTGATACCTAGAGCAGCGGAAACTCAACTCAATAAATAGATCATATTCTGGTAGGCAGGGAGATGACTTATAGTGTTCTGTCACCAATGGATACCCTTGAAAAAGTTAAATACAAAGTGTCAACGTATAGAAGTTATATTTAAGTTTGTATAAGTGAATGTGTAAAATAATTTATACCTCGGAATATTATCAGCTTGATAAGAAATATTAGTTAGTGTTTAATTAGGTACAGAAACCAAAACTTTCCACAGTGCTTCCCTCTAACGCAGTAAATCATAGCATATACATATACATAGTGCAGTGAAATCGTGTACCTGGAGACTTTAATGCACATATACTCCACACATGATCTAACGAAAACGGAAACGCGCTGAAAAACCTAGCATACATGTTTGACTTAACAATAAGAAATACATGGAGTAAAAGTCAAACATGCATTAACACTTGGACTAATGGAAGCTCAATCACACAAATAGACCATATTCTGGTAAGCACAGAGATAAGGGAAAGGATCAAGAAGGTTAAAGCAAAAAGGACAGCAGAAAACCTACTGAAGAAAACGCTAACACTGAACAGCACCAAACTAAAAATAAGGAGACCATGTTACACGTGGAAAACAATAATCGAGAGGATCACAAACAAACTGGGAAAGAAAAGCGAGGGGAAAAATGAAAAACCATGCGTCATGTGGCTCTCGCTGCTGACAACAAGCATGACTCAAATCCAACCCAGCATCGGAAATCGAGGAATCAGAAGACTCAGAAAAAGATTCGAAGAAGCAGAAACAAAAAAAGAGGAGCATAAACAGTAATAAACACTCCACAATAAGACACAACACATATTTCACACAAAGATTCAGAAGAGGCAGATACCCAGAACCAAAAGCACAAAAAAGGGAGCTTAAACGCTCCCTCACGACACAATGCGGTAACGCATCTCACAAATACCTACACGTCCCATCCCATATTCCTTTACCATGCGCCATGTGGCACTCGCTGCTGGCAACAAGCATGACCTTAGTCCAACCCAGCGTGGACGTAGCAGGCCCAGCTGTATACCTAGGAGTGGCAGCAATGCCTACTGCACGCTGGTATCAATCAATCAATCAAATCTACTAGATACGGGTAAGACGAAATTTCGATTTTCGCTTTTTGAAGGGGGTAGTAGATGGTTTAAACACATACGGTGCAAACGGCAAAATATATCATTTTGACACTGAAAATGTCACGTGAGAAGATACAATATTATCATGTTTCATATATGGTGTTATCATTTCCAATATTCCAATGTCTCCAATGGTTGCAAGTATTGGGAGATTTGTAAATTTTTACTTTTTTTAACGAAATGGCTAAAGAAAATCTAAGTTGTACAACATCCTGATGTCCCAATTGTAGGTGACGGAGCCTGTTTATTCCGTTCCCTTTCATTCTTAATGTACGGCTCACAAGAAGGTTAATAAACAAATAGTCAGCTTATGTGCTCTAATTATTTTTTTCAATGGGAAGACGGCTTCCTTAAATGCAGTGGGTTAGTATCTCATGTTCTTAATCCTACGCAGAAGTTCCACCCGAACGAAGTTCCATGCGGGCGAAGTCGCGGGCATCAGCTAGAGGGTGAAAAAGGGGGTTGAAATTTTAGGCTTTTTCGTTAGATCTAGATGCATGAAATTTGGCAAAAATATTTTTTGTTGAAATCTATTGGGTACATATACGTCTAAGACAAAATTTCGATTTTCACTTTTTGAAGGGGTGAAAACGGGAGTGGTAGATGGTTTAAAGCGCACCCGTGTTTTTGAAATCGCTTAAGTTAGAAACGTGAACATTCGAGCGATGGACTCTTCTGAAGAAATAAGAAGATACGTACTCGACGGTTTTCAAAAAAAAAATCCGAAACGGTCAACGGGAAGGGGGAGGTTTCCTCGGGTACTATGGATGCGCAGTGAGTTTCCCCAAGTACTAAGAATACGCAGTAGGCTTCCTCGAGTACTATGGATGCACAGTGGGTTTCCTCGAGTACTATGGATGCGCAGTGGGTTTCCTCGAGTACTATGGATGCGCAGTGGGTTTCCCCGAGAACTATGGATATGCAGTGGGTTTCCTTAAATGCAATGAATGTGCAGTGGGTTAGTATGTCAATGTTCCAATGTTCACGGGCATTAGCTAGTTTATTATAAAAATAATAAACAATATGTCTACCTGAAGTGTCAAATTATTTTGAGGTTAAGTTTTAAGTTTTTTGTATCAAAATGTCAACGCGGTTCGTCTTGGAAGCGGTTCTTTTAAATCCCAAACGTTTCTGTCAAGTCCATGTGATCTTCGCCAAGTGCATTTATGTAAGGAAGGGATTATTTGTGATAGTATACAAAAAGACTAAAAGGACTTCATTTAGAGTAAAGTTCTAGGTCATTACCATTATTAGAGTATATAGTTTAATGAGAGGACTGTAAAATGACAATTAGGTTTTTAGTTGACCGGGCATGTTTTTCTTATATAAAAATATTCAAGGTCAATCTCACAATTATAATTATTAATAATTATCACTTTTTCTTTAGCTTAACATAATTATGTTAAGCTTGGCTTAATATCAGCATATACTAAACATCATCTCTTTATCTTTTTTGGAAATTTTGACAGTTTGCTAACGCTGTCATTAATTCAAAATTCATTTTTGACTTAGGATTTGTATTCAGCGACCTCAAAAACTTAAGAATGTGCATTTAATATCAATTTTTTACATTTTAGTAAAATTTGACAGTTTTTTGACAGCTGTCATTAAGTCATAATTCATTTCTGACTTCGGATTCGTATTTAGCGACCTAAAATACTTATGAATATACAATTAATAACAACTTTTTACATTTTGGTGAAATCTGACAGGTTGTTGACAGCTGCTATTAAATCGAAATTTATTCTTGACTTCAGATTCATGATCAACGACACAAAAAATCCATACAAAAATCATAAAAAATAATTTAAAAATTTTTATATGGGGGTGGAGAGAAAAATTGACATGGTAGAAAAATTTTTTTTTGCCAAATTTGGTTTCAGCGCATCAAAATACATAGGAAATGATATGTTTGATTGTAAAGACAGAACATTTTTTTTTGTCGACCAGTGTAATCAAGAATAAAATGACACTAGAGATTTGTGCACAAAAAAATGCTCGAAATTGCAATAGACGGCAATAGAGTTAACGTTACTACGATTCACCCCTAATGGGGTAGTTTTAGGGGGGTTGATTTTAATAAAAATTCTCGCCGATGATAATATAATGTTTTATAGGGTGTTTGGAGTATGCAAAAATTTTGGGCGATAGTTTTTAGCTTGAATTCCTTGTTTGACGACATTTACAGTGTAAACCTAGATTTTATGTCCATAATTGCCCCAATATCTTCCTCCCCTCTTTCAAAATTCCCGCCAATTGTATATCTTTCATTTTTTGGACAATTGAAAACATTTGCCACAAACTTTGGCCGGTTTGATTACAATGCGATTCGGGTTTTTTTTCGAGTGCGCGCACCGCAACGCTCAGTGAGAAAACTCTCGCCGACTGTATCAATGCAATCCTTTCACCTACAACTACAGTCAAGCCGAAGAACCTAGTGGTTTGATTACGATGAAATACGTTCAATTTTTCACAGACCCGCAATGTAAATTGCGTAAGGTCCATATTCACAAGAGACAAGTTTGCTTTTTTGGACGAATACTATCATCAAACCACTTCGGTTAGTGGTTTGATAAATTTTTCACTTTTCGACACTAGCTCCTAGAATATTAGTAAAATTTCGCGTTTTGGAAACAAAAGTAAAGAAAATGTTAGAAAAGAAGTCCAAAATTTAATGCCACAAAATACGAATAAGTCCAAAGAGAGTGTGTGGAGACAATTTTTGCAGTTTTGTAATGAAAAATCCTATGATATCAATAATCCATCAATTTCCACCGAAGCACTCGGTCAAATTTTAGAGTATTATGCGCTCAGTATCTACATAGTTGTAAGAAAGATACCTACATATCCAATGTTAAAAAATAATTTTCCACCCATTTTAGTTGCAAAAAACTACTACATGAGGGGTTAATATATATTCACTGAAATGTTTGATATTACGTTTTCTTCACTAAAACGGGTGGAATACTGTTTTTCTTATATTTTCTAATGTTACCTACAACAGCTTGGGTGAACCGGAATACTTATATTCGTATAATGGATAGATAATATCTTTTTCACCCATTTTAGTTTCAAAAAATTACTGAAAATTGTTTAAGGCAACTCTATTTGTGTATTATGAAATAAGTTTTGATCACAACAATAGGCGGAACATTGTTTTTTTAGTTTAATTTCATGTTTTATGCACATGGTAGAGCTAAGTTTCAGCACATTATAACTTAACAGAGATGGCTTGGAAATAAAACGTCACTAGCTATTTATCATTATTTTATTGACAGTTTAACCAGTGTAAGCTTAATATTTCTATTATTGAAGTTGTTTTCGAGGTTTTTAAAGAATAAGATATTAAAGAATGGAAAAAGAACAGAAATGTACATTATGCAGATATTGTGAAGAACTTTGTGAGGCTAAAAAAAGCCATCCAAAATTGAAATACTTATCATACATACCCTCCGATTAAAGAACTGATATAAGTTCTTTAATCGGAGTACATACCTGATGGAAAAGTGTAATATGGACGAAAACCAAAATGAGAAGTTATTGAGCGTAATACAGAGAAAGCTACTAGAAGTTTCAACTAAGTTTTCACGAACTAGAAAAAGATAGCTTAAATAAAATTGTTTCAAAATATTATATTTATGTAGTCAAGCATAGACATTCAACTGATAGATCGATAGATTCTTCACCGATGTATTCACCATTGAAACGCCAGGAGTTTTTAAAGGATTTTCAAACACATTTGAAATATTCAGTATCATAATTAAACATGAAATAAAATGTTGTTTCGCGAACTCAATGATTTTTTTTATAATTATCTCGTTTATTATGACAAATAAAATTCTATTTTTATGTAAAAGGAAATGTCAAATATGTCAATAATTTGACAGAAAAATTTCCACTTTTTAATTTCGTTCAGGATACCCTGGAGGATGAAAATTTCCGGAAATTTTTTGAGTTGCTATGGTAACGAAACCAAGACCAAACTTCTGATTGGCTAAGAAAGAGACGTGTGAAATTTTCATTGAAATGCACTAGATCTCCATGTGATGCTCTTTGAATGGCGAACAGTATATTGAAGTTTATATTTCGGTATAGGAGAGAAATTGCCTGTTTCTATTTGTAGTTTGTCCTGCTAAGAATAAATTTTATGTTATTTCGCTTGTATCTCCTCATTATATCCTGTTTATTAATACGCAATCAAAAGAACATTGGTCTATTAATAGTTTCTAAAAATAAGACAAGGTAGTTTACATATAGTGTCGCTTAAATATAATAGGCAGTTGTAAAATAGAGCAATAAACAAATTTATTAATAAACTAGATATAGAGGAAACTCATGTTAGGATATCAACGTTGTTTGGTGCACACAAATATTTTAAGATGACAAATAAACTCTGAGATTCGACGGAGTGGTATCCTAAAAATTATTCTTTAGAAGCACACCTTTGAACTTACTACCAGCACCCACGGGCTTGTTTCAACGTAATGGTCTGACCTTTTCATAGAGGAATTCATAAATACAAAGTAGAAATAGTAGTAGGTAGTAGTAGTAGTAGAGTTTAGCCTAGATGACACAGCCGCACAAAAAAATTTCAGACCAGCGAACCAGACCTATGTATCTCTATGTATTTTTGGTCGCTGAATCTGAATTCGAGGTCAAAAAAAATCGTACACTCCCAAAATCATTAGCTGGAGCCAAAAAAAAACACATGGAATGGGGTAAAGCGTACATACAATAGATATGAAACACACCCCCAGGGAGGGGCGAAAGCTAATCCCCATATTTAAAAAATCGATCCAAAACAGAAATTTTTTTAGCCTTTTCAGCAATGTTAAAGTGTTTAGAAACTGCACCAGGTCCGACGTAATCTTCATAAACTAACCCTATAGGGTTGAGAACAACCACCCGTAAGTTTAAAGGACACGGGAAAATCAAACAGGATTTCTATTTTCATGGATGCTATGATTGGCTGAAATTGCGTAGTACTCTTAAATAGAAATAGAAACTTACGTATCATCAACGTCCTACAGTGTCAATCCTCAGAGGGTGTGAAAACTACCCCCTATGTAAGATTTAACTATAAAAAGTTACAGTGACTTCTATAAAAATTCGAAACATCTGCGTTGTGTGGAAGTGAGAAGAAACTAGACTATGTTCGACGCTGTGCTTGAATACCACCCCCCACGGGGTTGAGAGAAACTAACCGGATGTACATTTTTATGGATGCTATGACGTTTCGAGTTTTTTCAGAAGTCATTGTAACTTCTTATAGTTGTTTCTTACACGGGGTATAGTTTTCAGCCCCTAGGGGAGCTGAACTGAATAAAAACAGTGGTACGTGACTTTCTAAATCTAACTCTGAGTACTACGCAATTTTAACCAATCATAGCATCCTTATAAAAATGGAAATAATTTTGGATCAATGTTTTTTCTGTGTCATTTAAGATAAGGGATGATTTTTGGCAACGTTGTTGGGGTAGTTTTCAATAATTGAGCCAAAATTATTGCAGACTCTTCTCAACTTTACAAACCTCCGGAGTTTCGAGCTTTTTCGAGGGCCACTGCAGCTTTTTTCCCTAATTCTCGAGTGTGAGAGAACGGGAACGTTCATATCACGGAAAGGATCATTCACATCCCTCGCTATTCTCTTGTGCTCTAAAATCGGTATTCTCGAACACGTGGGATGTCGATCTCTCGAGGAACAGATGATTCAATGTTGCCACATATTTTACTGTAGAATCCACCAATAGAAGCCACGTATTTTTGGCGCTTAAAAGAGAACATTAGTTTCGTAACTAACCTAGTTTTTATAAATGAATGCTGTTTATGCTATTATTTTATTGAAAATAAAATTTTATTATTTAAGTGCTACGAAGAAAAGCGAAAGTATTTAATTTGTAAGGCCGAATATGAAAGGAGAAATTACAATGTTTAAAAAGATCTGTGGAAATGCGAGAAAATATTTTGCAGGAAGTTAAAGATGTGAAAGAATATTGATCATAATTATGATAAATATTCATTTATAACAATTTAATTATACCAAAGTACCTTTGGACTAATTCATTTTCAATACCTGCCGTTTTCAGATGAAAAGAAGCATAGATTGCTCATATTTATAACCTCAAAATTAAAAACTTAACTATTTGCCGTTTGTAGGATGAGTTATTAAAAAAGTGAAACTTTTTCGTATTACCAATGTGTTTTCAACGATTTTGTTATTAGCATAACAGTTACTAGTTTATGCATAATGTTTGTTATTGTCGTGTAAGAGGTTATTTCTTGTTTTTAGGGTGGTTGTGGTCACCACACTAGAGAAATTCGTGCATAGAGTTTTCTATTATACTATACTCAAATTTACCAATGAACTGTAATTGTGATAATTCAGTGTACCTACCTAGTTTAAAGTATTTTCATAAATTGTTCCCTTTTTATTACCTATTATTTTTTTATATATATAAAACTATATAATAATAAAAGAAAACAGATATTCCATAATAAATTCATTTTTTTTTGGGAAAAAATCATAGTAATAAACGTTTTAAAAAATCAAATCTGCATAAAGCACAAATACACAAATATTGAACATTTTATCATGATAAAAGTTGGTGCGTAGAAAAAAAAATGCTTTTGACATGGACAAAATTTAGGTTGTGTGCTAGAAATAAAAAGTTGTGCCACCTAATCAAAAAACATTTAAAATCAAAAAATCTTAAAACAACCAAATTAATTTCTGCACGATACACATTTGAGAAAATCATTTTAAAAATTGAGAAAACCCAGTTTTTTCTTTCAATATTTAGGCATGTGATTTTCACAGAAAATGTGCATCGGGCAATAAAACATCAGCGTTTTCTACATTATATATATTTAACGCTTTTAATTCTGATCTCTAAATATTTTGATTTTAAATATTTTTGATTTGGTGCCATCACATTATTTTATTCTTTGCATATTACCCTGTACACGCAACCTAAATTTTGTTCATGTCAAAGTGTTTTTTCAAGAATAAAATTTTCTGACAAATCAGGATTGACTCTGTTGTTAGGCCTTTCTTCAACGTTTTGTTCTTGATATATCCCAAATTCTACCTGTTCGGCATTAACAGGTATATTTGCTTTTATACTGTTATGAAGCACGAAGCACACAACAAGCTTAATTGTTTTTGATGCTCTATTAGGGGTATAGTGTATGCCCTATGCTTGAGTAGACACTGAAACCTAAGGCATATATTTTTATTCTAAACAGCAGCTCTTCCTTCGGCTTTATTAAATGAACTTATAGCATTAACTCAGCTAACGATAAAAAAATAGTCAATAAACTCTTTTCGTCTAATGATAATTATTGATAACCACATATTTTAAAAAGCGAGGTTAAGAACGCACAAAACAGAATCATTGCGCAAACTCCAGCGATATTTTCCTAGGAGAACGCTCCGTTCCCTTGAAAAATGGCAAGAGAAGAGTATTCTCTTACAAACGTGTGATGTGAACGATCACTTTTGCTCCAGAATACCATTTAATGTTCTGTAAGAGAACTCCGCCCACTTTTCTCATGAGAACGCTGTTCCCCGATTTCGAGAATAGGGACCATATGAGGGTTGACACTGCAGGACGTTGACGGTACGTAAGTTTCTAGCTCTATTTTAGAGTACTACGCAATTTCAGCCAATCATAGCATCCATGAAGCAACCATGAGCTTTTTCAGCCGTCATTGCTGTTTTGGATCGATTTTTTTATACATGAGAGGTAGTTTTCGCCCATATCTATTGTATGTACGCTGCTGTTTAACCTTAATTTGTATAATTCGATTGATTAAGATGTAACAACTATTCTCGTAGCTTAATCTTCTTTTTACCCCATTCCACGGCTGTTTTTTTAGCTCTAGCTAATGATTCTGGGGTGTACGATTTTTTTTTTACCTCGGATTCGGATTCAACGACCGGAAATACATTGAGATACATAGATCTGGTTCGCAGCTGGTCTGAATTTTATTTCTCTTTGTGGGGCTGTGTAATTATATTATTTTGTTAGTGACCACCCTGTATATCTTTGTCACTAAATGTCAAACAGGTTTCTTCCTTAGCAATTGTGTTAATAAATATTATTATTGTTTTCCTTAACATTTTTTCCTTAATTATTTCTTTAGGGTATACCAAATTTTTTCCAATTACCTGCAAAATATTATTTTCCTCAGTTGAATAGTTTTTCAGATAGAGCCAACAACATTCAGTCCGTCTGTGGGTTGGTCAACTGACCGACCGACTAAATGACTGAATCGAAGGACTTAAATAATTTCTCTTCAGATATTAACATTAAACACGATTTATTCTTTATTAAGTTCAACGATATGGGTTTTTCAACGAAATCTATTTTTTTTTAAATGGAACCCCTATGGGACAACCTGTTATTTAATTAGATCTTTAAATGACGAAGAAAATGATATGCATAATGTCTACCTTCTCGTTGTACTAAATTTATAATTAAAAGAAAAAAATGTTTTGATATATTTATTTTTTTTTTATTTTAGATTTTAGTGTTGTACTGTTTTGAGCAAAAAAATAGGACAAGTATTTTTTTTCTAATGTAAATCTGTCTCTATTTGAATACGTAATGACAAGTAACTGACAAGGTCACAAAAATTAAAGTTAGATGTACACAACTAGATTTTAGCAAAAATACGTTATAAGACTTGTCCCATTTTTTTGCGCACGCATGAAAATTTTTAGAAATTCCAGAGGGCTCCTAGGCTAACATTTATTAGTATACCTTAAGGTACCTTCATACCAAATTTGGTGCTTTTATCCGCCAAGTAACGGTAATCTTGAAATACAGCTAACAAAATTTATCGCTAAAGCCACGGTTTTCCCGGAAAAAAATAGTCAAGTGTAACGTTATAACTCGGAGCGATATCCATGCGTGTGCACGCTTGAATACGCATGACTGTGACACCGACGCACTGAATTACATGCCACTAAATCAGAATTTGTTCAATGCTTATGAGTGTTAGTTCATTTAAAAGATGGAAATTGTAGCTTTCCAATGCTTTTTTGTTTTAAACAATTCAAGCAAAGGATGTGTGTGCATAAGTTTCAATGGCACTGGTATCATACCAACTAGCCAATCATTAAGCAAAGGATAGATCAATCGTCGTAATAAAAAATGTAGAAAAAAAAATAAAAGCCCTTCAAAAAAATTATTTCCTCATTGAGAACAGTTAAAAAGTATGTACACTTCATGATTATTATGGTTTATTAAGTTGTAGTAACGTGGATTAAAAAAAAAAACTACATCTTAAATAATTTTAATTTCCTTGCTTGATTTTTTTGATAAATACATATACAGGGTCATTCACGGAAAGCGGGTATTAGACGTTTCTTGAGATCTGTCGAGTTTAGAAATTTGAAAATTGGTATGAGGGGGTTTTTAGATATGGCGGATCCAACGAAAATATTTTCATGCTTGTGCTACTTCCGCTTATACCTTATGTAGCACCTAACTTTGTTATTTTAAATGGAACACCTTGTATTTTATTGCATATTTCGATTCCTCAAAAAATTTTAGCTTAGGTTTATGTACCATAACATACTCTTAAATATAGCGGTTTTCGAGATAATTAATATTTTTGGAGATTTTTGACGGTTCCCGCCCTTCGGGAAAAAAATCGATATCTTCTATCATGTAGCCGAATATTAAATTTTCTTTCCAAACTCTTACAAGCATCCTATGACCTAACTAAAATTTCTCTTATGTTTTCACAATATCATACAGAGTATTTTATTTTCACAGTCGAACATTGTTTTAGTTCAAACGTCAAAAAGTCATTTTTTTCAAATGGAACCCCCTATATATTTTCACAGAATCTAATAGAGGATTTAATTCTGCATCGATTGATATTACCATTCCCTATACCTATCTCTCTTCGTTTTCTTATTATGGACGAATATTTGTTAAACGTACAAACAAAATCAGCACTGTTTGTTAGTAGGCAATACAAGTCTTAACTTGGTTCCTTTTTTATCATAAACGAGAATAATCATGTAGATAATTGATAATCATTTGTTTATTATCAAGACGACAGCTTCAAAAACGAGAGATTAGATTTATAACAAATACTTTGGGACAAAAATTTACAAAATTAATGAACACTGAATATAAATATTTAGTGCAGCAACTGTTCAAAATGCCCTCCAAGCCATTATCCTGGAATTCACGGCACTTACAATGGCTTGGCTAATTTCATGGGGATTTATTTGTTAAAATGTAGCCCGTTCTCTGTTCTTGGGATCTTCTTTGGTAGTAGCAGGGGTGGCATAAACAATATTTTTAATACCCCCAAAGGTCCAAAGTCTAAGGGGGTCAAATCAGGGGACCTTGCTGGCCATCTCCAAGGTCCTCGGTAGCCAAACCATCTATCTTCGAACGTCGCTACTAATTCGTCATAAACTTCCTGTGGACCGCAACCATTCATTTGAAAATACATAGAATTATAAATATTTAGGGGCAAATTATCAATAAAAGTTACCGTTCGCAAAATCTTCACATATTTATTGCTATTTAAATTCTCCTCGTAGATATGATACTATCAAAAATATTGTTTATGCCACCCCGGCTACTACCAAAGAAGATCCAAAGAAGAGAATACGGACTGCATTTCAGTAAATAAATCCCCACGAAATTCGCCGAGCCATTGTAAGTGCCATAAATTCCAGGATATTGGCTTGTTTGGAGCAAAATGGAGAGCATTTTGAACAGTTACTGCATTAAATAAATTATATTCAAAGTGTTCATTAATTTTGTAAATTTTTGTGCCAAAGTATTTGTTATAAATCTAATCTCTAGTTTTTGAAGCTGTCAAAAACAAATGATTGTCAATCATCTACATGATTATTCTCGTTTATGATAAAAAAGGAACTAAGTTATGACTTGTATTGTCTACTAACAAACAGTGCTGATTTTGTTTGTACGTTTTACAAATATTCGTCCATAATAAGAAAACAAAGAGAGATAGGTATAGGGAATGGTAACATCAATCGATGCAGAATTCAATCCTCTATTAGATTCTGTGAAAATATACAGGGGATTCTATTTGAAAAAAATGACTTTTTGACGTTTAAACTAAAACAATGTTCGACTGTGAAAATAAAATACTCTGTATGATATACTGTATGTAACATAAGAGAACTTTTAGTTAGGTCATAGGATACTTGTAAGAGTTTGAAAAAAAAAATTTCCTAATCGGCTACATGATAGAAGATATTGATTTTTTTTCCGAAGGGTGGGAACCATCAAAAATCTCCAAAAATATTAATTATCTCGAAAACCGGTACGTTTAGGAGTATGTTATGGTACATAAACCTAAGCTAAAATTTTATGAGGAATCGAAATATGCAATAAAATACAGGGTGTTCCATTTAAAATAACAAAGTTAGGTGCTACATCCGGTATAAGCGGAAGTAGCACAAGCATGAAAATATTTTCGTTGGATCCGCCATATCCAAAAACCCCCTCATACCAATTTTCAAATTTCTAAACTCGACAGATCCCAAGAAACGTCTAATACCCGCTTTCCGTGAATGACCCTGTATACCGTGGCTTTAGCGATAAATTGTATTAGGACATTTTTTGTTCAAAAACACGCGGTCTATCCACCTGTATTTTTTATTTTTTCCTATTCTGACTTAATTTCAAAATTGTGAAAAAATGGATGAAAAAAAATGTTTTTCACTTTTTTTTTTGTTCTGCATCCGAGCGAAATGTAAACTTTTCAGGATATTATTCAATACACTTTCACGAACTCATTAAAGAAAACATTATTCATTTTGCAAGTCTTTGGAGGTTTCACTATAAAATGTTCTCTGTCGTCTGGGCTATTATCAGATTTCATGTAAACCTGCAAAAATATTACAGTTATGGCAACCGCTTCAAATCCTTAATTTTTGAGATCAGATTCGTTCTCAGCTATGCCTGAAATACCGACTAACTATCAATTTAATGAATTCCGACAAAATTTTACCCGGCGCATCCGCCAATTTTTCGACAAAAATCTTGCTCCCAATTTTTGCTCACCTGCACTAGACGTAGCTTAATAAAATTATTATAGAACCACCGTCTAGCCATACCTTACAGTTAAAGAAAGATTTCATAGAAATTGCTTAAGTCAATCCACAGCAATCATTGAAAATAAAAAAACACGCATAGGTCGACTTGAGGATCTCCTCTTTTTTTTAAATTTTTTGAAGTCTGTTAATAATTCGTATTTGGGAGTGTGTGTGTCTAGATTTCCATATAAATACAATGTAAAATGTGCTAAGTACTTTTGAAATCGTGTACTTTCAACTCCACTAGACATCTAAGATACTAAGAACGCCTTAATAAAATTTAAAATTAGTATATTTCGCATATACTGTCTATACTATCTGATTTTAATTTTTCTGGTAAAATATTCAACATCTGTAATTACTCTGATGAGATTTGCGATACTTTGAAGTTGGTATTGCACAGGCGCATATCGAGCTCGAGGTGATTGTTGACGTCAGTCCTAATATACATTTGTGTATATGTTTACATCTCTCTACGGACTGCTGCTGTTATATTCAGGGTCGTATTTATTTTTATCGAGAAATACTAATTAATTATATAACACCCACGATACAGATTATGCCTTAAGGTCGATTACATTACACTTCTCCTTCTCTTATATACCTACTTATAAGGATCAAGATGTCTTTAATTGCTTTATATCTTAAAACGTAAAATCAGATTCTTTATCGATCATGTCACCAATAGCTCACGCATTTTGGATACAATTTTACCGAAACCTAGAAAAAAATAATGTAAACCTTTAATTTGGTAGATAGCAGTGGCGCAGCCAGAAAATTCATCTGGGGGTGGGCAATAGAACCGGCCTCCCCAGAGAATGAGTAGTAGATTCCTCTACCAGATAATATTGGCATTAATTACAAAATATTTATTTCAAGGGATAATTTGTATACTACTTTGTACTGATAGAGATTATGCTTCTTTATTTTTTGGCTGATGGAAGACGGCTTGGGGGGGGGGGGCATGGCTGCGCCCATGGTAGATAGGTTTTAGTCATTGTGCTAAACAACATATAATTCAGTGAAAATAGACAAAACGTCGCGTGTCGGTCCAAACCTCCAAAAAATACTCCGGTCAAAATAGACATTCACCCTTGCATAAATTCCCAAGAAGCTGAAAATTTACATGAACGTTAGGGATACCATTATAATGAAGTTGTGAAAAGTCCCCATTGATCCCGTGTGTGCTAAAAATTTTATGCCAGGTCAAAGTTCGCAAAAATGGGTTTTTTGGATTTTTTAGCGAAACGGTTAGTTTTATGATAAAAATAGCTTAGACAAAAATTGTAGATCTTTCATTCTCTACAAAAATGGTCCTTACACTTTTTTTCCTAAAATTCACCTTTTTTGAGAAAAAGCCATTCTAAAGTTATATTCTCCATAATATGCATGACCACGCTGCCTATGTACATTATGGACGTATAATACAGGGTGATTCTTTTAAGGCGGCCATTAGAATATTTCCCACTTGCAGATGAGATAGAGATTTGAGATTTGGTACCCTACCATAGTCGACCATTGCGGGTCCGAAAATAATAATTTCAAGATGGCGGCACTTCCGGAAGTACCGGAAGTCGATACCAACTTGCTTATTTTAAATGGAACACCCTATATATTTTCGACTTTTCGAAATGATCATAAAATTCTGGGTCAAAACATACCTAAACCGAGCAGTTTCGGAGATATATGACATTTTATAAAAAATTTGACTGGTGCAGCGGTTTGCAAGAACCGTTATAACTTTCTTCGTGTAGGAGATCCTTATTTGCTCTTTGGTACGTAGAAAGAACACAAGATGAGCTACTCCTTACAAAAAAAAAAGATTCCAAAATAGTATACCAAGTGTTTTATTTTTCTCGTTACATTTTGTCAAATTCAAACCTCAAAAACTTTTTTATTTCAAATGCAACACCCTGTATTTTTTTACATCAAATTATATTAAATTAAATTCCCTTTTTTCTAGTATAAGCATTGTAGGAGTTAAAGTTACAACTTTTCGAAATATTGGCGATTTTTTTAAATGTCCAAGAATTTTTAGTAAAAATTGCCATCAACTTATCCATGATTAGAAACAATCATTAATGTCAGTCATTCTCTTTTGTTAAAAAATACCAGCACGTTTAAATTACACCCACGAAGACTTTTAGGTTTGTTTATTATTTATGGAGAATGTGATAAAGTAATAATACCAAGAACATGTAACACATTTTTTGCTAATCGATACCCACTTTATTGTTTCAATTGTTTCATAGGCTTCTACGTTTTTTTGGATAAATTATAATTTTCAACGGTTGATCCGTTCTCCATATACTTTTAATACTCCACCCACCGTGGCTCACCCTGTATATAAAATTCAAAATCAAAACACCACTTAAAAATATGGTTCATACAAAATATTGTATTAGCCTTGTCAATGAATGTTCAATAGAGGAAAATGTCCAGATCCCATTTTTTGACTTGCTTTGTTTGGACTATTTACCAAAAGTCCCCGAACATAGGAGGTGCGGGGGGTGCAGGGGGGCACGAAGAAGGTCCCAGTTTTTGGTTTTTCGAAAACGGTTAGTTCTACTCAAAAGTGGCTATATGCAAAATTAAAACTGACTAAATATTCTACAATAATACTTCTATTATTTTTTTTCGTATCTGTTATGGTTCAGTAATGGATTGTATATCTTTTAACTGTATTCTAACTTTATTATAAATTTATAATAAATTGAAAAACACTTTTAATAATCATCGTAGAAAAAAATTTTTTGTATAGATATCCTTTTCACACCAAATTGAACTGAAATATGGAATAAAAAATGTCTTTTTGTCTGTAAGTGTGTATGTGCGTGTATGTGTATACCGTTTCTTGTAAACACGATACCTTCTGTTAGACATGAAATATTTAGTTACAATTTGGAACATACGTAAAACAGCAGCACCCCCGCACCTCCTATGTTCGGGGACTTTCGGTATGTTTACCTCCTAAATAGTCCAAACACAGCCTTGAAGTTAAAAATTGGGATCTCGGCATATCCCTCTAGAAACCATTCATTGACAGGACTAAATAGGTATGTATTTTTATTACCATTATTTGAAAAACAACACAACAAGCCTGTCATATAATGGTGTGAGGGAAATACGCATCACAATTAATTAAGCAGAAGCGCTTCTACAAAGATCAAAGAGGTTGTTCACTTCAATTAGCGGAAAAAAATTCCTCTCGTTTTATTTATTTGGAGCATAAAAATAAGTTAGAGAAAGACGATTTTTGTACATAAACCCCTCAACCAATATGTCGAAAGGAGTATACAGCGTGATTCACATCTTAAGATGTATCCTTAAAATAGAATTGATGCCACCGAAAAAGTTATAATAAAACTGTTACATAATGTGAGTAAAAATATTAAAGTTATTAAAGGTATTATTGAATAGACAGACACATCTGGAAAACGGTTCTCCAATATCGGCACAAATAGTCTTAGCCCAGTGGACGAAGGTATTTACCTACAAAAACTAGCAAAATGAATATATATTTTTTAATAAGTTCGTGAAAGTTTACATTTCGCTCAGATGCAGAACATAAAAAAAAGTGAAAAATAAATTTTTTCATCCATTTTTTCAAAATTTTGAAATTAAGTCAAGCTCGGAAAATATAAAAAATACAGATGGATAGATCACGTATTTATAAACCAAAAATATCCCTAACAAAATATATCGCTAAAGCCACGGTATTCCCGGAAAAAAAATAGTCAACTATCGTTGTTACTCGGAGCGACGCACTGAATTACATGTTACTAGATCAGAATTTGTTCAATCTATATAAGTGTTGGTTCATTTAAAAGATGAAAATTGTAGCTTTCTGGTGTTATCTTGTTTTAACAATACAAGCAAAGGATGGATGGGAAAAATATACTTATATATATTATCGGGCGTGATAATATATAACTGAATCGTCGCAATAAAAAATATAGAAAAAAAAATAAAAGCCCTTCAAAAAAATTCTTTCTTCATTGAAAACTGTTAAAAGTTATGTACACGTCATGATTATTATGGTTTATTAAGTTGTAGTAACGTGGATTCAAAAAAAGTACATCTCAAATAATTTTAATATCCTCGTTTGATGATTTTCTTGATAAGGGCGTTTCAGCTAAAAGTCCCCGGGTCATTATCTCGTAAAATAATAAAGATACTTAAAATTTGTAAATCGCGGATAATTGACACTAAAAAAGGTCTTAAATAACTGCAGTTAGAATTGTTCTTTCGCAGTGCACAGAGATGGCGCTGCGATGAGAAATTATTTTTCGATGGCTGGAACCTTGAAACATGATTCATACGATTAATGAATAAATTGTGAATAATTTTGATTATGTAAAAAATTTTGTAAATACCAGCCGTTTTGGAGCTACATGAATTTTTTTCTCCATTTTTTGTGTCTGTAAATTTTGAAAACTTCTGTAACTTTTCTGTTTATCATTTTAGAACACCAATTATTTAGAACTTTTATCTAATTATATTTCATACTTCTTATATTATTACATATTTTGAAAATGTTTATTAATTTCAAATTTTAAAAATTAGTTGCATTTGAAAAATTCTGAAAATTATAAAAATCAGTCGGTGCAAAACGTTTTTTGAAATTAGTAATTTTTTTTGCACCGACTCCAAATTGATATTTGGTAATAAGGTACAGTTCCTTGCTACTTTCCGCTAATAGGTAGACAGGTGTTTGTAAAACTGAGTGAAATTTTATTTCTTACTTTAGAGATATTTTTTGAAGGCGGTTCGAATTTTTTTTTAAATTTTGGGTTCGTATTTGTGAACAGTATAATAATAATTTGGCCAATCAACTGATGTTATACGCATAACACTATTCGGATAAAACAACCTTTTGTAACTTCAAAATCCTATTAATTTATTTCATTCTATTTTTTTCCAGCAATATGTCAACTATAGAAAATGGTGGGTGCGCCAGTTAAAATATAATTACTTTCAATTTTCATAGCAAGAATTCTGCTGTCGATCAGTTACAATATCAGGGTATTTATGTAATAGTTCCTTGACCTCCCTGCTATAAACTTAAGCTAGCACTATTCTAAAGGCACGCGTAAGTCTGATTTTGCGAATCTTATTGCACATTCATGCATTATGTCAAATTCTGAAAAGAGCTCATTATTTTACACAGACCACTCCTGTTTGTGGATGTGGGTAAACAACGAAATAACGACATAGACCGGAATGTGCGTTGCGTGTTGAGGCGTCTCGCTGCAGCCTCTGGATCAATACCTCCTCTATCCGCCGTCGTCGTCGACACTCTTCGTTTCCAGCCTGCCGCTGCTTGTGTCTCCGAAACGAGATAGCACCTCTCATCTGGTTTACTTGCATGTAGTAGCTGGTGGCCTACTAATTTGGATCAACTCCCAAAGACGGGCGACCTGTTCCCGCAAAGAACTAAAAATTGGGAAATCCACCAGTCATCCATCATTCGAATGCGTTTCTAAAATGCAAATTTCTGTGCAAGGTTAACGACGGAAGACAATATGAGGGCGTGAAGCAACATGTAACTAATTTCTAACGTGAATGTGTTGAAGGACTTTCTATCAAACTGTTTATTTTTGAATGTCATAACCAAAATTTAGGAAATAATTAATACATTCCATTCACAACATACTAGCCCTCACAAAATTCACAAGAAAACGGACATGCTTTATTAGTGGCAGCTAGAAAAAGCTAGTTGGGCCCTCGTTGCTGAAATACAGGGTGTTTTATGATTTTTGCCAACATTTCTTTTGGTTGTTACTTTGTCGATGAAGGTATTTACCCACAAAATTTTGCAAACTGAGTAAACTTTTTTTAATGAGTTCGTGAAAGTGTATAGAATAATATCCTGAAAAGTTTACATTTCGCTCGGGTGCAGAACATAAAAAAAGCGAAAAAAATTTTTTTTTCATCCATTTCTTTTTTAATTTTGAAATTAAATTAAGCTAGAAAAAAATAAAAAATACAGATGGATAGATCACGTATTTATGAACAAAAAATGCTCTAACAAAATGTATCGTTAAAGCCACGGTTTTCCCGAAAACAAATAATCAAGTTATAACATTATAATTCGGAGCGAGATCCATGCGTGCACGCGCTTGAATACGCATGACTGTGACACCGACGCACAGAATTACATGTCACTAAATCAGAATTTGTTCAATGTATATGAGTGTTGGTTTATTTAAAAGATGGAAATTGTAGCTTTCTGATGCTTTTTTGTTTTGGGGGGGTGCACGGGCACTTAAGGTGGGCTCCCGTAGTATATTTCATTCCTCTCATTTATTAAAAACTAGTAATACAGCTACTTAACGTACCCATTAACAACACAACAATAACTGTAATAACAAAGTTGCATATCAATAATGCACATAGTAACAGGATAACTACAAAATATCAACAGAATAATTGTACCAAAAATATAAAATGCAGATATTGTCATAAAACGTATTTATAAATTAGAATTATAATTAAATTTTTGGTTCACAATGTCCTCCTCAGCTTCAGTACATTTTCTAGTGCGGTTCATGAGATGACCGATTGACCTTCTTATCACATCTGGACTGTTTCTAGTTTCGCGCAGCATTCAACAATCCTTTGAATTAATTGATCTCTGCCGTTAATGTCCAGTCTTTAAGTGACCATATAAGAAATAATAATAATAATAAATGTCTTTATTGTACACATACAAGTTGTAAAATTTACAAATGGCGAAGTTCAGAAATAGTTACAAGTAACCTTCTACTCTTCCACTTAACCAGAAACTACTTTTTTTATCGCCTCGATTTTACGTTTAAAGGCATTGTTTAAAGTTTTCATTGTTGATTATAGTAAGCCTTATTTCAAAATGACAACTATTAGAAAACAAATGGTGTGACAACTTTAAACAATAGTTGCTTTCGTTCTACCAGTGAACTTAAGAAATCTAATTTAGTTGGGCGTTCTGTTTGATTTTTTTTACCTTAGATTAGCTCAGTCAAATACCTTCCCCCTGCCAAGTCTACCTAATTTCATCCTAAACTTTAGAAGTTACCTGAATCTTTACAACGCGCATGCGTAAAATTTTCGGTCTGTTTTGATCAATCTTTTTGCAAGTTAGTTTAGATAAGAATCTCAAATTCAGGTTTTTACAAACGTTACCAAATCTTTTATGAATTGGTATGTTTTTTCAACATGATGGGCTCCACCGCATTTCTCCAACCAAATTAAAAACCATTTAAATTATACATATCCAAACAGACGGATTGGTCACGAAGGTCCTCTTATATGACCGACAAGGTCTTCAGATTTTAATCATGTAGATTATTTTTTATGAGATCACTTAAAGAGTGAGGTCTAAAGTGGATATTGATCGCAAGGATCAATTAACTCAAACGATTGTTGAATACCACAAAGAAATTAGAAACAGACCAGATGTGATAGGAGGATCAATTTGTCATCTCGTGAACCGCACTAGAAAATACACTGAAGCTGACGAGGACATTTTGAACATAAAATTTAATTAAAATTCTAATTTGTAAATATATTTCATGACAATATCTGCATTTTTGTATTTGGTACAATTATTCTTTTGATATTTTGTTATTTTCTTGTTACTATGTGCATTATTGATACGCAACTTTGTTATTACAGTTATTGTTGTTGTTAATAGGCATGTTTATGTTGCTGTATTGTTAGTCTTTAATAAATGAGAGGAATGAAATAGATTCTTGATTCGATGTCCTCTAACATTTATTTTTTTAACAATTTTACCCCCTCCATAAAAATTGGTAATTAAAACTTAATAATTACTGCTGAAAAAAAATGCCTTATTTAATAGAGGAAGCATTTTTCGCGCTTATCATTCATCGATATTTTCTAAAGTCTCATATTGCATTATTTAGTGGAATTTATTTGAAGGCGGTAAAAGTAAAGTCTAGCAAAAAAATTAATAAAACCATTTTGTTCAGTTTTTTATGTACTTTTTGAGTTTAGTATTGAAATTAAGAAAAAAACATATACATATATAGGCTATTGTTTTCTTGAAAAGCAACAAAAACATTTTTTTTTCAAGTCCGGACCTGGATTTTTTTGTGCTAGTTATTATTTCCGAGGAAATCTGGAGATAATCTTCGTCAAAGAGGAAATCTGGTTGACCCCTCGTCCATTTCTTTACAAAGTAACAACCAAAAGAAATGTTGGCAAAAATACATAAAACTGTATTTCAGCAACGAGGGCCAATCTAGCTTTTTCAATTTGCCATTAAGGCATGTCCTTTTCCTCGTGAAACACCCTGTATATAAATTATGTTTTATTAGGATTTTTTAAGCAAAATATTGCAAAAGAATTCGAAAATATATAAAAACTGTAACATACAGTATTTCTCAGGTTTGAATGAATTTTACGTAGTTTAAGTGATATATCAATTTTACTTCAGTACAAAATGTTTATATTTAACGAGACTATTACGAAACAAATGAAAGTTGCAGCCGGACGTTGCTGACTGGGAATATCTTTCTACAGTATTTTTTTTTATCTATTTATTTAACGTCGGCCTATTTCCGCTACCAGAGCCTATCATCGACGCCAGGAGACGAGCTACCCCCAACCTGGAAATTTTGCCGAATCTCTTCTCGTAAGAAGAGTAAGGATCTTTTACTTGGGACCGCCTGCTTTACATCCCCTCCGAAGGATGGTATATCCACTGCGTAAGTAATCCTCGTCTTGAAATTACTTGGAGTATTGAGGATACATACACAGTGACAGTGAAGCCTTCTTTCTATAGTAAAAATAAAAAGTATGTTGACCGTATACTTAATCTCAGTGACACCCTTTTAAAATTAATTGTACGTATTCCATCAAAATGTTAATTAAACAAGTAATTGCACGGTCACGCTCGACTGCAATTTCTACTCATCTTTATATACGTATAGCGTTAATTTGGCAACTTCCTTATTTCCAATTCTTGTAATCAACCTATATTTAGTGTTTATTATCCGTGTATTATTCCACTTTCTATTTAAACTTCATGTTTCAACTTATAAATAGTTGAACTTGTGAAAACTTAAATAAACAGTTCTAAGAATGCAACAAAAAGATTAGCAAAATGTCGGCAGGTTTAAAAAAGTATTTGCTCTTGATTTATTTTGAACATCACTAAGAAAATTAATAATTTTATATTTTTCAGAACGGTATATTTATATTATTTGCATTTTACCGCTAGATTTCTATAGAGCTGAACGAGTGGTAAAATATTTTCAAAATAGAGAAAAACAACAGTAAGAAAAATATTTGCTGGACGTAACTTCCACATGGATGCATAAGTTGACAGACTAAGAACGATCGCTCACTAGACTAATAGGCAAAAAAAACGTGCCCACCACACTAGACCATCATATTCTATATTTTTAGGGTCACTGAATCCGAACCCGATGTCAGATTTGCTCTATCAGATGACCGTTTCTCCGTAATCAAAAAATACAGAGTGTTTGCTGTATACGTACATATTTTGTTTGTGGACAAGGAGAAAAATATTTATAAAGTGAAATTTTTGGCATACTTTTGAATTGTGCCTTACTTTTCTGTGAGCGTGTATGAGTCCTTTTGTGCCAGTCTTTGGCGCTGATGTCTTAAATATGTTATGCTCTAGATTAATTGTCTTTTGATAATTTTTTTCCATGTCGAGGTTTTTATTTATTTGTCGACTTCTGGGAGTTTCTATAACAATAACACTGACGATCTTGATGAACGCTTATAAAATGGCATTTTACAAAACACTAAAATCTACAACTAAGGGCCGGTTTTATAGGTACAGATTAAACCTAAGTTTAACTAGAAGATTCTGTTGAGGTCCGAAATAAAAGTAAATAACGTGTTTAGCAAAGTGTATATTAAGCCCATTCATCAAATAGGAAATTATTAATAAATAAGAATAAAGCTTCTGTGGTATTGATAGTTGTTATTGATAGTTATTATCGATAGTCATCGAATGATTTTTGTAGTAAAAAAACTGCTGGGAGAAGCGTCTTTTTGAGTTCTTGTTAATTTCCTGTTTGATGGATGTGCTTAATATACACTTTGCTAAATACGCTATTTACTTTTATTTCGGACCTCAACAGAATCTTCTAGTTAAACTTAGGTTTAATCTGTACCTATAAAATCGGCCTTTAAACTTCTAAGTGAAACTTCCAGTTAAACTCTAATTTAATTTGAACCAGTAAAACCGGCCCTCAATAATGTTTATTGAACCCGGTTCAAACAATATTCTCTTTGATGAACTTCAAGTTGCCCTTTCTACCTTCACATATTAATCACTTCCCAATTAATTTAGAAGATTATAATATACAAAATTAGATTATAATATACAAAATTAGATTATAATATACAAAATTAGATTATATGAAAAAAATTTCAAAAAGCATAGAACCAAATTCAAAAAATTTCACCGTCGCCGTCGCCCAGTTATATCTATTGTCTATGTACTGTAAAAAGGAACTAAAACGTTAAAGCGTTTTTATTGTTTCTTATCCATTTAAAGGGGGTGCGTTTTTGAGATCGAAGAAAAAAGGTCCACTTTCACATTTTTGAGTTTTGCTCGAAAACTATGCATTTCTCCTATAAACACGTCAATAGCAAAAGTTGTAGAGAATTAAATTTTCAATCGAAATGTCATCTTCAGAAGTCAACAAAATTTTTTTTTACAAAAATACGTCCAAAAAACAAAACAAAAAAACACAATTTTTTATTTTTTTGTATTTTAGCCTGTAACTTTTTTTCGGGTACATTTAGGCATAGACATTGCTGCATTAAAAAAAGCTGGCGTTTTACCAGTTAAAATGAGATTTTGTAGAAATTTTTACGATTAATAGTGACCGAGATATATTTCAAAATTTGCAACTTTTAACTTTTTTCTGAGTGAATTTAGCTATAGACGTTATTATATTAAAATGAAAGCTGGCTGGTAAAAGTCTTTACGACAAATAGAAACCTAGAAAAAAGTTAATAAAAGTAACAATCTTCGAAACGCTGTATCCAGGTTTCTATTTGTCATAGAGACTTTTACCAGCCCCCATTTCAACGGGCGTAAAGTCAGCTTTCACTTCAATATATTAATGTCTATACCTAAATTCACTCAGAAAAAAGTTACAAGACGAAATTTGAAAAAAAATAGTAAAAATTAGCAAAAAAGTTAAAAGTTGCAAACTTTGAAACGCTATATCTCGGTCACTATTAATCGTAAAAATTTTTACAAAATCTCATTTTAACGCTAGCTTTTTTTTATGCCGCAATGTCTATGCCTAAATGTACCCGAAAAAAAATTACAGGCTAAAATACAAAAAAATAAAAAATTGCATTTTTTCGTTTTTTTTTTGTTTTTTTGGACGTATTTTTGTAAAAAAAAAAAATTACTTCTGAAGATGACATTTCGATTGGAAATTTAATTCTCTACAACTTTTCTATTGACGTGTTTATAGGAGAAATACATAGTTTTCGAACAAAACTCAACAATGTGAAAAGTGGACCTTTTTACTTCGATCTCAAAAACGCACCCCTTTAAATGGTAGCACTCCGCGGTTTTCTCATTTTTTGGGGTCAATTGCACATAAGAAACAATAAAAACCCTTTAACGTTCTAGTTCCTTTCAACACTCTTTTTTTTTGACATAGACAATAGCCTATTAATTGAATTTTATTACCTAACATCGATATTCAGCTACCCACATAACCCCCCCCCCCTAAATCCGCCCTTGTAACTGTCAATATTCAATTAACTGGGCGACGCGAAAGTGAAATTTTATTTCATAATTTTTAGCGACCTTTTTTGAAGACGTTTCAACTTTTTTTTATAACTTCTAATTATTAAATAAAAGCGTTTGTTGTTAATGTTATATACGCATAGCAGTCTTTTGGCAGCTTCCTTGTGTCCAGTTCTTGTAATCAGCCTATATTTAATATTTATTACCCGTGTCTTGTACTAGTTTCTATTTAAACTTAATGTTCCTACATTTATAAATAGTTGAACTTGTAAAAACTTAAATAAACAGTTCTAAGAATGCAACAAAAAGATTAGCAAAATGTCAGCAGGTTGAAAATAATTATGTATGCAACAAGTGTGTAAAGTGATACTTTTACTTTTTGATTGGACTTTTTTTTATAATGGCAAATTAACTGCTCGTAGATACCTCCTTCATTTCCTGCAAAATGAGTTTCTTCTACAATAGATATTAAGGTAACCGTTTACTGCGGCTCGCGCTATCTTATCCTGTGATTTGTGTTAATAAAAAACTAAGAAGTTAATAACAAACTACTTTATTTATTTATTTAATGATTTATTGATTGACAATCCATAATTTAGTCAAATTACGGAAAGAGGAGTGGCTAAATTTGATCTAGGTATGCGATCCGAGTGGAACTTCACCCTTAAAAGGCCAAAAAACATCAAAATTTCTGTAAAATAAACTGCAGTGGAGTGGATTTTGTCCCTGGGGGGAGGGGGGTGGTAAAAAATGATAAGAGTAGGGTGACGACTGATTTACCCCCGGTAACTCCCTTAAACTTATTTTTATGAAAAAAGAAAGAAAAAAACCCTTTTTGATTCTTCCGCCCCCCGGGGGTAGTTGAGCTGTACAATAAACGTACATAAACTATAATTCATTCCAATTATTATTATTATTTACAAAAAGTTGAATATTGCAAAATTATGCGTTTCTAAATAAATTACTGTTTTTTCAAAAATAACATTTGGGAGAAATATAGCTCTTATAAAGTACAATCACCACTTAAAATTTCAAATCAGAATGATTATTAAAACGACTCAAATATACAATTGTTGCTAAAACTTTACACCCTTGTAAAATTCTGCCATCAAAACCAAGAAATGTGCACGATGGCTAAAATTGTAGCATTTTATAAGTACTTTAAGATCACGCAGAAAGAATTTCTTTTCAAAATTTAAACCCTTTTTATTGCAGTTGTTTATAATTTTCGAAATTGTACTTATAAACAAATTCACGAATTAAAAAACAGTAAAGGAGTAATGAAAGTAGATTAAAAATGCCAACTATAAAAAAAAATTAATGCTCTATTTGTATTTCAAGGAACAATTCTCGTGTACACTTTAGCTTAATGTATATAAGTATGTACCTATTTATTTTATTTATTATACATTTGCATATTGTTACATATGTACATATATATTTTTTGACTGATTGTTTTATTGTATGTTGTATGTATTTATCTATTTCTGTATTGATAAAATATTGTCATATGTGCATGTGTGTCTATTGTATATTGTATATGCGATTTGACATGTTATTATGTGCACGCGTATATATTTAATTTATACAAGTACATACTCTAGTACTGTTATTTTATTGTACAAATTTGACTTATCCTATAGCACACTGTATTGCTCTTACTGGATCAATCAAATATTCTATTCTATTCTATTCTATTTGGAGCTGAGATACGTTAGTTTTTACGTTTGGGTCACTTATAAATAAACCAATCGATATTTCTTATTCAAATTTGGACTGGTAATTCTCCAACATTTACTTGAATTTATTTATAACCAAAATTTCGAAAACTATAAAACGGGTTTAAATTTTGAAAAAAAAAAAAAGGTTTTTCTCCGTGATCTTAAAGTACATAGAGAATGCCACAATCTGAGCCATCGTATATCACGGTGGCCTACAACCAAATTTAAATCAAAGTTGCTGCCACTCGGAATTTTTTTTTTTTTTTAAACGTTTTTGGACGTATATAGAACCAATTTCCACTATATTTAAAATCATTCATTTAGATTCGCTGAAACCGAATCCGAAGTCAGAATTGAAGACCTAAGGTGTTATGTCGCATTTAAAAAAAAAAATTACTTTATGCAATTTTTGAACACTCCTGATATAGATTTAACACCCAATAAACGGTGAATTCTAAATTTGTAATATTTTATAGAAACTTTTTAATTATAAAGGCGCCATGTCATACATACAACCAGTAATTTTAGTGGATGTACACAGTTTTGGACAGAAAACCTAGTTTCATAACAGCTTGATATTGTTCTTTAATATTAGTGTAAACAAAAGAACATAACCCAAAATTATCTATTTTATGAGGTATTATTTATTTGAATCGAAGACAAAATAAATAAGTTCCAACTCAAAACCGTTTTGTTTAATTTACTCAAAACTTTAAAAGTGTGACATAACACCTTTATCCACTTAGGTCTTCACTTGTCAGATTGGCGTACAAATGTGTACAAATACAATTTTAGTATATTATAATTTATAACATGGACAATTAAAATAAGTGCAAAGAACATGAAGATAATGCATTTATTTCCATTCGCCCGTCCAATCAAGGAATTCCTTGATCGCATAAAAGCTATGGGTGATGAAGAAGTCTCTGGTTTTTCCTTTTAAGGCCCCTTGGCTGAGTCTCTTCCATTCCATGGGAATTTTATTGTATTGTTTTACTGGTAGTGATTCCCCCCGGTGGCTGTTCGGCACAGATTCACCCCAGGCAACCTCAACTGATTTTTACCCCTAGTATTATGTTCATGCATATCAGAGCCCCTTACAAAAAGATCTTTATTTTTATGAACCCACAAAATAGATTCTAAAATATATGTACAAGGTACTGTTAAGATTTTCAAACTTTTAAATAAAGGACGAGCATGTTGGTCAATCGCTGTTCCACACATTGTCCTAATTAATTTCTTTTGAGCAATTAAAACATCGGTAGCGGCCACGCTAGCTCCCCAAACTAAGACACCGTAAGCGAGGTGACAGTGGGCAATCCCGAAGTAGGCTTTCTTTAATATCTCCATGGATACAACCTCCCTTAAACGCCCTAATACAAACCGGGCTCTAGATAATTTAGTAATAATTGTAAAAACATGATTGCGCCAATTTAGTTTGGAGTCTAAATGAAAGCCAAGAAGTTTCACATTAACATTTTCCGTAGAGGTGACTTCCCTTCTACCGATCCACGCCATTTTATTAGTTTTGCTATGATTCAAAGCAAGCCGGTTAGCATTGAACCAGTTCTCCGCCTCCGACAGTGCATCCCCAGTCATCCCTTCCAGATATATTTCTTGGTCTTGATGACAGGATTTCACAAGGGTGCAAAGTGTTAGCAACAATTGTATATTTGAGCCTTTTTTGTAATCATTTGAAATTTTAAGTGGTGACTGTACTTTATAAGATCTATTTTTGAAAGAACAGTGATTTGTTTAAAACCGCATAATTTTACAATGTTCATTTTTTTTTAAATAATAATAACAATTGGAATGAATTATAGTGTATGTACTTTCACTGTACAGCCCAAAACGAACATTTTCCTTCTTTTTATTGTTTTCCATAGGAGTTATAGATTTTGAGATATTCAAAGAAAACCGACGGAAAACACAGTCTAAAAAAGTAAAAAAATTAATTATTTAAATAAACAATTCGCCGACCTCGCAGAAACTGCAAAACTGAGCTACAACTTAAGTTGACCACCTGAACACGTTAAAACAGAAAAACTGCCCTGACCAGATAATTCACATTAAAATCCTAATTTGACTTCACTAGAAGGAAAAAAACTCTTTTTGATTCTTCCGACCCCCCGGGGATAGTTCAGCCCCCTCCAACCCCATCCCTAGGGGTTGGAACTCTTAGTCAATTTACCAATTCACCAATTTACCCCCCCCTCGCTTACTGCCAAAAAACACATTTATATGTAAAAAGAAGGAAAAAAATTCTTTTTGATTATTCCGCCTTCCGGGGATAGTTCCGCCCCCTCCAACCCCATCCCTAGGAGTTGGAACTTTTGTTTGATCATTGTGAAAACATCCTTATACATTCCCCTACTCTCACATATGCAAAAAACCTGCAAGGCAAGTGTCCAGGCAATTATCTTCTCAAAAACTCAAAAACCTCCCTGAAAAATGTGTTTTTTGTTTTTTCGGGGGTGAAGTCCCATTCGGATCGCTCCGGGACCCCGCGCTTCGTGTTCTACGCGAAAAACTACCCTTAGATACCCCCAAGGGGTAATTTGACTGGATATTATGTGACATGCGATTTTTAACTCAGTTTTCGTGTCTCCCCTATACCCACCATGTTAAATTACGCAACTTTGGAGTTTCATAACTTTGATAAGAAATGGCAGAAAGCTTATACTTCATAATTGTACTCAAAAACACTTCATTTACCTTATGCCAAATTTCCTCAAGATCTTATGGATTTGGATTTGGTAGACAGCTACCTTAAAAGATATTTGGCGTGGTCCTGGCAAAATAGACATACTGTATATCTTAATTTAGGAAAACGAATAAAAAGATGTAAATTTTGAATAGTTTAAACAGTACTTATTATGTTTTAAACATCTATAAATAAAAGTTAAAGTGTGGGCATATGTCCTTAGAAAGAAACCGAGAGAAAATTACGTTCGTAAATTAAATTTTGCACTTTTAGAAAAAAATAACTACCGTAAAGGAAAAACGAACTAATATTCGTAACAGAAGACCGACCCACGTAAATATCAGCTTTTCGACGTGACTGAAAGTTAGTAAGATAATGGACGGGAGTCGTTTGAATGCTTCTGTTCATTAATTCATAAATACTATTTATACTGCAGGCATTTTCTTATAATAGATCCATTCACTGTCAACTTTATATCACTTAGTAGAATGCTTATAATGGGTAATACACAATCCTCCACGAACGTCAATACGTACAATTCTAATTCCTTCCCCGTACGTTGACTATTGTCCACATTTAGCTCATTGAAAACTATGTTTTATCTACCTACAACCCATCATCAGCATTCCATCCAACAATGCAATTGTATCATTTGTATAATAATTCAACAAGAGGCTTATGATATGCTACGGGACTGGTATATATAGAACACTTGAGAGTTACGAGTCTTGTTGTACCAGTTGAAACTAAGCAAAGAATTACTTCCTGGAAAATACAAATTTTGCTCCAAGTTGCAATTTCTCACATACAGAGTTCACATTTTCTGTTGCCCACCATTGGGCAACTATTTAAATCGTTAATTAAAATGTACACATTGCATTTATCCCCATTACTTTCTATAACTTTGAAATTTAAATTTTGGTGCACTATATGTGGACCAAATTAGATGGGATTTGGCGTTTTCTTTAAAACTATGGCAGATAGACAGAAATCCTTGGATCTTCTTTATAATTTCCTGTTTTTTGGATTAGGATAGGTTTAGGGTAATATATGTATAGATGTGTGCTGCGTGTATATGTGTGCAAATGTGTTTATCCCATTAGTTTTATATATAACAACTTGTGCCTGGCTGCATGGATAACTCCTAATGCCATAAAAAAAAAAAAAAATAGACAAAAATCAATATAGGAGTCCTATGCTTGAGTTTCGAGAAACAAACAATGACGCAAACCTCGATCATCTATCTTTTTCGACTACCGAGCTACAGCGAGTTTTTGGAAAATTGGCATTTTTGGATGGCCTCTATATCTTAATTACCACGTGTCGAATTGAAAATCGAGTAACACATTCTTAAGGCACTTTTTTGAGTAGAATCCGTTGTTGATAAGAAGAAAATTATGCATTCCTCAGTTTTCGAGATATAGACATAACTTTTGTTTTTTTAAATGGAACCCCCCCCCCCCCTGTAAATTATTTCATTATTCGATCACAACTTAAATTAGCTAGCCAGCGATATATCATATCTCATATTTATAAAAAGTGGTTAATTTTCGAGGAATTTAATATATTTGTGACGAGGCCATGGAAAACTATTAACGACAACACGTCTTATAATATGAAATAATTTTGCCAAAAATAGGAAAAACTAAACTACAATAAATGTTTGAATTGTCTTCCATTGACATTTATGCATATTTATCGCATTTCTAATATTTATTGAGAAGGCTATGTAGTACAGTACCTAGAGGTAAAAAATATTGAACGGATTTCGTTCATTTTTGGCAGTATAATAGTAAATGCGTTACAGAAAAGTTTCTATATTGTGCGGGGGTTTGCTAATTTCAGGGGGTGGCACTTAAAAAATATAAATATTTATTGGAGCTGAAAAAAAAATCAAATTTTAAGAAGAAAAGGTTCTATGCAATTTTTCACATAAATTGGTAGTTTTTAAGTTATAACGACTTCGAAATTGCGATTTTAGCTTAAAAAAAATTATTTCCAAACGGCTTTCGTCAAGTATCTCGAAAAGTATTGCTTTATCGAAGAAATGTTACAGACCAATTACAGAAAGTACAAACTGGGAATTAATTATATTTTTTGTTTATTGATGTAGGAATAATAATTTCGGAGATATTTACGTTTATATTTGGCATCCAAGTATTCATAAGAAAATTATTTAGAGTTAGAAACTGTGACACCTACGTCAAGAATGCTAATAGGTAGAATAATAGGTTATTAATTAAGCTTTTAACTGTTTTTTAATTTGTTTCTGTAGCATAAATAACAAAGAAGTTATGACCGAAGCAATGTGCGTCTTCAAATTTTTTTAATAACAAAGTCGCCATTTTGTTACTGTAATTAGCCAGTAAATAATAAAAAAAAGAATTTCAAACACTGTTTCTCATTAATATATAGCATGACGTAGATGCTTACATTTTTTTGTTTTTATACAGCACTTGCTTTAGAAAAAATTACAGTTTAAACTATAAAAGGTAGTTTCGATTCGATTTTTTTTTCTTTTTCACATATCTCAATAAATATTAGTTTTATTGAAAAATGGGTAGAGACCAAAAATAAAGCTCATAAACTGATAATGAATTTCGATTTTTTATTTATTTACATAGATTTAATAGTTTCGGAGATATGAAAGTTTACAAATGGCGTCCGAACGTTTATGAAACAAAAAATGCAGTTTAAATGTTAAATATCTCAGAAATTGTGACACCTACGTCACGCATGCTAAGAAATGAAATTAAAGACAATTAATTGCGTTTTCAAATTATTTTTTACTCGTTTCTGTAGCATAAGAAATAAAGAAGTTATGACGGAAAAATGTGCGTATTTATATTTTTTTATATAAAAAGGTCGCCCTTTTGTTACTCTAATTAGCCAGTAATTTAAAAAAATTATCTCAAATACAGTTTTTCGTTAAGATGTAGTATTACCTAGATACTCAATTGTTTTTGCTCATTTAAAGCACTTGCTTTAGAAAAAAATGCATTTTAAACTTTAAAGGTAATTTCGAAACACTTGGATACCAAATATAAACTTAAATATCTCCGAAATGATTAATCCTACATCAGTACACAAAAAATTGTAATTGATTCTCAGTTTGTGATTTCTGTAATTGATCTAACATTTTGTCGATAAAGTAATACTTTTCGAGATACTTGACGAAAGCAGTTTGGAAATACCTTTTTTTTTTAAACTAAAATCGCAATTTTGAAGTCGTTATAACTTAAAAATTATCAATTTATGTGAAAAATTGCGTAGAACCTTTTCTGCGAAGCATTTACTATTATACTGCCAAAAATGAACGAAATCAATATGACATTATTCCGAAGTTAAAACCTCTAGTTACTATACTAAATAAATAATTATGAATTTATAATTACTATAAAGCGAATTTTTACTATTAAAGCATAGCCGATTATTTTTTCGATTCAATGATATGCGACTTACTCATATTATTAGCGACAACATTCCAACATATCCTGAAAATTGTAGCTTGTTACAAATTTGCCTCAAGCTGAAGTCTACTTTCCCTGAGCTATCCTGAAAAACGAGCTTATTACAGATAGAAGTAGAGGGAATGGGCACTCGAGAGTCCTCATACCATACGGTATTTCCCTAGTTTTCTGACGTGGGTGTTCAAGGCAGCGCAGTATTTATAGCTCTGTCGAAAGGTCAAAGGAACCAAGAGCCAGATATGGACTTATTTTAATACCTTACAACGCTGCGCTGCATTGAAAAATCCCATTTTCTTAAATATACAATTGTGTAACGCAATTGAGGGTAAACGAATTGTGATGTTGAATCGAGTGTTGTCAAAAGCAAACGAGATCAGTGAGTTCTTGACATAGGCGCTGAGGTCCATACATCCATTTTTTGGGTGTTCACAAATTTTCATTTTCTCCAAAAAATATACGCGTTTTTAATTTTGAAAAAATGTGATAGAACAAATTTCGTCATTGGCTTTGAAGGATAATTTTTTTAGCCAATATTGTGGAGCTTGTTGAATGTGATCCTCTGGGTGAGGTTCACCTCCATTTCTTCTTACACCACTTGTAAGATAATCTTGACTTCAAAGTGACATTCGTCTGAAAATGATTCTCTATGCTGCCCAAGAATTTTACCTTTTCTTAGGCACACTGCAAAGTAGTGTCTCCTTGACTGTGTTTTTCCTAACAGTTGGAAAAACTTTCGCGTAACACCATTACTTAAAAAGAAAGATGCTCTGCTCTCTCTTACAACGATTTTCGACCAGAATATATACTTCCAGTTTTAACTAAATTCATTGAGAAAATTATGTAGTACCAAATACGAAAACATTTAAATACGTCGACATTCTACCTCAAAATCGATCTGGGTTTCGCCCAGGCTAAAGCTGTGTTGAAAATACCTGATGATATTATTGGAACTACAGATCAGGGCAAAACTACGATACTGACACTTCTAAATTTTTCAAAAGCCTTCGGTACAATTGGTCATGAAATTTTACTGTCTATTTTACATTTTATTGGTTTTTCGGAGAATGCGGTTAGGCTTTTGGAGAATTATACTAAGTAGGGTTCAGTTTGTAGAAACTGATATAAGTCTATCTTCTAAAGCTAGTGTATCATGTGGTGTCCCGCAGGGCTCAATACTAGGCACACTTTTGTTTAGCATATACACATGTAATTTAACGTCTTGTCTGAAAGAATGTAACGTACATCTTTACGCGGACGGTATCAAACTTTATTATTAATTTTTGTCAGACGATGTAGATCTGGCTAAAAATATTGTAAATGATGACTTCAAACGCCTCGTTTCATTCTCCGAACGTCTAATATACTAGTTAGCGTGCCTAGATTAAGGCAACAATATACAGAAAGTAGGTATTTTCATGATAAATAAAAAAGTGTGCAAGTTGTGATTTGCATAATACCTTACTAATATTCTTTAATCATGATAAAAGCAAATTAAAGGCCATTACAAAACTGGACTCTTAAAATATCCTTGACAAATGTTGTGATGATTGTTGTGATGAAACTGTTGTGATGAAACTGTTGTGAAGAAAAAAAGGCCTCTATAAATCTAAAAGGCAAACACTTTCTAAAACTTCAATAAAACATTTATTATGAAAATAATGAACAATATGTCTGTCTGAAGTGTCGTTGATGCATGTGTGTGTGTGTGTGTGTGTGTGTTAATTAAAAGCATTTCACGACTTACTGATGTGTAATTATGTCTTATGGAATAAAATAAAAAAGAGTGGCTATTTTAAATCCCAAACGTTTTATTACAGCTTTTATCAAGTCCATGTGATCTTCGCCAAGTGCATTTGCATTTATGTAAGGAAGAGATTATTTGTGATAGTATACAAAAAAGACTAAAAGGACTTTATTTAGAATATATAGTTTAATGAGGGGACTGTAAAATGACAATTAGGTTTTTAGTTGGCCGGCCATGTTTTTCTTGTTATATAAAAATATTCAAGGTCAATCTCACAATTATAATTATTAATAATTATCACTTTTTCTTTGGCAAATGAAAGTAGAATTACTCAAGAAACTGAAAATTACCGTGGGAACCGAGAAGCAGCTTACTTTTTTAAATTTGCTGATTACGCGTCTATGCAAATTTTGTCATACCTGATGTCTTTTTATTACCTTTTAAATCGGCCTTAGAGAGGTTATAGTGCCACTCGCTTTATAAATTTCAAATTCCATTTTATCTTCAATAAGTCTGATGGCGTGTTTGCTTAAATCAGTTTAGAAAAAATAAATGCAATAATAAAATTATTTGGATTTCTTCGTGGACATTCTTATAGCTTCTGAGTTCTAATATGGACTTATAAGAGTTTGAAAAACCAGTTTTAAGGTAGCCTTCTAGGTGTTTTCTAGAAATGCAGGAAGCTAATAAAAAAGCTTCCGACAGCTTTAAAATAGGTTTTAAGAAAGGTTTTAGAACGGCCCGAACAAGGTTTTCAAGAGCGGCACTATGCCTCACTAAGGAGTGGGCCTTAACAACCTTCATAAGGGTGGGCCCTTTTAGTCTACAAGTCCCTTTATGATAGTATTAAGGATATTGTTACAGCAAAATAGATTTTTCAAGGCATTTTATAAATAGTTTTATAGCATCCTGTATATATTTAAGAAACCAAAATTGTTCCTTGGGCACCCCCTACTATTAAAAGGGATGAAAAAAAAATGTGATTTAGTGTGTGTACAAGAACCAGAAACCTCAAATTATTTTTTTACTTCATCCACCCCCACTGCTACCCCCTATCCTCCCCACTACCGATGTGGGGTATCGTTTTATGGGTTTTTGAGGTAGAGGATTTCGAATATTATATTATTAAAGTTCCATAAACAATTATTTCCACATACAAATTTTTTTTCGTTGTGAGTGACTTGGATAGAGAATCTGGATGTGGAAGTAGTGATTCCTTGGCCAGCGGTTTTTTTTATTGATTTTAGTTTATCTTATTCACTGACAATTTTAAACGTTTTTGTATCTATTGCAGGATTATCATAATCAAATGAATCCACTTCTGGTCTACCAATAAATCTATTTAAGAAGAAAAAAGACAAAAACAGACAGTTATTACTAATATAGGCTAAAAGACAACAACGAAGAAAATAAAGTGCGCCCCACGCTTTAAAATTTAATTACCTAATAATCATTTTTAACTTTTTAGTGTGGTACTCATGAAGGCGTGCTTTTCAGTTTTTTAAACTATAATTTATAATGAAACTGCCTCATAGTCATAATCTTTGAGATTGAAATAAAAATCCCGCTGATTACTATAGACGCTTCTAGTGTCACCACGTCTTAGATACGTCTGTCGTGACTGTCTACTCTAAATATATAACTCTGTGTAAGAATTACTAAACTTTTATTTGTGTCGTGTAGTCTAAAAATATTTCATCGTTAGAATAAATGCAGTAGTTGAAGAATTTTAAATTTAAGCTGTATTTAAATAGATGGAAAATTCATTATTTTAATCTTAGACCAGAACAGTTATAACAATAAATTTAAAAAAAAATGGTACACCTGTAACGTGGCCTCATGTTTATTACTGGTTTTGGATAGTATCAACTTGAAGATTTAATTTTAAGTTTACTATATCCTGGCACGGTGGGTACTTATAAATAGACTCTATAACAATAAGTAAACGTGTTTTGACACTTGGTACGCGGTGAGGAAAATACAACCGGCTTATAGTGTTTTTATTTTGCGTGTTCCTCAATATATCTACATTTTCTATTTATATTGGCCTGAATTTATTAACGCTTATTGATTTAGAAACATCTAAAATCTTGTAAGGTTTACGTTGGGAGGGTCGAAAATATTCATTTGAAAAAAAAAAAAGAAAAAATTTCACTAAATTTTACAAATACCTGTCTACCTATTAGTGGAAAGCAACAAGGAACTGTCCTTTATTACCTGATATCAAATTGAAAGAGGTGCAAAACGTATTTTTGAACTTAGATTAGATTCGATCGAAAATAATCCTCTCTGTCTACCCCGTAAGAGCCTTATAGTGTAAGCCGTAAATATTAGACTTTTTTGCTTTAAAAAAAAACCTGACGTATAGGGGAAAAATTAAGGTCTGATTCGTGTTCAGCGGGTCAAAATACAAGGGATTAGGTATGGCCAATACCCCGGAGCAGACAACTTTTCTTTTTTGTGAGCCTGTGTAATTGATGAAACCTATCCGGCATATTGACGCCGCCATTTTGAATTTTTAATTTTTGATCACATATTTGTTTTCTACTTATCAAGCCCTTTCTATTGATACCCATATCAAGAGGGTTGTAAATAAAATGACAATCCGCCATCTTGGGGCGGCGGCCATTTTGAACATATTATAATATTGAGTATACTATATTATATTGTCATCAGAGCTACACACAATTGCCAAATTTTGTGATGATACAACAATTAGAAGTGGATGAAATTTAGTTCCTTAGACCTTATTACATAGATAGATTAGATAGTTAGCTACAGGTGGACCTAATAAAAGCATGTTAAAAAAACATACATACGGGTCGAATTGAGAACCTATTAATTTATTAAATTTTTTGAAGGCTAAAAACATTTGAAATTGCCATAAACATTTGCACAACTTCCACCATTAAACTATTGTTCTATCTCAGTTAATAAACAAGATAGCAATCCTCAAAGAAATATTTGTAAAATTGATATTTTGTATAAACACAAACTAGTTTCATAATTTTAGGTTAGTTATACACATATGTAGTTAACATTAACTACTAGATAATATAAAAAATACGGTACAATGTATTTTCGAGCATTGTAGTAAATATTTACAAGTTTTATCAATATAATTTAATTTCCTCTAACAAATTGACGTAGAAAAAGATAAATACAATTTTAAACCACATTTACCCGTTGTACAACCGGATTTCCCTAATTTATTTTTATCCCAGATAAACAAACTAATTTGGTATAACTTAATGATTCGAGCTTAATTAAATGTGTCGGTTATCAGTAAAAATTATTTGCAGTCTGATTAACATATATAAAAAAACCGCTGCTCAAGGAATCATTACTTCCACATCCAGATTTCCTATCTAAGTCTCTTACAACGAAAAACATTTTGAATTTTTTATATTAATTTGAATTTTTTTTAACTTCAGATTCGTAATCAGCGATCCCAAAAACCGAACTTAAACTTTTCAAAAATAAATTAGTAACACTTTTTCAAATATTCAATATTCAAAATTAGGAGTGGTTTTCACCCTTTAAAGGTGGACCATAGAGAAACTGAAGACTACTATAATAAAAACCCATAAAAAAATTATGATTACATAGAAATTATTCCGAAAATTTACATATTTTTTACCTATGGGTAGGTACTATTATACAGGGTGGACGAAATTCGATGGGATTTGATGTTTTCTCTACTGGCAGATAGGCAAAAACTAATATAGGTGTCCTGAGCTCGATTTTCGAGAAACAAACAATGCGTAAATGCGATCGTATATCTTTTTTGACTACCCAGTTACAGAGCGTTTTTGGAAAATTGCCATATTTGGATGACCTTTATATCTGAATTACCAAGTAGTGTCGAATCGAAAATCGAGTAACACATTTTTGAAATCTTTTTGAGTAGAATCCGTTGCTGATAGGAAGAAAAATATGTAGGCCTCAGTTTTCGAGATATTGACATAACTCGTGCTCTCTTAAATGGAACACCCTGTAAATTATTTCGTATTCGAACTTAAATTGGCTATCCAACGACATATGTCATATTTATCTCTAGGAAAAGTGGTTAATTTTCGAAAAAATTAATATATTCGTTAGGAGGCCATTTAAAACTACTAACAACAAAAACACTTCTTATAATATAAAATCATTTTGTCAAAAATAGGAAAAACTAAACCATTGACATCTATGCATTTTTGCCACCTTCTCCTTACAGCATTTGTTACATTTCTAATCATGACAGGAGTTATTGTCCGAAACGCAGCTAATGTTTTGTTTTCCAATTCTTCTATGCAGGGGCGGCCCTTGCAAAATTTTCAGGTGGCGCGAGATCTCATTGTGGCGCCCCCCCCCCCCCCCATATGCAATCGCTTATTCGTGATACATAGAGACCGAAGATAAGATACTTTTTTTACATCCAAAAAAAATTTTTTTTTAGTCCCAAAACAGCGGGGGGGGGGGAGAAATCTGAGATTTTTTTTTTATTCAAAAAAATTGTTTGAAGACCAAAAGAATTTTTTGAAGAGCGAGGGGGAGAAATCTGAAAAAACATTTTTTTTTTAGTCCGAAAAAATTTTTGAAGGGGAGAAATCAAAAAAAAATAGGCATTAAGCTACGTTTACATTAGTAACATATAGCAATGTTATATGTAGCAGAAGCTATGTTAACAAATGCGATATAACTTTGCATCAAAATATTTGTTGTAAAACGGATAAAGAGATAAAACATTTGCTTTTTAACTTTTTAGCAAAGCAGATCAATCAGTCTAGTATATGTCGACCAGAGAGGAAGTGATTCTGGCGACAGCAGCTTGGGTCGCTTTAGCAAAATAAAGACTCAAACGAAGATATTGGATGCGACTGTCGTTATTAACTAGATACAGATACAGTGGGAGTGATCTTTTAAATTTGGAAATTCGATGTGGTGGGTGCTTTAAGTTTTATCTTTAATAAAAAGTAGTTTGAAAAGTTTGAAAGCGTACCATTTGGACTTCATTTCATCTGCTCCTGATCCACTTTTCTCCAGCGATGTTCCTCCAGGCAACATGCTTTTTGTTCCTGTCTTTATATTGCCCAACAGCATGTTGTGTCCCAACGCATCGGCTTCTCACGGAAGAGTTCTATTAGCTTACATATCGACACTCAAGCTACTTCGACTGTGGCAAAGCAATTAGATTGTATTGGTTGAATTGGAAGTACTGAAATGCGTGTGTTTTCGTGCTTTACAACAAAGTTACAGGATGCTCTGACATTTTTATGTAGCAAAAGTTGTCTAACATTCTTTGATCTTACCGATAACAGATGGATAACATTAATTCTGCTATATAGCATGAAAATCTGCTATAAAACATTTGCTACATCACATTTTTCAATACAATTCTGTAACATATTTTATAACTTCTGTGATATAGCATGTTTTGCTACTAGTATAAACGTACCTTTAGTCAAATTTACATCATAAATTAATTAAACACTGAAACAAATGAACATAGATCTTTTCACGGAAATGGAAGTGTAAGGTTAAGTGATATTAAGGTGCTTGTGTTTTATTTTTACGCAGACAAACTATCATTGCATTTTCGGCGCCCCCCCCCCCCCAATAAGGCGCCCGGTGCGGCCGCACCGCTCGCACCGCCCCTGCTTCTATGTTATTAGAACGTTCTCTATATATAAAATTTTTTAAATAAGCCCTAATCCAAAAGTCGGCAGGGGTTATATCGGGAGATCTAGCTAGCCACAAAATAGGACCATTTTTTCCTAAAAATTAAACAATATCTAAACTATTTTGTTGTTTATTAATGTCCAGTTAGCTAAATTAATTGTTAGTTATCAATTTAGTTAACTTAGCTAACTAGACATTAATAAACTAGTCCTGAGTGATATATAGATACCTATCCAATCCTCCCCAAATAGAGCATTTAAATAGTTTCGTGTTTCATTTGACGTATGACCTGTGGCGCCATCGTGTTGGTAAATTAATCTTTGAAATTGCCTTAGAGGCATATTGTCTACAATATTGTCGTAGAATGTTAATAAAATTTTCGGTATTCAAATTACCTTGAAAAAAATGAGGACTTATTATTTGGTATTCAATAAAACCACACCATACACCATATCGTCCTTGACGATTAACTGTAGCGGTTACTTGCGGATTTTCATGAGCCCAATGGTGGTTATTATGCCGATTAAAAATTCCGGCAGTGCTTATATGGGCCTCGTCTGTCCATATATTTGTCCCTTCAAATCCTGGCACTTCATTTCACTGACGCAAAAATCATTGGCAAAAATCGAGACGCCTTTGAAAGTCGTTTGGATGTAGATGGTGACTAATCCTAATTTTGTAGGGTTTGAATTTATTTACTTTTAAGCAACGCAACGCAGTTGTTTTTGGGATTCCTAAATTTTCCTGTATTTCACTAGACGATATATTAGGATTTTCTCTTACAGTTTCTAAAACAATATTTTCTACAGCTTCTCTACCTGCAATTTTATATATTTTTGCTCGAGGTTTTAGAAATGATCCAAACTCTTTTAAATTTTGTTGTAGCCTTTTGAATATTTTTGTGTCTGGCTGTCTTTTTTCTGGATATCTAAAAATATTGTTTAGCTGGCACTTTTGGCACAAAGTTTAGCTGTCATTTACTTACTTATTAAAATAAAATTCGGAAGCTAAATTTGAATCTTCTACGCATTCTATAAAACACTTAATCATATCATATTTTTCACCATTCCTAATTTAACCATTTTTAACAATGGTCACTCACAATTAACTCACAAATTAGGTTTTGACATTTGATTATTTTGATTTTCTATTTTTTACCATGGCCTTCTCAATAAATATTAGAAATGCGATAAATATGCATAGATGTCAATGGAAGACAATTCGAATATTTATTGCAGTTTAGTTTTTCCTATTTTTGGCAAAATTATTTTATATTATAAGTGTTGTTAATAGTTTTCTATGGCCTCCTCACAAATATATTAAATGTTTCGAAAGTTAACCATTTTTTCTAGAGATAAATATGATATGACATATGATGATATATCGTTGGATATCTAATGTAAGTTGTGATTGAATAATGAAATAATTTACAGGATGTTCCATTTAAAAAAACACAAATTATGTCTCGAAAACTGAGGCATGCATAATTTTCTTCTTATCAGCAACGGATTCTACTCAAAAAAGTGCCCTAAAAATGTGTTACTCGATTTTCGATTCGACACTTGGTAATTGAAAAACGCTCTGTAGCTCGGTAGTCGAAAAAAACAGACGATTACGCCATTGTTTGTTTCTCGAAAATCAAGCTCAGGACACCTATATTGGTTTTTGTCATCTGCCATAGTTTTGGAGAAACCCCCAAACCCCATCTAATTTGGTCCACCCTGTACTGATATAGATACTGTTTATTTTATTTTAAATAAACAAATTGCATTTTTAAATTATCTGTGAAGCATTTTATTTACCTAAAAAATTGTTTTTCCTTATAATATTGGGCCAAAAATCTGTATGGAAAAATTACACTAAAATTACCCTTCAATGAATTTATTTACAGCTTTGAATCATAATTTGCAAAGAAAATAATTTTGTCCTGCCAGATTAGACATCCGAACCACTGTGCGACGTTAGCTTTAGAGGAGTAATATACAATATGACGCTGTGAACGCTGAACCATGATAAAGTTACCGCAGAAAAAACATATCAAGGGAAATAAAAAGAAAAACATATTATCATAGGTGTGCTCCACCTGAGGCGCACATGACCAAAGGTAATGTACTGACGTCACAGCGTTACATGAGCGCCGGGACGCCCCGAGTCCATTCGAGAGGAAAGATCGATGCGCCTAGAACCGCCGCGGTAGTCCCCAAACCTCATTTTCTGCCTTGTATAGATATATGCACATTGGCACAAAATATATCTCTTTCCATGTTATAATTTTCAAATCATTTGAATTTTATTTCCAGCGACTGTAAGGTTTATTAAGTTTTTATTTTGAAAGAATTACGTTGGTTTTTATTCTAAGCCCTTTTGGAATATTTATTAAACGGCACTTTACGGAGGCCTGTTGCATTTCATCACGGGAGCGCGGTCACGTGGTTCCGAAATTATATCCGTCCTTATCATATTAGTGTAGTGACTTGCTACTCGAAAATGCCTCGATACTTCTACTTTTGAATAAAAGCGAATCCTTTCAAGCATGCATAGAATAAGTTAAAATAAGTAGATTTTTCGAATAGACCCAAGTAACAATTTACAAGAGGTTATTAAGTCTATATAATAAAACTGATCGTAAAACTGTTAACCTCTTAATAAAAGCTACAATAAACCCGGCATAAAACCAAAAAAGACCTCTTATAAAGGTTATAAATATCTTCCTTAAAACTATTAATAAAACCAACAGTACTTTAGAACCCAAATGTGCAAGATGTTTTCAAGTCTACCATAAAACCTTTTATAAAATCTTCTTAAAACCGTTAGGACTTGCAATCAAATTTTAAGCCTGCTTTGAGAACGTCATAAATAATGCCTTGAATAACTCTTTGTCGAAAACTTGTTGCACTTAAACTGTCTACATCAGAAAATGTCGTCCAAATAATAAAATTTGTCTGCCTCGATTGAAATATCTGCATGTGCTAACGTTTTAAATTTGATATTAATAAACAACCTAGTATCAAAAAATTGCCACTTTATTGAAAAGTATATCAAAAAACTTTTAAAAAAATCACGCGCCTTTCATTTGACAGCTTATTAATTACTATTTACAATTAATAAAAAAAAAATAGTTTTAGTTTACTCAGTATGATTTTGGGCTTTTTAGGGGTTTATATGACATATTAACACATTTTAGATAGTTACAGGCTAAATGTAAACAGTAAGAATAAGAAAAATACAACTAAACACTGTTGCCCCAACTTTGTTCAAACATGTCTGCCATAGTTAACAGAAAAAAATATGGCTGAAAAATTAATGAAACCGTTTATTTTAATAGAATACCCTATTAAGAGTTTGTGGCTTTAGGAAATATTTTTATAAAACAAAAGGTTTTGTTAAATTCCAATTGCTCCACTTTATTACGATTTCAAAGCCTATAAGACTTTATCAAGCCTTTCTACTCCTCTTTAAAACCCTCAAGATTTGTCTCTGACAATCTCTAATCCAAATGTACTTAGCTTAGATAACATAACCTAATAAAACATTATATATTTCGTGTGTTTTTGAGTGTGCGATCATTAATTTCTGCACTGCACTGTTTAAACTAGAATCAGCACAAAATGGCTTTTATTATGCGTTCTATGCCCCCTCTATCAAAGTTTAAAGGCGTAAGTGGGGAAACCAAAGGATTTATAATAGTGCTTTATAAAAACCAAAAAGTTTTAACGTAGCTTAATAAAGCTACCAAAAAACGATTAGGTTTTAAGGAACCTTTACCAATTATCGTTAAAAGCAAATAGTATTTAGGATCATATATTAAGGGTAAGACTACTTAAGAGTTATTAGTTTTATTGCTTTATCATAAGGAATACTTAAAGACCATATTTTAAAACTCTCATAAAACCTAAAGATTTATAGATGTCTACCACAAAACTTAAAATATTTAAAATCCACTATAAAACTTAATGAATTTATTGTGGTTTTGAATAATGCAGCAATTAAGTGGGTATAAAACCAATAGGTCTTAAAGAGCAAGGAGGTTTAAAAAATTGCTTTAAAGATAACTTGAAGGTCTTTTTTTAAGTACACATTATCTGCAGATAAATTGGTATGCACCAAAGAAATAATAAAACCCAGTTCGGTTTATTTACCTTCTTAAATCTATGATAAAACCCGATAAATACTTGTTGGCATTTAAATTGTTACTTGGGATCCACTTCGATAGAGAAATGATCTTCACTCCATTCGATAGAGCAGAAAATTTTATACAAGACCCTTATTTTGTCTTTTACTGTTTTCTCTTATGTAAGGCCCCGCAGCAAAAAAATGGGGGAGAGGCTGTCAGTAATAACGCATGTTTGGCTATAACTCTAAAACGGACCAGTAAATCAAAACTTTACAAGGTATAAAAAATTAAAACCATTATTTGTTCTATCGATTGATTATATAATTTACATGTTATTTATTTAAATAAAGTCGACAGTGGAGTATAAAAAAGAAATTGTAGGATGGCGGTAGGATCTTATTTAAATCCAATTTATTTTTGGTACTAACTGTGAAGAATATTGATTGTATCTTTTAAATTATTTCCCATTTTTTGTTTTACTATTTTATTTTACGTATAACCCTTTAGCAAAAAACATAGAAAGGGCATTTCAGCTGTTTTTGGCTGTCACACAAACGACTCAATAAAGACACTAAATATAAAAAATTATATTATACCTTTTTCATCGATTGGTATATAATTTGTAGATGTGTAGCACAGAGTGAACCAAATTAGATGGGATTTGGGGTTTTCTCTAAAACTATTGCAGATAGACAAAAACCCCTGCACCACTTCAAAAAAAAAAAAACTAAAATCATTTTTGATTAATAAATATTATTATATAGTGACTGATTACCTGGATGATGCGTGATCAGCAGTTTTTTAGATAATTCAGTTTTACTAATATATTTACATGTTAGTATTCTGAGTAAAATTTTGTTTAGTGTGTAAAATTGTCATTCGTATTACTACGGGAGCCCACCCTGAGTGTTCGTGCACCCTTCCCCCGGATCCTTTAGGACAATGTTTTTCATAAAGATTAAAGCCTAAGGAACAATTTAAGACATGTCCTAAAAAAAAAAATTGGCTGCACTTTCAAAATGGCGTCCGTTTAAAAAAAGAAAATTTGCAAATATGGTTTTTGTCATTTAACACAAAAACTAAAAAAGATGGAGAAAAACTTTTTGCACAAAAAACAAAGTGCATACAATTTTCTACAATTTTGTTCCTATACAATATTTGCATAGGAGTTACCATTTTCCAGATAAATGATTCATCTCTTAAAGTAAAATATAAAATTCAACATAAAATGTAATACTACGGAAGCCCACCCTAACTGTCCGTGCACCCCCTCGATCCTTGGGGACAATGTTTTTCATAAAGATTAAAGCCTACGGAACAATTTAAGACATGTCCTAAAAAAAAAAACTGACTGTACTTTCAAAATGGCGTCCGTTTAAAAAACAATGCAAATATGGTTTTTGTCATTTAACACAAAAACTGAAAAAGATGGAGAAAAACTTTCTGCACAAAAAACAAAGTGCATAAAATTTTCTACAATTTTGCTCCTATGGAATATTTGGATAGGAGTTACCGTTTTCCAGATACCACTGTTACCGTTTTCGAGATAAATGTCTGCAAATTACAATATTATTATTATTATTAATTTTTTTCAGTTTATTTTATTTTATTTTTATGTTAATAATATAAAAATATATTATACGCCTAACAATAAGTGTCACAGTTATTTCCTCTAAGTGATTTACCGATATATGAATTTCCATGTTTTCTTAATTTCGGACTCATTTATCTGGAAAGTGGTAACTCCTATCAAAATATTGTATAGATACAAAATTGTAGAAAATTTTATGCACGTTATTTTTTGTGAAAAAAGTTTTTGTTCATCTTTTTTAGTTTTTGTGTTAAATGACAAAAACAACATCGGCAACAGTTTTTTTAACATACGGCCGCCATTTTGAAAGTACAGCCAATTTTTTTTTTTAGGACATGTCTTAAATTGTTCCTTAGGCTTTATTCTTTATGAAAAACATTGTCCCCAAGGATCGGGCGGGGGGTGCACGTACACCTAAGGAGGACTCCCCGACTATATATTAATATTTTAAATAATGGATGTTTTTAAAAATTACTAATTTAATACCTATATAATTGTGCATTAATGTAATGTATTTCTTTGACCTGTCCAATATCATGTATATTGATCGAACGGACCAATAAATTATTATTATTATTATTAAACCGCGATCGTCTATCTTTTTCGACTACCGAGCTATACAGAGCATTTTTGGAAAATTGGCATTTTGGATTACCTCTATATCTCAATTACCAAGTGTCGAATCGAAAATCGAGTAACACATTATTAAGGCACTTTTTTGAATAGAATTCGTTGCTGATAAGAAGAAAATTATGCATGCCTCAGTTTTCGAGATATAGATATAACTTGTGTTTTTTAAATGCAACACCCTGTAAATAATAATAATAATAGCAATACCTTTATTTTTCTAGCTATCCAGCGATATACTATATGTCATATTTATCTCTAGAAAAAGTAATTAATTTTCGAAAAAAAAATAATATTTCTGAGGAGGCTATGGAAAACTATTAACAACAACAAGAACACTTCTTATAATATAAAATAATTTTGCCAAAAATAGGAAAAACTAAACTACAATAAACGTTCGAATTGTCTTCCATTGACATCTGTCGATATTTATCGCATTTCTAATATTTATTGAGAAGGCCATGGTAAAAAAAGAAAAACGAAATAATCGTAAATGTCAAAAACTAATTGGTGAGTTAATTGTGAGTGAGCATTGGTTCAAGTTAGTAATGGTGAAAAATACGATATGATTAAGTGTTTTCTAGATTTGTTTCACCATGTACAAATATTATTGTTTAGTTCGCATTGCGATATATATTTTTGTAATTATTGTATAGGTAATAATTGTGTCATGTGTTTTGTTCAACAATAACTGCCAGTTTTGTTGTTAGCACTAATTCACAACTAAACTGCGAACCTCCGTTGACACCCATGTTTGTTTACTTAGAAGTGAAATAAAATGTGAGTACACCATTTTATTACAAGTATTACATTTTCTACTTGTCTAAATTTTATATTTGCGTAATACATCTGGTGTGCATAGCATTTTTATGAGACTAACCTACATAAATTTAAGGCAAGTAAATAACAAATGTATAACAAAAACTAGTTCTAGATCTTGTTTATGTGCATAGATCTCTCTTGATAAAATTATCACGTTGAATTTTTGTTGTCAGGAAATAAATATACTTAATACCTAATTTAAATTTTATTTTATACTCATACTTTTGCAATTCATCAAAGAAACAATGGAAATTCTTTGCGTTACTATACTTCCACAGAATGTGGAAGTAATTATTGTTTCAGTGTTTTCCTGAAAAGAATATAAATATGAATAAAAGCAAAAAAAAACCGCTGCCCAAGGAATCACTAAATATTTTTTGAGGCCTTATAGCTTCTCTTGTATTTACTATATACCAATTTTATGGACTCATACTTTCTTGATTTATCTATTTACTCCCATTTACCCCAATTTACCGCCCAACTCTTCAACGGATTAAGATGAAAATATAATCTAGTTCTATCTATTTACACACACGGGAAAAACATTTCCATAGAAGACCTTCCATCAACCAGTGCATCAATTAGATCACAAATTTTAAGGGCCTACTACAACACACATCTATATCTGTTTAAATGATGACATCACGCAACTTGATTCTATACAGTTTGGTTATGAAGATGTAGGTGATTGTCTACAGCCCTCACGTACAACTTGACTGTTTCCTCCCAGCAACGAACTTGTGCCTAGTTGCTCATGTCTAAAGTGTGCAAGAGATTCATGTTTATGTTTTTCAAATGGAATATCTTGTTGCATTTACTGTCATTGCAGAAGTGTAGCCATTATTGATTGTCGTAATAAGTTGTCTAATATTGCAACGTAAATTATTACGCCTGCTGTTTAAAATTATAGATATAAGGAATCATATATTGTTTTTTGTTATATATCAGTCATGTCATATACTTAAACTAGTGACTTATTCATTTTATGTTACTTCGTGTTTTATAAAACAATGTAAATCCGTTTAGTATATAAATAAAAAATGTTGATTCGTATCTGTCTTACTAAATAATGATTAGTAACCACTTTTCAGTATTTATACTATTGGGAACGTGTTCAGCACCCTAAAAAACATGTAAAATGACACCTCACATGCCTATGCAGTGTATTTTCAATAAGCAGCAAAGATGGCGTCAATTCTCCAAAATGGCCACTCGCACAGACCATCACTAGTGATGGGCGATATCGTGATTTTTCAATCACAACGTAAATCGTTACTGTGATTTTCTTATATCAGTGAATTTAAAACGTGATGTGATCACGACTTTCATAATACGACGTACGGGAGAAATTGTGAATTATTATAAATATTGGTCTTGGTTGAACCACGGCAAGGGAACGAAATACGGAAGGAAAGTCGTGATCACGTCACGCTTTTCTGCCAACTTTACTAACAGTCGTTACCTGTGATTTCTTAATATCAGTGATTAAATCACAGTTCGTGATATATCGCCCATCACTAACCATCACCCATTTTTTTTTAATCACTGGACAATTATCAACAATATACAAATGGGGGAATCTCTGGTAAATGAATGACATACAATGAATGCTCAGCGGTTGTATCATAATATACAGTAGTGGCATGTTAAAATATTGAGTCGATGCCAATGTAAGGTAGAAGAGAAGAGAAATGGACAAATAATATGCTGAAAAGAAAGAGATTTAACCTACGCTGTTGCCACTTTTCTCTCTAGCTACTTTTAGTCGTCAAGATAATCCTTCCTCTTTTACTGAATTTTCTTTGTGATACATTTGCGTCAACTCATTCTGTTTCTGTCATTTCTTCATAATTAGACAAAGATTATGTTTTGAGGACATGGGAGAACTATGGATAAAAAAAAAACGGCACGTCCATATTTGCCTGCCTGTTTAATTTAGACATCCCAACGGGAGGTGCGCACGTGTAGGCTGTGGGAGGAGCCTCTTACCTGTTGCCGACAAAGCTGCCTAGATTTGACATTGGGGGAGATTGGGGAACGTAAATTATTTTACGCCATGTTAAAATACGCAGCATAAATCTAAATAAATTTAACAAATCATGATGTTTCTATGAGCTACTATTAATTAAATTATTTTAACAAGAAACCAATTGCAAATAAAGCCGTATTAATCAATAATTGAATTTCATCCGATTTCGCATTTTCTTTTTACCCCACTTTATCCCATCATTGCAGAGTATTCGCTTAGACATCCATCCCCACCTAAAATCTCTGTGATCTGGAAAGGGGAGAAATCAGAAAGACAAGTAGCTTTCAGATTTTTATTTTATTTGAGCCATTGCGTGTGCGTTAAACAGTACTATCGTAGTCGTAGTAACTCTTTTAAAATGACGATTTATACAACGGAAGAACGAGTGCAAATTATTAAATGGTATTTTGGAAATAATACGGCTGCAGAAGTTGTCGCCCGATTTGTTTTTACATTTGAGGATCGACCCGTTCCGACGGAACAAACAGTTTTGAACATTGTTCATAAGTTTGAATCGTCTGGATGTGTAAAATCTTGCAGAAAATGTAATAATGAAGGTGGTGACAACGATGGCAGACAGATGAGTGACGAACGGGAACAGAGGGAAATAAATGTATGTAGTTTTGCGGAGGCACATGCCCCCTGTTCCAGCAGGCAAATCTCTGCCGAGCTCGATGTACCTGACCGTACGGTTCGGGCAATTTTAAAACGTAACAAATATCATTCTTATAAAGTTGCCGTCACACAAGAAATTTTTCCCGATGACTTTATACGACATATGGTATTCTGTGAGACCATGATGGAAAAGGCGAACGAAAATGAAACTTTCATTAAAACTATTTTATTTACTGACGAAAGTTCATTTTCGCTGCACGGTCGTCACAATTCATCCATTACTAGATATTGGTCCCGGGAAAATAAATATTTAAGTATGCCACACCGAACTCAGTACCCACAGAAAGTCAATGTGTGGGCTGGAATTTTAGGTAATTCAATAGTTGGCCCCTTCTTTATCGACGGCAACCTTACAGCACAAAAATATTTAAATTTGTTACGTGAACAAATTATTCCGGCCGTTCGAACTTTGGGCATTGACCTCGAAGAGATTTGGTACCAGCAGGATGGTTGTCCTGCTCATAACGCGATAGTGATACGTAGATTCCTAGACACTACATTTCACGATCGCGTTATAAGTGGGACAAACACAATTAAGTGGCCAGCAAGGTCTCCTGACCTAACGCCCTGTGATTTTTTTTTATGGGGGTACTTGAAAACAAAAATTTATGGACACGAACATCAAAGAGCGCGTAACCTTGATGAGTTACGTGAGAAAATTGTTACTGCCGCACAAAGTGTGACACCAGATATGTTAACAAACGTCAGGACGGAATTCTATGATCGTTTGGGATATTGTCTAGCACAAGAAGGCGATGTTTTTGAACCAATAATTCGTTAATTTTTAAAAGAGTTACTTTTTATTTTTCATAGTATTATTATTTTATTTATTTATTATGTACTTATTTATTTAAAGAATTTTTATTTATTTTATTTATGTACCTACGGAATGCTAGTTTAATTTTCACGCCACATGGCTAAAAATGTGCAAAAATAAAACAGTATTTTAGTTATTTGAGCATTAAAAAATGTATCAAATAACTACCCTCCAGCAAACTCCAATACGCGTAACATCATTTTTGACAAGAGTAGTACATACCAACGCATCTTGAAATGTACTAAACAATTTTTAGGAAACTGCTGTTTTCATCATAAACGTCTCAAGCTGTAGGAGGGACAATAAGAGGGGATAGAGGGCGGAACTCTTAACATGCACAAGTGCTGGCATCGTTGTTATAATATCGGTCTCTTTCCAGTACATTATTTTCCTCTTTATATTTCACTCTATCTTATTATGGGGATAGACCCAAGAAATTTGGCTGCCACTACTGTATATAATTAATGTTAAATAATTTATTAATATAAAAAAGAACTAACAAAACTTGATAACACTATTCGTTAAAACAAAATGTTTCATTTCGTGGTACTGTAATATGCGATTCTCGGTTCCTCGTCTGTTATTAAATTATCGTCAAAAAGATTTTTGAAAAAAAAATTAACCGCCAAAAAATGTTGCTAAAAATTATGAAATAAAATTTCACTGTCGCGTCGCTCAGTTAATTGAACCTCATTAGCTAATATCGATAATGAAGTAGGTTAAAAATACGTTTTAATTCCTCATTTGTTCATTTTTATACCGACCTTCTTTGAAGGTGGTTCAATTCCTTTTTTCAAAAACCGCTGCCCAAGAAATCACTACTTCCACATCCAGATTTTCTATCCAAGTATCTCACAACGAATAAATTTTGTATGTGGAAATAATTGTTTATGGAACTTTAAGAATATAATATTTGAAATCCTCTACCCCAAAAACCCATAAAACGATACCCCACATCGGTAGTGGGGGGCGGATGAAGTAAAGAAATATTTCGAGGTTTTTGGTTCTTGTACACAGTATATACACTAAATCATAATATTTTCTCATCCCCTTTAATAATGGCGTGGGGGTGGTAATGGTGGCTAATGCCGAAAATTTTTTGAGACCTTAGCTTCTCTTGTATATACAAAATACCAATTTTATGGACTCTTACCTGCTTCATTTACCTATTTACCCCCATGTACCCCAATTTACCCCCCAACCCTTCGACGGAATAAGATGAAAATATAATCTAGTTCTAGATCGCGTTAAAGTACATATGTGTACCAAATTTCAAGTCAATATCTTAAACGGTTCTAGAGTAAACGTGCGCACAAAAAAAAGTTACAGACAGACCGACAGAAATTTTTTTTCACTTAAACTTAAAATCTCGACGTTTTATGACATTCTATTTGAACAATAAAAACTTTTAAATTTTTTTTGTCGTTACTATACTTCCACTGGACGTGGAAGTAAAAAGAAATCCACCAATTGTCTTTCGCTATACTGTACAGCAAATGCGGTCAAGACATTTCATAGTTAATAAGTTCAGATATTTCTGGGGCAAATTATCTTATTCCTTCCCGAATGTTTTACTTTAATTCCTCCAAGTTTTCTGATATTATCTTATGCGTCTTTCTCATCACAAATCGTAACAACTTGAGTCAGGCAATCTGGGAGACCAAATTCATCTCCGACTCGAGCCGTGAAATTAGATGATACGGGAACATTTTCCGTGAGCTAAATCCTATTCGAGGCAAATTACGGTTCAGTTTGTTCAATTCATTCACCAGAAATGTTTTCATGGATACAGTTGTTACATTTATTATTATTTTAATTTCAATGATATACGTAGTTTTTGATGTCGCCAGAAACAAGGGAAGTCAATAATTGTCACTGACCGACATAATTTGCGTACCTAGAAAGGGCCAAATACAGAGTGTCTGGGATATAAGAAGCCAGCAAGATTTATGGGTTCGTAGTTTGAGATTCTCTCTACATGATTTTATATCTAACTATTGTCTAAATTCTCTAATATCAGAGCCCAAAAGAGTGAGACGTAGTGTAAATTGGATTTCCCAAACGGCAATCGATTACCTTATAACAAACGTAGAAAATGTGGGCTAAATAAATGATCCAGGAATATCAGACAACTCAGCACAAATTCTGTACTGTCCAATTGGAAACACAAATGCTGAATTAAAGACCACAACCCGACCGCAAGACTTTTTCCAATTTGTGTAACAACTTATTACAATATGGTAGTTTTAAAAAGTTGAAACGTGAAAGAATACGAACAGCAAGAACCCAGGAGAATACGGCTTTAGTTTTACAAACCGTTAAAAATGAACCCCACTCATCATTGCGACAAATAAGAGCCTCCACCAATGTATCACTATCGTCGTGCCAAAGAAAATAAGTACTTTCCATATAAACCACACTTTTTTTTTTAATCGCCTTATTTATATTAATGTCCTGGCGGAGTTTAGCCGTAGGCTATTCTACCACTCAACCAGAATGGACGGACACACATAGACAATATCACAACACCCATTCCCTGCGACACTGCCATCTGCCGCAGCTGAGACTCGAACTCAGGAGAGGAGAGCGACTAGATTGTGTTGTCTCTCACACAACAGCAATCTAGTTCACTGCTACCATCTCGGCAACACATGAAAAACGTCACTACACATCCATACCCTAGTCAGGATTCGAACCTGGGACCCCGTGGTCGCAAGCTTAACAATCTCCAATTTCCAATTCCAATTAAAAATCTTTATTCAGTTTTATAAGTTTACATTTCATAAAGTATTTCATTTATTTCATTAACGTGTGTATAAAATTACAGTATATGATCTGTAGGCGCTAGCAGCCTCGAGGACATGATGCGCCCACAAACGGGCTGGTGGTGACCCCAGAATAAATGCACAACTTTTTATCATTAAGCGGTTATGGCGTACTTTCCAGGTTAATACGCATTTATTTATTTATGCCAAGGCTTAAGAAACAATATAAAGTGAATTGGAAGTGAACGATGTTTTATCTCTCATGCAGGAAAACAAAGTATAAAAACCTGCTTTAAAAATTAGTCAGCTAAATAAAATAAAATAAAACTAGTAAGGCAATGGGTATATGTGGAATTATTAGTTGTGCTTAAATTAGTAAGCTTTACAGCACCTCTTACACTTTATGCGTTCCTAGTGCAGGATTCCCCAGAGAGTGGTAGTTTTAGGAGTAGGACGTAAGGGGGGAGGGATGTTTGAGGGGGGAGCAAGCTTAACACCTTAAGCACTGCGCCACCGAGCCGGTGGTATGACATCATTTACTGCCTACGGACTATGATCGACGCTTAACCTTTCTTACTAAGTTTTCTGTTCTTTATGAAGGAAATTGTAATTTCCTTAAAATGTACTATGGAGTGACGAAAGTAAGTTCACAGTAACGGCACAATTACAAAACATAACTGTAGATATTGGTCGGAAAACAACCCAAGATGATTCGAACAAGAAACCAAACTGTGTTCAGCGTAAACGTTTGATGTGGTTTTTCAAATGGTTATATATTATAGGTCCATTTCTATACCATGAAAATGTGCGTTATTTAAGATTTTTGTAAAATGAATTACCAAGACTTTTACAAAATGTTCCCCACAACAGAGCTGAAATTTGGTTTCAGCAAAAGGCGCCCCATCCCACAACTCTTGTTGTAAATTATTTGAATGACACGTTTCTAAGACGCTGGATTGGCACCTCAGAACCGATTAGATGGCCCGCGCGTTCTCCGGACTTGACCCCCTCTGGACTTTTCCTTGAAGGGATTTTTGAAAAGCAAAATATATCAAGAGCCAATAGAAGATATGGGCTCGTGCAATTAATAGACATACATTATTAAGGACATGTAACGAGGAATTGTTACATCGCTTTGACATGTGTATTCAAGCAGACAGAAGTAATTTCGACCATCTATTTTAAATATTGTTGTCAAGATTTACTGTTCAAAAATAAAACCACCTTGTTTGTTGTTTTTCCATTTAAATTTCTCAATTAAAAGTAATTTCCGGTAAAATTGGAAGTACTATTAAAAATTTCCCACCAGTAAATAATTCTCTTATAGCAGGCAAAAAAATTACTAAGAATACTACATCCGAAAATCAAGATTAAAAAAGTTACAGCAATTAAGAAAATATATATAACACTCAAAAATTAGACAATAAAATTAAAATAATCCAAAAACTACTGCAGATCTGACTTTTTGGAATAAGAAAAATTTTGTTTAAAATTTAATTCTTAATCGAATGGCATATGTTTCAAACCCTCCTTGATCGAAAAATATGTTTAAACTGCAGCGCCATCTCTAGTGATAATGTTATAATAGTAAATTGTACTTCCTGGAGAAGGCATTAACCATAGAAATCCATTACCGTTTACAGAATAAAAATATATTTCTCAGTTTCCGAAATATCGGCTGGGAATTTTAACTGAAACACACTGTATATAAAGTCTCACAAAATTTGATGACATTAACCATTAACCAACCTCATTACCACCCCAATTCCATTATTAAAGAGGGTGATAAAAATAAAACTGTGATTTAGTGTGTGTACAAGAACCAAAGGCCTTAACAATTTTTTTTGAGTTTTAGTTTTATTTTTGCCGATTTTGGTGAAATTACTCCTTATCGACAAGATATTCAATTTTAATTCTGATATTTGGTGTTTTCTATTTTTTCCAAGATGGCGGATTGACCTATACATATCGGACAGGTCAATATTTTTTAAGAATTTTATTTCAAATAAGCCAGTAGTTTTAAAATTCCCGTTCGATTACTAGGATATATTAAGCAGATAAGTAGAAAATCCGTGAAGATGTGTCAAAAAGTGCATATAACTTTTGACGCACCAGGAATTTTTGAGCGCAAATATTTTTTTTCGTAATCAGGAATGTTGTCGCTGAAAACAAATTAATTAAATCAATTCGCCTGTACTATTACAAATTAGCAAGCCTCCTCATGCATTTACCATTAAGTTGCAAAAATGAACTAAATCTAATTCTTATGAAATATCGAAGTTAAAACCTCTAGTTACTGTACTATTAAACGAAATACTAATGTAAATTCACACATTTCCGTTTTCTTTTAATTCTCAGTATGCAACAACTTATAATTTTTATGTAAAGTGACCACTTTACACCGCATTTTATAATATGTAGAAATGTTTCCAATACATATGGCATATACTGGAAAGTGTTATTAATTTAAACGAATTAACTAATTATCTGTATTAAAATCCGTCAATGCGAGAAGAAATTGCAGATTTCTCATTACTTAATGAGTGGGTATGGTTTTCAGGGTGTAAAACGGTTTATCGCTATGTTTTGTAGTTATCTTTGTTTGACCTAGTTATATTAAATATTTCCATACATTGTATTTCAGTCACACAGGCAACGCAAAGCAGGTTTTCACATTACTTCATTAATTTTCACTCCTGAAGCTTTAGCTGATTGTTTCAGAAAATATAAAGGGCGTTCGATACATAGATATAGTTTTAAGGGGGTGATAAAAGGGATCATTTCCTACAGATTTTGAGATATCGGCTTCTTTAGATATTGGGACCAGCAAGGTCCCCAGAGTTGACATCTCTCGACTTTCACGTCTGGGGACGAATGAAAGAGCTTGTTTACGAGGCTGAAATAACTGACCGTGACTACCTCATCAGGAGAATTACTGATGCAGGTGCAAGAAATGAGATTAGATTAGGCGTCACCACCACCGAGGTGAAGAGAAGAACACGAGAATGTATTAGAACTTCGTACTTTGAACATTAAAAGTATTAAATTACTTTTCGTTGTTTCTTTGTTTCATTAATTCTAAAGATCATAATAGATATAGATCCAAACGCCGCGTCTGCTATACTTAGTTTCCTACCTAATAAAATTTTACTAATAAAATTTTGTCAAAAATAGGAAAAACTAAACAATAAATGTTCGAATTGTCTTCCATTGACATCTATGCATTTTTGACACCTTCTCCTTACAGCATTTGTTGCATTTCCAGTCATGACAGGAAACGCAGCTGATGTTTTGTTTTCCAATACTTCTATGTTATTAGAACGTTCTCTATATATAATATTTTTTAAATAACCCCAAAGCCAAAGGTCGACAGGGGTTATATCGGGACATCTAGCTGGTCACAAAATAGGACCATTATTTCCTAAAAAAACCGCTGCCCAAGGAATCACTACTTCCACATCCAGATTTTCTATCCAAGTCACTCACAACGAAAAAATTTCGTATGTGGAAATAATTGTTTATGGAACTTTAATAATGTAATATTTGAAATCCTCTACCCCAAAAACTCATAAAACGATACCCCACGTCGGTAGTGGGGTGGGGGTGGTGATAGGGGGTGGTAGTGGGGGTGGATGAAGTAAAAAAATATTTTGAGGTTTCTGGTTCTTGTACACACACTAAATCACATTTTTTTTCATCCCCTTTAATAATGGGGTGGGAGTGGTAATGGGGATGGCTAATGCAATTTTTTTTTTGAGACCTTAGCTTCTCTGGTATATACTAAATACCCATTTTATGGACTCTTACCTGCTTGATTTACCTATTTACCAAAAATGTACCCCAATTTACCCCCCAACCCTTCGACGGAACAAGATGAAAATAATTCTAGATCTCATTAAAGTACATATGTGTACCAAATTTCAAGTCAATATCTCAAACGGTTCCAGAGTAAACGTGCGCACAAAAAAAAGTTACAGACAGACAGAAATTTTTTTTCGCTCAAACTTAAAATCTCGACGTTCCATGACATTCTAAGCCTATTTAAACAATAAAAAATTTTAAAAATTTTTTTGTCGTTACTAGACGACTTCCACTGGATGTAGAAGTAATTATCTAATACAGTGTTATGGAATTGGTGACTCTTGCTATCGGAAAGTAATCGAAGATTTTAATTTAAAATAATGATAATAATTTTTATTTTACTGCATGATACCACTTGATACTTATGAAAATTTTTGAAAAAAATCGAATTAGGCAGATTTATCCACAAATTGGAATTCTGACATAAATCTTAATTCTAAACAACTTTTCTTGGTGAGTTTTTCATATTGCTAAAATTGAACGTAGTTTACGCTTTCATATTTTTCAATTTTCCGCTCACCCTGTACATGACATATAAACTCACTCCATGGCAATCGTATTTTTAACAAAAGCAAGACTTTTTATGAACAATCAATTTTCCGCGTAAAATGAGAAATAAAAAAAGTTTACCCTCTTATCCACTCTTAACTGTTGACATACTGTATAAAATATAGTCAAATAAATAGTTAGTTAGTAATAGTTTTCCTGCGAATATATTTCAAGCAATGAATTTATTATGATAATAGAATTAGCATAAATCATAAATATTATCTATTGTTGTTGCATATTAATGTTAATAATTTATCTTGAATTTTATGGTTTTTTCATAATTATTAAATACTTAGTAAATAAAAACAAACAAAATTATAATTTTTTGTTTAAGTTCTATATCCATTCATTTTACTTCCACATCCAGTGGAAGAGTATAGTAACGACAAAAAAATTTTTAAAAATTTTTATTGTTCAAATAGGCTTAGAATGTCATAAAACGTCGGGATTTTAAGTTTGAGCGAAAAAAAATTCTGTGTCTGTCGGTCTGTCTGTAACTTTTTTTGTGCGCACGTTTACTCTGGAACCGTTTAAGATATTGACTTTTGACTTGAAATTTGGTACACATATATACTTTAACGAGATCTGGAACTAGATTATATTTTCATCTCGTTCCGTGGAAGGGTTGGGGGGTAAATTGGGGTAAATTTGAGGTAAATAGCTAAATCAAGCAGGTATGAGTCCAGAAAATTGGTATTTAGTATATACAAGAGAAGCTAAGGTATCAAACAAATTTTTGGCATTAGCCACCCCCATTACACCCCCACCATTATTAAAGGGGATGAAAAAAAAATTGTGATTTAGTGTGTGTACAAGCACCAGAAACCTCAAAATATTGATTTACATCATCAACCCCCCCACTACCACCCGCCTACCACCACCCCCACCTCACTACCGATGTGGGGTATCGTTTTATAGTTTTTTGGGGTAGAGGATTTCAAATATTATATAATTAAAGTTCCATAAGCAATTATTTCCACATACAAAATTTTTTCGTTGTGAGTGACTTGGATAGAAAATCTGGATGTGGAAGTCGTGATTCCTTGGGCAGCGGTTTTTTAGAGTACTGTTGGTCGTGTTTTTATATACATCTACGTTAATGTGCCAGTTAAGTACTTAAAAAAAACTCGAAAATCTGCGAAGGAAAGATACCTGAGTCACAATAGACGTCTTGAAAATTCGTAGAAATTCTTTATATTCCTACAAAGTTTCAGATAAGAATGTAATTATAGTTAAAAATTTTAAAAACAAACAAAAGATGCTTGCTAGTAAGAGCATATATTTACTCTGGTAAATATTAGGAAATAAAAAAAATACAAATATTGTTGCTAAAATTTAAAACAGTTGTAACATCATTTTAATATACTCAACTCATTTTCGAAATTGGTTGGTTGTTAAGCATAAAAAATATTTAATATCTCAAAATGTGGATTGAACAACAGTTAGCGGAATTAAACAATTTTCATTTTGTACATATAGTCGAATAAAACTAAACATCAAAAATACGATTTCAACGATTGCTTGGGAGGCGGAGGGGCGCATTTTTTTGTGGAAATGCAATATCTGTGTTATCAGGAAGATACAGTAAAATTTTGTTCAATGTGGGAGGGGAGCGTTTCTTGCGAATTAGGTTTTAATTTTAAAAAACGTGTTTTTGTCTCGTTTTCTTTTAATATCTCGGGTTCTGTTCATCCGATCAGGCCAAACAAAAAATTAGAATGTTTTTAAAAAATTATGAATAAATCTGAGTCCAAATCTGAGTCCAAATCCGATCTGCCATTTTGTTTTTTTTTTGTAAAAAAATAAAGACTAAGAAAACAAAATAAAAAAAAAAATCATCCTTTTTAATGAAACTTGGTGAAATTATAGGTATTGTAGGTGTAAACTATTATGGAAAATTACTAATAACGAGATCTCTGAAAAATTTTTGAAACTTTAAGAAACTGTCATTTGGTCACACTAAGACTTTTTCTTTAATAAATTATAGCTTTTTGAATATGCTTTACAACTAATATAATGAGATTTGACTTTTGGTTGAAATTTTTTGTAACTTTAGAAATAAGAAGTTTTAAGGGTGCTGGTCAAAAGCAATGGACGCAACGATGAAAACATTAAAAACCCATAGTTTTTGCTCCAGAGGGCTCCTAAGGTAATGGAGTGAAAATATGCGATGTTACGTTATATTATCATTACATTTTGCAAGTTGCGCCTTTCGCAGTGGTGCGAATATTTAAAAAAATTACATTTTTGCGCTTCGATAATGATATTGGAAAAAAAAAATTTGAAGTACATATCTTTATAGAGGAAATTTCATAAGCTTCAATTTATGTTTTATGAAATTTTGTCGAAAGAAGCACTGTTTTTAAGTAAATTTGAAAAACTAAGTAAATGTACTGTCGTGCGTAAAAAAATGGAACGTCTTATAACGTTTTTTTGCTAAAATCTAGTTGTGTACATCTAACTTTAATATTTTTGTGACATTGTCAGTTATTTGTCAAAATTCATTGCAAGTGTGCAAATAGAGACAGATTTACATTAGAAAAAAATAGTTGTTCTATTTTTTTTTGCTCACGACAGTATATTGTTTTAGAAAACTTTTGAAAAAAAGGCATTTTTCAAAGTAAATTTCTTCTATGTTATATAGTTGCAATAAAAAACTGAAATAATTTGAACGTAAAGGTACTATGGTATATTTAAAACCAACGTAGTTGGTTACATTTACATTTTTCATACTATTTTCATAAAAATCTTTAATTGTTTAAGGGGTTATAAAAAATGATGTATTAAAGAGAAATAATCCTTTTGCGAGGCATTTTGAAGTTAATAGTATGTGTTTTCATTCCGAATTGGCAAATATTGATATTTCATTATTATACTTGATCGGCACATTTCTAAATCAGTAAATATCGCTCGTAGAGAAAAAATGTTCATATCATTATGTTAGTGAACGAATTCTGAACAACTTTCAAAATGTCCGTCCGTCCGTCACGTTTCTTGTAAGCACGATAACTTAAGAAAGAAAAGTCTGATTGTATTGAAATTTGGACAGTAAATTAACGTTATCTAGAGGAAGAACCCTATTGTTTTAGAAAAAAATCAATCAATAAATAAGAAAGTTATTAATCATTTAAATTTAAAAAAATATAAATTTTTCTTCATTTTTGTCATTTGTACTTAAATAGAAATCTTGCGAAATTTTATTCTCTATATTTTTTTTATACATTTTACTAATATATATATTTCATAATAATATATCTAATTCGTTGAAATATAATACTCCAATGATACATAGTACAGACATACAATTATTACAGTGATCTGTGATGATCCAATGGCTAAATCTTCGTCTGACAATCCAATGATCTTGTGTTCGAATCCCTGACAGGATGTTTTTTTTCATTTTTTTTTTTCATATATTTTTTTTTTCACAACAAAGTTGGTATCACAAAATTTAGAATGTCCAAATACTAACGTTATTTACAAGAAAACTGCGAATGTGTAACAATTATATAAAAAGCTCAGTAAATCGGCGAAGAGTATAATGCTTCCACTAGTTTAAACAATATTATAGCCATAAAATGGCAACAAAATTGTCAAAATAGCTGTTCTAGCTCAAAATGGTCAATTCAAAATGAGTTTTTAAAATTTTTTGTTTACCTTTAACAATATCTTTCAATGCAAAGTAAAAAAAAGTCACATATTTTATAGACAAAGGCTACTCCAAATATTTAACGTTTACCGATTTTCACCCATCTAACTTTTTGATAAACAATAATTTAATGAAACGGTTGACCTCTCAAACGAAAGATAATAATATATTCGAATGTACTTTAAAAAGTTAGATTTGCATTTTTTTCTTCAAATGTTATAATTTTTGTGTGCCGAATTTGCATAAATTTTAAACAATCATAACTCAGAATTTGTAAGATACAAAGTGACTAGCCTAGGCTCAGATTAAATGCTACAAGACAGTTCCTTATAGTCCGTCTATTAAAGTTTCAGAATAAAAAAAAGTTAAAAAAATGCAATTTAAAAAAATTATAAAAAATAAATGAATAAATGAATGGCCCCAATTGTTTAATTGTAGGGGGGTTCTAGTATTTCCAACATTTTAATCGGGGCTTTACTAATCTGTAATGGTCCTCCACTATTTCATCTATTTTCATAAATCGTATAAATTAATACAAAATCCAGAGTTATTTGAATTTGTTTATAACTATAATTTTGAAAATTATAAACTTTCAAAAAAACGGTTTAAATGATTTTTCTTAATACCATTATAAAATATAGGTATGTAAAAACCTAATTTTGAAAAAAAAAGTTGTCCTACGAGTCGATGCATTTCAACAATAAGCGATTGAAATTTCGAAATCTTTTTTTATTTTTAGCCGTTTAAAGAAATATTTTGCACTAAAATTTGGCAGGAAGGTTTAGTTCGATAAAGGGCATATCTTCATCAACTTTCGTTAAAATTAATGCATTAGTATATTATATTTCTTAAGTTATCCAAAAACAGGCAATTTTTAGTGATTATTTTTTTACAAATTAACAAATTTCAAAAAGCTTTTTCAGTTTTATGCAAAATTTTACTGCGAATAATTTGGTATTTTTATTTTTGTGACGCGATTACTCTAGGGCCGGAGATAATAAGGAAAATAGCAGAAAATTTCACAAGAATCAGTGGACCGATGTAATCAAAAACTTCTCATAGCACTTGTTATTACACCTACAACAAATGACAATGAATTGCTGCCGCCAGAGAATGAATTCCTTATTCACCTTCTTTAATGCTTAATTTGACTCCACAACATATACGAAGGGGTAAGAAGCAAAAAGGTACAAGTGCATTTTTTCCGATAATGAGTTACTTGGAGATTTGGATAACCAAAAGTCTAAATTATTTAGTAGCAAAAAGATTCAAGTGACTTTATATAGATTAACGCCATCCATGTGATGGTGAAATTACTATGTTATTGAAATCATTAAATGGAACAAGTAGTTTTTTCTATTTTCATTTTGTCGGCAAAACGGTAAAAGTTCATTTAAAAAAAAACTATACTGACTTTCAACATGTCACTATTAAGCCTCAAATTCCTTCCATTTTTACTACAAATTGTTGAAGAAATATCTAATCAAGCATGATGCATCCAGATTTTTAGAAAATGTAAAAACTATAAAGTGAGTTTTACCAACATTTAATTTTTTGTACTCATATCCTTTTGTTTCTTACTCCTTAAATATATCATATATTATCACATTTTCAGTACTTTATAGATCTCCAGTGTTAAACGTATAAGTCCTACAGGCTTGGCTACACACACATACATATGATACACATTTAGGCAAAATATATGATATATAACATATTTTCACCTTATCTCCTTCGGAGCCTTCTGGAGCAAAAACTATGGGCTTTTATGGGTTGCGTCCATTACAACTTTTGCACACTTCTACCTACTTAAAACTATTTATCCCTAAATTAAATGCAATTTAAAAAAATTATAAAAAATAAATGAATAAATAAAAAGGCCGCAATTTTGTAATTGTAGGGTTTCTAGTATTTTGTATTCCCAACATTTAAAAAAAAAACAATAAAATCGGTGTGTTACTAACCTGTAATGGTCCTCTACTATTTCATTTATTTTCATAATTCGTATAGATTGATACAAAATCCACAGAGTTATTTGAATTTGTTTATAACTATAATTTTGAAAATATAAATTTAAAAAAAAACGGTTTAAATGATGATTTTTCTTAATACCATTATAAAATATATGAAAAAACCTACATTTTAGAAAAACCGATTATCCTCCTACGAGTCGATGCATTTCAACAATAAGCGATTGAAATTTCGAAATCTTTTTTTACTTTTAGCCGTTTAAAGAAAGATTTTGCACTAAAATTTGGCAGGAAGGTTCGATAAAAGGCATATTTTCACCAACTTTTGTTAAAATTGTACGTTATATCTCTTAAGTTATCCAAAAATAGGCAATTTTTAGTGATTATTTTTTTATAAATTAACAAAATTCGAAAAGCTTTTTCATAGGTCTAGTTTTATGCAAAATTTTACTGCGAACAATTTGGTATTTTTATTTTTGTGACATGATTACTCTAGGACCGGAGATAATAAGGAAAATAGCAGAAAATGTCAATGTTGAAAGAAAAACTGTTTAAATTTCACAAGAATCGGTGGACCGACGTAATCAAAAACTTCTCATAGCACTTATTATTATTAATTAATTTCTTAATCACCTATTTTGATGGTTAATTTGACTCCACTACATATATATAATATACAGGGTATCAAACGAAGGGGGATGATAGATGAGGTCATCTCCAACCAAAACAACTATGTTGTTATCCAATTTTTGATGGTTCAAAAATTATATCAACTTTTGTATTTTTGTCCGAAATCGCCTAATATGTTTAGTAAGAAAGTAGTACAAAAGACTAAAGTTTTTTTGCTTTTTTTTTCTTAAATAAGCTACTGAAGGTTGTACCTTTCTGATGGAGGCATTTTTATGAAGTCTAGTCAGCAATTGTCAATTGTAATAAAAAATGTTGTTTGTCGTAAAAACATACCTTACTTGTAAAAAACGGAAATAAAAAAAAATTGTTAATAAAAAGTGTATGAAATATACCTTGTTAGAATCTACATAAATTGCACTAGTTTTTATTATTACGGGAAATATTTTTGTAGTTATTTTTTTTCTACGAGGATCATTTTAAAATTCAAATAATTTCTGATGAACCGAACAATGATCGTAACATCTTTTATTATAACTGACAGTTGCCAACTAGACTTCATAAAAATTCTTCTGTCGGAAAGGTATAACCTTCAGTAACCTATTTAAAAAAAAAAAGAGCAAAAAAAACTGTGTTTTGTACCACTTTCTTACTAAACGTACTAGGCGATCGCGGACAAAAATATAAAAGTTGAAATAACTTTTGAACCATCAAAAATTGGATAACAACATATGTAGTTATTTTGGTTGGAAATTAACTCATCTATCATTCCCCTTCGTTTTATCCATGACTTATGGGACACCCTGTATATCATATCACATTTTCAGTATTTTATAGATCTCTAGTGTTAAACGTACAAGTCCTACATACACATACGTATGATACATATTTACACAAAATATGTGATATATAACATAACATCATATTTTCACCCTATCTCGTTCGGAGCCTCCTGGAGCAAAAACTGTGGGTTTCTAATGAGTTGCGTCCATTTAGACTTTTGATCGGCGCACTTAAAACTACTTATCCCTAAACACCCAAAATTGAAATCTCGTTAATTTCGTGCGGGGTCCTTTATGTTTAAATCCCCCCGAGTGTGTGACCTATTTGGGAGAGAGCGCGCGTCCGTGGCAGCATCTAGCAGGATGGCAGCAGCAGCAGCCGCAGGAATAAGGAGGGTCGGGGTCGGGATGAACAGAGAGAGGCTGGATGGATGGCTCACCTTCGCAGATGAAGCCCTGCTGGATTAGGCCCCATAGCATGTCGCTGCAGTGGTGGCAGTACGTGGGCTTGTGGAAGGTCTTCTTACAGAAGCTGTGCCCGTGCGCGGCGGGCGGCTGGTCGGTCGAGCCCGCCACCGACGCCATTTCTCCGAGCCACCGTTCACGCCAGATTTTCACCGTGAACTCGCACTAGGCACAGGCATATTACAGGTCTATGTGATATCGAAACCGTACGCGTACATGTTGCGGCCTTTCGGTATCTCTGAGAGCCAGAGTTACATGCCTAAGGCGCATTTCTCAACGTCGTCTCCCGAACACAGCTGACCATCACTGACGAACAACGAGTGCGCATCCGCGAGACGTCCGGACGCGTCGACTGCTATATCTACCGGGAAGCCGTTGCGTCTCGACGCCGCGCCGCTCTCCCCGCCCCGCCCATCCTCGTTTCCGAAGCGTTAGCGGCCTCTACCGTGGCTGGTCTCTAGCAGGAGCGTCGCTGAAACTGAAATCTATAATTCCTGCTGCGGGTTCGGCGCTGCTGCAGAGGCGGCCTCGTTAATTGTAACGAATTTGGCGAGGATCGAGTGTGCCGGCGCGGCGTAGTGGTGAGATTTGAATGGAACAGATTTGATTCACTAAAGTGTATAACAACGTGAGCCAAAGGTTAACCAATATTTTACGAATGGATTTATTACATCCACAGCCACGTAGGTATAGTACAGTTAGTTGTTAGCCCAGTCGATGAAGATATTTACCTCCAAAAACTTGTAAAATGATTACTTTCTTTTAAATGAGTTCGTGAAAGTGTATAGAACAATATTCTGAAAATAGGCCGTTGGAATTAATAAAAAAAAAGGTGATTTTCAAGAAGTTTTATCTCCAAAAGATTTTATTGCATAGAATGCATCTTTTAGGTATAAAAACTTGAAAAATTATAGTCCGTACGCACAGAATGACGGGGAAAGTACCTAAAAATGCATAATTATGCAAGAAAGTGCATTTTTTGCTGTTTTTGTGCTTTTTTCAATGGTTTTTCAAAGATATTCATTTAAGATTCATAAAAATTTGAGAAAAATTGTTTGTTTTAGTATTATACAAGCCTCAAGTAACATATTGGGTCATTTAAGACAATTATTAAAATATCGTCCAACTTTTATTTTCGAGGTCACTAATTACGAATTTGAAGAGAAAATCGGAAAATTCAAAATGGCTGACTGATAATGGCGTGAAATTCGATTTTAAAAGTACATTTTTTTCCTTTTTTTTCACATAAAATGTATACAAAGCAAATAAAAAAATGAATTTACGTCTTTTTTAACTAAATTTTCAATTTTTATTTTTTCTTGCATTTTCCCCTCCCCCCCCCCCCCCCCCCTCCTATATCTTATTTTTTAAGGCGTTGGCATTGAATATGAAAATTGATAAAAAGAAAAGTGCATAAAAAAATGCAAAAAAAAAATAAAAATTGAAAATTTAGTTAAAGAAAGACGTAAATTCATTTTTTTATTTGCTTTGCATACATTTTATGTGAAAAAAAAGGGAAAAAATGTACTTTCAAAATTGAATTTCGCGCCATTATCAGTCAGCCATTTTGAATTTTCCGATTTTCTCTTCAAATTCGTAATTAGTGACCTCGAAAATCCCCCGAGTATAAAATTTGGACGATATTTTATTAATTTTGGAGCAATTATTAAAATTTTCTTTAAACGGATGCAAATTATGCACTTTAGGATGCGTTTAATGGCTACAATCGGTCCATGAAGGGTCTTAAATGTTACCTAAGGCTTGTATAATACTAAAACAAACCATTTTTCTCAAATTTTTATGAATCTTAAATGAATATCTTTAAAAAACCCTTGAAAAATGCACAAAAACAGCAAAAAATGCACTTTTTTGTATAATTATGCATTTTTAGGTACTTTCCCCGTCATTTTGTGCGTACGGACTATAATTTTTCAAGTTTTTATACCTAAAAGATGCATTCTATGCAATAAAATCTTTTGGAGATAAAACTTCTTGAAAATCACCTTTTTTTTTTTATTAATTCCAACAAAAGTTTACATTTCGCTTGGATGCAGAACAGACAAAAATTTAAAAAAAAAAATTCATCCATTTTTCCAAAAGTTTGAAATTATGTCAAGCTAGGAAAAAATAACACATACAGATGGATTTATGAACAAAAAATGTTCTAACAAAATTTATCGCTAAAGCCACGGTATTCCCAGAAAAAAATAGCCAAGTAACGTTATAACTCGGAGCGAGATCCATGCATGCGCGCGCTTGAATATGCATGACTGTGACACCGACACACTGAATTACATGTCACTAAATCAGAATTTGTTCAATCTACATGAATGTTGATTCATTTAAAAGATGGAAATTGTAGCTTTCCGATGCTTATTGGTTTTAAACAATACAAGCAAAGGATGGATGGGAAAAAAATATACTTATTATCACGCCCGAACTCAATTGTCGCAATAAAAAATATAGAAAATAAAAGCCCTCCAAAAAAATGTTTTCTTCATTGAAAACTGTTAAAAAGTATGTATACTTCATGATTATTATGGTTTATGAAATTGTAGTAACGTTAAAAAAAAAGTACATCTCAAATAATTTTAGTTTCCTTGCTTGATGATTTTTATGATAAAAATATATATTGGAGGCCGTAACTTGTCGAGAAATTGACCCATTGGAAAAAATAAAATATCGCTATTTCGGAAAAAATGAATACTTTTCGAATGTTCAAACATAAATTCGTTTACTTGTATGCATTTTTTCGAAAATATGATTAATCCCATCATGATGAGAAATAGCGATTTTCACGATCTATTATAATTATTCTCTAGTTTTGAATATAAATTTTGGAACTTTTCCAATACATTAACAAATATATAAGGAATTCATTGGATATAGTTGAAATGTGAATAGGTGTACCGTAATAAATACAATACAGTAAATGCAGGTAAAAAACTGCTGCCCAAGGAATCACTACTTCCAAACCCAGATTCTCTATCCAAGTCACTCACAACGAAAAAACTTTGTATGTGGAAATAATTGTTTATGGAACTTTAATAATGCAATATTTGAAATTCTCTACCCCAAAAACCCATAAAACGATACCCCACATCGGTAGTGGGGTGGGGGTGGTGATAGGGGGGTGGTAGTGGAGGTGGATGAAATAAAAAATATTTTGAGGTTTCTAGTACTTGTACATACACTAAATCACAATTTTTTTCATCCCCTTTAATAAGAAGGTGAGGGTGGTAATGGGGGTGGCTAAATACCAATTTTATGGACTCTCACCTGCTTGATTTACCCATTCACCCCCCAACCCTTCGACGGAACAAGATGAAAATATAATCTAGTTCCAGATCTCGTTACATATGTGTACCAAATTTCAAGTCAACATCTTAAATGGTTCCAGAGTAAACGTGCGCACAAAAGAGTTATAGACAGACCGACAGACAGACAGAGAGAAATTTTTTCGCTCAAAATTAAAATCTCGTCGTTTCATGACATTTTAAGCCTATTGAACACTAAAACTTTTTAATTTTTTTTTTGTCGTTACTATACTTCCACTGGATGTGGAAGTAATTCATGCGAGTTAGGCGCGGCAGATCTGATTTGATTCAGCGGCTATAATTGGTGTCTGTGTGTTTATGCGTTCACAATTATATATTTTCCCTCCATACTCACTATTTATCCTCCTATTCACTAAGAAAAATGTTAAAGATGTGTAATCAGAAAGAAAAAATAGCTTTATTTTACTCGTTAGAACAACTAATAGCTTCCATAGCATGCGCTTGGCCGTGCAGAGTGACAAAGTTACTTCACTATTTTTTTCCACGATTACCGTGGCTTTAGCGATAAATTGTATTAGGACATTTTTTGTTCAGAAACACGTGGTCTATCCACCTGTATTTTTATTCTTTCCTACTCTGATTTAATTTCAAAATTTTGAAAAAATGGATGACAAGAAAATTTGTTTTCACTTTTTTTTATGTTCTGCATCCGAGTGGATTGTAAACTTTTCAGGATATTATTCTATACACTTTCACGAACTCTTAAAAAAAAAATTATTCATTTTGCAAGTTTTTGCAGGTTTCACTATAAAATGCTCTCTGTTGTCTGGGCTATACAGTAACGAAGGTTTTTAACTGCGGAATAATGTCATATAAAATAGATTTCGTTCATTTTTGGCAGCTTAATAGTAAATGTATCAAAGAAATTTTCTATATTATGCAAAGGCTTGCTAATTTATAGGGAGTGGACGCCTTTTCAGGGGGTGGCACCAAGATAAAAACAAAAACATTGGAGATGAAAAAGAATCAAATTTTGGGAAGGAAAGGTTCTATGCAACTTTTCATATAAATTGATAGTCTTTAAGTTATAACGACTTGAAAATTTGGATTTTAGATTGAAACAGAGGTATTTCAAAACGATTTTCGTCAATTAACTCGAAAGGTACCTATTACATTGAGTGAAAACATGTAAGAGATAAATAAAAAAGCTACTAAATTCAGGATGAATTTCGTTATTTTCTAATTTTTATAGAATTAATGGTCCGAAACCATGGAAGTATGAAGGTGTCGTCTGAAGGCTTATAAGACGAAGTATTTAGTTTAAATATTAAATATCTTAAGAAACTATGGCGCTTGCGTCAAAAGTGCCAACAACCAAAATAAAAAACTATTAATTAGGGTTTCAAATAATTTTTTGACTATTTCTATATAGTCCAGTCAATGAAACAGTTATAGAGAACATTTAGGAGAGGAGAATTTTCCTCTTCAAGGATGTGTTGGAGGTAGTTAGGAGGTAAACATACTAAAAATCCCCGCCCCTAGCCCCGCCGCTTCAGGGGGGAGGGGGATGGAAAGATTCCTTTTTTCGATTCTTCGCTTATAACTCGGAAACGATGCAACGTATGGAAAAAGGTAATCTGTGTAAAATTAAACGTACTTAATTAAATTTTCCACAAGAATGTTTATATTCACTTTCTTACTATATGTTATAGTTTACGAGATACTCGCCAGCGAAAATCGATGATTAATAAAAAAAAATCAATTATGTACCTTGAATATTTCTATCAAAGCGGTTTACCGTGGTCTGCTAATAAATCACAGTCACAAAACAATCTTTATTTTACAACACTTGACGTATTTACTAACGTAATATTTTGTCGAAATCTATACATTTCCTTAAATATACGTTTTATGTGTTTTTGGGGTAGAGGATTTCAAATATTATATTATTAAAGTTCCATAAACAATTATTTCCACATACAAAATTTTTTCGTTGTGTGACTTGAATAGAAAATCCGGATGTGGAAGTAGTGATTCCTTGGGCAACAGTTTTTAAAGTAGTAGGAGTAGACGAGTAGATATTTTTTACTAGTTGTTTTTCGTAAATGTAGATTTTCAGGCATTTCTAAGTTGCGAAATTTTGGGAAAATAGTTTTCAATGCATTATTTAAAACGAGAGAAACTACAAATTAATTATCGAAAGTAAACAAGGGCGGTCATAAGGGGAGGGCCATGGGGGGCATGCCCCTCCCCCCAAACTACACAAAGGCGAAAAATGCGGAAAAATAGATTTTTGGTCAGGATTTTTAATAAGAATTTTTGTTAATTATTATTAGACGGTATACATTTAATAAGCGTTTACAGGGATATTGTCATTAATGATTATTGAACGTTTCTCTAAAAATGGAGTAAGGCGAAACATAGACTTTGTTTTATAGTTACAGTTAGTTAGTAGTATTTTTTTAGCTTATTATTTCGATTCATAAATATTTTCTTTTCTGCAACTCTCATTAAAATGACATTTGCTGCGAATTAAAAATAGGATATTATATGGTGTGTTAAAAATAAAATCTACTTATATGTTTATAAAATGTCAAGATATTCTAAGAAACTGTCAAAACTAACACGAAATTTTGTTCTAAATTGTGTTTTATTGAAACGCAGCAAAAAGCAGTTGTGATTTGCGATTTTGCTTTGCTCGGTACTCCCGTTCCGAAATATTTTTTTACTCGCAAAATAAAATGACACCTTTAACACTTATATAATAAATAACTACTATTATTATTATTATTACTAACTATTTTAATAAACTATTATTATTATTATTATTAACTATTGTCTGAATTTGCAATATTTTGTTTGTGTTTTTGTTTCTAAATAAAATATTATTTATCACTATGTACCTACATGATTTTCATTATTTTGATTCTTTTAATAATATATTTCTCGAAGTAGCCCCCCCCCCCCCCAGAAATTCGATATATGACCGCCCTTGAATGTAAATACAGTTTATCAAATGCAACATACATAAAATATAAAAACAAAATCATATTTGGGAAACAACCAATTAAAAACCGTAAAAATTTTAATTTATATTTGCTATAAAATACATTAATTATAAATAACAAAATCCGTTACTCGTCTATTGTTATTAGCAAAACGACCTACCGCCTTTATTTTTATATAAATGCTTTTAGATAAAAGATAAAATTTCTAAATTTTCGTTTCAAATTATTTATTTTGTCGATAATTTTTTTTATAATTTTGTAATTTATTACCCCCCCCCCCCCCTCGTAGACGATTTCAAATATTATATTATTAAAGTTCCATAAACAATTTTTTCCACATAAAAAATTTTTTCGTTGTGAGAGACTTGGATGGAAAATCTGGATATGGAAGTAGTGATTCCTTGGGCAGCGATTTTTAATGTAAGTAGTAGTCAGTAATTAAAAAAATATATTCTCATATACTGTTTTTCTTTAAGATATAGTATAAATTGGTCGCTAAAATTTTTTCGTTGGTTTACAGCGCTTGCTTTAGAAAAAAATTACATTTTAACCTATAAAGGCATTTTAGAAAAAAACCTAATATTTTTGTCCCTTTGGAAATGGTTCAGTAAATATTAGCTTTAGCGAAAAAACGGTAGACATAAAAAATTAAGCTTATAAGCTTAAAATTAAAATCACTGTAATTGAATTAGTGGTAATTTTTAAATTTAATTTTGAATATGCAAATTTGGGGTTTTTCAATAAAAAGTGACAAATTGAAATAACCCGAAAACTAAAAACTTTTGCATGTAACACATGTAAGTTAAAATGATTGCTAATTAGGTTCTCTAATACGCCTTGACAGGAATACGTCGAGCTACCAGTAATTCTGTAGAAACTTTCCATGAAGCATTTATAGACCAGGCAAATCTCAGTGTAAAATGGGTTTGGCGTGAACTATTTGGGGACAGTTATTTGTTTATTGCAATGGATAGCTCTATTAATGTAAGATAAGTACATAAAGTCGCAAAAAATCCCAACGTGAGCTAAAGCCGCCATTTAGAAAAAATGACCGCCAGAGACATTTTCTTTAAAATCATATATCTCAGTAACCGTTGCTCCGATTTTAGATTTCTTTTTTTATTCCATTCCTCACTTCACATTTTACAGAAAGTATGATTACATATTTTACGATAAATTAAACGATAAACTTAGGAAATTAAAAAATAATTTAAATGTTACGGAAATTTAAACTTTTGTAAACTCGAAACGTTTGTACTGAAATTTTTAGTCAATTTTTGAAAAAATAATTTTAATAAAAGTTCTAGAGCACACAATTAGCTTTCATTTGTTTTTTGGCCGATGTTACTAACTCATATATTAACGGAGTAATAGTTATTTATATATAAAATTGTAATCATTTTTAATAATGTACATTAAGGTATAAAGGGTGTCCAGTCAGTGTTCTCTCGGAATATTGTGCAAAACGGCTAACTTTATAAAAAAACTTTCTTAGCAAAACTTTCAATGTTTCATCTCTACTACAACTGAAAATTATTTTCAATTATACAAGGTATCACAAAAACGAGTCACACAAGAAAGTATAATTTTTTTAAAATAGATCAGCCTGTATTTCCTTAACGCCAGTTAAGCCTTCAAGGGCCCTGTATTACACCTAAAATATTTTGCCAAGTTATTTTTTTCTGTTTTTTTCTGGGCAGTTTACAAACATTTTTATATATCTCCGCATATCTCCGCAATTTATTAACCGTTATTTCTAAAAATGTGGGACGTTGTTTGATAATGATGAATTTACTGAAAAACATTTTTGAAATAAATCTTTAGTATATCGGGTGTCCAAAATATTTTCGTACATATCTTGATATTTAATTATTATTTGTCCCATTTTCTTTTAAATGGAATGCCTAGGTATACTTTTTTACATGAATGAATAAAACATACAATTCCTCACATTTTAATATCTCTTTATTTCTATTTCAAACGTTTTTTGAGATATGATTATATCAAATAATTTTTGCGTAAATTAAGGTGCTCTTTATTTTAGCATTAAAATCTATATTCTGTTTTACATTTTTTTCAATTTTTTTAAATGGAATGCCTATAATTTTTTTAAATAGATGAGTAACCCTTACAATTTCTCACATTTTGATATCGTACACTTTCTTTTATGAACGGTTCTCGAATTATTTTTTTTTTCACGATACATAACAACTGCTCAAAATGTCCACCATTTTGATTCAGGTAACACTGAGGTCTTTTGATAAATGAGCACCTTATACAGTGTAACATATCAACATTTATACGATTGAAACACTGAATGAATCCTTTCCATCATATCTTCTCGAGTCGTTGGTTCTACTTTATAAACGTCTGACTTCACAAATCCCCAAAGAAAAAAACCCACTGAAGTCAGGTTGGGTGACTTAGGCGGCCATGTAAAACATAATTTAATAAAATAATAAATTAGATATTATTTAACAGTTTATTAAAATATTGGACCTCCTCTTCCTATCTACCTTTCAGGAAACTGATTACTAATGGCCTGGCGAACATTTCTACTAAAATGTGGTGGTGCACCTTTAAGTTGTAATCACATATTATTTGTAATGTAATCAAGAATGTGCTCGATTATTTGTGGAAACGTATTTTGCGTAAAATATAAGAAAGACTGCTCCATTCACATTTCCCTCAAAAAAGCGAGGATGAATAACATAATCATGTACAATTCCTCCCCTTACATTTAAACTCTGGTTCTGATTTTTCTGTGCAACATGAGGGTTTTCTCTGGCATAATAATGGAAATTGTGCCTATTCACAAATCCGTTGCGATGAAACGTTGATTCATCCGTGAACAATACAAATTTGAAAAATTCTTCATTTTCTCCCATTTGGTTTTGAGCCCACTGGCAAAAATTTAATCTACGATTTAAATCCACATCCCAAAGCTCTTGATGCAGTTGAGCTCGATAGGGGTGAAATTTATTTTTACGAAGACATAGGGAAACACTAGATTCACAGACTTCTGAACCTACTTAACTCCCGAACACTTGCCGTAGGATTTTCGATTACGCTCTAAAGTTATAGCCAGATCATTTTCTTCATTACAATACATTTCGTCGTCTCGCCTTCTTTTCATATGCAAAATTTCCAGTACATTCAAAACGTTCTTTCAAATTTTCTAGAGACCTCACATCAGGACATTTTCTATAGGGATATTTTTGACCATACATTCTTGATGCCAATAAACAATTTCCATCATATTCACCAATAACATAACATTTACCATAGATATTGAATCTTATTGACAATAATTATAATTCGTATTTTTAAATATTAACAATATTAATTCAACTTAATCACGATAATCTTAAACACATTAGAGAAATGTCATAGAGTGAAAAACAAACGCAAAAGCAAAGCCATACTAGATTTTAATGCTAAAATAAAAAGTACCTCAATTTACACAAAACTTATTTGAAATAATCATATCTCGAAAACGGTTTGAAATAAAAATTAAGTGTATAATATTAGAATGTGGGGAATTTTATGCTTTATTCATCAATGTAAAAAAATATAGGCATTCCATTTAAAAAATTTGAGAAAAATAATAATTAAATAACAAGAAATGTAAACAAATATTTTGGACACCCGGTATAATAATAATTTATTTCAAAAATGTTTTTCAGTAAATGCATCATTATCGAATAACACCCTACATTTTTAGAAAAAACAATTAATAAATCGCGGAGATATGGTAGTCAAAAAAATGTTTGTAATTTAACAAAAAAACAGGAAAAAATTATAACTTGGCAACGCTGCATCCGATTGGCAAAAAATTTTAGGGTGTAATTCAAGACCCTTAGAGGCTTAACTGGCGCCAAAAAATTTGCTGTATTCCACTAAAAAAAATTATACATTCTTGTGTAACTCCTTTTTGTGACACCTTGTATAATTGAAAATAATTTCACGTTGTAGTAGAGATGAAACATTGAAATTTTGTTAAAAAAGTTTTTTTATAAAGTTACCCGTTTTTGCACAATCTTCCGAGGAAGCACTAACTGGGCACCTTGTATATTTCCAAGAACTCAAGTCTTATTTTCTTCAGTTATCTTCTATTTTATGCCCAAAGATGTAATAACACTTTCGATTGTACATAAAAAGGGGAAGAGAACAAAAAAAAGAAATCCAAAATAGGAGCAATGGTTACTGAGATATGTCCTTCTAAAAGAAACGGTTCTGGCGGCCATTTTTTCTAAATAGTGGCTTTAGCTCACATTGGAATTTTTCGGGACTTTTATATCCTCATTCTACATGAATAAAGCAATCCATTTGGATAAAGAAATAGCTGTCCCCAGATAGTTCATACTCAAAACTGGATTTGCCTGCACTATTACTATAAACTCAAAAAAAAAAAAACGAAATCTAATTCATTGACATTATTCCGAAGTTAAAAACCTCTTTTTGTACTATTTAATAAGGTTCAATTAACTTGGCGACGGTGTAATCTTGTTTCGTAATTTTTAGCAACCTGTTTTGAAGGCAGTTCAATTTTCTTTTTTCAAAAATTATTTAAATGCAATATCACCAGTAATTAGCAAGTGAAGTATTTCCTCCAAGCAGTGGAACGCCTGTATACTGTAGATTATTTTATCCCAAATGAGACAGATGTCTTGTTACGCTTGGAATATTATTTGCTAATGACTTATGTTCTGCATTTTAAGGTAGCTGGTAGGATGGTAGGTTTGTAAATCGTGTAATTTATAGTGAAAATGAAATTTATTGTAGGTATTTGCTAACCATTTGTAATTGTATTTTGTTTACAAACAAGCAACGTATGAATCGATTCTTTTATTTCAAACAATAAGTTTATTCGGTCATTTATGGGTGTGGAACAATTCACAATGAATAGTTAGAGATTTACGAATGTATTTAGTATTTACATACAGGTATAGTGCAGGTACCTACATATTAGTTTACATTAGTCTTTAGTGAATTGCGAAAGTTGACAGGCAGCAAAGACACGAAAAAGCAATCGTTTGGTAAGAAATAACAAAATAACTAAATAAATTCATATCATTTTTGAGTAATTTATTCATTTCGAGCTGTCAGGTTTTGAACTGAACATAAAGACTGATTTCTATACCGGGTACACTGAGATATGGCTCACTCCCTATTATTATTCGTTTGTCTCTTAGAGAAATTGATTTTTTTTGTCAAGGCACCAATAAAAATACATTATTTGACATTTATTACAGGTATTTACGGTGTATTTTGGTGTACAAAACCTGAGCATTGAAATGCATTGCAGTACGCGGTTTGTCCATTTAAATGCCGGCAGTGCATTTAAATGCAATGTTGCTACAGGGGAATTGTGATGCATTGCAATATTTAGCAATGCATGTGAAGGAATTATACTGCATTTTATTATGATTTAGGTCGGGGCCAGCCTTAGTTCCTCAAGCGCCCACGTGCGAATTTTTAAAAAAAATGCTGTCCTCATATCATAAATTTTACTCGAAAAAAAAACAGTATATTAAACTTTGAAACCGAGAGACAAATATTTTTGTTGTTCGTATCCCCCCCCCCCCTCCCCCTTCAGATTTCTCTTTCTCCGGTCATCAATTTTGAATCTGAAGAAAAAAGTTTTTTTCAGATTTCGTCCTTCATCAAGCAAGTAAGAGTCCATAAAATTGGTATTTAGTATATACAAGGGAAACTAAGGTCGCAAAAAAAATGTTGGCATTAGCCACCCCATTATTAAAGGGGATAAAAAAACTTGTGATTTAGTGTATGTACAAGAACCAGAAACCTCAAACTTTTTTTTACTTCATCCACCCCCACTACAACCCCCTATCACCACCTCCGCCTCTCTACCGATGTGGGGTATCGTTTTATGGGTTTTTGAGTTTTGAATAAAAATGGTTATTTTATACATTGAGGTATAGATGGCGTTGCGATACAAAGAAATTTTTCGATCATAGGAACAATGAAATGAATTGCATGAGATGGAGAATTATATTCTAAGCAACTTTTTTAATATGAACAATTTTCGAAAAATCACTGGTTTTCGAGATATTTGAACTTCAATGTAATTTTTCTAGTAACAAAAATCCCATTTTTTTTTTCATATGTCTACAATTTATAGTGTAAAATTTAGTAGAACATACAACATTAACATGACGAGAACCAGTGATTTGTCGAAAATTGTTCGTATCATAAAAGTTGCTCAGAATATAATTATCCATCTCATGCAACTCATTTCATCGTTCCTAGGATCGAAAAATTTCTTTGCACCGCAACGCCATCTATACCTCAATGTGTAAAATAACCATTTTTACTCAAAAAAAGTCATTTATATATTCTAGTAGATACCTTTTACAGAATTCAAATATTGCTTTTAGTTATCGAGAAAATGGCGTCGGGAGTTTTAAGTGGGACACCCTGTATATACGAGAAACTAAGGTCTCAAAAAATTGTTTGGCCTTAGCCGCCCCCATGATGACTATCCCCACATCGTTATTAAAGAGGGTAAAAAAATAAAATTGTGATTTAGTGTGTCTACAAGAACCAAAAAGGCCTCAAAAATTGTTTTTACTTCATCCACCCCCATTTTGCTCATAAGTTCCAAACTAGTATTTCGATTTTATTAAAATGTGTTTAATACACAGTAAAAAACCTCTGCCCAAGGAATCACTACTTCCACATCCGGATTTTCTATCCAAGTCACACAATAAAAAAATTTTGTATCTGGAAATAATTGTTTATGGAACTTTAATAATATAATATTTGAAATCCTCTACCCCAAAAACCCATAAAACGATACCCCACATCGGTAGTGGGGTGGGGGTGGTGACAGGGGGTGGTAGTGGGGGATGGATAAAGTAAAAAAATATTTTGAGGTTTTTGGTTCTTGTATACACACTAAATCACATTTTTTTCATCCCCTTTAATAACGAGGTGGGGGTGGAATGGGGGTGGCTAATGCCAAAATTTTTTTTGAGACCTTCGCTTCTCTTGTCTATATTCAATATCAATTTTATGAATTCTTACCTGCTTAATTTACCTATTTACTCCAAATTTACCCCAATTTACCCCCCCAACCCTTCGACGGAACAAGATGAAAATATAATCTAGTTCTAGATCTCGTTAAAGTATGTGTACCAAATTTCAAGTCAATATCTCAAACGGTTCCAGAGTAAACGTGCGCACAAAAAAAGTTACAGACCGACAGACAGCCCGACAGACAGACAGAAATTTTCTTTTCGCTCAAACTTGAAATCTCGACGTTTCATGACATTCTAAGCCAATTTGAACAATAAAAATTTTTAAAAATTTTTTTGTCGTTACTATACTTCCACTGGATGTGGAAGTAAAATGTCTGTAATTGAGACATACGACTCCCTTGGTATATTATCTAGGAAGTCGGGGGTGGAATGCCCTGAATACTCTTTACCATTAAACATCGACATAGACATACCAGTATTTTTGAAATTTGAGGTGACATTTTTAAACCACTTATACAATTTTCTTAAAAAAATGAACTCTTGTTTGATACCGATGAAACGATTGGTTTTCAAGAGAAAACTTGATTTTACTGTTCCCTATCAGGATTGACAACCTCGTCATATTTTGTACACAAAGACAGTATTGTTAATTTGATTTTAATTACTTCCACATCCAATGGAAGTATAGTAACGACAAAAAAATTTTTGAAAATTTTTATTGTTCAAATAGGCTTAGAATGTCATGAAACGTCGAGATTTTAAATTTGAACGAAAACAAAATTTGTGTCTGTCGGTCTGTAACTTTTTTGTGCGCACGTTTACTCTGGAACCGTTTAAGATATTGACACATATGTACTTAAACAGGATCTGGAACTAGATTATCTTTTTATCTTATTCCGTCGAAAGGTGGGGAGGGGGGGGGGGGGGGTAAAATGGGGTAAATGGTGGGTAAATTGGTAAATCAAGCAAGTAAGAGTCCATAAAATTAGTATTTAGTGCATACAAGAGAAGCTAAGGTTTCAAAAAATTTTTGGCATTAGCCAACTCCATTACCACCCCTACCCCTACCCGATTATTAAAGGGGATAAAAAAATTGATTTAGTGTGTGTACAAGAACCAAAAGCCTCAAAATATTTTTTTACTTCCTACCGTGTGAGATATCGTTTTATGGGTTTTTGAGGTAGACGATTTCAAATATTATATTATTAAAGTTCTACAAACAATTATTTCCACATACAAAATTTTTTCGTTATGACAGAGAGACTTGGATAAAAAATATGGATGTGGAAGTATTGATTCCTTGGGCAGTGGTTTTCTTTTGTTACCCCCACATCTATGTAGTGGAATGAATAGTAAGGATGAAAAGAAAACTGAAATTTTTCAAGTACTTAATGAGAAGTTTGAGTATTATTCAGAAAATTGGTGTATTCGTGGAACAAACGGAAAAAATATTTTCGAAAATAAGGGCAGAGTCTCAATGATTAATAAACACGAGAAGATAATTGAATAATTGTTAGCTTCAAAAACAAATAAACTTCGGAAGCGGGTCGTTTTATCTGCCTTTTTGGACATTGTTTAAGGAATTTGAAAAAAGGAAATATGTCAAACTCCAGCTTCCCAGATAAGATAGGTACAAGAGACTCCATATTTCACGGTGTTAGTGCCACATTAGACTATAAAAGTTCTTTGACAAAGATCTTTTATAAAAGATATTTTATGAGAAATATGTATATATTTGATAAAATGTGTTTATAAAATTTGGTCGATTACACTGCCAAATTTCTCATCAGATATCTTTTATAAAAAATCTTTGTCAAAGAACTTTTATAGTCTAATGGAGGCCTCATACTTAATTAATTGTGTATAATCGTCGAATTTTACAAAATCGACACAGTGGTCTTGAAGTTATAAACAAAAAAAAATCTTCTTCAAGATTGATATCTTCGAATAGGCGAAGGGGGTCCTGGCAAGAAAAGTATAGGTACCTACAAGCTTTATATCAAGTATTTTGCGTCAGAAAAGCGTGGCAAACAAAAGTTAATTTTTTTTTAACAAACTGCCATGTACATTTTTGAAATGTATACTTCACCGACACATTAATATACAGAGTGGCCCATTTAAAAGCGGGGCACCTCTCTAAAATTTTTATTTATTGTGTAATTTGAATCAAACTTTACTCAAATATAGAACATATTAGGATCTAATTATGACCAGAAGAACATTCGCCTCCTGCGAATGCAAAGCCACCTGCGGTACCAAAATATGCGGAAAAAGTTAAAAAATCGTATTAGGCATTTTTTTATCGGAAAATTTTGTTAATAAAACTTGTTCAGAATTGTCCAAAAACCTTGAGTCCAGAATTTAATCAAAATTAAAAAATTGAAAAACTAAAATTTAAAAATGTTTAAAAATAATTATTATAAAAAAACTACAAATTACTTGACAACTACCTGGCACCTTGGGTTTAATTTCAAACAAAATTGTCATAGTACAGTTTTCTAAACAAAAAAAAAACATTAAAATGATATTTTCTGACTTGGACATTATTTTAATCAAAATTTCAATATTTTTTATATTCATTAAACTTTGGACTTAAAGTTTTTGGATAATTCTGAACAAGTTTCATTAACAAAATTTTCCGATAAAAAAATGCCTAATATGATATTTTGATTTTTTCCGCATATTTCGGTACCGCAGGTGGCTTTGAATTTGTAGAAGATGAATGTTTTTCTGGTCATAATTAGATCATAATTTGTTCTATACTTGAGTAAAATTTGATTCAAATCGCACAATAAATACAAATTTTAAAGAGGTGCCCCGCTTTTAAATGGGTCACTGTATAAAAAAACAGTCTTTTTTTACGCTAAAAACGATCAGGTACTTCGGTAAAATACAGGAAATATTTCATGTCGGTTTCCACTACCTACTCGGTGTCCAATTATTGTTTTTTGCTGCTTTGTAAATATTTGAAGATAGTAATCCTACCATTCTGGATTCTGGTAAACCCTACACTGTAAAAAGTCAGGGTAAATTCACAATGCATTTACATTTAATATTGATGTAAATTTGACTGGAATTTTTACATAAAATCTGTAAATATAATAATTTTGGAAAAATAGTGTAAAAACACTGGAATGTGTATTTTACAAACATATTACAGAAATAAATGTGATTGTCTTATAAAATTGACGTAATTCCTTAAATTTACAGCTAATTTTACATTAAATAATCGTGGTATTTTCACTGAACTCTTTTATATAGTAGAGTTCAGTGGGTATTTTACAGTACTTTTCCATTTCACTTGTAACTTCACAACCTATATTACTGGCAACAAGTAACCCATTTTAAATACCGGAATTTTGTAGTAGGTAAGTATTCCTTTTTACAGTGTCGCCTAGTCATTCAAAACCTCTGAGAAGCAATTTCTAAATCTACAGATCGTAATAATTAGGTACTCACCACAGCCGTCTTAGTGCTCCAAATGAAGATAATGTTATACTGCCCAAAATTTAAAAAAACGATTTAATCACTGATTAGCACATCATCTTAACGACTTTTCACACCCTAGCACCAATAAATAAAATTAATTCACTCTTTAAGACCGAATATGGTATTGCACTTTGTTAGGTTAATTGTCATATTTAAATTGTTTGGATTTATACAAATTATTTACTAACAGGTAATTTGTATACTTAAATCCAAACAAATATAAATATGGCAATTAATAGTACGTACAAAAATACTCGTAATATACAATATACTTAGTTGAATTGAAAGTTTAATACACTAACATTTAGAATATCAAAGATTATCATTTATTTGTCTGAATTTCTAAATAATCAAGCAACTGTCGGCTTCAGAGCATATCACCGCCAATTTCATACGTTGCGATGTTGTTTATATCGCAGGCATTTTGCTCGCCTACTTATTTTCGACGAATTTCAGCAAACGAGCTGTGTGCGTCCTGCATGAACAGAACGGGTGCCTTGATTCTTGACGCGTTGCGTTCGGTATTCGAAGTTACCGACTTATTGTGACGCGGAGATGCGAAAATACACAAACAAATTATAGAGACATAATACCCTAGGGTGACCAGATTTTTGTTAAGTGAATGCTGGACACTTCTGCCAAGGGCGGATCCTGGGCCTTCAGCTTGGGCTGAAAATAACAAATTTTTTTTTGATGAGCGGGGGGGGAAATCTGAAAAAAAAATTTTTGATGAACGGGAGGGAGAAATCCGAAAATTTTTTTCGTCCAAAAATTTTTGATGAACGAAAAGCAAGTATACAAAAAAAAAATTTTTCCAAACAAAATGTAATACTGTAACTTCACTATAACCTGAATGCTGAACTTATGCTGGACACTTATAATACTTTCCTGGGAAATTCCGAACATATGGTCAGAATGCTGGACTTTCGCTGGACACTTGTAAATGCTGGACAGTACTCCAAGATTCCGGACAATCCAGCGAAATTCCGGACGTATGGTCACCCTATGATACCCCATTAGTGGGGTCGGTTAGTTTTATTTCAAGATTAGCGTTACTTGGCGGATAAAAGCACCAAATGTGGTATGAAGGTACCTCCGGATATACTAATAAATGTTAGCCTAGGGGCCCTCTGGAATTTCTAAAAATTTTCATGTACAGCACTAAAATTTAAAAATATATATCAAAACATTTGTTTCTATTAATTATAAATCTTATGGGAAATTGACCCAAATTTTGATACGTTGTTCTACTAATCCAGTAGATCAAAAGTCTCAATGGGCACGAGTCCCAATAACACACCCTTCTACCTTTTTTTGCCCTCTAGTGCTCGTATACATTTGACAACTACATTTTTCTAAAAAGATATTTGTATTTTTCAGCGCGGTAAAAAACCTCAGTCGGGAGGTGGAAATTGCTTTCACGGCTGCACAGCGGTATATTTGTTCCAAAAAAATATGAAACTGCTCAGTTGAACACAAGTGCAAACTTATAACAGTGATATCTCAATTAATTTTTATCCTAGAGAAATAAAAAAAAACAAAATTTTCAGTAAAAAAAACGTAAATTTTTGTACTGTAGCATTTTTTACGTATCTTCTTTAGTTTTTCAATTATTGTGATAAAACGAAAATTTTTTAAGAAATTTCAAAAATCATTTCAAATTTGAATCAAACTTTCTTTCAAATCTAAGCATCCCAAACTGATCAAACTTCTAGAACATATTACCAGTACTTAAATAAAGTAAATTGTAAATGGATTACGTTCAATTTGAATTCTTACGGTAAAGCCATTGGTTTCATTGTTGATTTTTTCTCCAAAAAACGAGACAACCATTTTATTTTCATCATAACTCCGTTAGTTTTTATGCTAAATTACCAAAGCTCATTTTAATGGTCTTTTCAAGTAGTTTTAAAAATGTTTTATACAGTGTGTCCCAGGATAGATGTAACAAAAGGTGTAATGGACAAAAAATTCTGGAATGGTATTTGGGGAGTGAGTCCTGCTTGTTGTAAAACTAAAGTATACCAAAAATGACTTGATTTGGTGTTCTACAGGGTGTTTTATAAGCAAAGTTGTAAAAATCACCACTAATAAAGTACCTTTATTTTTCAAAATATGAAAAAATTCCACTAATAAAAGTTATTTAGAATGCAATTTTATACCTCTATACCAAATTTCAGGAATATAAAATTATTTTTTTGGAACTTCCCATTTTTTGCGAATTAAGAGTTGAATTCATATTTAAAGTTGTGTAGGAGCAAATGTTAATCACCTCAAAAAGTAGGCTATTGATAAATAAAAAATTGAATATACGAGATGTAAGAAGGTATAATGTTAATCGAACTAATTGTAAAACAAGAAACAATTACTAACAGAAGATTAATGAGGTTTAAAAATTATAACAAGTAATAAATGTCAAAAACATAACAGATTCACAAACAAATTAATTATCGACCAATACAAAACAATGTTTACAATTTTGTTATAATTCGACGTAGCTACCACCCACATCCACACACATTTCGATCCTTCGCCTGAAGTCCTTAAAACTGTTTCGGATATGATCTAACGGTATGGAGTTTACGGCATTTGTAATTCTCTGCTTCAATACTGCTACATCGTTAGGAAGTGGTTCAGCGTAAACCAACTGCTTGAGGCGACCCCATAAAAAGAAATCCAATATTGACAGGTCTGGGGATTTCGCCCGCCACTTGATCGGTCCATTCCTGGCAATCCAATTTTCTCCAAAATTTAAATTCAACCACCGATTAACCATGTCTGTGGAGTGGCCAGGGCAACCATCATGTTGAAAATGAACTAAAGGTATATCTCTTAAAATATTTAAATGTTCTTCAGAAAATCTTTCAAGAAGCTGTAACTAAGTGTGCTGGTTTAACCTTCCCTCAATGAAATAAGGTCCAGTAACTCCAACGTGATAAGAAACGGCACACCACACATTCACTTTTTTATAATATTATCTTCTACAATGAATTCTAAAATTTGGATTTTCAGAAGCCCAAAACCGACAATTCTGAGATGAAACAACACCATTGGTTGTGAATGTGGATTCATCTGAGAAAATTATGAAATGATGAAAAAATCTCTTTCATGATTTTTTCTCCAATGGTCAAACAAAAATCCAACCTACGGCCATCATCTCCCTCTTCAAGCGTATGTTTATAATTTGCTTTTAATGCCCTAATTTTCTTTGCCTTGTAAATTCTTTGGAGTTCAGACTTACTAATATTAATAAGAGCTGATCTCTCTCTTAGTGGCATCCTAGGATTTTCTATAACAGAGGCATGAGCTATAATAGCCCCAACATTGTCTTCATCATATGCTCTTATTTTTCTTTTCATGTTAAGAACACTACCAGTAGCCAGAAATTGGCTTACCACTTCTCTTAGCGAGTTTTCACCGCCAATTCCGTAGCATTGCACAATAAACAATTTTTCATGCACTGTGAGTACCATTTTCACTTCATTTTTTATGCTTGGTTTGTTAATTTGAAACAGAAATTAAGGATAATATTGACTACGTTTGACAGATATGTCAATAATAAATGATAAATGTGTATCCACTGCTTTTCTCATAGCCTACTTTTAGCTTCTACATAACTTTAAATATTAATTCACAAAAAATAACTTCTATGCAGTTTTAATTGAATGGTTCAAAATAAAATACTAATTTATTGAAAAAATGGGCAGTTTCAAAAAAATAATTTTATATTCCTGAAATTTGGTATAGAGGTATAAAATTGCATTCTAAATAACTTTTCATAGTGGAATTTTTTCATATTTTGAAAAATAAAGGTACTTTATTAGTGGTGATTTTTACAACTTTGCTTATAAAACACCCTGTAGAACACCAAATCAAGTCATTTTTGGTATACTTTAGTTTTACAACAAGCCCAAATACCATTCCAAAATTCCAAAATTTTTGGTCCATTACACCTCTTGTTACATCTATCTTGGGACACACTGTATGTTGTCTTCCAAAAATTTTCCGTTTTTCCGTTCCTTAACGTTTAAAGGTTCGAATTCAGTTTTCGGCGAATGAAAAGTCATCTTCGGCGAGCTATAACTCGGTTCGTATTGCATCTACAGAAATAAAATAAAACCAATTGATTTGTTATTTTATAAGCTAATAAGCTTTACTTTTGCTTATAATAATTTTTTTGATGAAACGTAAGGTTTTCGAGTTATTTGTGAAAAATCATTCTAAAACATGCTTTTTTTAGATGAAAAATCAACATTTTCAATCACGAGTAACTCAAAAAGTATTGACTTATTGAAAAAACTTCATAGAACATTTTTTGCTTAGAATGTCTATCGACGTCTGCGGTTATTTTGAATGTAATAATTTCCACCCTTGAGAAGGGGTAGCACCCATCCCCAGGGGCATTTGCGCCACTTGGGATGTTTTTCTGATTTTGAATAGTATTAAAAAACACACATTTAAAAAAAAATGATCAAAATCGGAGCTGTTGCTGAGAATTAAGAAGTGAAAACCTTCATTGATTTGACTATATACCTACAATTTGCATGTTATACTTGAAAAGTTCCTAGTTTTGAATGCTCTGATATGTTTAGTGGAATATAGAATATATGACTGTTTTAAGATAATTACTTTTTATTCCCATTTCTGTACCTACAAACATTCCTGGAACACAGAACACAATGAAGTCTTGCCACTGTTTACGACTAGTGTTTGGTGTTCTACTTTTGAAAAAAAAAACTGTCGAAATCGAGTTGTTTTTTTTATCAAGGTTTTTAAGGTTTGAAATTGGTCACACTACATATAATATTTCATTTATTTTTGGCAGAAGTTTGTGAGTCTCCTTAATAATTTGCACTATTGACCAGTGCCATTTTGCCTAATGGGGAATTTGGCCATGGTTTTATCGTTGAAGGAATTATCAGAATGTGGTTAGTTTTTAATTACCACAACAGGAAGCTAATTGCTGCAAATCAAACACATTAACACTAAAATATTGTTAAATATAGTCAATAACATGAAGGTAAGGAAATAAGTCTAAAGCATTTGTATATTATTTATTAATACATTGGTGTAAATTAGCTTCAAATATAAAAAAAGTGAAAAATAATACTAAGAATAATATACTTCAAATGTATAAAAATGTTTAATAATTAATAAGGATTTAATGTCATTTAAGTACACAATAATCACAAATATATATTAGTACATACATTGTAACGTGCCTAAAGTTTAATTAAATCTGAAAAACAAACTTTGAGCAAACGTTAGTACCTAAATTGTGGGATTCTTTCGATTGGAACTCAATTTATAAAAAAAAGAAAACAAACACCACAGATTTAGAAATCTCTATAAACATGCATTAGGGAATTAATGTAGGACTGCTAGACAATTTTTAAGCATACATCGTGTTAGCAGGTAACACTATATTCATATACCCTTACTATAAAATATCATAATAGAGAATCGTAGAAAATCCAGAGTTTAATGTAAGGCCTTTTTACCACAAAATTTAAAGTGGCACAGAAGGTAGATTTTTAAGACTGTTACTGTACAGTATTTTTAGAAATGCAGAGTCAAAGAAAATTTGTTTTATTGTTTGTATTGACTAAACTTTTAGTTGATAATTTTAATGAACAAAAATTGAATGGTGAAAGCCGTTACTTTGTGATAATTAATCAAAATTAATCAGATGAAAACACTTTTTCTTTGTTTTTTATCACCAATTTATTATAACTAGACGTTATTGCAGTTTCAATAGCTTAGCGTGTCATTTTTAAACGGCCGATTCACAAAATACTCAATAATAGTTAATAAGATTACTGTATTACTGTACCTTTCTCAGATAATAATAATAATAATAATAATAGTATTTATTTTCACAGACTTTACAAAAAAGTATAGAAATATTGTCAACACATGATGATACGATTAAACGTTAATATATCATTAATACGGTATGTTAAAAAAAAGATAAAAGGAAATAAAATTTACATAACAGTTTAAAAATTCTTGAACAATTAAAATGTATACTTAAAAGTAAATGGTTATAAGTTTAAAAGATTAAAAGGATTAAAAGGCAGAGCTCAGATACTCATTTATGGAATAAAAACTATTATCAATTAAAATAGATCTTACTTTTTGTTTAAAACATTTAATACTGCTTATCGCCTTTATTTCTATGGGGAGTTTATTGTACAATTTGATAGGCGTAATATTAGGTCCTTTTTCTACTATGGTTAATCTATGTTGTGGAAGCATGAGGTGTTGGTTTGCCCTTAGCTGATGATTTGGATTATCTCTTTAAACTGACGTGTACTCGCATTTGCCATAATATAAAACACTGAGTAGATAATTTTCCTATGAGTACATCAATTTGATTATTCCAAGAGAGACAAGAATCAATCTGGAGTCCAAGGTATTTGACAGTGTTGCATTGAACAATAGATTTATTCTCAATTTTTATTAGAGGACTAAGATTGAGAGGCTTAGTTGAAAAGGTTAATGCATTGGTTTTTTGAACATTTATATTTAGACCATTAAGAGAATAGTATTGATGCATCACCGATACTGTGTTGTTTGTTTTGGATATTAACCTACATATGTCATTGTCCGAATTAGCAGTAGCTGTATCATCGGCAAAAATTGATGTAAAAGATGGTTTCAAGTAACCTTCAATGTCATTAAAGAAAATAATGAATAGTAATGGTCCTAAAACACTCCCCTGAGGCACCCCACTGGATACATGTTTAAAATCAGAGTTGTAAACTTTATTACTTGATGTTAAAGATACTTTTTGGCTCCTATTTGATAAATAGGTTTTTATCCAATTTAAAGCTGGTCCCCTTATACCATATTTTTCCAACTTGACGACCAGTAGGTTATGATCGACAGTTTCAAAAGCGTGTGCCAAATCAAAGAATACACATGTACATTTTTCTTTATTTTCAAATCCTTTAAGTATGAAGTTATATAGAGATAAGATAGCATCTTGTGTAGAGCAACCACTGCGAAAGCCAAACTGGTTGTTCATTAATATTTTTTCTTTATTTAAAAAATTACTAAGACGAATGTAATATGATTTTTCATAAACTTTAGAAAAAATTGACAATAGTACTATGCCTCTATAATTAGATAAAATGGATTTATCAGACTTCTTATTAATAGGAATGACTAGTAGTGCCTTTTTCAATATCGAGGGAAAAATACCTTCTTGGAAACAGGTAAGGGGTTATGTTATATCTTCCATAATATTATTTAATAAGGAGTATGGTATCCCGTCATCTCCTGATGAATTCTTTAGTGACACAGTTTTTATAATTGTACTCATTTCCATGGAGGTAATCTGTTTATTGGTTAACTATATTTTCTAGTAGGTATAAACTATTATAAAACCCTTTCTCTGTCATTCAGTATTTTGTGAATCAACCGTTGCGCCCTAATTTGTCGAAGCTGCAGTAACGTTTAGTTATAATAAATTGGTGATAAAAACAAAGAAAAAGTGTTTTCATGTGCTTCATTTTAATGAAAAAATTTAAGTTTGTCATTTGAATACTTCCTTAATACTTACACAGCCAGTTTCACAATCGTTGGTTAACTAATAGTTAGGATTTGACGAATGGTTCACTATAAAAATTTGTTTTCAAAATGTCTGCTTAATTTGAAAGTCTATGGTAAACAATTAGTGGTTAACTAAAATTATATAACAATCAAGATAAAGATCCAAGCAGCTAGTGTAAATATACTTTTTTGTTAAATTTAAACTCGGATGACACTATATAAAAAATAAAAATTAAGGGAGCTATTTTTCTAGGTTATTTATTTTGATTAGTAATGTAACCAAAAAGATAACCAACAACTGAGAAGCTGACTGTAAAATGAATAAAACACAATGCACAAGCTGAGAGCCAATATTAAGAAATTATGGCTATTAGTTGTGTTTACAGAATCAACCACTGACATGGTTATGAAGATAATGTAACTAGCAAAAAAATTGTTGTATCTTCTTGGCCAGCAGTTTCTTGTTTACGGTAATCTTTTAGTCTCATCCCATTTTATTCAGAGGCCGGTCTCCTTTGAGTGTTCATCAACTGCAGATTTACTGATGTCTCATTTTGCAGTTGCTGAACACTCAAAGGAAACCGGCCAATGGAAAAAATTCGACGAGACCAAAAGATTAGCGACGCACACAAGAAATTCCTGGCCTAGAAAAAGTCATGGAAATATACAAAAATCCAAAAAATAATTTCAACTGTGACTTCAGACTTTGGAAATAGATGTTCCGGATGACTGACCATGTGACGTCACTGGAACCAAGCTATGTCTCCTGACAATGCATATAAATAAAGCAGTTAATATCGTTTCAGAAGATCACGTCTAGATGGTAGAAAACGTCAAGCATTCAAAACAATCAACCCGGTAGAAAATCCAGAAACCTGTCTGCAAATAATCATCAGCTCTGCGAAAGCCTTAGGATCAAAATGTGGATAGTAGTTTGACTTTTTCTAATCTCTTCTCACTAGAGAAAATCTTATTTTAGGGAACTAAAAATTGACGATTTCAAATTAAATTTTGACCATAATTTTTATTTGGAAAGCTTTTATATCGATCTGGACCCGATCAAACAGAATCAAGAATAAATTACTATTATTTTTCTATTATCAAAATTTGTATTATAAAACTTATAACAATATTTATATACAGTGTGGCCCCAGATGGGGTACCGCACACTTGTAAACTTTCTTATTTTGATTTGCCGAGAAAAAGTCATTCTTTATAAAAAGTTTTGCTTGTCTTAAGAAGCCATAAATGCTACCAAATTTAAGGTAAATTATACAGGGTATTCTAAAAAATTTGAAATTATGAAATAGACTTTGAGCAAATTCCCTTTTTTCCATTTTTATTGAAAATTTTTTCAATTCATCAAGTAATGCCAGGGATTAATGTCAATGTCAGTGTAATAGATATTTATTTGTGTTTTGAATTTTCCATAAAATTATTAACCCTTTCACTGCGGCTTCCGTTTTACAGTGGTGCTTGCTCAGTGCGGCTGCCGTAAGGCTTTGCGGATTTGTACATCTCCTATAACTAACATATGAGTCACATTCACGGATGTGTACATTTTCCTCATTGGTGTGTTTTAATTGTATTCAAAATTTTACATGTAAATATTTCAAAATGTCACATTTTACGGATTTCTAAATAAACTTTGTTTTAGAATAAAATATTTATTATGAGAACATATAAAACAAAAAACAGTGAATATATAAAAAACATAAAATAAGAGCATAACAGCATACTTCTGCCCCATTGGTAATTTGCCCTTCTCAATTATTTTGTGGGTACATCAAATCGAAGTTTAGTACCTATTATAAACATATCCACATACGGATTCGGTTGGTTCCCACATTTAAGTATGTCTCTATCCTCGCGGAATTAGTCGGTTCAGGGTTAATTACTGATTATTGAATTATGCAAACCCTGGAGCAACGAATTTATTAGGTCAAATGATGTGGAATCGGAAAGGTTTCTTATAAATACGCAATAGAAGTTTTTAATGACAAGTATCCAGATGTTAAAGTGACGCGCAAAGCAGTACGTAAATTAATTTATAAATTTAATTCCACTGGGATGTAGAAAATATAAAAAAAAATATTAAATGAAAATGACGCTGCTACCCTGTAGTTTTAGACCCTGCACAAGAACACCAAAGATGGTTGTTAAGGAAAAGATCAATAAACTTAGGTATCAGCAAATCTCATATTCAGAGGATTTTAGTCAGCAACAAATTTTATGCATTCAAACCCAAATTTATTTACAAACTTCAAGTTGAAGATGATGCCTATCTTTGCAGTTTTGTTTAACTATTTGTGAGAACATTTTAGCAGATAGATCATTTCATCGAAACATTTTATTAGCAGACGAATCTACTTCCATGACTCTTCTCAAAATTGTAGGTGTGGTATACCCTGTCGTTATTCTGATTACCCAGATGCTTTTACTCTATGAAATATTGTTTCTGACCTTAGGAAAACCCTAATTTCCGAATCATCACTAACAGTCAAAAGTTTAAAAAAGTAAATATTTGGTGCGGCATTAATGCATCACAGAATAATCGGTCTGCATTTTATGGATGGAAATTTAAATCAAAATACTTATTTAGAAATTTTGAATCATTTTGTTTTAGGCGAACCGGACAATGAAAATTTAGAATATAGAAGCAAATAATTTTTTAGCAAGATGGATGCCCCGCACATTCTACAATTCTAGTTAGACAATCACTTCCACGTCTGGTGGATTGGCCGCTGTGTACCAACAGCATAGCCAGCCCATTCGCCAGATCTAACCCCGTTGGATTACTTCTTATGGAGGTATTTAAAGCAAAAAGTATACACAAATGATTTCGAAGACGGCATAGATTTATTAAAGCAAAAAATTGTGGATGCCGTTGCAACCATAAATGATGTGATCTCATCTGTCCATGAAGAATTTAGAAAAAGATTAGAAAAATGTGTACTAGTACTACAGGGGTCTACATGTGGAATAGTTTTCAACTTAATTGAATAGAATGTTTTTTTTTTCAAAATTGTTATTTCTTTATTTTGCATCTAGACTCCATATTTAAGCTTTTCTTCATGACTGAAAAAAACTTTGTTAAATAAAATTTTCAATAAAAAAGTAAAAAAAAGGTAGTTTGCTTAAAGTCAATTTGATATTTTCTAATTTTTAGATACCCTGTAAGTTTATCTTAAGTTTGACAACTGTTTATGACTTCCTAAGACAAGCAAAAGTTTTTATAAAGAGTTGCTTTTTCTCGTCAAATCAAAAATAAGAAAGTTAACAAGAGAGACACTATTTATCATTCACTATCTAAGTATCTTAATTTAGTCATCTTTGATTATAAAAGATATCAAGTGACTGTTGCAGTGAAGAAAAAAAATACACCTATACTTCAGTTATAACTACACTGTTTTGGTTACATACTTGATATTTATAGCTAGATAGATAGATCTATTCGCTATTAAAACATTATAATTAGTACAACTTAGGAACCACATTCGGGTAAGTATGTCTTTTATGTTTATTGCTTTACTTTCCTATACTGAGTGTTTTGAAATGTATTCTTTAGAATTATACTAATTAAAGATACTGTATTAGATACATTCACTATAATTATTTTTCTACAAGTATTTAATATTTCCCAACATTTACTGAATCAAGCATATCATGTGAAGTTCCTTTAAAATTAGATATTCTTATAATTTCGTTTTTCCTCAGACTTTTCGGATCGTTGAATGTTGCCAAATCTGGAAAATATGTTTTCAGAATTTGTTTGTCTGAGTGAATGTTTGTCCTGCCATAAATTGAAAAGGCTGAACATTTTTGATATGATTCGTACATGTAGATATCTTTTTAACTTAGAGAATAGTCTACTTTGTATCAGAGGTGGTGGAAAGGTAGGTATACTAGTGGCAAGATGGGGAGTGGGGAAAATGGGGGTATGGTGGGAAGTGATCGAGATGGTGGAATAATGGGAGATGGTAGGATAGTGGGAGGGACAATAAGAAAAGGTAAGGGATCTACGCGAGCATAGCTACAGGCATAAGCATTAATAATCTCTTAGGTGTTAAACCCACATTTAAAATAACGATAATATAATGTGAACTTCCAGAATCTCTGTTAAATGTACATCTTTGAATAGTCCTACATCATAATTACGAATACAAAAATAACTGATATTAAATATGCGCCATTCAGACTTCAATTTTAAGATTAGTCCCAATTTTGTACCAAAAATTGGCAATTGCACTAATTTAAATAACGTCTGTACTTCTTATTACAGCGCCGTTGAAGAACAATGTTAGAAATGATTGAATTTTTGCCCCTATGATAAAAATAAATCAATAGCATAAAATAGTTGTTTTGGTTCCAAAATAACTTAAAAAAATACTTATTTGGCCGAAAACAATCGGAACATTTTTTGAATGCACTATGTACAGTGTGTCCCCGGATTGAGTTTGCAATAGGTGTAAAAAATGGTTTTCATTTTCTGCAGTCTCGGTCTGCTTGATGTAAAATGGATTTTTACCAAATTTCAGTTAAAATGGGATCTAACTCGCGGAGTTAATCTAAGAAGAAAATAAATAATTGTAGGTAAACTGATCTTTCTGTTAATTTTATGGAAAAATTCTATTTGGATAAAATATTTGGCATTGAACGTTAGAGCCATATGCCAACTTTCATTGCATTTGAACAAAAAAATAATAATAATACTACTTAAAGTAAATAGCTTTTTATTTTTTAACACAATTTCAACAAATTCAACTAAAAACCTATTCAAATAATACCCCACCTAAATTACTACCACCCTTCTAATTTCTTCATGAGCTATTATTATTGTTATTATTTGTTCAAATGCAATGAAATTTGGCATGTGGCTCTAACTTTCAATGCCAAATATTTTATCCAAATAGAATTTTTCCATAAAATTAACAGAAAGACTAGTTTACCTACAATGATTTATTTTCTTTTATTATACTCTTCGCAAAAAAGAAAGATTTGATCGGTACATTACTAAAACCGTAAATATCGCTCGTAGAGAAAAAATTTTCATATCATTATATTAGTGAACGAATTCTGAAAAACTTTCAAAATGTCCGTCTGTCCGTCCATCCGTCATGTTTCTTGTAAGCACGATAACTTAAGAAGTCCAATTGTATTGAAATTTGGAAGGTAAGATAGTGTTAGCTAGAGGAAGAACTCTATTGTTTTTGAAGAAAGTCAATCAGTAATAAAAAAGTTATTAATCATTTGATTTAAAAAAAATATATTTTCTTAATTTTTGTCGCTTGTACTTAAATAGAAATCTCGCGAAATGTCGTTTCTATAATATATATATTTTTGTTTATGCATTTTACTAATAATATATCTAATGAGTTGAAATATGAATCTCGAAAGATATATATTACAGACATTCGATTTTCGTAACAATATGTGATGGTCCAGTAGCTACAGTTTTGCCTTGCAATCCAAAGATCGTGTGGTCGTATCTCACACAGGTTGGATGTTTTTTTTTTTCAATTCTTTTTCACAACAAAGTTGGTATCATAAAATTTGGGATGTCCAAAAACTAACATTATTTACAAGAAAAATGCGAAAAGTATCCTATAGAAAGTGTAACAATTATATAAAAAGCTCAGTAAATTGGCGAAGAGTACGTTTTTAGCTTAGATTAACTCCGCGAGTTAGATCCCATTTTAACTGATATTTGGTAAAAATCCATTTTTCGTCAAGCAGACCGAGACTGCAGAAAATGAAAGCCATACTGGTATTTTTTTGGTATATTACACCTATCGCAAACTCAATCCGGGGACACACTGTATATAAATACAACATTATTACAAATGTATTTCTGTGGCTTGGTGCTAAAAGGGCCAAAGTCATTAATAAAACAAATGTAACCAAGCCACAGATTTATAAACTATTCCCTTTCATTTTAGGTAAATAAAAATAGTTGGTTTTCCAATATTTTAAAAGATTTTTATGCAAAACTTTTCTCGATGAAAATCAACAAGCAACTGTATTTTTTTGGATCCCTTAAGTTTGATGAATATATGATACGGGATAAAATGTTTTGCGATCGAGCAGAAATCTTTACTCATAATTGCAGTACAAACAGGAAAATGACAGGAGTGAATTATAAAAAAAGTGTGGTATCATTGAAAGTAAAATCAAGAAAGATGTGCTTGAAAACACTTTAAATGAGAAGACAATTAGCAAATATAATTCATGAATAGTTGTAAGGATATAATTGTGTGATAAATAAAAATAAAATAAATAAAAAAAAAAAATAACAATAACTGGTCTACCTTTAAAGAAGAATACTCAATGTTCAATAAGTGAAGAAGTTATTGATTGGTCTTTTCCTATACTCTTTGCATTTAGGTTGCTTATTTTAATATTTACATTAACTACATTTTATTTCAGTTTTATAAGTTATTTGGTACCAATACCAACCAACCGATCTCGACTGTGATTACCTCTTAATGTAGCTTTGATTGCCCGTATTTTTCTATTATTATTATTATATTTCATAAATTCTTTAGTGTTATAAAACCAGTGCAATTGCCACAAATGTTATGCTACAATGGGGTTATTTCATAATTTGCATTTACATTGAATTGGCATTCTAGGACTAGTAATAACGAAGTATATGTAATGGCAATTTTTTTATGGACGTTAAATAATTTTAAATTCAGTTTATAATTTGAAAATGGTAGTTCCCGCTAAAAGCTGTGACGTCAATGGTTACGCATGCGCAGCATAGTTCAAGCAATAAAATTATATGGCAGCCATGAAATACAAACTTCACCATTACCTATATTGGTAAAACTCTTTTTTTATTGTTTGTCTTGCGACAAAAGGGAAATAGAAGGGGTGAAAGTGAGAACTTTTTTTTTTCGGTAAAATTTCGCCATTTTATCACCGTAATTAATCGGTAATTAACTGAAATTGATCTCAACTACGATGTACTCTTAACATCATGTATAACCTAGACGCTCCATTAATCTTGGCCCTTCAAAGCAAACGTTTCTGGGAAAAATGGTTTTTTTAAGATTTACATGCATTTTCTAGGAAAACGTGAAATTTCTCCATTTTCCCAAGAATCTCGCTAATTATCAGTTTTTTCAAAATATTTGTAGACACCAATTCTAAAGAAAATTGACCGAGCTTTCCGACACTTTTTTGTATTTTTTCTCTAACATAAAAAACAACAAAGTTCCCAAGTAACACAAGATGCTCTATAATTGGTCTAAAACAGATCTATGACATCCAATATCCATCCACGCCAATTTTCATCTAGGCAATACGCATTACAGACGTTTTTTAGATCTCTATTTGTTTACCGAAAGAACCAGTAGCATATACAACTTCTATTACCTGTCTAATTTACAGCTAACTATGAATTAGATTAAATATAGACATTTATCTCGGGGACATTTTGACTTATATATGATATCTAGACATCCGATATAGATGAAAAATAAACGTATATTTGATTAACGTGTGTTGCTTGGGTTGTTGCCGAAAATATGTGCCTCTTCGCATTTCCTAAAATTCATAAAATATTTATTTGCAAACTGGAAAACTAGAAGTTAAAACATTAGTCATTTGATATTGACAGAGCAGCAATCTAACAACAATAAAATTACCTTTAACTATTGACGTCACGTGTTAATAAAATTTAAAATGAGTAGTATAGTTTTTGTGGATTTATGAATAATTAACATATATCAGAATGACTTTGATTGCTATTAAGTTATCTTCGTATATTTTACTGTTAAAGTTTTTTACACACATGAAATAATCCCATTAATATATTCCATCAAAAGGTGCACTAAACTTCTAAACATAAAAAGTCTTAAGAACTTTTGATATAATTCCCCTTAAAACACACACGAGGATGTTATGCATATTGAAAAATTGTCCTGCCTACATCAAATGAACAGTGAAATCAGTAAAATTTATTAATACTGAATTAAAATAGTCGATGAGAAATATAAACTGCATAACTACAAACGCCCAAACTATTGCTTGCATATTGCACAGAAAACACACTAAGTAGCCTTATATTTAACGATGATAATAAAAAAACTTATGATTTATTGTTATCTCCACCTTATCCGAGTCCATGGTCGTCAAAAAAGCCCTGCGGGGTTTCCTCCTGCAACAAAAAAAATTCTTACGTGACATTTGCCAAATACATCAATATGAATGTGGATACATTGAAAAATAAAAAAAATCACATACCTAATTTTCGTATCCAAAGATCCCTTCTTTTCACTTCATGATCCACTTTCATATTAATGTCATATGTACAGTCAATCTGTCATTTGACCTGTGAATAATTCCTACACGGAATTTTTTGTTTATATAATGCAGAGGGAGTTGTCAAAATCATTAATTAATGTTTTCCACAATTGTATCGTAGCGCTATGGCCGTGTTGAAAAAATGGCGGTTAATATAGGTTTTTCTCAATTTTTCAAGTTCTCTCAATTTCTCCTTTCTAAAATTAAGTATTACCAATATTGTAGAAAATGAAAAAGTCAGAAATTCTATTTAAACTATTTTTCTCTATTAATATTTTGTGATTTGCAGCTGCCGGAATGGTGAAAACTTGTGCATCGCTGCAAATTTCCCATAACTTTTATTTAAACATCTTTTTCCATAGTCAATTGTTTACAAATTACGGCAGCTCGAAGTTTGAGAAAGTTTTTTGAATATCGGAAAAATGTCTGCCTCGTTGTCCCGACGTTTTTAATAGTCATTAATAATTATGCATAATCAATAAAAGTTCTAATGAAGGTATGCCCAAATTCCATTTTATCTTCAATAAGTCTGATGGTGTGTTTGCTTAAATCACTTTAGAAAAAATAAATGCAATAATAAAATTATTTGGATTCCTTCGTGGACATTCTTATAGCTTCTCAGTTCTAATATGGACTTATAAGAGTTTTAAAAACCAGTTTTAAGGTAGCCTTCTAGGCTATGCCTCACTAAGGAGTTTTATGATGGAATTTAAAAAGGCCTTAACAACCTTCATAAGGGTGGGCCCTTTTAGTCTACAAGTCGCTTTATGATGGTATTAAGGATATTGTTACAGCAAAATAAATTTTTCAAGGCATTTTATAAATAGTTTTACAGCACTCTTGTATATATTTAAGAAACCAAAATTGTTCCTTGGGATGCATATTTTAAATACTTTGTTCTAATAAAATATGACTATTTTTGTAGGTTGGAAATCTAACCTATAATTAGTGGTCTATTTTATCAACCCTTTCACTGCGGCTCCCGTTTTACAGTGATGCACCTACAAAGACGCCGTCATTTTTTACACGGCTAACAAGTGTGCAGTCAACTATATGTTTTGCATGAAAGTACGCATGCAGGTTATTTTACAGATAGAATGCTCCGGTTATCTTATCCATTGGACGGTTATTCGGCGGATAAAGTCTATTTATACATAAGGGAAAGTACCAGGCCTTAGAGTAGTGTCGTTTCTTTAAATGAATGAATTATATCTGATTTACACTTGCCCAAAAATGTGGAAATTTATGCTTCACTGCGGATTTTTGCAATTATCTGTGTCAGCATTGCTCCCTCTTAGAAATTAGCTATTATCAATACTGTAGATTATAAAATTTCATAAAACTTTTACCCAAACAATTTTCTTTCATTATCAACTGTTGATAAATTAGAGCAGCTCTAAAATGTCATTTTCCAACTTTGAACTGCCATAATTTTAAAACATTTCATCGAGGAAGAAAATAGTATAAACAAAGTTTTGTCGAATTTTATAATCTACAATACTGATAGTAGCTGATTAGCCTGTCCCGTATGGAGTAATTACTACATAGGGGCAACGGGAACCGAGATAATTGCAAGAATCTGCATCGAAGCACAAATTTTCATCATACTGACGACTGTAAATTGTAAAATATTACCAATAGAGAAAAACAGTTTAAATAAAAGTTGTAGCTTTTTCATTTGCTACAATTTTGGTAATACTTAATTTTAGTATAGAACAGGGAAAGAGATAATCGAGAAAAATCTATTTTAACCGTCATTTTTTCAACATGGCGGATACGATATTTTTGTGGAAAACATTAATTAATGATTGTGGTAATTCCCCTACATTACATTACACAAACAAAAAATTCCTTGTAGGAGTAATTCTCCAGACTGTATTAATATTGGAATTGGTTGGATAAAAGTACTACCATTCACCACAAATTCAAAACCAGCCAAATACGTACTCCAGTGATTTAGGCCCCTTTTATATTACAGATTGCTCGCGACATAACAAACACATGCATTTATATTACGAGCAATGAATATGAAGATACCTCTGTCGTGGTGTAGCCGACAATATAAAAGAGGCCTTCGAGCTGAGTAAACCTTACGTAATTCCAATAAACAAAAAACAACTAAAAGTACAGCACGCTTAAGGACGGACACAAGGTGTTAATAAAAAAAAAGTGTCAAAACTACAGATATTATTGTATTAAATTTAATCTACATATACGAAAAACAACACATTAGTATATAAGTCTAAAATAAAAGCACAAATGGTAAGTATAAAAATACTACTCCAATATTAGTAAGTTCGATTACTTCAAAATGGCCACTGGGTGCAAAATTACAATACGTACTTATGTATATAAAAGTGCTTATTTAGATAACACTGGCTTACGCTAATTGATAATTACCAAATTAGACATTTAAAGTAAATACGCTATAATTCTGGCAACGTTTCAAACATCATTGGCAAGTTAGGAAGAATATATAATATACTGGCAATTCCACATATAGTCCAGTCGGTAAAGTAAAATATACACCAGAAGCTCGCAAAAAATGTTATCTGAGATGTTCCTTCAGTAACTGTTAGTGGAGGAGTTACACATCACAAAATCACAAAAATCCGTTCTGGGGGTACCGTGCAACCCCCCCCCCCCCCCAAAAAAAAAACCACCCATTCGGTGAAAAAAGCCTTATTTTACTGATAACTCGTTAATGGTTGAAGATACAGAAAAATTGCTCGTAGTAAAAAGAAAGCTTGGCTAATTTCCTAAAGTCCTTCTGTAATTTTTTTTGTATATGCCATAGTTTCGAGAAAATCTATATTGAAAATATAAGAAAAATGCGTTATATAATCGTTAATATCTTCGCCAATTGTCGACATATCTAAAAAAATAAGTAAGCAAATGAAAGATACCTTTATAACCTTCAATTTTTCACCATAGAAAATTATAAAAGTAACTAGATTTCTAGGGTTTTTAAGGTCGTGTTAGTAAAAATTGATTTTTTTCCGATTTTTTTGAATATATTTGCCATATTATAAAAAATAGAATCAGATATGAAATACATTCATTTAATAACTTTATTTTGTAAAAAATAATAAAAGTCCCTATAAGTTTTGTATTTGGAGATTGTGTAAGTAAAAATTTTTTTTTCAAATTCTCTTTCAATAGCATTTTTTTTTCCTGAGAAATATAGTATAATTTTAAATGGTATGATCAATTAATATGAAGTCTTACCTTTATTTTTAGACCGGGTACATTCAAAAATATTAAAATACAAGGACAAAAAAAGGCTGCATATTCAATTTTTTGATAATATTTTTTTATGCAATTTTTTTAACTATTAAATGATTAGAAACAATAGTTATATGATATAACGACTCAAAAAAAATTTTTGAACTACATTTTCAAGATGTCTTTTTTATTTTTAGGAAGCAATAAAAAAATTGGCCAAAATTTGGCTAACTTCAACATGCTGGTAAATTTGTAAATGTGAATATTTTTATTCCTACTACCTTGAACTAAAAGATAATGCATTTATAACTTATATTGAAGTAAGTTATATTTTATGGGTCGGTGAATAGTTAGACGCAAAAAATTAAGAGACAACTATATAATATTGTTATTTTTATATACTAATAAATATCAATAGCCACCAAAAATGGCAACACAAGAGAGTATTTTATATCTCCCTTTAAAGTCCATTTTTATTTTTCTTCCTAGCTTGTATGGTTTTCAAGCAATTCATTTTTTTCTATAGGCCGCGCGCAATAAATTTCAAATAAACGAAAATTCGCGCGCATTAAAAATACAAATTTTGGAATTTTTTTCAATATCGATTTTCTCGAAAACCAAGGCATATAAGTACAACAAAATTACAATAGGACTTTTTTTAGGAAATTAGTCAAGCTTTCTTTTTTGTGACGAGCAATTTTTTTATATCTGCAACGGTTAACGAGTTATCAGTAAAATAAAGCTTTTTTGGCAGGGGGGGGGGGGGGGGGGGGTGTCACCCCCAGAACGGATTTTTGTGGTTTTGTGACCACTAACAGTTACTGAAGGAAAATCTCAGATAACATTTTTTGTGATGGAAATTTTTATACTTATTAGACTAATAGGTGTCTTGTAGGAAATTTGGCAATTTCAACTGGTAGTTATATAACAACTATTTTAACATTTAAAACTCTAAGTAACACATATATAACAACTTTATGTATGTACACAAAAATTTCAATTCCAAAGATGAGTAATTTTCCTGGCAACCTTTTGGAACTACTTAAAAGCACTAATTGGTCCAAAACAGTACGATTATAAAGAATTAATCCTTCTAAAAATTCCTGGAAGAGGCATGTTGTTACAGCAACCCAATATCCCTTAAAGCACCTTCCACCGCTTCATCCTTAGGGAAAGAATTATAAGAAACTACCTTCTAACGAATAAAATAAAATATTTGTTCCTTCATATAAAATAATACAGGCAGACAGACGGGCAGACATTTTATTCATGTTAAAACAAATACAATATATACACTTGTCGAAAAACAAAAAACATTAATTTTAAAATAAAAATGCCTTACGGACTTAGCCAGTTTTAAGTGGTGTGCTAAAAATAGTCTTGGACTTCTTAAAAATCCTGCTCTTTCAGAAAACTCTCAATTGTCTTTAATAAATTGTTTATGACTTCAATTCTTCCATTTGTTTAGTAAAAGATTATATAATTGTAATGAATCGATTTATATCTGTAATTATTAATATTCTTCGATAAATGGAAAATTGGATCCATTATAGGTTTATGTCTGGTATTATAGCTAGTTTGAATATGATATTCACTAAGGTAGTTTTGTGCATAAACAATACCTTCAAACAATCGATTGAAAAAGGTGGTAGTCTATCACCTTGCACAAGTAAATAAAACATACTACTATGTTTTCTACTACTATGTAATTACAAAAATCTGCGACTGCAGTTTCATCTTACAGTCATTGTCAAACTGCGGCACGAAGTGGCGTTCCCAAACATTGATGTTTTGTTGAAAACCCCCAAATTTTATCTGGGCATTAATGCTTTTGGTTTGTTAGAAATTTCAAGTCATTGCTTATCAATCATCAATGTGTTTAACTTGGAAATTCCATTGTTATTAAGGTAAATTAAATTCAGATATTATTCTCCACAAGAGTTTTCTTCCACTTAGCTTGTAGGGCTCCCGAACCACCAACCTGAAGGATGTTACCTGGAAATTCTGTTCCCTGTTAAAACAGGGTGGTAGCAGCGAATTTATCAACTGCGTGTTAAAGAGATTATTTTTATTGTTTTATTTCTGTTTATTATAAGGGTATCATAGGAAGAGTAAGGAAAAGAAATTTCCCCTTGCGTTTGCTACAGTAGTGACATATGGTGGAATTATTTTATAAGTAAATAATTAAACTATAACTAACTTTAAGCGAACCAAAATTTACGAGAAAATTATTACCATCAGTCCCAAGTTAATAAGCCAAGCATATTCTTCTAACAAATCGCGAATCTTTTTGTACCAGTCGCTTGACTCTCCATTGCATGTAGTTAAGATAAACCCTCCGAGGGAGGCGTTCATCCTTGCCATGTTTGGTAGGCAGATTCTCACATTATAATTTGAACTATATACAATAAATGGTATTATTTTTTGTATTTTTGCATTTTCTTTATTGAATGGTTAACATTAAGTTTAACCTCTCTGGCGTTTCTGTGTTAGGCCGACAACTGAATATATAGGATCCTCATAAGGTCCTTAAGTCTGTTATTCAAGACATCAATCAGATCACAGAAACTAATGAGGGGAATTCTATAAAAGTAGTTAGAAAATTAATAAGTGTTAGAACAATAAGAAATGTTTAGAGACCGGACAGGTGCATCGTAAGAAGACAGACTGGAGAGAGCAGTAAGCAATCCACTGTAGGTACAGACTTATACCGTTCTCGTCTATTATGGGACTCTGGTCCTAGGTCGTTTAATAAAATTAACCGAACCTCACTGAGAGTAACAAAAGCCATCCCACGTTGAAAAAGGCACGACTGGCACTCTTAATAAATAAATATTGTCACGTCCTTCAGACGAGTGGTGCTGAGTTCTTCTACAATATTACTGCACAAAGTTTTTTTGCAGGTAAGTAAATAATGATTATAATACCTTCGATGTAAACTGTTATCAAGATATTGTATTAAGCAAAGAAAATACAACTGTAATAATATATACAGCGTGTGCTATTTAATACCGCAACACCCTGTTATTTTGGAAAGCGTTGGCCGATTAAAAATTTTTTTTTTGAGATTTTTTTAAATCGGCCAAGGCATTCCAAAATAACGGGGTGTTGCGGTATTAAGTAGCACACACTGTAATATAAGTAGTCGAATAAAACTATGTCTTTTTCACAAATTGTTTGGGGAGGGGGGCAATTTTTTTGTGGAAATGCATCTGTATGATATCAGGATGCTCCGCACTTGCTATGTTTGGTAGGCAGGTACCGTGATATAAATTATAAACTAGATAGGCTCTTTACCACGTTTATTTGTATACGTTTTTAACTTTATTTATAATAAATAGTATTACTGAACTCTTGACTTTCTCTCCATTGAATAATTAACTTTAAGTTTAACCTCTCAGGTGTTTTCGCATGTTAGGTTGACAACTGAACATAAAGGGATTCTCATTAGATCCTCAAGTCTGTTATTCAGAACATCGATCAGGACATGAATATTAATGGAAGAAGTAATTAGATAGTCCAATAAATAAGCCGCAAAATGTGGAAAAGTGGTGGAACAGCACCGATTTGAAAAATTCCTTTTTTCACGTGTTCCCTAGAACATTCATCTGCATTACCTCCGAAAATGAGAAAATTAGGGAGGTTTGAAGTGCCTCAAAAAGTAGCTGTCATAAAAAAATATTTAAATTAACATGGAAATGGGCTTTAGGAGGTTTTTTAGGTCGCTGATCACGAATCCGAGGTCCAAATTGAGGAATTCCATATTCCAGTATGGAATTCGTGCCATTTTTAGATGAAAATTCCACTTTTTCGGGCGGAAATTTAAATATGAATATTGTGCTGCGGAAGTGAGCTCTAGGGGGTCTTTTGGGTCACTGATCATGATTTTGAGGTCCAAATTCAAGAATTCCATATTCTGTTTGGGAATTTGTGCCATTTTTCGTATCAAATTTCACTTTGAAGAAAAAAATTATGTATGAATATTACGAGCATTTCAAATTAATATATATGGCAATTTTATAAACACTGCAGGAATGCATGCACATTTTTTTTTCTTTCAAGTGAGGTAAGTGATTAAAAGATAAAATTTTTTATAAAAATATAGTATTAATTGTGTTGGTACAAAAGGTGGTATTCTGTGTGATAAAATAGTTATTGTCATTATTTTTTTTATATAATTTACACCATTTGCATCAATCATAATCTAAATCATATTCGAGAACTGGTAATCAGGATTTGTTGGTTCTTCTTCAGTGTCACTTTCATCTTCCTGTTCATCCGATATTTCAGCCGGACAAATCGATTCATTTTCGTGGAAAAACTTTAATATTTAAATTTTTGCTAAAAAAATGGAATTTTCCATGGCACGTATTCCAATCTGGAATATTGAATTCTTAAATTTGGACCTGGGAATCGTGATCAGCGATCCAAAAAACCCTCTAGAGCACACTTCCACAGCACAATATTCATATTTAAATATCTGCCCGAAAAAGTGGAATTTTCATCAAAAAATGGCACGAATTCCATACTGAAATATGGAATTCCCCAATTTGGGCCTCGGATTCATGATCGGCGACCCAAAAAACCTCCTAGAGCCCATTTCCGAGGCGAAATATTAATTTTATAAATTTTTTTATGACAGCTACTTTTTGGGGCACTTCAAACCTCCCTGACTTTCTCATTTTCGGAGGTAATGCAGGGGTCAATGCTGATGAATGTTCCTGGGGGTCTAGGGAACACGTGAAAAAAGGAATTTTTCAAATTGGTGCTGTTTCACCACTTTTTCACATTTTACACTTTTTTCCGGCTTATTTACTGGATTAAGAGTAATAAGCAGCGTTCAGAGATAAGACAAGTGCATTGTCGAAGGGCAGATTAGGGAGAGGAATAAGCAGTTTACGGTAGGTATAACTTTAACTATTACAGGACCCCGGTGCTTCTGGATGGTTTTATAAAAAATTGACGATTTGCACGAAAGAAAGTTTGGTAAAAAGTGTCGAGATTGGTATCACTGTAATTCACTGCACATGTTGACCAACTCGTCTAATTTCCAAACTTTGCAACAATTAAATACCTATAATATAATAATCATAACATCGTTTTCATTATCTTTAATGTTCAACCTACTTCCATTGAATATAAATCATATTTATTAGGTTGTTTGGTAGTCTACAATATTCAGAAAATGTCGAATTATGCAATTTGTCAAACACTGTTTCCAACTCTCAGTTTAGAACAGTTGGCAGCAGTGATTGACAAATTGCATAATTCGACATTTTTTAAATATTGTAGACTACTAAACAACCTAATAAAGATGATTTATATTCAATGGAAGTAGGTTTAACATTAAAGATAATGAAAACAATGTTATGATTATTATATTATAGGTATTTAATTGTTGCAAAGTTTGGAAATTAGACGAGTTGGTCAACATGTTTATACTGTGCGCCATGACACTGTTTACCAAACTTTCTTTCGGGCAAATCGTCAATTAACCCCACTGAGAGTAGATAAAGCAATCCTGCATTGAAGGAGTAATTCGACACCCTTAGTAAAAATACATTTAGTCACTCACGTCTTTCAGACGAGCGATGGTAAGTTCTACATAATTTGTGATAAGATTCTACAGACACTAAAATTCTGCATAATATACTGAAGAGTGTTTCGACAATCAAGATGACCTCATCGGAAGATAATTAAAATTGAAATTATAGCAATTATAAATCAAAGCATATATAGTAGTCAGTCTGTCATTTGACCCTTGAATAATTCCTACAAGAGATTTTTTTGTACTATAGAGGGGCTTGCCCCAATTTTTAATTGATGTTTTCCACAAAAATATCAAGTTCACTATGACCGCCATGTTGAAAAAATGACAGTCAAATAGGTTTTCCTCAATTATCTCCTTTCCTGTCATTTTTTTCTATCCGCTAAAAGGAAACGTGAGGTGGGTTTAGACCGTCGTGAGACAGGTTAGTTTTGCCTTACTGATGACTCGTCGTTGCGATAGTAATCCTGCTCAGTACGAGAGGAACCACAGCCATTTGGTTCACACACTCGCTCGAGCAAGCGGTGGTGCGAAGCTATCATGCATGGGATTATGCCTGAACGCCTCTAAGGCCGTATCCTAGGTATTACCAATATTGTAGAAAATTAAAAAAGCTAAGACTTCTATTTAAACTATTTTTCTCTATTATTAATATTTTACGATTTACAGCATCTGAGAGGTGAAAATCTTCGCTGCACATTTTTGCAATTATCTCTCTCCTCTTTGCTCCTATGTTGTAATTGGGTACTATCAATATTGTAGATCATAAAATTTCCAAAATCTTTTGTTTAAACAATTTTCTTCCAGTCAAATTTTAAAAAATTACAGCAGCCTGAAGTTTGAAAAAAAATCTTGAAAATCAGAAAAATGTCTGCTCTGTTGTTTAGATGTTATTCATACTTATTATTAATTAGTCCATTTGCTGAGAATCCCTTTGTATGTCATTCATTTACCAGAGATTTACCCATTTGGGTATTGTTGGTAATCGTGTAGTGATTGAAAATGTACTGCATAAGCATGTGAGGTGTCATTTTACGTGTTTTTAAGGGTGCTGAACACATTGAAGACATTAAAAAAAACATTTTAACAAAAATTTAAATATATAAAACTGAATAAGTAATAATAATAATAATAATAATAATAATAAGTAATATTAGTAATAAAGAATGTTATTCAGAAAATTATGAACTAAGAGCACACCATGAGTTATCATCAATTATATCAAATAATATGCAAAATGAGATTAAAACGATGATGAATTTCATTACAGGTAACGAAAACCCATTTTCTCCAGGGGCAAAAGAACTCAGAAACACTATTACGGAACAGACAGTTGAAGATGCTGTGAAAATTAAGTTACTTCAGATCTTCACTACAGATGGCAGTTCAGCAAACTTATCAAATCTTGCAAATTGTTATATTGTGGATTTCATGACTTGCGATAGAAAGATTTCTCTGAAAGATTTGAAAACATTTGGAGATTTCTGTGAGGTTGTTCATATGTGAAAAATATTATAGCAAATACAGCAGCAAGAATTGACTTCATATTTGATCCTTACTTTGATCAACCTTCATTCCATTAAAAATACAACACCTATTCCTGTACAAAAAGACAAATTTTGGTCTTATAGTTCCAACAAAGTCAAACTTCAAGACTGTTTCAAATCGTATCTACTAGAAAAATACAGCAATATATGGCCAAATATGCAGGTCTTCTGTAGTGCAACATCTTTTCCTAACCCAACCACATGCATGTCCATACAGCAAACCAATTTAGGAAAATCCCATGAAGAACTACAATTTGCCATGTTAGAGGAGGCAGATCTCCGTATTGTAATATGTTGCACCCCTTAAAATTTAAGGTTATGTTACTAAAAAGTAGGCAAACTTCAACAGATCGAATGTCTGAATGAATGTAGTGTATTTGCACCTACTCGAAAAAGAACCTACCAGAAGATTCCAAAGTGACATCTGGAATTATCGAGAGAATGGTGGCGTCATCACAGAACAATCGAGATCTGTCATTTTTAGGTATAAAAGACCGATCGCATTCTCGGCGAGTAGTTCAGAAAGTTGAGAAAGTATAGAAAGTGAGGTTAAGAGTTCAAAGATAAACAAAGTAATAAACATTGTGATTTTTAGTCAGTAAAGTGTATTTAAATTAATAATAGTATTGTGAAGTATCCAGTAAACATTTAATAAAGTGTGTTAGTGGACATCTCTTGTTATAATTTTTGGAACCCACGGAATTTGCGAGGGTGGTTTCCTAAGGGTGGAAACACGTTACAGTATTATGCCCCATATTAAACATGCAACAAACTGGGTATCAGAGAGTGATGGTATTATCGAATGATAATGCTGAACGAATTGCAATATGCCATGTACTTCCTACTTCCCAACTGGGTCAGAGTAGGTACAAAACATGCTAGAATAGCAAGTACACCCGAAGCATTTCTCACATACTTCGGAATTCCTATGAGTGAAGTAATGGAACAGTTGATACAATTCGCAGAAAAATATCTCACGCAAGTTTTGAAAAAGAGATCAGTTTGTAAAACAATGGATGAATTACGAATGTTTCTTTACAGATAAAACATTTCCATAAAAGACCTCCCACCAACCAGTCAGTGCATCAGACATTTTAAGGGCCTACTACAACACACATTTATGTATAACATGTTTATATGATGACATCACGCAACTTGATTCTATACAGTTTGGTTACGAAGATGTAGGCGATTGCCTACAGCCCCCATGTACAACTTCACTGTTTCCTCCCAACAATGAACTTCTGCCTAGTTGCTCATGTCTAAAGTGTGCAAGAAATTCATTATGTTTCTCGAATGGAATATCTTGTTGCATTTACTGTCATTGCAGAAGTGTAGCCATTATTGATTGTCGTAATAAGTATTCTAATATTGCAACGTAAATTATTACGTCTAAAATTATAAGATATAAGGAGTCATATATTGTTTTTTGTTATATATTAGTCATGTCATATACTTAAACTAGTGTGTCATTGACTTATTCATTTTATGTTACTTCGTGTTTTATGAAACAATGTAAATCTGCTTAGTATAGAAATAAAAGATGTTGATTCGTATCTGTCTTACTAAATAATGATTAGTAACCACTTTTCAGTATTTATACTGTCGGGAACGTGTTCAACACTTGTAAAATGATACCTCACATGCCTATGCAATGCATTTTCAATAAGAATCAAAGATGGCGTCGATTTTCCAAAATGGCCACTCGCACAGACCATCACCGAATTTTTTTTTAATCACTGGACAATTACCAACAATATCCAAATGGGTGAAACTCTGGTAAATGAATGACATACAGAAGTATGCTCAGCAGTTGTATTAAATATTCTATAATCCAGCGGTTTTCAACCTTTTTCGAACCACGACCCCCTTACAAAAAGAAAAAACAAGTTTATCCTTTCGCGACCCCCCAGCCTCGATCTCTATTAATAAAATCTAAGATCGATCATATTTTAAAATTTCTTGTTATAGTTTTTGGTATGATTTCTCATTAAAAATTAGTTTCATTAAAATTGTATGTGTGTAATATTTAGATTTTTAGATTTTAGAATAAATGATTTAACTTTTTTGGTTTTTTTCTCAATAGCTCGGGCAGGGACGGCTCAAGGTAAATTTTCCACCCGGATGGGAGCACTTTTTGGCGCCCTTTCCTAAGGTCATACTTCATATTAAAGTACAAACTTTTTATCGCCTCATGGAGGGGGGAGGGTTTTTATCACCTCATGGGGGGGGGGATGCAAATAAAAATCCAAAAAAATTTTTTCCCACCTCATGGAGGAGTGCTATTAGCAATCTGAAAAAAAAATAAAAAATTTTCTCACCTCATGAAGGGAATGCTATTAAAGTGGGTACTATTAGAAATCCAAATAAATTTTTTACTCTCTTACCCTCCTTTACCCTCAATTTACCCGAGCCGGCGCCCCGGGCGACCGCTCGGGTTGCCCGGCCCTTAAGCCACCCCTGAGCACGGGACCCCCTTGGAATTGCTTCGCGACCCCCCAGGGGGTCGCGACCCACAGGTTGAAAACCGCTGCTATAATAAATAAAACTGACTTACGATAATGTTATTTCTTTAAAAGAATGAATTTTCTTTGAATTTTTCGGGTTTTCACTAATCTGTCAATACAACAGTTTTATATATACCTACTAATTTTCGTTTTAAACTCGCCCAAAAATGTGAAAATTTATGCTTTACTGTAGATTATTGCAATTATCTCTGTCCCCATTGCTCCTACGTAGTAATTAGTTATTATCAATTTTTGTTTAAAATTTTTTTATTGCACTATCAACTGTTTACAAGTTACAATACAGCAACTCGAAAGTTTCATAATTTTTTTAAGTTCGAGCTGCCGTAATGTTAAAACTGAACTGCTTTAAAATTACAGTTGCTGGAAGAAAATTCTAGAAACAAAAGTTCTGAGAAATTTTATAATCTACAATATTGATAACAGTCAATTATAACAAGAGAGCAATGAGGACAGAAATAATTGCAAAAATGTCCAGTGAAGCACAAATTTTCACCACTCTGACGGCTGTAAATCGTAAAATGTTAATAACAGAGAAAAGCAGTTCAAATAAAAGTTGTAGCTTTTTCCATTTTCCACAATATTGGTAATACCTAATTTTAAGGTAGAACTAACAGGAAAACAATATACATGGCCAAAGTACTAGTTTCCAAGGCCAGAAATTCAGAGGAAAAAAACTAACCTGAAAGAAGATATTTGAAAAAAAAACCCATTTCGAATGTTATTTTTTCAACATGGCGGCCATAGCGGACACGATATTTTTTTGGAAAACATCAATTAATGATTAGGGGCAAGCTCCTCTACAGCATAAAAAAGGAAAATCGTTTGTAGACTTTATTCGTGGGTACCCCCCGGTTAGCAGTTTTCTGTATTCTCAAGTACCTGAGAGTTAGTATGGAATATTTATGATGATGCCTTAAGAAAGCAATATTAAGCTGATCTCAATTATTAATAATGTCTATTTTTCAATGTATATTAGAAAATAATAATGATCCATGTAGAAGTTATTTTGGGATTAGAAATTATTTTATATGAAGGAACCAAGGTGCATAGATATAACTGAAAAAAAATTAACTACAAATAAGCGTGATTTTACATACCTCATATCTATCTGCTAAGAACTAAAACTGACTTTAAATTTTTTCTATGCAACTTGAAAAACAAAATTAAACCATAACCATACTCAAAACATTAAACATAAAATGTACGCTTACGTTAACTAAGCTACAAGCACTAATAACACATATTTACAAGTCAAACAAGATTTTTATAAATTCAAGTAATTTATTTAATTTTAATTTAATGTATACAGGAACAATATTAACTAACTGGCCTACAACCAACAATAACGTATGGTAACTAATATTTTAAAACTTTAAGCTACACATATACCAAAATAACATTTGAAAATATTTGCAGTTCTTATAAAACAAAACAAAACAGTACCACAAAATAAAGTAATTTTAAATTATATGGCAATTGTTCTTACATCACTAGATTCCATCGTACAGCTTTCGTGAGATGCATAATTTTGTCATTATTGTCAAGCATGGAATAGCAAGGCAGGCAGTTTACAAAATGTCAATTTGCAAAATACTCTCAGGACCGGTTTATCAATGCAGGGTCAAATTTGCGTGTTAGCTAGCCCCGGGATAACTTTAACCTCGGCTCAAAGTGGGTGTTAAACTTGCGTCCGCTTATTCACTACATTTTATGTGTGACTTAGGAACCTTTGAATAACCTGAAGTTGGTAACGCTTGCTACAGAGTTCTAGGTTGATTACGATTGGCCAAAAAATTAAGTGATTTTCTGTTTGTTAGCTTTTGTTACTAAGTTAAAAGCATTTGTTTGTTTTTGTTAGTGATGGACATAATCGGAATATCATTCGATTATAAGATTCTGGATACTAATTCTCTATGCTCACCGAGATGAGTTCTCAATAAAATATTTTGGAAAATAAGTTGTTAATGTTAATTTCTTAATAATATTAATTTATAGGACACATGAAATTTATTAAAGTAAAATACCTGTATAATTAAAAAAAAATTAAGTATGCATGAAACAAATCATCGATAACACACATAAGAAAAAAAGCAATTTAGTCGTTTTAATATTTATTTATATTTATCCATGTATAAGATATATTGTTTGCCCTTGCATATCTGTTATTAATTATTGTGAGTTGAATGAGCAACGATTTTGGAAACTGACAAGTGGTAAATAATCGGTAATCTCAGCTCACTTGACATTGGAATGTTGTGTCATCTGTCCTCGTGAAGCATCAATCGCTGACTGAGCAGTGAGCAGTAAAAATCATTGGAATAATATTATTCAGATGATTTTCTAATAATCGGAATGTTCCGAGTATTTCAATAATCGGATACTTTTACAATTTTCATCTGGATAGTTCCATCACTAGTTTTTGTCGAAAAGTCACCTGACAGAGCAACGAGCAACAACAATTACAATAGGAGCTGGAAGTATAGGCCCCAATTTTTCATCAACAGATTGGTTGCTACTAATTAAAATAGCAAATAAACATAAGCGCATTGTAGAATTTAAAAAAATGGATGCAGTATTCTGCTGGCATTTATGCAATCTCCAGCAGTTAATAAAAAATTACCAGTTGCGTAATATCTCAATGTTAAAAGCAATTGCTTTAATGGTGAAACTGCATGATTTCTACAATACAATAAAATAGATTTTAATATTTGCTTTTTAGCTACATTTTACTACAAATTTTTACCTATCGGTTGGAAATTTGAAACTGCCTCGATTTGTTAAAAAATAAATTACTGTAGGTTTCCCAATTTAAACATGAGAAATAACTTTGACTTTTCGTCCAACTGTCAACAACAAACATAAAATTTGTAACCTCGGGCTAACAGGCATAACCCCCACCTTGAAGCTCTACTTTAACCCATAGTCCAGTCGGTAAAGTAAAAAATACACCAGAAGCTCGCAAAAAATATTATCTGAGATTTTCCTTCAGTAACTGTTAGTGGTTATACATCACAAAACCACAAAAATCCGTTCTGGGGGTGCCGCACAAAAAAAACCACCCATTCAGTGAAAAAATCCTTATTTTACTGATAACTCAACTGTTGAAGATTTAAAAAATTGCTCATTATAAAAAGAAAGCTTGGCTTTCCTAAAAAAATTCCTTTTGTAATTTTTTTGTATATGCCATAGTTTTCGAGAAAATCGATATTGAAAATATAAGAAAAATTGGATTTTTAGAAAATGCGTTATATAATCGTTAATATCTTCACCAATTGTCGACATATCTAAGAAAATAAGTAAGCAAATGAAAGATATTTTTATAACCTCAATTTTTCACCATGGACAATTATAAAAGTAATTAGATTTCTAGGGTTTTTAAGGTCATGTTAGTAAAAATTGATTTTTTCCTGATTTTTTGAAGATATATTTGCCAATTGTTAACATATTATAAAAAATAAAATCAGATATGAAATACATTCATTTAATAACTTTATTTTGTAACCATAAAAAATAATAAAAGTCCTTATATGTTTTGTAATTTGGAGATTGTGTAAGTAAACATTTTTTTTTTCAAATTCTTTCCCTTTCAATAGCATTTTTTTTTCCTGAGAAGTATAGTATAATTTTAAATGGTATGATCAATTAATATGAACTCTTACCTTTATTTTTAGACCGGGTACATTCAAAAATATTAAAATACAAGGACGCTAGATTAATTAAAAAAAAAAATCCAAAAAAAAGGCTGCATATTCAGTTTTTTTTATATTTTTTTATGCAATTTTTTGAACTATTAAATGATTAGAAACAATAGTTATATGATATATAAACTCAAAAAAAAATTTTTGAGCAAAATTTTCAAGATGTTTGGGTCTTTTTTTTATTTTTAGGAAGCAATAAAAAAATTGGTCAAAATTTGGCTAACTTCAACATGTTGGTAAATTTGTAAATGTGAATATTTTTATTCCTAACTTTTTCTGCGTTAAAGTACTACCTTGAACTAAAAGATAATGCATTTATAACTTATATTAAAGTCAGTTATTTTTTATGGGCCTGTGAATAGTTAGAGACACAAACAATTAAGAGATAATTATATTATATTGTTATTTTTATATACTAATAAATATTAATAGCCATCAAAAATGGCAACACATAAGAGTATTTATATCCCCTTTAAAACCCATTTTGATTTTTCTTCCTAGCTTGTATGGTTTTTGAGTAATTCAATTTTTTTATAGGCCTCGCATTAAAAATACAAACTTTGGAATTTTCTCGAAAACCATGGCATATACAATAAAATTACAATAGGACTTCTTTTTAGGAAATTAGTCAAGCTTTCTTTTTTATGATGAGCAATTTTTTTATATCTTCAACGGTTAACGAGTTATCAGTAAAATAAGGCTTTTTTCACCGAAAGGGTGGTTTTTTGGGAGGGGTTGCGCCCCAGAACGGATTTTTGTGGTTTTGTGTAACAGTTACTGAAGGAAAATCTCAGATAACATTTTTTGTGATCAAAATTTTTATAATTATTGGACTACCAGAGTTACTTTTAAGCCAACCAAAATATATAGTCCGGTGATATTAGGAAAATGTTTCGGAAAATTTTGGGACTAGCCAAAAATTAGTCTACTCTCTCTTTTCAGGGATCTGAAAAAAATAGTGTTGAACACAAAACGGAGGGTTTAATTCTTATTTAAATTTTTGTAAACAAACATCTTCAGTAGTTATGCAGTACCAATACTGGCGCAATTCAAGGTCAAGCTGGAGCTGCGGCTGTAGCTGTGACGTCAGCACGCCTGCAGCCCCGCGGGGGGCGGGCAGGTGATAGATGATAGATCCTATGATCTAGGTTCTAGTGTGAGGTGAGATAATGCTAGATGATAGATCCTATTATCTAGGTTGTAGTGTGAGGTGGGATCTTCTTAGATGATAGGTGATAGGACCTAATGGGAGGGGGGAGATGGGAGATCCAATCCCCGAGCTTAGATAAGAGATTATATCTAAAAGGACGTGGCTGAGAGTATACAGGGTGTGTCTAAAATAAGATGGTTGCCGTTTATTGACTAATAGTATTGTATGTTTACGTTAGTGGGCGTTAAGAAAATGGCTACTGACGTCCATCATTGAGATTAAATAGACAAGTCTTATAATTATGAGATAAATATTCATTTACTTCTATATGTTAAGATTTCAATGTAAAACTGTGACCAAATGCAGAGACGTTATCGGATTCCAGGAAATTGTTAATGTAAATAAATGTGACTGCCTACGGCTATATGTATATTTAAAACGTGATTAATTACCTTTAGATAACTACAGCGGCTAGATCAAAGGAAATATCGAGACCCAATATAAACGTTTTTCAGACAAGTCTCTTTAGCCCGAGTTTTATATAAGATAAATATTCATTCGCTTCTCTACGTTTAGATTTCAATTTAATAAGAATATAATGCAGAGCTGTTATCGGATTCCGAGAAATTGTTAATGTAAACAAATGAAATCATTTCTGATAGTCTACTAACATAAGATAGGTATACGGTAAAGATGCATGCGAAGAATTTTGTGTCTTACAATACATGGTTTCTTATGGGAATATGTAGCCACCCCGCAGCGATATAGCAATTTAACATTGTTTTATATGTAAAAGACGAACAGATTATGAAAATTCGGGGGCCTTTTAGAAATCGTTCACTGCAAAGTCACGTGACCCTCGGCCGCCGAGTATAAAAGCAGCGTCATCTCCCCACCTCGATCATTAGCTGTTTATCTCTCGCGGTGAACGGTTGTCTAATTGAAACAGTATGTCGTCTACCGAGACCGTATCTAAACTCAGTACTGATATAATTAATTTAACTAAAAAATCATTGCTGCTCTTAAAGACCGATGATGAAATCGACCAACATATTTCGATAATTAATAGCAATATTAAACTAGTAGCCAAGGCAATTAAAATCAAAATTCATATCGATAATAAAGGTGAAAATATATTTAAATTGGAAAATAATTTAGCGCTTTTAAAATACTACCGAGAGCAATTGAAAAAATTAAAATTAAAAAATAAAATATTAGGCGGTTCCTTAAAGCCGGCAGCACGAAAATATTTAGTATATCAAGAGGTAGAATCTTGTTTTAAAAATCGTGTTAAGTCCGGTATAATAACTAACGTACAAATTAAAGAACCGGTATTATTTTTTAAAAAAGCGTTTAGGAGCTTCTCTATTCAAATTAAAAAATGTTTAAAAGATGGGCTAATTAAAGTAAATGTTATTTTTGAATGTAACTTCGTACAGCCTACTAATGGCACAGTGGAATTAAAAACATTTGCTACAAGGAACGCTGTGATAGACTTAAATACGAATTTAAAGGAATGGTATAAAGAAAATGTATCCGAACGGTTATTGAAACATCTTGAAGACTTTCAAGGAAAAGATTCAGGCTGGGCCTTATCGGAAATTATCGGGCTAAGAGTAAATGTTAATAAATATTGTCCTATAACAGTGGGATTATCAACATACGCTGAAATGCCAAACTTTATAAAAGAAAAAAAGTGCGTTATTAACGTTAAAAATAATGACGAATATTGCTTCTTATGGTCAGTAGTTTCGGCATTATACCCAGCTAAAAAGGATGGGCAGAGAGTAACTTCATATCCTCATTTTAAGGAAGTTTTAAAATATGACGGCATCGAGTTTCCGATGGAATTAAGAAATATTAAAAAATTCGAACGCTTAAATGATATTTCGATAAACGTATACACCGTAGTTAAAAGGGAAGTTTTACCGGTATGTTTAAGTAAATACAGTTATGAACGCGTCGTAAATTTATTAATGATTCCTACGAATTCTGCCGATAATTTTACTGATGCTGCGCAATATCATTTTGCTTGGATAAAGAATATGTCTCGATTATTAAATAAACAACTATCTTCAGACGGACATCGAGTATTTATTTGCAACCGATGTCTTAATCATTTTACAACTCAAGAACTTCTAGACCGGCATTCAAATGATTGCAATTCGAAAACTAATACATGCAAAATTGAATTACCCGGCGAGGATGAAAAGTTTTTAAAATTTAAAAATTACCGATATAAAGAAAGGGTACCGTTCGCTATTTATGCCGATTTCGAATGTATCTTAGAGGACTGTGATGCTAACACGAATCAAAATACGCAAAATTACCAGAAACATACGGCTTTTAGCGTCGCGTATTACTTAAAATGTTCCTATGATGACAGTCTATCACAATTTAAAATGTACCGAGGCGCCGACTGTCAGTACTGGTTTGTTAAAGAACTTGAAAAAATTTCAGACCGAGTTAATGTAATCATGTCCGACATAAAACCTATGGAATCGTTAAACGAGACACAAAAAAATGAATTCGATCTCGCGCAGGTCTGTCATATCTGTGAGAGGCCCTTCAAAGAGACGGACATTAAAGTAGCCGATCACAATCATTTAACTGGGTACTATAGGGGACCGGCGCATATGAGATGTAACATTAATTATCAAGATAGTCACGTGATTCCGGTTATATTTCATTGTTTATCAGGTTACGACGGCCACCTGATAATCAAACAGCTAGCAACGGCATTTGACGGACAAATTTCATTATTACCGATTAATAAGGAAAAATACATTTCTTTCACTAAACGAGTTAAAGATACGAAAATTAAACTAAGATTTATTGATTCGTTTAGGTTTATGGCAGACAAAATCGAAAAACTAGCTTCCTATCTCGACGATGACCAGAAACGAATCACTAAATCGTATTGTAATAATGATGAACAATTTCAATTATTAACGCGGAAAGGTGTTTTTCCTTATGATTATTTAAATTCTTGGGAAAAATTAGACGAGACATCTCTACCGGCTAAAGAAGAATTTTACAGTAAACTGACTGACGAAAACATAACAGAGGACGATTATAACCATGCTATAAATATCTGGAATAAATTCGATATTAAGACATTAGGGGAATATTCCGATATATATTTAAAAACAGATGTATTACTGCTAGCTGATATATTTGAAAATTTCCGCGAGACATGCATACAGACGTACGGACTTGACGCTTTAAATTATTATACTGCTCCGGGGCTGGCATTCGACGCGATGTTAAAAATAACTAAAGAAAATTTAGAGCTTCTCACAGACATTGATATGATACTGATGATCGAAAAAGGCGTGAGAGGTGGTGTAGCGCAGGTATCTAACAGATATTCGAAAGCTAACAACAAGTACATGGGGGATGCGTTTAATCCCGACGAAAGAGAGACTCACATCATGTACTTTGACATCAATAACATGTATGGAGCAGGGATGTCTGTTCCGCTACCTACAGGTGCTTTCGAGTGGGTACCCGTCGAACAATTTTATGCCTTAGATATTCCAAATTTATCGGACGAGTCAGACATCGGTTATATTTTGGAAGTAGATATCGAGTATCCACTTGAATTACATGAGCTACATAAGGATCTCCCGATGTGTCCAGAACATATGGTACCGCCCGGTTCAAAACATTCAAAATTAATGACCACTCTGTTAGATAAAACGCGATATGTAATGCATTATAGGACTTTAAAAAAATGTTTAGAACGCGGATTAAAACTCAAGACGGTACATAGAATTTTAAAATTTAAACAGTCACGGTGGCTAAAGAAATACATTGATTTAAATACGGATTTACGAAAACAGGCAAGTAACGAGTTTCAGAAAAATTTCTATAAGCTAATGAACAATGCGGTGTTCGGAAAGACAATGGAGAATGTCCGCAAGCACAAAGATGTTAAATTGGTAACTAAATGGGAGGGGAGATATGGTGCCAAGTCTCTGCTCGCGAAACCGAACTTTCACAGTTCGACTGTCTTCGGCGAGGATATGATTATTATTGAAATGAATCGACTAAAAATTAAATTCGATAAGCCAATATATGTGGGGTTCGCCATTTTAGATCTTTCAAAAATTATTCTTTACGATTTTCATTATGATTATATTAAAAAAGAATTCGGTGAGCAAGCCAAACTACTTTACACTGACACAGACAGTTTAATTTACGAATTTAGCGACGTTGATATATACAAGTACATTAAAAAAGACATCCATCAGTTCGACACATCGGATTATCCTGTAGACAATGTCTACGGAATACCTCATGCAAATAAGAAGGTACTAGGCGTAATGAAAGACGAATGTCAAGGGCGCGTAATGACAGAATTCGTAGGACTCCGTGCAAAAATGTATAGTTATAAAGTGGAGGGTGTGTCGGTAAATAAAAAAATCAAGGGTCTCTCGCGTTCGGTAATCAGAAAAATTACATTTGAAGACTTTACGAATTGTCTATTTAATAAAGAAATTTTGACCAAAGAGCAGCGATTAATTCGATCAAAGAAACTTGAAATATATACCATCAAACAGAATAAGGTGGCACTCAGTCCGTATGATGATAAAAGAATTATAAATTATATAAATACCGATACGAAACCTTGGGGATATAATTTCCAACAAGTCTCGGCTCGTCAGATGACGTCATCGACGCAGTGAAGCGCTTGGCAGTAGCCGTTCGGATTCATTTACTTTAGAGACTTTGATCGCGATGGACGGGTTAGAAAAAGAATTGCAGTACAAGCTTGTACTTATCACTCGCGACGTATATGAGAGGTACATTCAAAATGCATTGAATCGGGGTAATTATCAATTAGTTCATAAAATTTTAGAAAAGATTGTTATACCGGACAAAGCTTTATACTGGATGGCTTTAAGAGATAGTTCTAATTTCGATTTAATGAAAAAAATATTTACGAAAAAACTTCAAAACGATATTTTTATTCAACAGTTGGAATATATTTTCCAAAGAGAATGTATTACTCACCTTACCGTATATCGATTACGAGAAGTAATTAACAGACATTATCCCGCCGCGAATAATAGTTATTTTAGAATTTTTTTAGAAGAATTATTAACGTGTAATGATGATTATATGTCAATTGATTTTTATTCGAAATCGTACCCGGCTAAAAATATTTCTGATAATTATAAAAGTATTGATTGGTCGATTAATAAAGCATTTTGCGAGGCAGCTTACTTTACACAATACGAATTTCTTGAAATTTTGTTTCGAGTAATTGGTAGGAATAATATACATTTCAAATTAGATATTAATTTCAATGAAGAGCATAAGCAGCTAATAAAATGGCTGGAGGATAATATATCCAAAGGTCGCTCTGGGCAGCCGACTGGTTGAAGCTCTGGTCCAGACAGCGGGCACTGGCCATCCACTACCTTAGAAGATTATGTTAAGACGCTTGACATAGTTCGTCTACATTTTTTGTAATTAGTATTAAAGTATTGTAATATAAATATTTTACATTTAATAAATTAAATTATTTATAAAATGCGTGTTTTTATTTCCTAATACCTATCCTGGCATGATGATCATGAGAGAGGCAGGTGAGACAGCTTGAACAGCTCCAACAGCTCGAACAGCTCCAACAGGTGTAACAGGTACCGTACCTGTTACACCTGTTGGAGCTGTTGGAGCTGTTGGAGCTGTTCAAGCAGCCCATATACATATACATATACGTGTATTATATATGGTTAGTTTCAACAGCTCGAACAGCTCCAACAGCTCCAACAGCTCCAACAGGTGTAACAGGTACGGTACCTGTTACACCTGTTCGAGCTGTTGGAGCTGTTGGAGCTGTTGGAGCTGTTCAAGCAGCCCATATACATATACATATACATGTAATATATAGGGTCAGTTTCAACAGCTCGAACAGCTCCAACAGCTCCAACAGCTCGAACAGGTGTAACAGGTACGGTACCTGTTACACCTGTTGGAGCTGTTGGAGCTGTTCAAACAGCCCATATACATATACATATACGTGTATTATATAGGGTCAGTTTCAACAGCTCGAACAGCTCCAACAGCTCGAACAGGTGTAACAGGTACGGTACCTGTTACACCTGTTGGAGCTGTTGGAGCTGTTGGAGCTGTTCAAGCAGCCCATATACATATACATATACGTGTATTATATATGGTCAGTTCCAACAGCTCGAACAGCTCCAACAGCTCCAACAGCTCCAACAGGTGTAACAGGTACGGTACCTGTTACACCTGTTGGAGCTGTTGGAGCTGTTCGAGCTGTTCAGACACTTAATAAGTATGAGATGCTATCAACTCATTGAAATAAAAAAAGATTATTAATAACATTTTTTATTAATATAAAAAAAAAAAATACAATTAAAATTGTGTAGAATTAATAAAATAATAAAAACACTGGTCTGGCTATCCGGCGGGAGGGCAGATCGTATGTTAATTAAAAAAAGAAATTTATTGGTCTCGCCGGCTGACAGATCGACCTCTCCAAATCTCCGAAGAAATTCTGAGTTCAATGGAGTCTGTAACAATTTAAAAAAATATCTATAAGTATTGAGTTATACGAAACAGAAAAAATATTTTAAATACCTTTCATGATGTCGGCTAAGAGCATCAGCCGGGGCATCTCCTGTGGTGGTGGTGGTGGTGGTGTCGGTTGCGTTACGGGGTCCTGGGGCTGAGGCAGCCCCAGGTACCTCCAGCCCTCCGGTGGGACTTGGCACATCGAACATTGGCATATATTGCCCGCTATCAGCTCTCTAAGCCCCGTTTGATTGTGCATCTTTGCAACGTCTAACTGATCACCGCGCTCTGACTCGAAGCGAGAGCTCTCCCCCCACTTCTCTCTCTCCCTCTCTGCCCCCCACCCCGCTCGTCATTCATACACGCACACATGTATACAGAAATAAAAGCCAGTATGGTTAGCATAAATTTGTTTATTCAAAATCCTTATCTTTATTTACAATATACCACTGATATATCGAGTAGACATTCTGCCTAGAGCAGCGTAAATGATTATTAATATGTTTATGACAATGATATTCTAAATTATTTAACATTAAACTATTCATATTATTACAATTATATAAGTCTATAATATTATCATTATTAGACAGATAATGCTGAAGCCATCGCTTCTTTTCCAGTCCCTTGACATAAACTTTTGCTTCTCTCTCAAGTACGTGACCGTCGATGAAGTCCTGCAGGTCGCCGTACCGGAGATTATCATAAGGCGTGGACCATTGGAGACCGTGCACATGATCAGTTATCCAATTAATTTGCTTCTGAATGTTGTGTGTAAGAAGCCCGTAACTAACAGTCGGTTTAATTATCCGATGTACACACGAGACATCGGTAATATTAAAAATTGAAATTTCTTTACATGTAAAAGCTAACTCCTTTTTATGCTGGAAGCCCTGCACGTCTATTATATACATATTAGTATGGACGAACTATACTGGTTAAAGGATTGTAATAAATCAATCTATCATGAATTATAAGACAATATGCAGCAGTGTCTTTCGGAATATTTTTATTAGTGCTAAATTCCAGCCTAATGTCCACTGCACTCGACTTTACAACCTCATTCTGACACGAACAGTCGATAACTACCAGAGGAGCTTTAGTTTTAAATTTATATTTAGTAAGCAGAGGTTCATTTTCTTTTTCATAATAAGATTTCTGAAATTGACAGAACATTTCATACAGAGTAGCACAGAAATTCTTCTCAAAATTAATATTCAAGTTATCATAGGGATATGATTCCGAATTTAAAAAAAGTTTAAAATTAGTCAACTCGCAGTGATCAAATTCACTCATACGTTTAGCGACTGCATTTTTACGACCCGTTTGAAGGCCGAAAATAATATATCGCGGTGTCTCTAACTGAGACGAAGTTTTAATATTCCAAGTATGCGTCTGCGATTCCATCAGCATGGGGTATTCATGTAATTCCCAGCTTCTAAACGGTACAGGCAAATCGATATTCCTCTCTAGATATTTCATTAATTTTAATCGCTCAACGTCAGATACAGTCACGTGTGGTACACGCCATTGAACGATTTCCAATTCTACTTTAATATTTTCATCGGCTACAAGATTTATGATTGCGTTTGTATCAATACTACTGCGAACGAGTACCAGCTCTTGACGGACATTTAAAATAATTCTTTCAAAGGTCTCTGCGAACCCCAGACATATTTTTAAAGGTATACATGCGTCAAAGTAACCGTTCTCGTCTGCAAAATTATCATCCACATCAGTCCACCCAGCATTTTCTAAGTGATTCGCGTCATTCGGAGTGAATGATGCATATCCCTTCATAACAGTCGCGAGGCCTGGATTTCTACTGCTGTCCACAATTTTACCGCTCACTTCGTATCGTATCTCGTCAAACAGATACAATAACCCCATTTTATCAAAGACCGCTGTGTTCGAAACCGTACCATCCTCTTTAAGTAACCGGCCCCGCATATACAGCGAACTAGCATACGGCGCAGTATACACATCCTGCTGCTGAATGGGTATACGAATTTCGTCGTTATTATTTAAATTTCTGATTGAATATGGTCCATGACTATGATTTTCAAAATTAGTTATCGCGGTTTCAAACGTAGGCTTCTCAAACACGTTTAAAATATTCGGATTCATATTAGCACTTTGTAACCGAGAGAGTAAAGAAAACGTCTATTTTTAGATGTTAACACCTTGAAGGTTACAGGTGAACTGTTTCGAGCGCGAGCAGGTGTTCCTTTTAAACTATTTCGGAAACTAAGACCCATTCTTCTTCAAGTGCAGTCTTACCGTGATGACCTCACCACGGAAATTAACAAGATCACCGTCTTGATCGACTATCTTAATTGATATGCTATCTATATGCCTCTTATTAATCGGCAGGTAAATTGCATTAGCGGGACACTCTATTATTTTATAGCCGGGAGGCACGCTAGGAAAAAATTCATGAATAATGTGTACAGATCTATCATTCATGTAACTGCCCGTGATGAGATTACACTCCACGCATATAGCGTTTACTTTTTGAATTTTTGCCGGGAAATCAGATATATGTTTCTCGAGCGGTTTTAGACGACGAGATGTAAATCCTAACAAACTGCCAATACCGCCGGCCTTTTCAAAATTTATCATCTTATTGGATTTTATTTCCACTTTTAACGTATTTTTATTGGATACTATAGAAATATGACTATCGTTACCATGATTCAGAATAAAATGCTTTCTTACGTAATTATTTATATCTTCTATTTCATACGAGCCCTCCGGAATTTTTATAAACTTATCGTCTGTATCATAATATATATGATTATTTGTAGCGTCTATGTTCGGTATGGAGTTATACGCCTCGAAATTTATTAAAGCAAGCGAATATTCAGCGCCGTCTTCAAGGTCTATGGGTGGGGAAAAGTGCGCGGTTAAATTAGATGATTTGCCGGATAATGTAAACGTACAAGACATGTTGCGGCTTCAAGGTTAGCTCTGAGAATGAACGTGACTTAAAAGCATGACGCATTATATAGAAATTGTAAACACAGATGTCCACAATTTACTGTGTCATAAGACTGATACTGCTTGTGATTGTATTCAATAGAACAATTTAAATATTTTATTAATTCGAGAGGAGGCTGTAAATTACCAAAACTATCATAATAAACGGCTTTCGAACCGTTCTTAAAGTATGCAGTCCAATGAGTACCATTACCGCTATCACTATCCAAGTTCACAATGCCCGTCTCAATTTTATGTACGCGTTTAGGTAGTCGGTCTCGCATAAATATTCCTCGAAAATTAGGTATATTTAACATCTTAACATATTTTTTCAGATCCACGTCGGTGAGCGCTCGATTTGGTAATTTTACTAGTCACTTGCTGTTGGTGTTTTTATTCATGTATAGTCCAAGTCCCGTTCGATAGGGACGAAGATAGAGTCCCTTACCGAGGGCGATACTCTCCATAGCCTGATTGTGACGTTTAGATTCTTTAAGCTGGGAGGCTGCCGCCTGAGAATCTCTTACAGCTTTCGCTATACCTGCAGATCCACCGGCTAGCGCTCCCAGAGCACTAAGTCCGGCAAATATTGGTATTAGCGGTAGAACGCCACCCGTCTTCGGTATAGGAATAACGCGAGCAGCCATCGGTGATATTTTTTTATCTTTTTTAATACGCTGTACTGCACGAGAGGCCTTTTTAATAGCATCCCCGACAGAGGGAGCTCCACGTACTAGTTTACGAATTTTATTGGATATTTTTTTAAACGTCATCGTACCGCCACATTTTCTTTTTTTACATCCCAAGCCTAATTTAACTTTAGCACTCATGATGCCTGCTACACCGGCTGCTGCCGCTCTTTCTCCGATGGACGAATCCCTAGCAAATACACGCTTCAGAGCACGTTTTGCCAATTCTTTATCGGCAATATGCCGTCCTTTCACATCATTGACTTTAGAATATTGTATGTCGTGGTCACGACACGCCTCATCTAGACCATTAATTCCGCGATCTCCTCGCGCCAGTCTTTTTTCTAATTTAGTACCCGGGCCGCAGAAACGATAGCCAGGGATATGGGCTTCGAAAGGTAATTTATTTATGAGAGCGTTTACAGCCATGTTACCTCTATCACATGTAATAGTAGACTGAGGTGTTACAGGTGATCGAAAGCTATTTATACTTAAACTCCTGGTGGAAATACCTCAGTGTCAATCATGCGTTTCATCAAGACAGGTAACAGTCTGAAAATCGATAATCTCGATTTCGATAGTCATGTGAAAAAAGATAGTAGACATGGTCCTCTGTTACCCGACAGCATCAGGTGTATCATATGCGGACCTTCAAATTGTGGGAAAACAAACATCGTGATAAGCCTGCTGACTCATCCACACGGCTTGCGTTTCAAGAATGTTTACGTCTACTCGAAATCTCTCTACCAGCCTAAATACGAATATCTTAGAAAAGTACTCGGCTCGATCGTGGGATATCATGAATTCAAGGATAGATATGTAATAATGACGCCTGCGCAAGCTAAAATTAATTCCATTTTTATATTTGATGACGTAGCTTGCGACAATCAAAGTGTGATGCGTGACTACTTTAGCATGGGACGGCATAAACAGATAGACAGCTTCTATCTCTGTCAGACCTATACCCGCATTCCGAAACATCTGATAAGAGACAATGCAAATTTACTGATATTATTCAAGCAGGATGACATGAATCTTAGACATGTATATTCCGATCACGTTAATACCGATATGAGCTTTGAGGATTTCAAACATATGTGCTCGTTATGCTGGAAAGATAAATACGGATTCCTAGTGATAGATAAAGATAGCGATATCAAACATGGCCGATACAGAAAGGGGTTTGACGAGTATATATACCTGTGATTTTACTATCTCAATCAGTTGATAATTACACATGTTATCTGACGCACCTGTCGACATGGACATTACTAATAAAATTATCGAAGCTCGGAAAGCTGTAAAGCGCAAATTAGAGGCACTCAAAATGCACGATCTGCAAATCGAAAAGTCTTTTGCCCCAATCACCGCACCTTTACATTCGATAGCTAAACATATCAAGCTTGAGACGGACGAGAATTTAAACATTAAGAAAAAGTCTGAACCCCCAGAGGATGAAAAAAATATTAATATTACACCGTCACCGTCGATTGTCGACTCTGAAGAAGGCGACCAGTCAGATGAGAAGTATCTTGAGAAATTTAGCGATCTGCCTAAAACCTATATATCTGAGATGATGCATGATACTGAAAATACACATGATTTTCGATATGGTGTACGATATAATCCCGAAGAAGATAAATATTATATTGGAAATTCTGCCATTCAGTTTGACGGTGACAATTTAATAATAAATAATAAAGAGTATCAGGGCACTCGCGGTCTTTATGAATTACTATTTAAAAAACGTTCGCATCACTATAACTATGATGATAAGAAACAGTACATTGATATTGTAAAAAGGACTAGCGCACATAAGAGAAATTATGATTCTGAAAAGCAAAAGTCTGGTAGTAAGAGCTGGAAGTACCTGCATATTATTAAACCGATGCTTTACGCTCGCGAACCTCGGCAACGTGCTCCTGGTAAAGTAAAAGGCGGTGAATTAATGATGCAAGTCACCGATAATGCTATTGATTACGTATATTGGGACGATCCTAATGAACTCGTCGATCGTCTTAGGCTTTTGATAGCTTCACAGGAGGCAGGCAATTCAAGTCATACGAATGAAATAAATAGAATTTTAGAGGAACTATTAGAAAGTAAAATAATCGAACCGCTGGATTAATTTAACAGTACGTAAATTATTGTTGAACTGTAAACATGTCTGCTGTAAAAAGAGATATTGTTAATGAAATACATAAGCCGGCTAGAATTAACTTTAAGAGACGAAAAGTCGTAGTTAGAGGTTTAAATGAATTGCTTCAGGCTGACTTAGTCGAAATGATTCCATATGCTAATTACAATAAAAATTATAAATATATTCTCATTGTAATTGATGTTTTTTCAAAGTACGTATGGGCTGAACCAGTTAAATCTAAATCTGGCGTAAATGTTACTCGAGCTATGGAAAAAATATTAGTCGCAGATAAACGAATCCCCGTCAATTTACAGACTGATAATGGAACCGAATTTTATAATATTAATTTTCAAAAATTAATGAAAAAATATAAAATTAATCATTATTCTTCGTATAGCACTAAAAAATGTTCAGTAGTCGAACGCGTAAATAGGACTATAAAATCTATGATGTATAAAGAATTTAGTATAAATGGTTCTTTTCGGTGGTATAATTTACTTGCTGATATTATTAAGAAATATAATAATACTAGGCATAGTACCATCGGCATGAAACCTGTAGATGTAAATAAAAAGAATGAAAAAATACTCTTGAAATCCGTTTACAATTATCCTACAATTACATACACGCAATTACCTAAATTTAAAATTAACGATCATGTGAGAATAAGCAAGTACAGAGGCGTGTTCGATAAAGGTTATACTCCTAATTGGTCTAATGAAATATTTACTATTTCAAAAATTAATTATACCAGCCCCATAACATACTTACTGACCGATGCACAGAAACAGCCAATAGAAGGATGCTTCTATACTGAAGAACTGCAGAAGGTTAAACATTCAGACGTGTATCTCGTTGAGAAAGTTTTAAGGAAGAAAGGAAATAAGGTTTTCGTTAAATGGCTTGGATTTGACAGTTCCCATAACAGTTGGATTGAAAAAAGTAGCATTGTTTAATTTTTATGCACTTATATTAATTATTATTATTATTATTATTATTATTATTATTATTGCTATTATTTTTATAGGTTATGTATTCCATGTACATATATAAGCTTTATTACTGTATTATGCGTTCAGATAAATAAAATATATTATAAAAATTAAATTATTTTTTTATTTTTCGTCTGGGGTGGCTTTATTTTTTAAGATTTAATTTTTTTGATTGCATATTTGAATTCAGCATTAAAAAACACATAAAATGTAGCATGAACATTTTCGTTACAATAAACTTGAAAAATATGAATTTTTTCATTTTTTGCCTGGGCTGGCTTAATTTTTTAAGATTTAATTTTTTTGATTGCATATTTAAATTCGACATTAAAAAAGACATAAAATGTAGCATGAACATTTTCGTTACAATAAACTTGAAAAAAATCTGAATTCTTCATTTAATTAGGAAATGGGTAATAATAGTCAACCATTTTTTAAATTAATTTATTAATACATATAAGAAAGAGGTTACATGTTTTGTGATATAATAACAGAATATTTATGTTCAAGTACTGGATTAATTATTTGAGCGTATCGTAATATTTTAATTTGAAAACGATCTCGATCGCGGGCGTCTTGCATCCAGTTACCACATCTAGCAGTTCTATGGGCATAGCTCCAATGGTAAATGTGATGAATTTTAACGTCCTCGCTGAACTGAACTGTTCTTGGACTTCTTCGGCCGGATACTGACATGTTGAAATGTACGTAAAACTTCAACGTACTTAACGTCTTCTCCGAGTAATTTTAAATTGTTCATAAATTGCTGTAACCTCTTCTTATATGTTTCGGGATCCATCTTTAGGACTCAATGAATTCAATGTTAGTGGTCGTGCCTGCTAGCCCTCTATATACCAAGTACACTTCTTTTAGTATAATGGTTTGTTGTAGCGTTACCATATCATCATCAGAAATAATGCGTGAGTATCTGGCTGGTAGACTCACTTTACAATTTTCGAGGATTACTTGGACCTGGATACCATACGGTGAAAGTGCTTTATATATATCTAGCACTTTATATTTTCTATCGACTTCCAGCTCATAGATTTTCATGAACGGCGTGACATGAGCTTCAACATTAATTTTTGCGAAAGACATTGCTGCTGCTGCTTGTATATATATATATATATATATCGACTTTAAGATTGTGAATGAATGCAGCGATCTCAGGTCTTTACTTTTATGCTGTATTCCACCCCCACTTTTCGTATCGTGTAAGCAGAAAAATATGGGAAAAAATATGATGATTTCATTGTTTACATTATTTCTCTCCAAACCCAGAGACGCTCCTTATAATAGATCACGTGACTTATTAGTCATTGTATTATAACCGTCGGATGCTGTTATCTAAAGACAATTAATCACGTTTTAAATATACATATAGCCGTAGACAGTCGCATTTATTTACATTAACAATTTCCTGGAATCCGATAACGTCTCTGCATTTGGTCACAGTTTTAACATTCAAATATAAAATTTACGTATTGAAGTAGATGAATATTTATTTCATATATAAGACTTGTCTATTTAAACTCAATGATGGACGTCTGTAGCCATTTTTCTTAACCTCTAACGCCCTCTAACGTAAACATGCAATACTATTCGTCAATAACTATAAACAATAAACGGCAGCCATCTTATTTTTATTACTAGATACACCATATCACTAGTACACCTTATATACTTATTTTTATTACTAAATACACCCTGTATACTTCTTTTATTACTAGATACATCCTATATACTTCTTTTATTACTAGATACATCCTATATACTCTTAGCCACGCCCTCTTAGATATAATCTCTTATCTTTAGCTATAATCTAATATCTAAGCTCGGGGATTGGATCTCCCCCCTCCCATTAGGTCCTATCACCTATCATCTAAGAAGATCCCACCTCACACTACAACCTAGATAATAGGATCTATCATCTAGCATTATCTCACCTCACACTAGAACCTAGATCATAGGATCTATCATCTATCACCTGCCCGCCCCCCGCGGGGCTGCAGGCGTGCTGACGTCACAGCTACAGCCGCAGCTCCAGCTTGACCTTGAATTGCGCCAGTATTGGTACTGCATAACTACTATCTTCCCTTCTAAAGGTCGAATAAAAACGTTCATCATGAGCTCTCCTATAAGGCAGGTATACGCAAAGAACGAATCTTTGATTGTTGAAATAATTGAAGAATCAGAAAGCTGAGAAAAAAATAAGTTGAATTAAAAAAAAAACGTCCATCTAGCCTACCTTATAGGGAAGCTCATGACGAAGAAATTGACAGGTCAAATGTTTTTCTACGACCTTTAGAAGCAAAGATATAAGCAAAAAACTAAGTTGCAAAATTTATTATGTTTATAAAAAGTTAAATAACAATTAATTAAAACCGCCGTTTTAGTGGTCAACACTATTTTTTTCAGATTCCTGAGGAAATTCTGTAGACTAATTTTTGGCTAGTCCCAAAACGAAGAATCGTTATTTTTAAAGCTCAAATCACCGGATTAAAACATTTTATCCTGGAGTTAGCATTAAACCCTGGGGCAAACTAACCTAACCCAGCATTGATAAACCGGCCCTTAGAAATACTATTCTAAGTGAGTGGAGTTGCAGAAAAGAGCAATAAATGACTAATCCGAATGGTATGAGCTCAAATTAATTTGAGAAGACTCTACCGGAATTATCCATAGTTCGATAATAAAATATCTTCACAAATTTTTGGCTCTGGCAGAATTGTCCTGAATAACAACATTATTAATAACAGTAAAAGTATTCATTTAGACCTGAGCATATATCACAACTTATTATTTACTAAACGATTTTTCTCGAGGATTATTGGTTGATCTGTGGGTGATTGCTTTTGATGTCGTAAACATCGAAAGGGGGGTTTTTGCAGTGCATAGGCATCAAGAATTAAAAAGAAAAAGATTTATGACAGTCTTATGCCATACAGTTCTGAACTATTTAAAAACAGAAGTGCACACAAACTATAAACAGGATAATAACTGGAGGAATAGTGAATGGTTTGTTAAAAATGTTTTATACCTATTGAAATTTTGTAAAAAGGAATCGCCTGGCTGGACATAGTACAGGAAAACTTTACTTTGACTCGAAAAAAATTTGTGCAGACCTTAAACTTTGATTATAGGTTCAAAATAGGCAAAAGTTCACGAAACAAAAAAGTTTACTAGTTTTACGGATCCGCGGTTCCCGTTCAATTTTTTGTCTATTTTCTCAGGAAATATGGCATTTACAAAAAAATAGTTCAAATAAAAATTGATACTGGCAAAATTATCTTTAATTTGGTGTTTTTAAATTTAATTTTATAGCAATAATTAACCGAAATACTAGAGGTTCTAACTTCGGAATAATGTCATATAAATTAAATCTCATTCATTTTTGGCAGCTAAAAAAAAGAAGTTTCTATATTATGCGAGGGCTTGCTAATTCATAGGGGGTGGCACCCAAAAAAAAAAAAAAAAAAACATCGGAGCTGAGAGAGAATTAAATTTTAAGAAGAAAAGGTTTTATCCAACTTTTAATATAAATTGATAAATTTAAGTTATGACTATTAGAAAATTTGGGATTTTAGCTTGAAAAAGTGCTATTTCAAATACAATTTCGTCAAATAACTCGAAAAGTATTACATTGAACAAAAACGTGCTAGAGACAAATAAAAAAGCTACTAAATTAAGGATGAATTTCGATTTCTTTCTAATTTTTGTAGAGTTAATGGTTTCGGAGATCTGCTAATCTAAAGGTGGCGTCCGAACATTTATAAGACGAAGAATTTATTTTAAACGTTAAATATCTCAGAAACTATGGCACTTAGGCCAAAAACGCTAATAACCAAAATGAAAAACTATTAATTAGGCTTTCAAATTTTTTTCCTATTTTTATAGCATAAAAAACAAAGAAATTATGACAGAAACAATGTATTTTTTCACATTTTTTTAAATAAAAACGTCGCAATTTTGTTAATGTAAGTAATTAGTAATTGTGGTGTTGGCAATACTGGTGACAGGACGTGCGTCACAGTCCGGAGAGAGGGGACTAGGCAGGGAGTCGGAGGACACCAATATCGGGCCGGCCTTGCAGTAGAAAAGATTGTTTTAATGTGTTAACCCTGTATCTGTAGGTAGTGGTATAATAGTTGTATAATGAACAGCCTGTGATAATAAACGTAGCAGACCCCGACTCAGTGTTTCATTCAAGACATTACAGTAATTAAAAAAAATATATTCCCATATACTGTTTTTCGTTAATATACAGTGTGACCTAGATGCTCAAATTTTTTCATTGGCTTACAACGCTTGCTTTAAAAAAACAATTACATTTTAAACTGTAAAGGGATTTTACAAAAAAAACGTAACATTCTTGTTTCTCTGCAAATATCTCAATAAATATTAGTTTAAGAGAAAATATGGTGGACATCAAAAATGAAGCTTATAAATTGAGAATAAATTTATTTTCTTTATATATTTGTGTAGGGTTGATTGTTTCGGAGATATTTAATTTTATAGATGGCATCCGACCGTTTTTAGGATGAAGTATTTAACTATTTAGTTTAAAATGTTGAATATTTTAGAAACTGTGACTCTTCCATCAAAAGTACTAAGAAACAAAACTAAAGGTGTTTAATCAATCTTTAAAATGATTTTTTCTTTGTTTCTACATCACAAAAAATAAAGAAGTTATAGTTGAATCGATGAGCGTTTTCACATTTTTGTGGGCATTTTGTTATTGAAATTGCTCAGTAATTAATTTTTCTTTCAAAAATGCTGTTTTTAGTTAATATATAGCATCACCTAGATGCTCAATTCATTTTGTCTCTTTAAAACACTTGTTTTAGAAAAAATTCTCTCTGCGATCCCCTCATCGAAAAATGGCAGTATTTCGGTTAATTATTGGTATAAAATTAATTTAAAAACACCAAATTAAAGATAATTTTGCCAGAAACAACTTTTATTTGAACTATTTTTTGTATATGTCATATTTCCCGAGAAAATAGAGAAAAATCTATTTTTTTTTTATTAAAAATACCCATTTTTACCTCCTATAGGTTCCCACAGATCTGTAAAACTCCTAAACTTTTTTGTTTCGTGAACTTTGGCCTTTTTTAAACTTGTAACCAAAGTTTCAAGTCTGCACAATTTTTTTTCGAGCCACAGTCATTTTCTTCAATCTTTTCCTGCACTAACAACCCCAGTCGGAAGAACATCAAAACTTGTTTTAAAATTGCAGAAAATAAAGCTGTTGGAGCTGTCAACGGAGAAAAATATGAAAAATATACAGGGTGCTCCATCGGATTTTTTATAAAATTTTTTTAGGTGACCATCTAAAAAATTTTATAATAAAAGAGATGGAGCACGGTAATATTTCGCTGTATTTAGCACAACTATCAAAGAAGAAAAATATTAAAAAATATACAAGACAATTAAAAAAAATGTGATGGAGGACGATAGTATTTCGCATACAGTTAGCACAACTGTCAAGGAAAAATATAAAGAAATTGTACAAGGTGGTCACCTTAGAAAAATTAATGATGAAATGTGACATATTTTGCATGTAGTGTAGACACAACTGTCAGGAGAATAAATATGAAAAATATGCAGGGTGGTCACATATAAAAAATAATTATGTTGGAAATAATATTACTGAGGATGAAACCTGACCTACTTCCAGTCAAGAGTATACGGGTTGGTCACGAGCTAAATAGAGAGGGAAGTTTTACGTAAATACTTTTATAGATTTTTAAACAATAAAAAAATTGCTGTGCGTCCTACTTGGGCTCAACTTATAGACAGGTGACTGCAGAGTGGCATTATCCATTTAAGTGATTTATACCCCTTGTAACTTTTACAGTATGTTTTTAACGTTATGAAAGTAAGCAATTATTGGTGTAAGATGTAAGGGAGAGTTTGAGGTGATCTGTTCATCATTAAAGTGCAAACAGAATGAACAATAGATTCGCTTATTAATGAAACCTAGTTCTCATTAGTTCAGTTTTTAAACAGCCACATCTCATATAACTTCCACTATTTATCCATAAACACAGGCACACCAGGCAACAAGTAATAAGGAAATAACTATAAAAATAATATATCGCCAGGTTTTTTGGAAAATAAATTTACAACAGTACTGAAAATGCGAATATTTCAAATAATATATTAAATATGGAGACTAGGAAAAATTCATTATTTTTAATCTAGCCACAGATTATTAAGGACAGATGGGACAGCTGAAAAGAGAAACGGTTTTCGGGAGATATAAACCAGGACCTGTTTAAAGGTAGTGGAAGTTTGTTTTTGTTAGAAAATTAGAAATATTTGTCAGTGCTTACGTGTAGGTAACAGTGTAATTCTTTGCAGGTTATTTTTATTTTCTTAAAGTATTCTACTGTTAAAATGACTAAATGCGGTGGTGTATATATACCCTTTCTACGAAAGGTATGTTTTTATAGTGAAACAGACACATTAAAAAATTTTAAGTTTCTCAAAGATGCAGAAATGAATGTTGCTTTTTATTGTTTTCATAGCATTTGCAACTTTCTCAAACGTTACATGTATAATAATAATAAATACACTTTGTTTAGTGATTTAAATTATCTGATAGAATCCCGGTCGTACAGTGTAAGGAATATCGTCCAGACCTCTATCCTTTCTTGTCTTTATTGAAATAATCTGTAACGTAAGTTTTAATCGTTGAGGTCAAGTTATGACCGACATGCGGCATTTCTATTGGTCGACGGCAAACCAATTTGCGTAACGCATGTCGTCGTCGAATGCGGCTGGCGATTCCAGAGGCGGGTCGATTTTCTCGGAAGTCGGTTATAACAGGTCACACTTATTTCAATTAGTGTCTAAGAGGGCAATTTTAGTCTTGTTCTATTGTTAAAATACTAAACATGCATCCTGGTGAATTTTTAAATCCGCAATCACAGCAGTTAGTTTTGAATTTGTTGGAATATTTTCAAAAGGAAAATGAAAATGGTGAACCTTTATTGTCAATAAAAGCTGTTCAAAAGCGAGTGGATGAGGCTTTAAAAATCGATGACTAAGAAAAATAGCTAAAAACGACAAAGAAAATGTGGAACCTCAAGCTTCGGTTAAATGGAATCGTAAAAAGTCTAAAACAGAGTTACACGATGCTGTAAAATATGAAATAAAAAATGTTATTTACGATATGGTGTCTGATAATAAACATATTTCCTTGACTATCCTTTTAGAAAAGCTAAAATTTAGAGCAATAGTTGATTTTGCCCATACCAGTTTACATAAAGTGATTAAAAAAATTAGGCTTTTCCTTTCAAAAAAAAAAAAATGACAATAGAAAAGTATTGTATGAAAGACCACAAATTTATCTAAAACGGCTAGAGTTTTTACGCAAATACATAAAAAAATTGAAAAGTAATGACCAAGATGTAGTGTTCTTAGACGGAACTTGGATCTTTAGCAGAGGAGGATTAAAACGTTCTTGGCAAGATGATTCCAATAAATCGAAAAGGCATTGTACAGCTACAGAAAGTAAAATATTTATAGTTGTACCTGCAGGATCTATTCATGGCTTTGCTGAAGATGCGAGTTTTTAGTTTTCTTCACCAAGAATAAATCAGCAGATTACCATGACAACGTGAACTCTGAAAATTTTGAAAAGTGGCTGACAGAGACTTTTGCCGAGGGTACAAAATTCAAGCATTATTGTTTTAGATAGGGCTAAGTACCACTCTTGGGTTGAAGAAAAACAACCGAGCTCAATTTGTGGAGCTCAATAGTGGACCTCAGCCCAATTGCTTCTTACGCTCAGAAACAAACAATAATTTTCTCTTATATGAAACAACAGCAGAACACATTTAAATTCGACATATTTAGATTGAATTTGGCAACATCTAAGTAACGTCTTTTAAGGCACGAGGTCACCGGAAATGGATAAAAGGTGCCGACGGGAATGTCGTATCTGTCCTTACTAATCTGTGATAAGTATCTTAAAACAATTTTTAAATTGCAGTTTAACAAACAAATTCTTTCAATAGGTCCACAAACAATAGTCTTGTATTTACAATCACTCCTTTGTTCATGCTTCTGTAAATATCATAAACAACCACATCAAAATCAGTAGTGTAACATTTTGCAAATTCCCCAAAGAAATTATAGAACGAAATATCTTATACTGTTAATTATCTATGACTAAACCGGTTTTTTTATATTACATTTTGTAAATCTGCCTTATTCATGACCCTTTGAGGTCTTAATAACACAATATTATTATAATAAATAATAAAACTCTTAAATAAAAAACAATAAAAAGAAAACAAAAATATACATTAAAAACAAATTAAAAATGGGCGGATTAAATAATACTGCGTATAAATGATGGAATGGCAAGCAGTCTTTATAGATAACAAAATAACAAAGAGCAGATACGGCACCATTAATGTTATCTGACTAAACGTATCATAATCTCATAACAAATTAATAGCCCAGTCGATGAAGGTATTTACCTACAAAAACTGGCAAAATTAATAATTTTTTTTTTAATGAGTTCGTAAAAGTGAATAGAATAATATCCTGAAAAGTTTACATTTCGCTCGGATGCAGAACAAAAAAAAGTGAAAAAAAATTTTTTTTCATCCATTTTTTCGAAATTTTGAAATTAAGTCAAGCTAGGAAAAAATAAAAAATACAGATGGATAGATCAGGTATTTATGAACAAACAATGTTCTAACAAAATTTATCGCTAAAGCCACGGTTTTCCCGGAAAAAAATTATCAAGTGTAACGTTATAACTCGGAGCGAGATCCATGCGTGCGCATGCTTAAATACGCATGACTGTGACACCGACGCACTGAATTACATGTCACTAAATCAGAATTTGTTCAATCTATATGAGTGATTGTTCATTTAAAAGATGGAAATTGTAGCTTTCTGATGCTTTTTTGTTTTAAACAATACAAGCAAAGGATGGAGGGGAAAAATATACAGTCGGGCCCGCTTATAACGAGTACACCTTATAACGAGCGTTCGGTTTTAACGAGTAATTTCCATAGACACAAAAAATCATCCATTAAGCTTAACACAATTTCAGTTCGGATATAACGAGTTCGGATATAACAAGCGCTTTTGTTATAACAAGTAATATTTTTCTAATAAGTTGCTGAATATGTTTACTTACAACGAACACCTTTGTAGGGATGACGGAGATTCTCTGTGGCTGCGATTACGAGGACTCGATGATTCATTGGAGAATTAACTTTGTTTATAATGAGTGATATTAGGTAAATTCGGGTTCTGAAAATTACCGTCCGAGAACTGTCAGGAGTTTGCGCAGTTGCTTTTGATGCGGTCGAATTTGGAACTGCGCAAACTCCTGGCAGTTCTCTGATAGTTCTGGGACGGTTATTTTGAGAACCCGAATTTACCTATTAATTCATACGAAGTAAGTTCTTGGAACGCTGCCATTTGACGGACACCGACTTAATAGTAGTCGGTGATTTGAGGGCGGTAGATATGAAACGTCGGTGCTTTTATTGTATCGAAAAAGTGCCTGCTAGTATTCCAACAAATTTGCCATGACTCATTATATTATGAGTAGTAGGTAGATGTAATGTTTTTAGGAAGTTATGCACATAATTTAGCCAACGCGCAACTCAGTGATTTGTCATCAATCGCCGATGTTCGTTGATTTATATAACAGCCATGTCCTGTAAGAGAAAGTCCCTTACATTAGAGAACAAAATAAAAATAATTGATGCTATTGCCAGTGGCATATCTAATGCCGATGTGTGTAAAAATTACAAATTATCCAGTTCGACTGTTTCTACTGTCTCGAAAAACCGGGATAAAATTCAAGGATCTTTAAATTCAAACATTTCAAAGTTAAAACAAATCCGGAAACCAGCGAAAAAGCAAGTTGATCAGGCATTGCTTGAGTGGTTTAAGCAGAAAATAATTCAAAACATACTCATAACTGGGCCCATATTGCAAGAAAAAGCAGAACAATTTTCTAAACTATTTTCCCCTAATACTGAGGCGACTGTGTGCTCGAAAAGCTGGATAGACCGTTTATAGATGTATATGTAACCGTTTAAGACTACATACCTATAGAGAAGTGCGTACTGGTTGTAACGAGCGTACTCGTTATATTAGGACCCAATAAAAATTGTTTATAACGAGTATATTCGTTATAACCTGATCCATTTAAAAACCATTTATAACGAGCGTTCGGATATAGCGAGCACTTTTTTTTGTCACCTACACCCTCGTTATAAGGCCCGACTGTACTCATATATTATCACGCCCGAACTCAATCGCCGCAATAAACAATATATAAAAAAATAAAAGCCTTTCAAAAAAATTCTTTCTTCATTAAGAAGTGTTGTATGTACACTTCATGATTATTATGGTTTATTAAGTTGTAGTAACGAGGATTCACAAAAAAGTACATCTCAAATCATTTTAATTTCCTTGCTTGATGATTTTCTTGATAAATATATATATTTGAGGCTGTAACTTGCCGAGAACCTGACCCATTGGAAAAAATTAAATATCACTATTTCGGAAAAAATGTATACTTTTCGAATGTTCAAACACACATTTGTTTACTTGTATGCATTTTTTTGAAAATACGATCAATCAAATCATAATAAGGAATTGCGATTTTCACGATCTTATCCTTATAACTATGAAAATATCTTTGTTTTGAACATAAATTCTGGAACTTTTCCAATACATTAACATATGTATAAGGAATGCATTGGATATTGCTGAAATGTGAATAGGCGTACCTGTAATAAATACAATACAGTACAGGTACGTAAAAATTCATGCGAGCGATTCAGCTGTTATGTATGGTGTCTGTGTATGCGTTCATAATTATATATTTTCCCTCCACTCACTATTTATTCTCCTATTCACTAAAAAAAAAATGCTAAAAATGTGTAATCAGAGAGAGGAAAAAGTTTTACTTTACTCGATAGAACAGCTAAGAATTTTTAGAGGTTCCATAGAATGCTTTAACCGTGCGTTTGGCCGCACAGAGTGACAAAGTTACTTCACTATTTTTTTCCAGGAATACCGTGGCTTTGGCGGTAAATTTTATTAGGGACATTTTTTGTTCAGAAACACGTGGTCTATCCACATGTATTTTTTATTTTTTCCTACCCTGACTTAATTTCAAAATTTTGAAAAAACATGAAAAAAATTTTTTTTTCACATTTTTTTTATGTTCTGCATCCGAGCGGAATGTAAACTTTTCAGGATATTATTCTATATACTGTCACGAACTCATTAAAAAAAAAAAAATTGTTCATTTTGCAAACTTTTGTAGGTTTCACCATAAAATGTTCTCTGTCGTCTGGGCTATAAGAAATCTCACATGCATCCATGCTACTGCATTGCATACTTAGTATAAGTAAACGGATTTTTAGTATACAACTACATGCAGTTTTAGTAAATTATAACAATCCTGGCACTAATACAAGCTTTAACAGCTACATATTCATAGGAACTACTAACAAAATGTTAACTTCACAGTTATGCAAGAAGAATCAATGTAACTGTTAAAAATGCGAACCCTAATTGTACATGTTGCCTAATATTAAATTGGAAAAAAATGATGCATTAGGTACTTAACGTAACCAACAATTAGACAAAAGGACGCTTAACTGTCGTTCAGATCCTGGGTGTGCACAAAATGGAAAATAATAGGTAACAAAACATATACAATTCAAGCAATTTCGTGAAGGGATACATCGACATGTGCAACATAATTAGATAGCCCGTAGTACAACAAAACAGCCAATATCTGCAATTACCGTAAAAATAGTATATTAAATTTTATTCAAGATATTCAATATGCATATTCGTTGCAATTTACTATGACACTTAACATATGACAGAACATTTTTCTTCACCAGGGGAGGGCCATTAATTTTTTGTGACATGTGACCTTAAATAAAAATAGTTTTTTGTACCAGATATTTTATCTTTGGTACAATTTTATGTTTGGCAGTTGATTCATCATGTTTCAGAGTACATGTGTCTAAACTTTCAAGTCTAGGCAATGGTTAGACACAAAATTATAGTCTGGGAGGCAGCATCAATTTTAATTACATATTTTCAACAAAGCTCATTTTTTCAGTACAGGTTGTTTTTTCATTGCTTATCGAAGAATCAGGTGTCAGCTACTTCAATCGCGGAGATGAAGGGCGTGGGAGGCTGCGAATCCGGTAAAATAATTTCGTTTTTCGCGTCAATAAACTATAAATAGTGTATTTATGTAATATAAATGAAAAAACAAAAAAAATGTGTCAGCTGCATAGGGTAAGGAGCGAAGTTTGTCAGCTGCCCTAGTCAGTATGTATGAAAAACACGTGAAAATTCGTTATTTCAACAGAGCTGAAATTCATTTATATGATAGTTTACAATATAAAAAAACAATTAAAAAGTGTCAGCTGACAATATCATGGGACAAAACCTGTCAGCTGGGCCTTTTAAGTGTACCGCAGCGTCCAAGCGCTCACCGCATGCGGTATCTTTAATGCCCCAGCTAACGTATTATTTCATTTTTTTAACCACCTGATGATCAATTTCAAGTTTTTCTCAACACAAACTAATGATATTCTCTATTTCACGCAATCATATTTGTATGAAATATTATATAATCATATTATGCACAAACAGTAAAAAGTATTTTATAAGTAATATGTTTATCGATGCTCAAATGTCGATGTTCTGTATTTGAAACAACAGGAGGCATATTTTTTAATACATAACATTTCTCAACATGCACCTGAAAACTTCTAAGAGAATTTTACTGTTCTGGAAGAATTTGTTTGTCATACACTCAAAGAAATAGTATGGGTAAATTCAACAAAAAAAAAAAATGGTTAACTAACAATATCGTTAATTTTGTTAAACTAAATTATATTGATGGTATTTTTAAACAAGAGGTGATTGTTATTTGAATTAATAAAAAGTTGTCGTACAACAAAACAAACATTAACTTAAAAAATATATGAATAAGACTATTATTTTGTTCGTCTGAATATTATATTGTTGAATTCTGTCAAATTAAACTAGATAATAGTATATTTTGTCTTTAACTATTATCGAATTGTAATTCTAACCCAGTATTAGTTCGCTGTATTATTTTACTTGGTAGACAAACCAATATTATTGTCGTCTTCTAGAAGTTCTAAAAGAATTACCATAAAATTTGCTTGCTTACCACGTAGTCTATTACAGAAATTATTCCCAGATGACGCCACATACAAATCACTGACAATAATCAATCATGCATTATCTTATACTCTTATGAATTTATAGAAAATTAATAACATGATTGCAATGTTCAAATTCTCTCAGGGATCATCGATATATTTGGATGGATCTTATAAACGATCTCTAATCTTTGGTTTGGGTGTAGATCAACCTAAAAATTAGTTGGTGAACAAAAAACAAAGTCGTACTATTTAATTGTAGACCAAATTGAAAATGGTTAGTGAACAAAAAAATGTCATTGTACTATTTAATTTGTTACAAGAAGATATGATTATTAAACTACTATTTGTTTACGAAAACAAATAAAGTTGTATGACTATTCTTTTCTGATTGATTTAACTATGAAACTAGGATAGGCGCGATTTCATATGCTCTTTTTTGGTTGAATTTACCTATCATTTTCTTTGAGTGTATGTACGGTTCTAAAAGAATCAAGAATATTAATCTCGTACGCGTAGCTACTTTCATGAAGGCGTATAATGTCAATCAGAGAGAAGATGTCTTGAAGATAGACCAGGATTTCGAAGGATCTATGTTACCTCTATGTAAGACATAATTGAAACAGCATTTTTTGCGAATTTCTTACATTGCTCAGTTCAGTGGCGCAGCCAGAAAATTCATCTGGGGGAGGCCAATAGAACCGGCCTCTCCAAAGGATGAAGAAAACTTTTCAGAAAATTGTTGTAAACGGATGTGTGTAGATTCCTCTACTAGATAATATTGGCATTAATTACAAAATATTTATTTCAAGGGATAGTTTAAATACTGCTTTGTACTGATAGAGATTATGTGTCTTTATTTTTGGTTGTCCCCATGGCTCCCCCCTGGCTGCACCCCTGGCTCAGTTGTGGAATCATGCACATCTTCATACGCCAAGTTTGTCTTTGCCAACTGATTATGGATGGGAAGAACACGATGAGAAGTATATTTTCAAGTGGTTTCAAGGCGATCGATTACCGAAAATTGAAAATATCATAAATGGTATTCTATGCATATAATCTTTTACTTCTACGTGAATTCTCTTTTATTCGCTTCAATAATTTTCAATATTTTTCAGCAGATATTTGTGAAGACGAAAATGAGAACGATGACGCTCGAGAATCTGAGGAAAATCTAGATTTGGAAGACCATACAAATAGCACTTCCGAAGAGGAAGATAAATTAGAATACACCAGTGAGAGAGATTCAGATGAGAATTGATTTGTTTTATTCGTTGAATGTGCCAAAATAATAGAAATATTAAGATTTTTGTATTGATTATTTAATCCTCACTATTCTCAATCAATGATTGCAATCTCTAAGTATTCTCTAATATGTATGTCTAATATTTCATACAAATATGATTTTCTTTCAAGTCTCATACGTTAACTGAGGCATTAAAGATACCGCGCGCGGTGAGCACCTGAACGTTGCGGTACACTTGAAAGGCCTAGCTGACAGGTTTTGTCCCATAGTATTATCAGCTGACACTTTTTAATTGTCTTTTTATATCGCAAACTATGATATAAATGAATTTCAGCTTTGTTGAAATAACAAAGTTTCACGTGTTTATCATACATATTGACTAGGGCAGCTGACAACCTTCGCTCCCTACCCTATGCAGCTGACACATTTTTTTTTCATTTATATTACATAAACCATTTATAGTTCTGTACCTTTGTTGGATTGACGCAAAAAACAAAATTATTTTACCAAATGCGCAGCCTTCCGTGCTCTTAATCTCCACGGCCACGTCAGCTGACCCCAATTTTAGTTGGTTTTCGAACGAAAACTAACATTAAAAAAACAAAGAAGTCGTGTTGAAATGACGCGTAAAATATTGATGCCACCTCCCAGACTATTATGGGATATGGAATGTAAAATACTGTTACTAGAAATCTCATTAAAAAAGTAGAGAAGTGCGATTTCTTCCCATTTCACAATTCCTAATCAAATTGGAAGCAAAATCGAATTCGGCTGATCATTTTACATAAGAATATGACCAGTTTTCTTATGTTCGCGAGTTGCATAGGACACTTATTTGGCATATTTCGAGGGTCTCACTTTCCAAATATTAAAATGCGAAGAAGAAGTTTTTACACTGTTGCAGAAATAACACTAAAGAGTGCTTTACAAATTTTTAATTATTATTTAAAAAATTAAATTATTAAAAACATAACATTAAATCATACCAAGTATAAATGAATCTTGATGTGAAACGTACGGATAATAAATCGTGACAATAGAAACTGCAAAACATGCTTAACGTTTCTAGAGCATAACGCCAGACAGATGCAAACAAAAAAATATTTAAACTTAGGTTTTATCTAACTTACAATGTTTACCATCAAAAATATATTATTCAAACAAAATAAATAAATATCAGTACTACGATAAAAACCTCATAAGGACACAGAACATTAAAATAAAGGCCCAACCTTGGAATAATGTACTTTAAAACTTAAAGACCCAAATGGTTAATAAAAAATGGATATTTATAAATTAATATATGCAAACTTAACTAACAAGAATTCCTTGTTGCACTAGAGCGTGATAAATTAATTATTTAGAAAAGATATTGGCTGTTTAAAGACATGGGACCTATTAAATTATATTTGTATATTTCCATGACTAACCTCTTGTAAAAGATCCTGTGCTGCAATTGCCTTAAGGACATTCTTCTTACTAGTCTCTTGGATTTCTCCTCCCAAAAGGAGTTCATCTAATATAAAGTATGCCTTTTCAAAATTAAAAATTATATCCAGCTCACATACCTGAAAAATAAAGATAACTAACATAAAAATATTGTCTAAATGTTAATCGTAACATGGGCTAGGTCGTTGCTCAGTTAAGTTCACTATTCCATATACAGTCGTGTTCCCTAGACTCGGAACATGATAAAATGAATCTTCCTAGTCCCGGAGTTTTGGAAGATTCAGGTGGGAACCGGTGCTGGTGTACACGGATGCAAGCCAAGGGCTCGTATATCGGCGCCACTTGGTAAATATCCTACCATATTCCAGGCTGAGATATATGCCATTTTATTGTATGCAAGCGAAAACCTCTAAAGAGGTTTCATCAATAAGCACATTTATATATGTAGCAACAGTCGGCAGCTTTTAGAGCTCTTGCATCAAACAAGGTGACCTCTGAGCTGGTGCTGAACCGTGGAGACATTCTGACTGAGCTGTGTGAATGTAAAAGAATGCACTACCGGGCGTCAAAATGACGCGACACCAATTTATTTCTCAGGGGGCACCAGTCACGTGTTACCCCGTTCTTCTACTTCCCAGGCGGGTTCGAGATAAGATGCACTTCGATAGCCGGATAATGGACCAAGGCTGCACTACCACAGATCGGTAATGACGCTCTCTCTGGACACGAATTCCCTCCTCAGGGGTTTTAATTTTCTGGATTTTTGCATAAAAAAATCCCAACCGAAGAATTTCTCTGCGGAGGGATTAATTTTTGTACGTGGTATCCACGTTTTTATCTGTTAATAACGGACTCTATTTCTCAAAAAACGCATAAACAAATCCCTATCAAACCACCGTAAGGCAACCAGAAGGTCAAGTGTTAATGTGAATTAACTCGACACATCCGGTTTTCGATACGAATGTTCCAGGGATTATAGACCGTCAACAGGCCTCAAGATCAATTAAGAAACAACAGTTCAAAGAATCCGTTTATTTAACAGAAATGGTTATACAAAATTCTCAAGATAAGAATCGTGCCTTCCCCAATTCAATGGCTTTCAGACCATACAAGCGAGAGCGCTTACGCTAACGATCGATTAGGTAGAACAGATTCATGCATATACCTTCTCAGAATCAAAATGCGAGCTTTTTAGAGAAGTCTGAGACTATTTGTAATTCATAATTACGGCTGACTGATATTAACTTTAAAAAGTTTTACTAAATGAATTTAGTTTCGCTAGAGACTACTTAGCTTTAAAGTTCTTGTATCGTGGAGTTTCACGTACTCAAACACATTCGTGAGGACTTATAACTGCATAAGTTTAATGGCGTTCGATCAGTCCACAATTTACTTGCTCCTATGCAGTTGTTCAATATTATCGATATGGCAGCAACCCACCTTCGAGCGACTTTTAGGCAAAATTGAATTTTTGGTTTTTTATGCACAAGGCGTTTTCCTCTATAACTTTGTCATATTTGGAAAGCCCTGCTATTGGCTTTCCTACCATTGCTTTGTTCGGACCACTCAACGCACTCGACCAAATTGCGAGCCGCTGAGTTAATCCAAACTCTTTCTATGCGAGAAACCGGCCTTGTGCATGTGCATTGATTTTTATCTTTTTTTTGCTTATCGGCACTACGCCGGCTTTGTCAAAATCGTCTATTTTGCCTTTTGGATACAATGCATCGCTAAAATTTTATGCTCATACTTTAGAACGGGGCATTCAATGACCGTACTCCAAAGGTCAATGTCTTTGATGGAGGAATAAAAAATAAAAAATAGGTATTTCAAAGTATATTTTCGTGGTACTTTTTAAACTGACTTTGTGGTACTTTTGAAAAATCTATTTTAAGCCCAATTTTGGCGTACTTTTGAAAAATCAATTTTCAAGCCAAATTTCAACGCAGTTTTGAAAAATTAATCTGCGAGTAAAATTTTGGCGTACTTTTAATAAATCGATTCTCAAGCCAAATTTCGACGCAGTTTTGAAAAATTAGTCTGCAAGTGAAATTTTGGCGTACTTTCGATAAATTGATTCTTGAGCCAAATTTCGACGCCCTTTCAAAAATATTATTTTTCAAAGTCCAATTTGTGGTACTTTTGAAAAAGTATATTATTATAAAATTAAACGAACTTACCTAAGTGAAGTTCAATTTTAATTATATGAAGCGCTTCGCCCGAAATGATCAAACACATGTAGTACGTCTTTTACTGCTAGGATCTGCCACAATTTTTAAAGAATGCTCTTCATAGCTACCATCCCCTCTCCAATCAACACTTTGACATTTTCCTTGCTTAAACTTCATTTTTTTAAAGAACAACGCAACTACTTACGAGATGATCCAGGGATAGCTGGGAAGGGTGGGATTGATCATTTCGGGCGAAGCGCTTCATATAATTAAAATTGAACTTCACTTAGGTAAGTTCGTTTAATTTTATAATTATGTTCGCGCTTCGCCCTCTATGATCAAACACATGTAGATGTTTAAAGGTAGTTGCGTTAACTATACATAAATAAGAAGTAAACTAATAAATATAATATTTTATTATAATATTAGGAATATCAACATGAAATAAGCTAATTGTGAGTTATAATTTATTTTAACACAAGAAATATTTAACAAACATTATATAGTGTTAACAGAGAGATAAGCAGAAAATATGTAATTATTTATTTAATGTCCACTTAATATACTTTTGGCAAACATACCTTCAGAGATTAATGGTCTATTGTACACTCTGGCGAACATTTTTGAATTATCAGACCATCCTGCTGTATTCATAATAACATTAACACTAATTCCATTACGTTGAGCTGCAGAAGTTGCAGCATGCCTAGTTGAATGTGCCGAAAAAATCGTTGTATCTACCCCACTATCTTTAAGTGTGTCTTTTATCCAGCGACTCACTGTTTGTGCTGAGGCTTCATGAATCGGCTTTTTATATGTTATTATAAGTTTTTTCAATTCCGGGCTTCTGAGTGATTTGGTCCGATTTATATAAATCTGAAGAGCCGTAGCCACACATATATCTGGTTTTTCCGGAAAATATGGTATATGTAGGAGGGGTTGCTTTGCATTTAGACGAGATGTTTTAATTCTATAAGGTATTTTGATATACAGACCACCTGATTTTTGTTCAACGTTACTGACATCAATTAACGATAAAGTTTGAACCCGTTGGGCAGTAACCAAAGCTAACAAGGTTACCAATTTTTTAGAAAGATTTCCAAGTGGGATAGTTTCATTGTTTAATGTAGCAAGATGTTGTAGAACAACATTCGGGTCCCATGTGCTATTATATTTGGGCCGTGTTGGTCTTAAGTTAAAAACTCCCTTGAAAAACCGTTTAATCCAGAGGTCTTTTCCCAAACTTGGAGATAGTAGTAAAGCTAATGCCGATCGGTAACTATTTAATGTTCCATAATTCGCACCTTCATCGAATTGTTCAGTTAAAAACTTTATTATCTGTGAAACGTCATAAGTTAATACATCGATGGAGGGAAGCTGGCAATACCGCCACCACCGTTTGTAGCACGGCTCATACTGTTTAAATGTATTTTTTGTTATGGAAGACAAAATTACTTCCATAGCAACGTTCGGTATTCCCCTCAGCCCTAAAGCCTGCCTGATAAGCGCCCTGCCGCCAGGGTAAGTTGGGTGTGCAGAGGATGTTCCGATTTGCTGCTGGAACAAAGTAATAAATCAGACCTAGGTGACAGAATTATTAGTTTATCTATCAGCAATGAATTAAACACGGGAAACCATGGTTGAGTAGGCGAAAGTGGTATTACTACTATGCCCTCAGCCTCATCCCGAATAATTTTTTGCAGAACTTTTAGTATAATTGAAAAGGGTGGAAAAGCATAGAAGTAGTATGGTTTCCAAGACGGAATTGTAAATGCGTCCACCGAAAATGCCCCTTTCTCTTTAAACCAAGAAACGAATTTAGAACATTTGGCATTTTTGCTACTAGCAAATAAGTCAATTTCTGGGCACCCGAGTTCTGTCACTATATGTTCAAATGCATATTCCACCAGTTGCCATTCTGTTTCTGGCTTTAAGCGACGTGATTCAAAATCCGCTTCTGTGTTCTCTGAGGATTTAATATATGATGCGAATACCCAAATTTGTCTTGCCTCACACCATTGCCAAATTTCCCTCGCTATAGCATTTAATTCCTGAAATTGAACTCCCCCCATACGATTGATGTATGCAATGGCTGTTGTGTTATCTACTCTAAGTAATATTTCCGCGTCTTTTACGTTGCTAGCAAAGGACCTAAGTGCAAAAAATACAGCTAAAAGCTCAAGGTGATTAATATGATATAATTTTTGTTTGTTAGTGCTTTTTGTTTTTTACACACCGCCCCCCCAACCGGTAAGGCTTGCATCTGAAAAAATTTCCAAGATATACCTATCTCTACAAATTTTTTGTTCTGCATCAGTTACTTTTGATTCCCACCATGAAAATTCTGGTTGCAAGTCATCGGGTATTAACATTCTCTTATCATAATTATTTTTATTTTCCCTTAACGCTAAGAATTTACATCTTTCAAATTTTTTAGTATACAGCCACCCGTAAGGGATCGCTGGACAAGCTGCTACTAACAAACCTAATAAATTTGCAAACCGTCGAATCTTGCAGAATTTTTCAATTCGGATGTTCTGGATTGCTCTCATTTTAATTTGTTTTTCTACAGGTAACCCAATTGTCATACTATTCGAGTCAAGCATAAATCCTAAGAACTTACATTGTCTACTTGGCTCTAATTTGCTTTTTTCATAGTTAATAACAAAGCCTAGTTTTTCTAGCAGAATAATTGTTTTTTGAACATTCCGCTTACATCCCTCATAATTTGTGCCTAGTATTAAGAAATCATCCAGATAAACGACCGACCTGAATCCCTCTTTCCTTAATTTTGCCATTGCAGGTTTCAACAATTTTGTGAAAACCCATGGAGCCGTGCACAACCCAAATGGAATACAAGTGTATTCATACAAGATACCATCGAAAATAAAACGTAAATATTTTCGATCTCTCGTAGCAACCGGTATTAGGTGATAAGCCTCAGATAAATCAATGGATGCCAGGTAACAGTTTGGCGTCATAATTCGTAAGGCTGTATTCCTGTCTTCCATTTTAAAATGTTCTGGTTTCAAAAACGAATTAAGCTTTTTAAGGTTTAAGATCAATCTTTTTGTTCCATCTGATTTTGGGGTCAGGAAGATATTTGAAATGAATTGCCCCTTACTAGATTTACATTTATTTACTGCCCCAATACTCTCTAAATGTTTTATACTATTAGAAATTTCTTTTTTATCAGCCTCAGAAAAAAAACTTGGAGAAGGAATTTTTTGCTGTAGCACCTTTCGAACAAATGGAATGCGATAACCCGTAACGCATGACAAGATTAATATATCTGAGGTTATTTGCTTCCAGAATGATATAAAATACTTAATTCTACCTGCCTTCTGTGTTTCCGAAATTAATTCCGTCTGGCGGTCGTCTGGGCATTCGACTTCCAATATCGCTGTTGAGGTCGAAACTTGGCACTCGGGCTCTGTTGTTTGTCTTTCTGTCCGTCCCGATTCGGGAGCCTGTAGTTGCGCCGGGGCGGACGATAAAAGTTTAAAGGCTTCGCTGTTTTCTTTGCTTCCCTTCGCTCGATCGGTTTCCTAAGAACAGCCCTGAGATCAGCTCCTGACTGTTCCAATGATTTTGCCGTTTTAAGACTCTCGCCGAATTTTCCACCGAAAAGCCATTCATCGATTGGTGATTCTTCCATCGTGTTTTTGAATTTTTTATTTAAACCAAAAGTTAACAGATTTCTACGAGAAATTGACTCTGAATGGTGAACATCGGCTAATAATCTGCCTGTGTCTCCCAACAACTCGATTAGTTTATGGTCATCCTCCTCTCCTTTTCCTCCTAAACATATCGTAAGTGCCCTGCCGATTGCAGATAAACATGTTCCGACACGGTTTTGAATGTCGGCCAAGCGCTCATCTCTTCTAAGAACCGAATCCGTTGTTGAAACTTTTGCTGACGCTCTTACCTCTGGGTTAATTTTTGGGGGTTGAACAAATAAACCATTGGAGGGTGGGGAATATTTTGTTAAAAGGTCTGAACGCGTCTGAACATCCAAGCCATGTCGTGCCAAACTTTCCCATATGGCTACAATATCCTGGTGAAGAGGTTCAGCTAACACAAGTTTTGCTTCACTAGCTTTACCCAACAGCGAGCGCACCTCCTTATCCAGTTCTTTTGTATTATTGCCTTTTTGTGAGCCGGGTGCGCACTTCTGTTGTTGGTCATCGTCTTCACAACCTGAAATCAGTTGTTTACTTCATCAACTGAATTACATTGACAACTTACTGATAAAGCCAACCCGTGGCGGGTGTTATATAAACATTGTGATGCCAAAGTCACTCGGTATTCCTTCGTCATGGTTGACTGCGAACAATAATTATAAACTGCCATCCCGTGACAGAACATAATTTCATTGTAATAATGGGTACAGTAAACAGCAACTGTCGTTAACCCGTAACGACACCCTCTTAAAACCCGTTTAAGGGGTATAAGTACCACAGTTACATAATAGTACTAACCTTCACTTAGGTCTTCTGAGCTGAGACGTCTAATCTGTCTTTTATGGCAATTATTTTGCTCATCTTCCATAGAGGATGATGAATTTGAGGAATTCGTGGAATAAGATGGTCTTGGTGAAATGCGTCTTACTTTGCGCTGTCGACTTCGACTGCGATGACGGGAGCGACGAGTATTTAAGTCCAATTTATTTTCTAAATCGTCCAAACGACGCATCATCTTTTCCAATAAACTATCCTGAATGCGTCGAGGACTTTTGCTCGACCGTTTTCTTTTTATTTTCTCACTCACAATTGAATTCATTTTGATTTTTACGATGCGTGACGTCGATCTACGCACAATAAAAAACGAATGAAGTTTAAGCAAGGAAAATGTCAAAGTGTTGATTGGAGAGGGGATGGTAGCTATGAAGAGCATTCTTTAAAAATTGTGGCAGATCCTAGCAGTAAAAGACGTACTACATGTGTTTGATCATAGAGGGCGAAGCGCGAACATAATTCATAAATCTTTGTCATTATATACTTTCGCTCTCTTATCCTGAACCAAAAACATATTTTCCTAAGTAAAAATTCGGTGTTTCTTCGAATTTTCACCTGGTCATTTCTAACGCCTTATAGAACCCAAAACGGTCCTTATGGACTGATTTATGCCTCCGCAGACTCCTAAAAATGTCCTTAAATGAAATTTTTGCCTAAGTCGAATTTTGATTCTGTCTTCAACTTAGGACCATTTTGGAGATTCTACAACATGAACACAACTCAGTTAAACTTATATGGGCACTCGGACACAGCGGTGTCGAGGGCACCGAAAAAGCAGACTGTTTGTCTGAGATATGGTATCTGCTTTTGGGGGGACTCAACCTGCTCACATGATGTATTTGTGACTCAAAAACGAATTTTGCGGCATACCGAGCACTCACACATGTAAAGATATTTTTAAAAACTTTAAAATAGTAACATTATATAGTTTATATATTTTCGAAATTTATTTATTTGTCTTCAACAATAAAGATAAGTTTTTGACTAATAGTAATTATCATCAGGTAAATACTCGCCAAAAAAATTATTTACATATACCATTCTCTAGGATAAAAATCATCTTTAAAGCTCCCAGCCGTACAGGCGCCAAAATATTTAATTGCTTTCCAAATACCATAAAATCTATAGACAAGGAAAATATATTTAAAAAAAAACTTATGACATTTTTGCTTGATAAATGCCTATACAATATGGCAGAGTATTTTAATTGATTATATGTATGTACATATATATAGTGCCTCCATGTTTTGCATACCTCTATTTTCCGTTTGTTTGCTTTGTTTTAGCAATTAAGTCTAAAATTGTGACGTTTCTTACACAAATGTGTGTCTTTGAGAATAAACAATTTTGAATTTAAACTGAATTTGAATTTGGCGGGTGAAAAAAAATTCTGTGTATTCTTTATCAACAAAATAAAATTTGAAAATTTTATAATTTGTACACGGCACATTTTGCATTAGAAGTAAAAGCCTATCTCAGTACATAATTTTTCCTCAGCGGTTAACCGAACAAGTATCAAGCACAGCTAATATTCAGGACTGTGAACATAGAGCTGGGCCCAAGGGGGCGTAGGGGGGGAGCCTCCCTCGCCAAAGTTTTGGGCAGTTTGTTCCAAACGTGGTTGGCAAAATCTACCTAATCATCACATACAAATATATAATTTGAATTTTACACTATAACTCCAACAATTGCGAAATTAACACAATAATTATTATTAAGCGATTGGCAACCCTATATTTTATTTTATCAGTGGCGTATTTTCCATGAAATCTAAGCTTCCCTTACACGACATGGAATCCATATTTTCAATATTAATTTATTATACATAAATTCGTTTACTAGAAATACAACGATTTTTAAATAGAATCTATATATTTCTACTGATCTACTTTACTAAAAACCTGTACGCATACCACAACCGCTTCCACTTTGGAAATAGTTATGACACACCTCTGTATTTTATTCCACCCAAGCGGCATACTACAAAGTTGGCATCGCATCTCGCATCTTTTTCGTTTGTAACCGCGTGTTTACTCCTTTGACACATTGAAGAATGGCAAACAAATAAATTGAAAACAAAAGAGTTATGACAATTGCATATTTTATTTTATATTTGGTTTTTTAATATATCTTTTGGATTCGGCGGAAAAAAATACATCAAATGGTTATTTTAGTTTTTGTTATAAATGTTTCTATCGCCGGAAAAATGGCCTTGTTCTGTCTTGTCTGTAATCATTATATATAGTGATTTGAATTCGATTTAAATTTTTTAGTTTTAGTAGCTTTTCCCATAAAAAGTTTTTTTATTGAAATGATGCAATGTAAAGTTCCCATTATTAATAATAATAATGCTTCTAAAAAAAAAAAAATCAGTTGTTTTTTTTTTCATCTTCTCCCCCCACCCCCCAAAGTAGTAGACTTCGGTACGGCCCTGTGTGAACATGAAAATAAATGAAAAGAAAATAAGAAAAAAAAAATTACACTAGAAAAAACATATAGTATATACGACAAGTGTTAAATAAAACGGCATCAGTATATCTTTGCACTAAACATTTCATCGAAACATTTTGTAAAAAGATTTCTCTCACATTTTCATAAATTCAAGACATTCTACCTTGCATTATACGTTAACCTTATTATCTGAGTTCTTGATAAATCATTATTATGTTTACTTATAACTCAGTGGAACTGAATATTTGAAAAAAATAACATTGTTCCCGCTTCGTGTTGGGTGTCAACTCTCGAGCGATGAGGCATTTTGCACTCTTAATACACAAAATAGCAGTTTAAATATATCTAACAATCTATTCTATTAACAAATTAGGCACATCAAGCAATCTGGCATGTGACAGGTGGCTAATTAAAATGCAATTGACACAAAAATAAATTATTACAACATACTTACACTTCCAAAGTATTTATCCAATAGTTCTACATAACGGTGGATCACTTCTAAAGTTAAGAGTTCATTATCTTCTTGCTCAATCGCACAACAAAAATAAAGACTTGCATATCTGAAATAAATATATCTAATATTTCAACACTGTGACAATTTAGAAAAACACAAAATTCTTTGTTCATTAATACATATAAAGTCTGTTTGCTGATAGAGTCCTGGTACGACTTCACAAACGTCTGCACAGTGGCATCGCTTTGTTTTATATTTTACTTGATGTATTTAATTAGATTTACCTATGTAAAGGATATTGAATTATAATATAAGCATATATAATACATCTTACGTTACAGATTAGGTTACAAAAATATTTCAATAAAGGCAAGGAAGGACAGAGCTCCGGACGATATTCCTTACACTATACGACCGGGATTCTATCAGCGAACAGACTTTAAAGATGTATGAGATAAGTACTAAAATATGTTTAAAAACTGTTCCAAAATCTTTCACATATCAAAGATCATTGTAACAGGTTTCACTGTCAAAACAAGATAAGGCAGGGACATATATAGATAGCTGGAATAAAAGTAAGTATAGCAACACCTGTTGCTCCACCAAACTTCTGTTTTCTCAAAAAATTGATAATTATTTTCGTCAAAATCTGTATTGGAAAGCTGTTTGTACATATTCTATGATATTGTTCAATAAGAAAAAATAAAAAAATAGGAAAATACCCCATTTGTTTATCACAAATATACAAGATATACAACAATGCTAGTTCATCAATTGTTCAAATTACAAAACAATATGTAAATTTAAAAATAAAATAAAGGATATCTATTACTTCCAAATTTTAGATTTTAAATTTGTGGCATATTTTGTAGTTACCGAGGTAGTTACTTAGTCCCTGAAATTAAACATTAAACAAAGCTGTGTACGAGTTTGGCGTGCTTTTTGCCCTTAATGTGTATTGGTGGTTGGCTGGGTTGTTGACAACACAATTTTTTTGTGACACGCAGTCCATTTGTAGTTAATTGATGATATTAGGTATATTCAATACTATGTAAATACATATTCAAGACATCAAGGAAATGAAAAATTCAAGAATTTAACTGTACATAGCTATACACACCAACTTCTACGATGTTATACGTATCAAAAACAAACTTGAGGCAAGATATTAGGTGTTTTCTTTCTACCAGTGAACTGAGCTAAACTTAAGAAATCCAACTTAGTAGAGCGTTCTATTTGATCTTTTTATCTTAGATTAGCTCAGTGAAATACCTCCCCCCTTACCTAGGCCAAGTCTACCGGATTTCATCCTAGACATTAGAAACTTGCCTAAGTTGATTTGAAGGCGGCGATTGGTCAAATTACCTGAATTTTAACGCTCATGCCTATATTTTCTAGTCCGTAGTGATCGTTCTTTTTGTAAATTAAGATAAGAATCTTAAATTTAGGTAAGCTAAGATTGTCGGTGGAAAGAAAACACCTATTACTTACCCTAAATATGTTCAATGCAGAGTTCAATGGTTACTAAACATTTGTCAAATGAATTGCAAAATTAACAGAATAGAGAAAAATTGGGAAAATTTTTTGTCTCACGCATTCGAAATCAAAAATTACCTTTTATAAACGATTTTTAAATCCCTCCATTCCAAAAAGCTGCACATTTTGGGTTTCCTGGCCAAAATTGTTGTAATTAATTCTCTGGTTATTTTCTTCTTTAGTTTATCTGGATGAGCTACATACCACTTTTGCAATCGTAATTTGCCTTGTCGGCTGAATAACAACATAAATTGCATCTAAAAAGAGCCACTGTTAATTTTTGTATGAATTGTTTAACCACACAATTTTTCCTACCATTTTATTTTCTGAAATCAATCGTTAGAGTTCTTGTATACCAATCTTCTATTAAATATTTATTGTCTTTTCATTATCAGTGCACAAAATCACAAAGTATATACCTCACCCACATTAAATACACAAAGCAGGTAAAAGAAAATTAATAAATTATAAATTTATAATGGAACGTCAACGTCATCCATTTGCCATTAAAGAAGAAAACTGCAAATTAGAGGTAGGGTTGGCTAACCCGAACTGGAACTGATACTTTGGAACAGGTCCAATGCGTTGGACTAGTGGAACTGATCTCAATTAATAAGTACGGCAGGTACGAATATTAGTCCGAGTACGCCGAGTCCGGCTGAACTTTTTAGAGACTCGGTACGGCGCGCGCACTTTATAGACGTGTGGACTGGTTGAACTACTGAAGTGGAGGGGAAGACCTCCACTTCATTGGGTTGAACTAAACGAGTACGACTAGTACAGTACAAGATTACGAGTCCCTTTGCACCAGTCCAGCCCACTGAGTCCAGTTTGTCTGCCGGTCCGCTCAGCCGTTCACCGTGCGAGTTGGTTAGCATGGACTAGGAACTGAAACTGATCTTTGGACTAGGTTCTTCTCTGGACTGGATTAGGTCCGAACTGATCCGTAAAAATATTCGGATCAGCCATCCCTAATTAGAGGTGGGTAGTACTGGTATGATTCGAATCATTGGTACGAATCCTTGCAGTGATACGAATGGTACGAACACAGAAGACGTACGAATCCCACAAAAAAAAAAGATTCGTACATTTCGAACCGCCGAAACGATTGATACGAATATGGAATTTCGGTACCGGTATTGCTATGCGATGCTTTTAGGGCCAGCTTTATAAGGTTAAATTTCAAGCGGTGGATGGGGACCGTTTAAACTGGATATTTTAGATTTTAAAATATTCATATAACCTCATATAATTGAAAAAAATTCCCTGTTTTATATGTAATATGATATGCATATATTCGAAATATTTTTTATTACTACTATATGATTATTATCAGTGTATTGCAAGACAGCATTCGTTTTATACAACGTACTGATTAGAAAATCTGTGAAATATTACATTCTTTTTTTGTTATTATTGTTTTTGTAAATATACAAACGTGTATATAATGTGGTTGAATAGACGCTATCTATCTATCTATTTATTTACTGTCTAATGACGACGAAGAAATTATTAATGTAATAGAAGGTGCTCGAAGTCCTAAGTTAAAACTGAACGATTAATACCTATAACATTATAATTTATAAAACTGGCCCTAACTAACACCACATATAATATTCTATAATCTATGCTGAACACTGTGGAGCGGGAGTGAGGGTATGAATAGTACGAATAATACGAATAGTACGAATGGTGCAAATCAGTACATGATACTGTTTAGTATCATGGAATCAGTGGTAGAAAACGTACGAATCTCTCTATACGAATCTTTTCTTGATACGGATTCGTTTGGTACGAATCATTAAAAAGAGTCGAATCGCCCATCTCTACTGGAAATAGATTATTTGAGTTGACAGTGTTGACATCTACTGTCAGATGAGCATGAACTTTAATCAGCGTTGTCCAGGATTTGTAGAGTTCTATCGCAGCATAGATTCTCTTTTTTATGCTCTGGTAGTGATTCCTTGGGCAGCGGTTTTTTACGTACCTATCTTGGGAAAAAATCTCGCTGGGAAAGACCGAGAGAGTAGGCAACCTAAGATACATTCAACTCCATTTTGGATAAAAATCCTGCAAGTGCAAACTTCTGAGGTTATCTACTGAACTGTTCTTTTACCGCGATGTAAATGTACTTATTTATTAATCTTAAAATGTTAAATTATAGGTACTACACATTATTAAAAGTAAAAAACTCATAAAAATTATTATTATTTGTTCGGAATTTTTTAAATCGTCGCGAGAAGAAGAAGAAGACGTACAATGTCCGTTATTAAAGTTGACATCCGTTACTTTTCGAATATCACGTATAGTTGCTATTTCGTCTTATTGCTGGTAAGTTATGCACTCTTAAGGCGAGTTTATAAAAAAAGTCCCAGTCCTAACTTAGCCTGTCTTAGTCTTAATTTTTCCCTAAAATATATCTGATGTTTTAAGACGGGTTTATAAAAACTGGCCTTTGTCTTAAGTTGATCGTAAAATAGATACGCAAACTTTTCATGCCAATTGGAATTGATTTCTGATCTATTCAGTGGTATTAGCCCCTAGGAAAAATTAATCTAAAAATTTTAGGTTAAGTTAGGACAAGACAGGATTGCGACTTTTATAAACGGCATACGGGTAACCTGTACATTTAACTTTTTAGGGAAAAAATTAAGACTAAGATAGGCTAAGTTAGGACTGGGACTTTTTTTATAAACTCGCCTTTACTTAGTTTTTCATTCCAATATTATTGCCTTATTTTGTACTATTAATAATTACTTCATATTCCGACTCCAGTACCTATAATCTAGTAAATAAGCCGGGAAAATGTGGAAAAGTGGTGGAACAGCACCGATTTGAGAAATTTCTTTTTTTACATGTTTCCTAGACCCCCAGGAACATTCATCAGCATTGACCTCTGCATTACCTCCGAAAATGAGAAAGTTAGGGAGGTTTAAAGTGCCCCAAAAAGTAGCTGTTATAAAAAAAATTACAAAATTAATATTTCGCCTCAGAAATGGGCTCCAGGGGTTTTTTGGGTCGCTGATCACGAATCTGAAGTCCAAATTGAGGAATTCCATATTCCAGTATGGACTTCGTGCCATTCTGTGATAAAAATTCCACTTTTTCAGGCTGAAATTTTATATATGAATATTGTGCTGCGGAAGTGTGTGCTCTAGGGTTTTTTTGGGTTGCGATTCTACATGCAAGAATACGAAAAAAAAGATCATATAAACATATGTCGGCAAATACCTCCTAAGGGAGCTGAGGCCCTCGAAAGTGGACTGCTAGAATAGGTTTTTATTTAATATTTCAGAAACGTTTTGTACAGTATCCCACCCAGCACAGGATGACCCCGGGACATCCTAAAATGATCCCATATATCCGATAAATGGATTGTTCATTGGGGATGCCGATAGGAAGTTCAATGGTTATGCTTGGGTCCTATAAAACCTATATAGGGATAACCAAAGGCTATCCCAAGGCTATCCCATAGGTCAACCTGTTGGGCTAATGTAGGTTCCAAATACATGATAATTCATAATTTACGTAAGGTACAAGTAAGAAATTTTTTATTTAGTTTTTATTTACATTTTATTTTCACCGTGACATATATTCAGTTGATGTCCTATATTTTATATAGGATATCAACAACCCCAATATTTATATATTGGCTAGCTTGTTCTTAGCACTAGTTTCAATAAGTCATGGTAGATGGCTCTCCTTGCAATTTGCAAATTATTCTGTTGCAATACTCACCTAGTCAGCAGTGTTTACTTCCAAAAAGTCAGATACTAAAGTGTAGTCTACTACACAAGAAAATGCATATATTGCAAATGCGTATTTTATTATTTATTATTTTTTTGCAATATGAGATTTTTTATTACCCAAGGGAATTCCCCCAGAATTTCAAATTGTTGTCAACAGCAATCACAATATTTTAGAAAGGGAGATACCTATGGATAACCGGATGCAATTTTTGTGGATGTCTAGGTTGTCCAGACTTTAACCTAAATTTTTCTTCCTATGGGGACAACCATGGGCTATCCCATTGTGGATGTCTGTAGGTTGTCCAGATTTTAACCCAAATTTGTCCCTTTTCCTTCCTATGGACGGCCATGGGCTATCCCATTGAAGACATCCATGGGCAAACCCGATTTGCACTAAAAGGATATCCACAGGAGGTCCAAAATTGGGATTAACCCAGTTTAGAACGTCCCGCTTATCCTCCAAGTATGGCTATTGGTTGTCCTAAGGCTATCGAGTGCTGTCTGGGTAGCGACGAGATTGAGCACATTATTAAACATCAATAAGAGCTATTATTTCATGATATTGGCAAAATTGGAATTCATCCAAGGGCGTAGGGAAGAGGGGACCGCTCTCATTATTATAATCCAAAATTGTTTGTTCTATTTTTGTTTTTTAAATTTTTGTACGGGAATATTGTTCCCTGTTCAAATTTACACAAAAGAGGTCCTCTTTGTTAAACACCGTAGAACCAACCTTTTTTTATAAAAAAAAAAAAAAAGTTTAAAATAGCTGTTGCAGGGTTATTTTGTGATCTGATTTCAATTAATAATCTAAAATCTGGCTTTAATTTGACAATAGAATTGAACTGTTTCTATGAGCACGAAGAAGCTGAAAAATCTAAAAAAAATTAAGAAATTAGATTATTAATTGAAATTGGGCCAGAAAATGACACTGTAACAACTATTTTAAACCTGTTTTTATACAAAATGGTTGGTCTTACAATCATTTTTGTGTAAATTTGATCACAGAACTATATTCCGATACAAAAATTTAAGAAACAAAAACGAACCAAAAAAATTTCGTCGTATATAGAAAGGCATAACCCTGGATGATTTTAAATTTGGCCAATACTATGAAATAATATTCCTTATTGATACTTAACCTTTTAACTGCGGACTGCCCAAATGCCGTGGCTGGTGCTGTGCACAATTATTTTGCTGCTAGCGAGTATAGTCGTCTGGAGCAGTATGGTTCGAAGAAGTATTTTTTTTAATTTATTTTTTTCAGTTAAAAAAAAAATTTGTCACAATAAAGCATGTAATTTTGAAAAAAATCATAAATCATAACGTATACAAACTAAAAGAATTATTTTAATATGGTACTATGGTAAAAAAAAAAAAATTGCAGCGCGATTGCAATCGGCCGGTTCCCACCTATAAACCTGAACACTGCGAGAATATCCGGCTAGAGCAGTCAGATCCTATTTAATTTTGACCCGCGAGTTAACTCGTCTGGAGCAGTTAACCCGTTGGCGAGTATACTCGTCTTGAGCAGTGAAAGGGTTAATAATGTATGGAATCTCATCGCTGTAATACTAAGAATTTCTGACATATTAAATTAGAACCTACTCTAGCGCTTCACTTTCGAAGTGCCCCGAGCTGCCTTAGAAAATATTTGGGGACTTATGTTTATATGAACTTCTTTTCATATTCTTGCATGTCAAATCTGCACCAAAAAATTTTCAACTGATATTTCTGGAAGGCAATACCCACATTAAAGTGAAAACACTGTCAAAATGATAGCCCATTTCTTTTTTCGTGTTAATACTAGCTTTCTAATAATGGTCTGGCCAGCACGATATGTACCATTTACTGTTTTGACAATATATAAACTTTATTTGCACATACGAAGGTGAGTTAAAAATCCTCTTGTATTTCCAGGTCATTTGCCATTTGATGTAACGATTGAGTCTTGCAGAGTTGTGTCTAAACCGAAACTGCAAGATACCAAAAAGAAAATCTGACGAGATGTCCAATTATTCTAGTAACGATAATAATCAACAAGGCGATGAGGGGAAATCAGTGCATCAACAAGGGTACGTAGATATGTCACAGGTCCTTACGTTATTTAATTTTTTCCACCCTATGTTTGTACAAAAAACTATATATACTTGTTTTCTAAAGTATGGACGTAAAGTACTGACAGTACTCATATTAAATAAAAAAAGCGTGAAACACTGAATTTAAATAAATGATTTAAATATTTTTAATATATTTTTTTGCTTTAAAATACTAAGAAACCTATCATGTAATTCAATGCTTCGTCGGTATTAACTAGAATAGTAGTTGTTTTGATTGGTTCTGCAATAATGAGTGTTTTAAAGTATTTACCTAACTAGTATATCAGCGTGCTGAGATTAGGGCAACAATATACAGAAAGTAGGTAATTTCATAGTAAATAAAAAAGTGTGTATGTTGTGATTTGCTTTCTTTGAAATTTCTTTATATGACCAAATTTATAATAATGTGCGAGGACAGATTAGTATGTCTCAGCATGGCTTTGTAAAAGGTAGATCAACAGTTACAAATTTATTTACTGCCACAATTTATTTCTGAGGCTATTGATGTGGCCAAACAAGTTGACGTTATATATGTACTGATTTCTCCAACAGGCTTGACCCACGGCATTCTCCTTCATAAACTTAAAGTACTCGGTTTTTCGGACTCGCTAACTTCTAGACGGAGAGCCAGACCCAAATCAATTCTCTGAATTCACTATGCCTGGTTTTTTGTCAGTTGATGACAGTAGTTGTGTACACAAACATACTTCGGTCAGTCAAGCGAAATCGAGAACAGGTGTCTCAGGTACACCTTCAAAGGTGTCATAATTACGGAGGTAATAAAATGAATTTGCTATGGCTGAAAATCGTTTTGCACATTAGATATTGCATATAAATAACAGTTATGTCAGTCAGTCAGTTGAATGTGGGGACGGAGCTGATTAGTCAGCCCCAATGTATGTACAAAATATAAAAAACGTGCAATTCATTTACTATACTTCGACATCTCTCTGAAGGTATTAAACCCTATATTAATCATAAATAAAATGGTCAGTCAATCATCTTGTGGGACAACGCCCATCGGTCAGCGAAATAAAAAAAAAATTTCGCATGCGCGATCGGTGTGGCAGGCGGCGGTTCGCGCTTTTCCTTATTATTACTTAACGAACTATTAACACTTTATTTTAAAGTGTAATTGACAGCAATGTTAATAATATACATTTTGTAAATAATTAAATTTGTCCTAATTACATTGAATAGACAATAAACCATTAGGAGAGAAATATTGAAAATCTATGCAGTTGAAATATTACATTTAACATAAATTATTATTATAAAAAAGACTATTACAACACTATTATTACAATGTTTAATTCTTTGTAATCAAACTATTCCTCCCAATCAAATTCGTCAATTTCGCTCTCATCAGAAATGCTAAGATTTGACAAAATTAAATGAATCAAATCCTCGGCTCATCAGTTGGATATGTTATTTACCTGAACCAGTAATCTATGAGCTGAACCATGTCGTTGCATTACCGATTCTGCTATGTTACTTTGTAATGACATATTTTATGAACGTTCCGTGGAGTCAAGCTTGATTTATGGTATTTTGTATTTATCTATAGTGAGTTGTAAAGATTTTTTATGTACACGGTACAATTATTCTGTTAATATATTGTTTTTTTGTTGTACGGTGTTGTTATTAATTAGTGTTTATTTACCTCATTTGATGTGTATTATAGAGAACAACTAATAAAGTAAGAGTAAGGAATAATCTGCCAGTCTGCTAATCACGTACCTACCACCCAAGAGTTAAAGTCTCAGGCTCGGGCAGTAACGTAGGACATTGGAATCTATAGTGACTAAAATTTAACATTATAACATTAAATTATTAAATCTCCTTTATACTGCATTTGTTAAATCCAGACTTGAATATGGTTTTTCTGTGGTGATACCGAAAAATGTCAAGTTGACAAGATGTCGAAAATTTTTATTAAGAAAAAGTACTTAGAATCCAACGAGCAATTTCAATTTTGAACCAAATCTTTTTATTTTTTTAAATCTTTTCTCAGATCTTGTTTTCTAAGCACTTTTTCTTAATAGAATATTTCGATATCTTGACAATTTGAGCCATGAGATTTACAAAAAAATGACAAGGTAGAAGTTAATTTGGACATCAGATTCAGGCTCAGCGCACCAAAATAAGTGAGGATATGATGGTCTCTGTTCTGGTACAACACACTTTTTTTTATTTTGTGGGGCTGTGTAATTAGAAAACGCATTTATCATCATAATAGCTTTTAGTAATCTTTTATTATGTGAGGGGAGGGTTGAAAATCAACTATGTTGAACCCTTACCTTTTGTGTAACTCTTTAACACAATAAATTTTTATTCCGTTCTATTCTGTTCTATTCTAAACACAACATAAAAGTAAACTTTAATAACACTTAAATATACTTGAAAACACCTCACCTATATGTAGCGAATCAGTCAACGTCATTGACAGTTTGAAGTTTGAAATGTGAGACACATTTTAATATTTTATCTGTTGAACCACAAATCAGATCCAAAGCAAAGAGTAGAAAAACCTCTACTCTTTGGCCAAAGAGTGCCGGCAGCGCCGCTTGAAGTCATAGTATGAACCAAAGACAGTTATAAAATATTTTGCATTAACACATTGACTGTCCAGTGATCCTCCTATGGGTCACAGACGCTGGTATTACAGAGTCCATGAACCCAGGGTTGGAAAAAAACTTGTTTTTTTTTTGTTTTAAACAGTTTTTTTTTTTGTTTAAAACAGTGTTTTAAATGGTATATTTTAAACTGTGTTTTAAACAGTTGCTTAAAACATTGTGTATTAAGTATGGTTTAAACATTTGTTTAAAACATGATGACGATGTTTTAAAAAATGTTTTTAAAATATTTTGTTTTAAACATGCCAACCCTGCATGAACCGTTTGTGGGTCACGCAAAAAATTGTATTAATGGAAAATATAGTTGCAGGTTTTTATTTTAGTTGCAGAGTATAATACGGATAGTCAACGTGTTAAGTTAGCATAGCCTGATGTATATTCTGCATATACTGTGCCCTGGTTCAGACACATTTTGCTCTTCGGGCAGAGACGAACCCACGGGGGGTTATGGGGGGGTATGCTCCCCCCCCAATGTTGATTGAGTTGGGAAAATCACAAAAAATGTAAAAAATCTTTATTGGGTATAATTGCAAAAAAACGAATAATGAGTTGATATGAATTAAATGACACTGTCACTATGACCATTTTTTATAAATAATTTTAATTGATATTATTTATGACTAGATGCGACTGTTGTGAGAGCCACCGAATAGTCGACGGACAACGCACAACGCCGACGGGCCTACGCAACGGGCCAACAAAATAAACTCGTCAACTCGCGAAAATTCGACGTTCGACCCAGTAGACGGCACGGCCAGAGCATACAATTCACAAAGACTGTCTTACATTAGAAATGTTAGAATATTACTCCTTTTTGCCTTTATCAATACAATGCTTTGTCCTAGCTATAAAGTCGTTGGTTGTTGGTTTATACTGAGAGTATCACTAATATCAGTTACCAACCTCTCAACGAGAGATAATAATAATAACAAATTGTTGTCGGTCAGAAATTGTTAAAATATTAAATTCTTAGAGGACACTGAATTAGAATCTGGGTCTACAGACGATCCAGCTGCTGGGACCTGACATTGTTGGTACGCTTTGAAGATAATTGGAATTCCAGCGGACCAGTTCACTTTTACGAATGAGTTCAAAACATGCCGACAAGGCTGGCTCCCTGCCACTGGATCGTGTGTAGACCCCTTAATGCTACCTATTGCGTATCACAATGTGAAGTGGGAAGTGGCCGGTAGCCGTACTAATGCGGACGTTCACGAGCTTGCGCCCCGATTTGCGCGTAATCGTATTGTATCTTGTTTTTCTCCACGTCATTAAACTATAATGGTTACCTCATCCAGTAGCTTCTAGACGAAGGAGAGCGCGGGGTCAACTTAGGTCTAGCGCCTACATCATGTAGTTTAGTTAAACTTCTTTTGCATAATATTTGTATCGCTAGGCTACTTATAGATTAAGTCTGAAATTAAAAAAAACATAAGGAAATATAAGTTGTAAAAAAAATGGGCAGTTGGCAAATTAGTTGTAGCTTTCCCCCCCCCAAAAAAATAGCTGCTTTCGTCTCTGTCTTCGGGATATTATTGATTAGTTCAGGGTCTTGGAATTTTGTTATGTGACTTAAACCACATCACCCTATCTAATTGTAAATAAGTCTGACTGCAGGAAAATAAATAAATAAATAAAGCCAAAACAAATTATGAAATTTGCGAGACTTGTGAGTCCACAGTCGTGGATTCTACTGTTACGATTTTACGTCGCTACTGCATCATTGCATTGCATGCCTATAGTATATTTCCTTATAACTAATAGGTTTTGAATTCAGTGTTAAAAAGCTCACAAGATTGATATCATCGGCGCCAACTGCCGCTGCTACCGCTTCACCGAATGGTATGGTGGACAAATTCTACTGCGAGATTTGCAACGTGGGCGCGCCGAACCAAGATCAGATCGAAATTCACTTGAAAGGGCAGAGGCACCAGAAAAGGATGAAGCAGTTCGGCCTACAGCCCCAGTTCGTGACTCCAGCTCCGCTGGCCAAGCAAGGTGGGTAAAAAATGTATTTTGAAAAATATTTTCTAGTGTTATTAAAGTGATACTTTGCTCGCTAGGTGTGAGTACCATAAGTGCCGACTTTTGAAATTTTGGCCGGGTGCCCACCAATTCATTCGCAATATCCACTATATAAATATTTCAGACGATTTTAAAACAAAAACTTAATTTCAATATCTTTTATATTATAATAAGCAGTATTAAACAAATATTAACAGTTCTAGATACTTATGATAGTATTAAAAGGGAGCAACGCAATCAAATCAGAGGGGAGTGGGCGGAAATGAGCCAATAAAGTACACAGAACTGTTGTGCTGGTTGTCTGGTTTTGACGTTCGTACTTTACTATTGCTCTACGTACTTACAATCACGCCTGAAAGGTCAGAACACATCGAGGCCAAGCTTCAAATACACGAAATGGGTGCGCATCGGTTATAAATGTAATTATTTTTGCAATCATTTTTAATTATATCGAAGTGACTCCATCTACTAAATATTTCCAGCAAAAAGCATTTTTTAGCGAACTGGCTCGTGTTATTAAACTGATCAAAAGATATTCTTGTAAGTAAATGAATACTACACTTCTATTGAAGAACATTTTTAGCTAAAACTTGTTTATTAGCCAATGTGAAGAGAGATCTTCGTAATAAACAAATTTTAGCTAAAAACTTTCTTCAATAGAAGTGTAGTATTCATTTACTTACAAGAATATCTTTTTTTCAGTTTAGTAACACCAGCCGTTTGGCTAAAAACTGCTTTTTCCCAGTAAAAATTTTTAGTACAGTGCTTTTTAATAGATGGTGCCACCTACAGCACTATTAGGCAATCCAAACCACGTGACTTCCAACATGGCGTGGACGGCAAACATTTGTTGTCGGTCGTTAAACGTTAAAGAGTTTGTTTTTCGGTTGCCTTGGCTACGTTTCCGCGAGTTAATAAAAATAAACCCCGTGTTTGCCCTCCACGCCATATTGGAAAAAACATTTGACAGGTCGTTGGATTCCCTAATAATAGGGCATCTGCATCATGTAACCAACATAACCTTAAATTTTAAGTTTTTCAAGTTTATTCCCATTTTTAATGTTTGTATACGCATTTTTAGCTTGGAAATATTTAAAAATTCACGTAAATAATTTTTCAGTATTGTTAATTTATAAAAATAGACTGCTAATTACAGGTTAGATTTCCAACCTACAAAAAAAGAGTCCTATTTTATTAGGACAAAGTATTTAGAACTTCATAAACATTACACTGAACTAGATTTTAGTTGAAAATACGGGAACCAGGCCGAAATTTTAATAATAGCTGCGAAATCTCTTAAATATTAAGAAACACATATTGTGACATCACTTGCAGATGCCCTATAATTGCCACACTGTCTACCCGTCACCCCATTTCAGCTTTGGCTTTACCGATGAAACTTTGTGATTGGCGTTGTCTCCTCTTAGCAAAAATAAATTCTTTCTTCAAAAACAAAACAAAGTACCTACTTAATATTCTACTAAAAATAAATAATCTTTCACTTAATTGGGAATAATAATTCCCAAGCAATATGTAACGGTTTCTTGTCGGGTAGCTGGTTCGGAGATTAATCAGGGTCCAGATTAGTTAATAAGACAGCCCAATAAAGATATAAAAAATTTATTTACTTTTTCAAATAGGTAATGTGTGGCAGTGTTACATAACATACAGGTACAGGTTATATGTCCGTATCTTTTACGGTTCTTAAGACAACATTTTCTATTATCTGAGAGAGAGAGAGAGAGAGAGTGTAACGGTTGCGATGCGACGTCTCTGGCTTTGGCGGCGAAACGGCGCCGGGGAATGACTAACGACTCGAGGGGTCCCAGTTCAACACGCTGTAGGATTCCCAGGGTCAGATTGCACTCGTTCCATCGTGTTTGCGTCGGGAGATGCACAAAACTGCAATATGTCCAGCTCAGCACGCTGTAGACAGATTGGCAGAATTATCCACTCTGAATTATGTTGATTTGCGGCCGGGCTTTTATATCCGAGAATCCTCGCTTACTGGTGACGTAGTACTGCGTATAGTTTAGTGTCGTGTGCAAATCCGCGCCTCTAGACGGGAGCTGGTAGATTTGCGGGCCGTGTGCACATTGGTGTCGTGTGTAAATCCGGAATCTTAGTAATGGAGCAGGAATTTAAAGAATGCTTCATTACAGTAGGTAACAAAAGTAGGCAAACTAGAAACTTAAAATTAAAAATATCACTTATTTTGGAATAGTATTAGGAACTTAAAGCAAATGTGCTTCTCTAACACTTGTTTCCTAATGAATTGTCACACGATTGGTCAAGATTTACACTCTCCGTCATATCCTGATTAATATTTAAAAGCATAGCATCATTAAGTGTTTTCTGGGTCGTCGTAGATCTTAGATATGACTTTAATCTTCGTAAACAAAAATAAATCTACGTAAACGAATTTATAATAATAATAATAATAATATTTATTCATTTCAGAAAACTACAAAGATGTAAGTTTAAGAAATTTTGTCACAAGTAGTTTATACAATAAGAAAATTTTTAGATAGTTATATAATTAAAAACAATTATAATATAAAAATAACAATAATTGATAAAAACTAATACATAAAAACACATAAATGTACATACATATATATAAGTCACAGATATAAAATATAACTAGCAGATTTAATGGTTTAGGTTTGACTTGCAGAAAAAGAAAAAACTGTTTAATAAGAATTGTTTAGTGAAGTGTTTAATAAGAATTCATCTATGTTGTAGCAATTTTTATTTAATAATAACGATTTTACAGCAGTTTTGATTGTATAAATTGTTGGTAAACTTTTTACATTTTCAGGTAAAGCATTGAAAAGCTTACATCTGTTAAAAAAGAGGCTTCTTTGATAAAGTGCTGTTTCGTGCTTATGTGGTATCAGCAGGTTTTTTTTCCTAGTATTATGAAAATGTTGAGCTTTATTTTCAACGAAAGCTGCTTTATTTTTGTATACAAAACAAGAAATTTCATAAATATAAACCGATATCGGAGTTAGAATATTTAATGATTTAAAGGAATCTCTGCAAGATTCATTATAACTTAAATTTGCCATGATACGTACTGCTCGCTTTTATAAAAGAAAAATGCTGTGTGCATCCGGTGATAGACCCCAATGGACTATTAGGCCAGTGGAATTAGCAAATATGCACATTGTAATTCGTTTCAGGATGCCACTTGGATTAAACGATAGTTTTATTGATTACGAACATGACTCTGAATTTGGTCCACTTTTTGACCGCCGGAACATTGTTTATTTAACGATTTATTGTTGAAAAATTCCAAAAAATCGACTTTTTTAAAGATAACTCAAAGACCTTTGACGATAGGTTTTTCAATTTGTAGATACTGTTAGAACTTTGAAAAACGGTTAATTTGAGAGGTGTTTTGTTTAAAACGACGCTTGAAAATTTGTTTAAATAGTTGCAAAAAACCGCGAAATTTTTCGCAATTTGCAAATATTTTTCATTCTTTAACAAAAGCACTTTAGTGCTTAAAACTTTGACAAAATATGTCTTTTATCACCCCAAAGTTACCTCTAAAATTTCATCAAAAAATTTTAATTAGTTTAAGAGATATTCAATTTGTTTATTAAAAACATGAATAATGTAAAATGCAAATTCACCCAGTTCCCGTTGTCGTAGAGGGTTGATCTGGACATCATTTTTTTTTTTTTTTTTTGTTGAGACTTAAACTTTATGTTTTCATTAATGGTAACTCAAATTTGCATTATTTTCAACTTCAAAATGGCGTTTGAAAAAGTGTCACATTTGAGGTTAGGTTTTTTGCTAATAACTTTTAAACAAGTGAAGATTTTGCAATATCGTTCTCATATCTTTATTGCTGAGGTTTTTTCACACATTTTCAAAAAAAAATGACTGTAGCCTTACTAGAAGCCGAGATGATTTTTTTTTTTTAATAAATTCGTAATTTGTTTATTAATAAACATTAACAGCTGAAACTTGACGAACAACTAGTTTAATAATCTTTGTAATAGAGCTGAGTTTGAGGGAAAAAATTCAATTTGCAATGATAACAATAATTAATTTTAAATCAGCGTCAGAACAGGAGTGAGAAGCATGAGTCATATCTGTAACACGTTCATAAAATGATCGAGACGAGTTCAAATCCGTCAACCAATTTACGGTTTCTCCGATTTTGACTTTTTTTTAAATTTGGGGTAGCGTAATAATATGTCGATTTTTTCCTAATTAAACAATAATTTGTTATAAACAATTATTTTTTGTTAAAAAATTTTTTACGAATTTATTAAAAAAAAAAATCTCGGCTTCTTTTTGAAAATGTGTGAAAAGACCGCAGCAACAAAGATATAAGAACGATATTGCAAAATCTTCATTTGTTTAAAAATTATTAGCAAAAAACCTAACCTCAAAATGTGACATTTTTTCAAACGCCATTTTGAAGTTGAAAATAATGCAAATTTGATTTGCCATTAATGAAAACATAAAGTTTAAGTCTCAACAAAAAAAAAGGATGTCCAGATCAACCCTCTACGACAACGGGAACTGGGTGAATTTGCATTTTACATTATTTATGTTTTTAATAAACAAATTGAATATCTCTTAAACTAATTAAAATTTTTTGATGAAATTTTAGGGATAACTTTGGGGTAATAAAAGACATATTTCTTCAAAGTTTCAAGCACTAAAGTGTTTTTGTTAAAGAATGAAAAATATTTGCAAATTGCTAAAATTTTCGCGTTTTTTTGCAATTATTTAAACAAATTTTCAAGCGTTTCAAACGAAACATCTCTTAAATTAACCGTTTTTCAAAATCCTAACAGTATCTACAAATTGAAAAACCTATCGTCAAAGGTCTTTGAGTTTAAAAAAGTCAATTTTTTGGAATTTTTCAACAATAAATCGTTAAATAAACAATGTTCCGGCGGTCAAAAAGTGGACCAAATTCAGGGTCATGTTTGTAATCAATAAAACTATCGTTTAATCCACATGGCATCCTGAAACGAATTACAATAAATTTCAGCCTTTTTTTTACTAATTCTACTGGACTATATGGCATATTTAATGCTGGAGTGAAATGACGCAAAGTATAATTGCCTTATAATAGATGAACTGCACTGCTTTGATGTTAAAGCTAATGCATAGCATGCCTTAGATAATTTAGTACTGACATCTTGTATGTGGCTAGACCATTTAAGATGACAATTTATCCTTAACCCTAGCATTTTCGAGTTCAGAGAGTAATTGATATTATGGCCATCTAAGACTATTCATTCAGATTAGATTTTAAGGTTTTTTTAAAAACTATAATTGCTGTCTTTTCATGGTTAACGCATAATTTGTTCTTCTCAGCCCAGTTGCTGATTTTGGCATGTATTAAAATGGCACAGTTTAATATATTTCTCTTAATCTAGATAAAATGGAAGTAGAGCCAGGGAGATGTGTCGCAGATGGTGTAAAGTACTTAAAATGTGGGTTTTGCAGAGGTTATCTGTCCAGGGGTCCTGTCAGGACTAATATTGAAGGCACCATAAACTATTGTGGCAGGTGCATAACTGACGATCCTGATGTCAATTTCAGAAACTTGGCATATGAACATGTGGCCCAAAATATGGCGTTCCCCTGCACCTTTCGAGGCTGTCATAAGAAAGTGATGTGGAGAGATGTCAAGCAACATGAGATAGTGTGCGTTTACAAAGAAATAATATGCCCAATGCCTAACTGTTTAAAAGTGGGCCCTGTCAAGAGTTTGATCTCCCACTTTAACAAATGCCATGTAAATCAAATAATTTATCATTCCCTACATATAAATTGGCATCTAAACAACCAGTCTGACATTTTTGTGGGTCTCCTAATTCATCATCAGACACCCTACATCTTAATAATCTACAATTGTAAAATAAATATGAGAGTTAGTCTTTACTCGGTGTTCGATGTTACTGATAAGACCTATAGAGTATGTTTATATATGCTGGGTGGCGCAGAGGAACATGTAGTACAAGCTCAAAATGTTACGGATTACGTAACGTCTAGCGGACAAATGACGACTGTGTTAAACATACATACATTACATTCTATCTTTAAATCGGAAATAGTAGGATGCAGCATCTCACTAGAAATGAAAGAGAGCGAAGACTTTAATGCTGGGGTTAGTAAAAAGACAAAATGCTCAACGTGCAGCATATTTGTGAACAACAGTGCATGTTCCCGACCCGTGTGGAGGCCAAGGGGTAATGTCGTCAGGTGAGTAGTCAAACATCATTATGAGACGTAGGGAATTTAGTTGTATGAGAGCTCTAACAACTAAATATTCTGGCAGTAATAATTTTTTATTAACTTCTTTAAAAAAATTATGTTTTTTTTGATAAATGTATATATTGTAGGCTTTAACTTGTCGAGAAATTGACCCATTGGAAAATAAAATATCACTTTCGGAAAAAATGTATACTTTTCGAATGTTCAAATAGACTGGCGGTACATGGCCAGTCAGGTGCAACGTTTTTAAAATGCATGCCAATCATGTACAGTGTGTCCCAGGATAGATGTAACAAGAGGTGTAATGGACCAAAAATTTTGGAATTTTGGAATGGTATTTGGGGGTTGAGTCCTGCTTGTTGTAAAACTAAAGTATACCAAAAATGACTTGATTTGGTGTTCTACAGGGTGTTTTATAAGCAAAGTTGTAAAAATCACCAATAATAAAATACCTTTATTTTTCAAAATATGAAAAAATTCCACTAAGAAAAGTTATTTAGAATGCAATTTTATACCTCTATACCAAATTTCAGGAATATAAAATTATTTTTTTGAAACTTCCCATTTTTTCAATAAATTAGTATTTTATTTTGAACCATTCAATTAAAACTGCATAGAAATTATTTTTTGTGAATTAATATTTAAAGTTATGTAGAAGCTAAAAGTAGGCTATGAGAAAAGCAGTGGATACACATTTACCATTTATTATTGACATATCTGTCAAACGTAGTCCTTAATTTCTGTTTCAAATTAACGAACCAAACATAAAAAATCAAGTGAAAATGGTACTGACAGTGCGTGAAAAAATTTATATTGTGCCATGCTACGGAATTGGCGGTTAAAACTCGCTAAGAGAAGTGGTAAGTCAATTTAATTTGAAATTTCCAAACACTGCTTTGCCACGTACTCAGGCTATGAGAATAATTAAAAAGTTTCGGCTACTGGTAGTGTTCTTAACATGAAAAGAAAAATAAAAGCATATGATGAAGACAATGTTGGGGCTATTATATCTCATGCCTCTATTATAGAAAATCCTAGGATGCCACTAAGAGAGAGATCAGCTCTTATTAATATTAGCAAGTCTGAACTCCAAAGAATTTACAAGGCAAAGAAAATTAGGGCTTATAAAGCAAATTATAAACATACTCTTGAAGAGGGAGATGACGGCCGTAGGTTGGATTTTTGTTTGACCATTGGAGAAAAAATCATGGTCGAGAGATTTTTTCATCATTTCATAATTTTCTCAAATGAATTCACATTCACAACCACTGGTGTTGTTTCATCTCAGAATTGTCGGTTTTGGGCTTCTGAAAATCCAAATTTTAGAATTCATTGTAGAAGACAATATTATAAAAAAGTGAATGTGTGGTGTGCCATTTCTTATCACGTTGGAGTTATTGGACCTTATTTCATTGAGGGAAGGTTAAACCAGCCACACTTATTTACAGCTTCTTGAAAGATTTTCTTAAGAACATTTAAATATTTTAAGAGATATGCCTTTAGTTCATTTTCAACATGATGGTTGCCCTGGCCACTCCACAGGAATGGTTAATCAGTGGTTGAATTTAAATTTTGGAGAAAATTGGATTGCCAGGAATGGACCGATCAAGTGGCCGGCGAGATCCCCAGACTTATCAATATTGGATTTGTTTTTATGGGGTCGCCTCAAGCAGTTGCTTTACGTTGAACCACTTCCTAACGATGTAGCAGTATTGAAGCAGAGAATTACAAATGCGGTAAACTCCATACCGTTAGATCATATTCGAAACAGTTTTAAGGACTTCAGGCGAAGGATCGAAATGTGTGTGGATGTGGGTGGTAGCTACGTCGAATAATAAAAAAATTGTAAACATTGTTTTGTATTGGTCAATAATTATTTTGTTTGTGAATCTGTTGTTTTTGACATTTATTACTTGTTATAATTTTTTAAACGTCATTAATCTTCTGTTAGTAATTGTTTCTTGTTTTACAATTAGTTCGATTAACATTATACCTTCTTACATCTCGTATATTCAATTTTTTATTTACCAATAGCCTACTTTTTGAGATGATTAACATTTGCTCCTACACAACTTTAAATTTGAATTCAAATCTTAATTCGCAAAAATGGGAAGTTTCAAAAAAATAATTTTATATTCCTGAAATTTGGTACAGAGGTATAAAGTTCCATTCTAAATAACTTTTCTTAGTGGAATTTTTTCATATTTTGAAAAATAAAGGTACTTTATTAGTGGTGATTTTTACAACTTTGCTTATAAAACACCCTGTAGAACACCAAATCAAGTCATTTTTGGTATACATTAGTTTTACAACAAGCAGGACTCAATCCCCAAATACCATTCCAAAATTTTTGGTCCATTACACCTCTTGTTACATCTATCCTGGGACACACTGTATATGAATGAAATTACCATGAAATGCCAGAAACGCAAATTTTAGGCAGTAGTCGCGTGCAGAAGGGTGTGCAAATCGATTTTTTTTTTTGTTTTTTTTTATTTTAAAATGGATACCAATAGTGCCAAACGAAACGCCGAGAAAAAGAATCCAGCGGAAATACATTGACATGCAGTTTCCGCGCACAAAACGAACTTTGATGCGCACATTAAATCTTAAAATTTTTTGGAATTCTTGATTTTGGACGATTTTGATTTTGGATTTTTTTTCACGGCTTTTCGTTTGGCACTATTGACATCCATTTTAAAATAAGAAAAAATCAATTTGCACACCCTTCTGCACGCGACGACTGCCTAAAATTTGCGTTTCTGGCATATTCATGATAATTTCATTCATCTATATGATTGGCATGCATTTTAAAAACGTTGCACCTGACTGGTCATGTACCGCCAGTCTAAAACACAAATTCGTTTACTTGTATGTTAGTCCAGTCAATGAATATATTGTAAAATGCATGGAATATGCGAGACTTTTTGACTTCAGGACTTCGTCAGGAGTAGTTAGTAGGTAAACATACATATAAAAAGTCCCCGCCCCTGGGAGGTGAGCTTACAGTGGGAGGGGGGGAAGGTCCCATTTTTGGGTTTTTCGATTATGTCTCGGAAACGATGGACTCTGGAAAAAATATGTTCTAAATAAAAATGAAAGCTAATTAAATTAATTTCCTATAAAATTGTTTCTATACATATTTGTCGAATTTCCAACGGTTTTCGAGATATACGTTATTGAAAATCGATAATTTTCGAAAAAATCATTTTACCTAACTCTTTTTGTCAAACATTTACTTCTAGTGCCTCCCACGATCGTTTCTCAGAAAAGAGGAAGTTGTAGAACATTAAATTTCCTTCAATTTGATATACACTTGCTACTTTATCTTCAACCAATCAAAAGTTATAGAATTTCTAACGTGTACGTTCAATCTCGATGTTCCTCTAGAAATGAGTAGGTATATTGACGCTACTGTGATGATTAACAACATTTTAACAATAGAAATAAAGTAGTTGCAACACTTTTAAAGCGTTCAAGGTGACATCTTGGTTTTTTTTTTGAGGCGGAAGGTTCGAGGCTCATTCATCTTCGTCAGCAGTGGAGACGTTGTCCAAAGAGATTAGTAGTGTATCGATGTCGTGAATTGCAACTGCCTTTGCAACTCGGGCATGCGACCGAGCAGTTTAACGATGCTTTTCTACAACCACACCTGACACTGTCACTTCCTTTCGTGCATTAGCAAAAAGTCATCTTCAAGATTTCGTCAGGAGCAACATCCAACTCTGACAGTTTCGGAACTAGTTGGTCATTCCTCCTCTCCCAACCCCAATTCGGCACCCCACCATTAGGTTACTCTCCTAACCACAGGTGTACTTGGTGGTACAGCTACTTCAGTTGAAGGGAGAGCTGAGAGATCAGGCTTCATGTTTGCAGCTGCTTTGACAAATGATTTGTAGCGGAACTCGTTGAGAGATTTTTCTGTGCCTGAAGCGCCATACCATGAGAGAGTACTCATGATCCCAACTGTTTCAATGGAGTCAGGGGAAGAAGAACCGCTGGCAAATATCTCAGCTGCATGTTGTATGATTTTGGACTTCTGGTACTTTTTGACAAAACCCACTTTACTCTTGCGATACGCCGCGGACGTTGAGTCACAGCCTGTGAATGCTTGTAAGAATAACAAATTAACATAACATTGTCCTTCATTTTCAACTCCTGCTGTTGTGAGAAATATACAATAGTTTTGACACTGTTTTTTCTACATTCAATACCTTTTACAACTCCATTTGTGAAATGTTTATTCAAATTCAACATAAAATACATTTCTTTCTGATTTATATAAAAAAATGATGTTATTAAAATTATATATTAAGTTATGAGGGAACAAATTTGCAAATAACTGTACAGACGTTTTAATAATATTTAAAAATAAATAACTTTACGTTTTCAAAAATTATCTATTTTCATTGACGTACCTATACCTCGAAAACCGTTGGGAATTCCAATGTATGGAGACAATTGTATAGGAAATTTAATTTTTTGAAAATGAGCGTACATGTTAGAAATTCTATAACTTTTGATTGGTTGAAGATAAAGTAGCAAAAGTGTATATCAAATTAAAGGAAATTTAATGCTCTCCAACTCGTTTCTGACAATTTTTCTGAGAAACGATCATGGGAGGCACTAGAAGCAAATGTTTGACAAAAAGAGTTTTTGTTGATTTTTTCGAAAATTATCGATTTTCAATAACATATATCTCGAAAACCGTTGGAAATTCGACAAATATGCATGGAAACAATTTTATAGGAAATTTGATTAGCTTTCATTTTTATTTACAACATATTTTTCTAGAGCCCACCGTTTCTGTCGAAAAACCCAAAAATGGGACCTTCCCCCCACCCCTCCCTCCGTAAGCTCACCTCCCAGGGGCGGAGACTTTTAGTATGTCTACCTACTAACTACTCCTAACGAAGTCCTGAAGTCAAAATAATGCGCGGCAGATCTGCTTCGATCCTGCGGCTGTGTGTGGTGTCTGTGTATGCGTTCATAATTATATATTTTCCCTCCATACTCACTATTTATCCTACTATTCACTAAGAAAAATGTTAGAAATGTGTAATCAGAAAGAAAAAAGTTTTATTCAAGAATTTTTAACCGTGCTGTTAGCCGCGCAGAGTGACAAAGTTACTTCACTATTTTTTTCCAGGAATACCATGGCTTTAGTGATAAATTTTATTAGGGGACATATTTTGTTCCGAAACACATGGTCTATGCACCTGTATTTTTTATTTTTTTCACTTTTTTTTATGTTATGCATCCGAGCAGAATGTAAACTTTTCAAGATATTGTGACGTGTTTCTGTTGTAGAACTCTCCAAAATCGTCCTAAGTTGAAGACATAATCAAAATTCGACTTAGGCAAAAATTTCATTTCAAGACATTTTTAAGAGTCAGCAGAGGTACAGATCAGTCCATAAGGACCGTTTTGGGTTCTATAAGGCGTTGTAAATGACCAGGTGAAAATTCGAAGAAACACCGAATTTTCACTTAGAAAAAATGTTTTTGGTTCAGAATATGAGAGTAGAAGTATATAATGACAAAGATTTATGAATAATATATTTTTTTCAAAGGTACCATAAATTGGACTTTGAAAAATAATATTTTTGGAAGGGCATCAAAATTTGGCCTAGGAATCGATTTATCGAAAGTACGTCAAAATTTCACTTGCAGACTAATTTTTCAAAACTGCGTTGAAATTTGGCTTGAAGATCGATTTTTCAAAAGTACGCCAAAATTTCACCCACAGATTAGTTTTTCAAAAGTACCTTGAAATTGGGCTCGAAAATCGATTTTTCAAAAGTACGCTAAAATTGATCTTAAAATGGATTTTTCAAAAGTACCACAAAGTCAGTTTAAAAAGTACCACGAAAATATAATTTAAATTATTTTTTATTTTTTTTATTCCTCCACCAAAGACATTGACCTTTGAGGTACGGTCATTGAAAGCCCAATTCTAAAGTATGAGCATAAAATTTTAGCGATGCACTGCATCCGAAAGGCAGAATAGAAGATTTTGACAAGCCGGCGTAGTGCCGATAAGCAAAAATTGATAAAAATCAATGCACATGTACAAGGCCGGTTTCTCGCATGGAAAGAGTTTGGATTGACTCAGCGGCTGACAATTTGGTCGAGCGCGTTGAGCGGTCCAGACAAAGCAATGGTAGAAAAGCCAATAACAGGGCTTTTCAAAGGACAAAGTTATAGAGGAAAACGCCTTGTGCATAAAAATCCAAAAATTCAATTCTGCCTAAAAGTCGCTCGAAGGTGAGTAGCTGTCGTATCGATAATATTGAACGACTGTGATAAGGGTTAGTAAGTCGTGGACTGATCGAACGCCATTCAACTTGTTAATTTCAGTCAGCCTTAATTATTCATTTACCCAGAGTCTGAAATGATTCTAAAAGCTCGCATTTTGATTCTGAGAAGGTATGTATGAATCTTTTCTACCTAATCGATCGTTAGCGTGAGCGCTCTCGCTTGTATGGTCTGAAAGTCACTACCTTGATTGGGGAAGGCACGATTCTTATCTTGAGAATTTTGTATAACCAATTCTGTTAAATAAACGGATTTTTTTGAACTATTGTTTCTTAATTGATCTTGAGGCCTGTTGACGGTCTATAATCCCTGGAACTTTCGTATAGAAAGCCAGATGTGTCGAGTTAATTCAATTAACTTTTGACCTTCTGGTTGCTTTACGGAGGTTTGTTAGGAATTTTTTTTATGCGTTTTTTGGGAAACAGATTCCGTTATTAATGGACCAAAACGTGGTTTCCGCGTACCAAAACTAATCCCTCCGCAGAGAAATTCTTCGGTTGGGATTTTTTTATGCAAAAATCCAGGAAATTAAGAGGTGCCTAAACCCCTAACGAGGGAATTCGAACCCAGAGAGAGCGTCATTTTTGATCTGTGGTAGTGCAGCCTTGGTCCATTACTCGGCTACCGAAGTGCATCTTATCTCGAACCCGCCTGGGAGGTAGAAGAACAGGGTAATACGCGACTGGCGCCCCCTGAAAAATAAATTGGTGTCGCGTCATTTTGACGCCCGGTAGTGTGTTCTTCTACATTTCCACCCCTAGGAAACCACCCTTGCAAATTCCGTGAGTTCCAAAAATTATAACAAGAGATAACCACTAACACACTTTATTAAATAATTTTACTGGATACTTCACAATACTATTATTAACTTAAATGAACTTTACTGACCAAAAATAACAATGTTTATCACTTTGTTTTCACTTTGGAGTCATAACCTCACTTGTCACTTGTCAATTCAAAACTTTCTTAACTTCCCGCCGAGAATGCGGTCTTTTATACCTAAAAATGACAGATCCCGATTTTTCTGTGATGGCACCACCATTCTCTAGATAGTTCCAGATGTCATCATTCTAGAGCTTCTGGTAGGTTCTTTCTCGAGTAGGTGCAAATCTCTACATTCAGACATCCATCATTGAATTCTGTGTTGCCTACATTTTAGGGGTTGCAACACATCACAATATTATTCTATACACTTTCACGAACTCATTAAAAAAAAAGTTTTTGGAGGTTTGACTATAATGTTCTGTCTTCTGGGTTATGTCTTAGAATTTTATTATGTGACTTAAACCACATCATCCTATCTAATTGTAATTAAGTCTGACTTCAGGAAAATAAATAAAGCCAAAACAAATTATGAAAGGACCCCGCAGAATCCTTAGGGGAAATGGCTTTTAGTCAAACTCTTTGAAACTCTGGATTCTAGTAGTTCTTGTTGTGTAGAACAAAAGTTCTCAAGGGCACTAAGTCCTAAAAACTCATGGTTTTGAAGTTGGACTTTAGGTACATTCCCTAATAGCACAACATTGTCCTGTGGACATCTGAAGGACGTCCTCGACGGACATACAGGACATCCGATGGACGTTCGTTTTTGATCCAAAGTGCATCCGACGGGCAGCCGAGGGACGTGCAAATGTCACAACTTTGGACAATATTTGTACATTCCAATTAATTTAGAAAAAAAACGGAATGAGCAGGGATCGAACCATCGACCTCGTCCTTTGTAACTCGACGTTCTCTTACTCGGCCACTGTCCTATCTTATTAGTCTGTACTTAAAGACTGTACAGTTGACTAATATAACTATTTATTTCAAACGTAGAAAGTATTTGACTGTTTAATAAATGTTTAGTTAGATAGATAGATAGATACTTTATTCATTCATTAATTTTACATACAAAGGTAAAACTTATCAAACTAGTCAAAATAGTACATTACACATACATATACATACTCAATACACTCACTCGTACATAGACATTATCAAATACACTTAGACAATCTAACACTCAACATACATGCAAAACGAAATAGTCAATGACCTAGGTACTCTTCTACAGAATAAAATGCCTTACTAACTAGGTGTTCATACAGTTTTTGTTTAAAATGATTAAAATTCTGAATAACACTAACATCACTACAAAGATTTAAAAACCTGTTGAAACATGTAATGCGAATAAATATGCGAATTTTGAGAGACACTTAATCTTGAATATGGTTGATATAAATTACTGTTGTTACGTGTATCATATTTATGCACATTACTTATTTTCATAAATGAATTTTCTCTCATTTTTATATTTAATACAACTAAATATATATAGAGAGAAGGCAGAGTTAGAATTGACAAGTTAATAAATATTTGTCTACAGGATGTATGAGGATGTGCTCCTACCATACATCTGATAATTTTTTTCTGTATAACAAAGACTTTATGAAAGTGAGCTGAACGTCCCCAAAAAATTAAACCATAACTTAAAATAGATTGCACAAGCCCATAATAGGCCAATTTAAGAATGGACAAAGATACTGTAGCTCGCAGCTGTCTTACAATAAAACACATAGTACTTAATTTTGAAGAAATATAATCTATATGTTCCTCCCAGGTCATTTTTTGGTCTATTACAACCCCTAAAAATTTTATAGAATTCACTTGTTCAATGCTTTTATGGTTCATCTTAATGAGTTGACTAGATTCGCTTTTACCATTCTTTGGTTGAAATACCATAGAAAAGGTTTTATTTACGTTTACTCTTATTCCATTATGTTGGCACCATTGATAAAATTCTAATGCAGATATATTAGATGTTTCAACTGATTGTATTAAATTATTTCCTGTTACTAATTTTTATCAAATAATATAATTAATAATTTACAAAAAATATTAAAATTAAATTATTAATGATAAATTACTATAAAAAATAAACTACAAATTTTACAGAAATAATGGTCAAATGTAAACAAAAACATTGTAAATTGAAAAACCAGTTTTGTTAACATTTTTTTGTTAACATATTAAATAGACATCCTGCTGCTGTCCCTATAGGGACCTAAAATGTGTGTACTTGCCGAAGGATGTCCGTTGCGGCACATATGCTGGACGTTCAGTGTGCTATTCACTGGTATGTATACATATTTCGGAGACATGTTGGAGAGAAAGCGGTATGGAGATATTATCATTTATTGCAAAAATATAATATTTAAATCAACGGACATTCAGAGGACGTCTATTCCGTACAATTTTAAGTAAATCCGATGATAAACGTCAAGTAGACGTCCAGTTTATGTCCACGGACGTCAGTACATTAAATGGACATAAAACGGACGTCCGGCGGACATCGTGTGCTATTAGGGTTCTGCAGCATATCTCAGGGCTATATCTCAAAACCATAAGTTTTTAGGACTTACCGCCCTTGAGAACTTTTGTTCTACACATCAAGAACTACCAGAATCCAGAGTTTCAAAGAGTTTGACCGAAAGCCAATGGGGTATTTTCCAATTTTTTTTTTTTTATTGAATAATATCATAGAATATGTACAAACAAGCCTTCCAATACAGATTTCCGCGAAAATAATTATCAATTTTTTAAGAAGACAGAAGTTAAAATAAGTAGAGCAACAGGTGTTTTAAATTGGTGACGTAGGTAGTTTGGCCGATGACGTAGCTGGACTGTATTATGTGTATTATGCAGTAATTGTTAAAATAATAACTTTACTTGATATATATCATCAAAACTGAATTTAAAAAAAATGGAAAATACCCCATTCTCATAAGGATTTAACTATGCTGTAGAGTGCACGTAAAGTTCAAATTCAGAGGGCTATATCTCAAAACCATGAGTTTTTAGGACTTAGTGCCCTCGAGAACTTTTGTTCTACACATCAAGAACTACCAGAATCCAGAGTTTCATAAGGTTTGACCGAAAGCCATTTCCCATAAGGATTTAATTTTTGCTCTAGAATGAACGTAAAGGGCTATATCTCAAAACCCTGAGTTTTTAGGACTTAGTGCCCTTGAGAACTTTTGTTTCACACATTAATAACTATCAGAATCCAGGGTTTTCAAGAGTTTGACCAAAAACCATTTCCCATAAGGATTCTGTGGGGTCCTTTGCGAGACCCGTAAATCCACAGTCACGGATCTATTGTCACGATTTTATGTCGCTACTGTATCATTTTGCCTATAGTATATTTCTCTATAACTAATAGGTTTTGAATTCAGTGTTACAAAGCTTACTTTGGCTGATGGCGAGGACATCTTGAGTTTCGGAACGAATACTTTGGAAGCGGCAAGATTGATAGAAACTACACCAGCTGCCACCGCTGCCACTTCATCAAATGGTACGGTGGGCAAATTCTACTGCGAGATTTGCAACGTGGGCGCGCCAAGCGAAGAGCAGATCGAAATTCACTTCAAAGGTCAGAGGCACCAGAAAAAGATAAAGCAGGTCGGCCCACAGCCCCGGTTCGTGGCTCAGCTCTGCTGGCCAAGCAAGGTGGGTAAAAAATGTATTTTGAAAAATACTATTAAAATGATAGTTTGCTCGCTAGGTGTGAGTACATTTGTATAGAATAAATTTGTATTAACAGTCGGCTTACTATTTTTTTTAGAGCGCTTCCTGTGTTTGAAACCTGTTAGTTTTATTCGTTGAAAATTAGTTACATAAACTTAAATGTCCAAATTATGCCGAGATTAAACGCTTGGCAATGTCCAAGACGAATTCTTTCTTTTAGATCTTGGTTTGGTTTAGTTTTGTAAACTTTGCAATGAACCACAATGAGAAAAATCAAGTGGTGTTAAATCCAATGGTTCTAGCTGGCCACTTCATTAGATTAGACATTCCAATTTACCTGTTCGTAAAAAGTTCTGTTAATGTACTGTTAGAAAAAGCACAGCCTCATTACCGGTCTTTCTCATCAGCTTTTCGGTAACATCAGCCCAACGTTTTGGAGGGCGTCCTCTTCACCTCATCTGGATTTCCGTGGATTTCCCTGAATTATCAACCGTTCCATGTTATCTTCTCTCCGGTTGATGTAGCTAAAATTTGAACTAAAACAAATCCTCATGCAAAAGCTTACTATACGATAGACGAATATATCCATGACGTGGCTTTCTTATAACTCTATTTTGTTCATGAACTAATTTTAATACATTAATACCTTTAATATACGACTATTTATCTATCTTTTTATTCATATATGTGTTTCTATTAGCCAGTGTATCCAAGTTTACCACCAGCTCCAATACCGCAACCTTGCTCTCGCTGTCAACAGTTTACACATACATGAGATAACTGTACCGAACCAATAAAATGCACAAAGTGCAGTAGACCGTTGTACGTTTAATTTGAAAGAAACATTCTAAGCGCAACATATTAAAATAAATTATTAAAGTTCAACTATTTGAATGTACCACGAAAACGGAAGTGACATCATAACGGCAGTTAGATGTGAAGTTATATGCAGAACAGAAGAAGAGGAACAAGTTGACATTGTTGGCAATAAAGAAAATAACCTCAAATGTTAAAATTGAATTTGACATTTAATAAAGAAGTTTTTAGCGTTTGATATTTATTTTCTTTCAAAATGACAGACAGGATTTATAAAAGCCAATTCTGATATTTTACCTTCTATAGATATATTTATGGTCAGCGAATTTTTAAAAAGAGATGATCGTTTTAGCATTGCAGAGGTCAGAGGTGCAAAATTCGCGAGGTACGTTCCCAGCAAACATTTTTGTTAAAATTAGCTCCAATTCGACTTGGTAAAAGAGGAATTTACTTGTTAAGGTAATTATGACGTAAAATTGACTAGAAAAATACACTTCCGATAAAAATTTACCAATAGGTCTTACTTTAGATTTCAGTTTACGTAAATAATACCAATTAATCTACCTCATACACAATTTTCCTTGAAAGTAAATTTAACGAAATCAGCGAGTGAAAAACTACTAAAAAAATCTACCAAAAATGACCTGAAGTATAAATTTACAATAGGGTAGAAATAGTTAATATAATTAGGTATTATTTACCTTTTTAGCGACTAAAAATATTCCTAATAGTCGAATATCTTACTAGGTAGATTTTATTGTATATCCTACGTAATGTATACCTAAATAGCAACCTATTTGGTCACTATTATTATACATCTTTGAAGTAATATTAGCTCGACAAAATAGATAAATTCTACCTGGCTTATCTACCTGATTTCAATCATTAAGTCAATTATCTTTTGTAGTTGCATTTATAAAGGCAGTTAACTTTAAGGTTAAATTAGCTCAAGACGCCATATTTTCTTAGCACAGTTGAAATATGATTCGAAATTAGAATTTTAAAAATGAGTGTGTATGGAAACAAACTGACGAAAAGCTAAAAAAAATACATAATTATACCTGTAAACTCATATTTAACAAGTATAGCATACTTTTCGGATCAAATTATTACTATAATTTTTTTACTTGGCAATAAGAATTTCCTTATAGATGAATATTTTGGAGGCGCATTGTTATTTTACGAAGTACAGCTGCTACTATACACAAAAAATTTTCTTCGCATTGATTTCAACAAGCAAGTACTGCAAATACTTCACTTATAAATTGGATTTATTTTAGTTATCGACATTCATCTTGTATTGTCATTGTGAGTTAGGTATCTCTTCAAATTTGTAGGTGACTGACAACAATATTACAGAGAAAATTACCAAACAGGTATAAAAACCTTATTTTTTCCTCTTGGTGTCATTTTCCAATTTCACACACTTAAATACGTAAGTTCTACCTAAAGCTAGTCAACTTGATGTCGAATTGACATCGAATTTAAGTAAAATTTACCTAAACAGATATTACTAACCAAATATATTGTGCGACTACAAGTACGATTTATGTGTAATTTTACCTGCCTTAGTCGATATAACCTAATTTCGACGTCGTCTTATTCTCCACTTACGTCGATTCCACGTAGCGTCAACGTAAATTTTACCAAAACATGGTTAATTTTAATTTTGGCACTAAATTTATTATACATAATTTAGGTAGTTTTGACGTCAAATAATACCTAAATGTTTGCTGGGTTACAGCTATAGTTTTGATTATAAATATTAGAAAAACAGTTAACCATTCATTTTTACGTTTACCATTCATTACTGGAACACTGAAGAAAAGCTTTTTTGAATTGGTGGTATTATTTACACAATACGGCACAAAACTCCATTTAAACTTAGATTTATCCATAACTTTGGGCCGTTAAAATGAACCGAAATATAACCTAGAAACATCAATTGAATTTGACATTAGGTTTGTTCACACAGTCTGAATTACTACAACAGTGTAGATAATAGAAGGAGATAGAGTGAGACTATACATAAGTTGAAGAGCACTGCTGCATATAATGTGGGGTTTTTGAACAAATTTATTAAATACAGTGTCAAATTCAATTGACATTATTCTCTTTTTTCTCCGTCGCTATCAACAGTTTATAACTTCATATCCTTTTTTCGTCGTTTAATAACTAACTTCTCTGCAGACTGCCGTTATGTTGTCACCTCCGTTTTAAATGTATGTATTTTTAAAATTGATATTATAATAGCATAAGACTTTATTTTAAACTTTTACATGTTTCCAATGACTTTTTATGAAGAAATGTTATCGTTAAACACAGATTCTATTAAAATTCTAACTTAGTACAACAACCCAATTATGTAATGTAGCCCTAGTTTTGGTCTCATTTTCTCGTTTCACCTAACCTAACTGACTTAAAATTTACGTAAAATGTAAATAAATGGTGGAATGACATGACGTCAGTGATACCTCTTAAATAAGGTCGCTCAGTTATAACGACCTAATAGTTATAGAACATATTTCCCTGAACAGGTAATTTAAACGTAAACATTGTGTTTAATTGTGATCGTTAATACATAATATCTACCAAACCAGTTATCAACTGCACTCTTTCTTTCACAGGAATAACAATAAGGTTTTATCTACAACAATAATGACTTCTCATAAATCATAAGGCATAAGCAGCAAATACATAACTAGAAACCAGACATCTCTATTATAGCGTTGGAGTAGGAGTATATCATATGTCATAAAAGTTATGAAATAATGTGTCCCTCTGTGTTTTTTTTTATTGCCAATCAATTCTCATTGTAAATATATCCATTCTACCTTGGGCTATTAAAAGCGCCTCAAGTATTTTACGTTTTTAAAGAAAAACATTTTTTTTTTCTCTACCAAAACAGCCACAAAAATCTACACATCTATATGTCGACCTATACTGGAATATGGACACACTCTATATGTCAATTGCCAAGGGCAGATACTAAACAACTTAAAAGTTGCCGAAACCTCTTTCGCTACGTATTATAACTAAAATTCGGCATCCAGTCAACAAGCTCCTCAATCCGCCGAATAATTTACTATATGAAAAAACTAGGATAACCCAACAGTAACAATGTAGGAAAGATAGGCTGAAGGACTCGATAGCCGTTTGAATATGTATTTTTTATGTATTCAATAAAGAACTTTTATTATTATTATTACATTTTTTTTTACCTTGAATGGATTTTAAAAATATTTGTAAAAGCCTATACAATTGGGTTGTTGCACTTAGTTAAAATTTTCATAGAATCTGTGTTTAACGATAACATTTCTTCATAAAAAGTCATTGGAAACATGTAAAAGTTGAAAATAGTCTTATGCTATTATAATATCAATTTTAAAAATACATACATTTAAAACGGAGGTGACAACATAACGGCAGTCTGCAGAGAAGTTACTTATTAAACGACGAAAAAAGGATACGAAGTTATAAACTGTTGATAGCAACAGAGAAAAAGAGAGAATAACGTCAATTGAATTTGACACTATATTTAATAAGTTTGTTCAAAAACCTCACACTATATGCACCAGTGCCCTTCAACTTATGTGTAGTCTCACTCTATCTCCTATTATCTACACTGGTGCAGTAGTTCAGACTGTGTGAACAAACCTAATGTCAAATTCAATTGACGTTTCTAGGTTATATTTCGGTTTATTTTAGCAGCATAAAGTTATGGATAAATCTAAGTTTAAGTGGTGTTTTGGGCCGTACTGTGTAAATAATACCACCGATTCACCGAAAAAACTATTCTTCAGTGTTCCAGTAATGAATTGTGAACGTAAAAATGAATAGTTAACTGTTTTTCTAATATTTATAATCAAAACTATAGCTGTGACGTACCTCGCGGCTTTTGCACCTCTAACCTCTGCAATGCTAAAACAATCATCTCTTTTTAAAAATTCGCTGACCACAAATGTATCTATAGAAGGTAAAATATCAGAATTGGTTTTATAAATCCTGTCTCAGTCATTTTGAAAGAAAATAAATACCAAATGCTAAAAACTTCTAATTCAATTTTGATATTTGAGCTTATTTTCTTTATTGCCAACAATGTCAACTTGTTCCTCTTCTTCTGTTCTACATATAACTGCCGTTATGATGTCACTTCCATTTTCGTGGTACATTCAAATAGTCGAACTTTAATAATTTTTTTAAATATGTTGCGCTTAGAATTTTCCTTTCAAATTAAACCTATAACTAAATTAACGCCTCCACTACCATATTTCACCATTTTTGAAAATTTGTCAACAACCCAATTGTGCATAAATAAACAAATTCGATGTAATTATGTCGAATATTCAGTGCACAAAAGATTTTTGTGCTTAGAGTGCAAATCGTATTTTATCTTTAATAACAATAACGTTTTGCCTTTGCATTTGAAAGAAAAATATGATCACATCATGAATTCGGTGAATTTGGAATTTAAAGACATTTCAGGTAAAATAATCTTTTGGTTAGCTAGTTATAGTTTAATGCTTTATTTTTTATTTGGATAAATGTATTAACATAAAACAGCACATAAAAACACTACTTCTCCATCTATCAATTTAATTTCTGTTTAATATGTGATATATATCTGACAACCCTGATATGAAAATTGGGGTGGTACTCCCGAATAGCCTCAGCAATTTTATGAAGTCTATGTGTTAAGCAAGTTGTATGTTTCATTTAACACCTTCCCTGCCGCCGGTCACTTAAGTAGACGACCGGCTCTCTCCACCTCTGCCACCGACCACTTAAGTGGCCAGTTCTGTGGGATATATTTTCCCAAAAAATGTATGGTGGTTTCTGGGGCCGAACATATGTCCTAGAAGTCTGTTATTTTACAATAACTATTTTGAGATACATTAAATGAAAAATAACGCCCTAGGGCGTTATGAATATCTATAACGCCCTAGGGCATTATAAAATTATAATACAACCCAAAACAAGCAAATTATGATAGCGTTATTTTTACTCTCTTTTAAATCAAATCATTCTGAACATAATAGATGTCAAATTAATAAATCGTAAATGTCAAAAAAAGAAATTCGAATTCAATAACAGACTTGCAGGACATTAAACGTTGAAGGCACCACGGGTGTTATAGGATAATGACGCCCTCGGTCGACGTACACTCCCTCGGGTCAGAGGCCCTCGGGATTGTACACTGCCGACCTCGGTGCGTTATTATCCTTATAACACCCTTGGTACCTTAATAACTATAACGGCAGCAAATGTGTTAAAATTCCTGCAACAGTTTTCATTTAAGAATCTCTGTCGGAAGCAAATAATAACTTGCCACTTTTTTGTGCATATTTGTCGCACCATAATTTCTCAATATATTCGCTCGGGCATAAATTGGACTCATTCAATAAAGCATTACATTATATTATGGAGTTGTTACATCAATAGTTATTTTGATTATATGACTATAACTGTTTTTATATTTGATTTTGTAGCATAAAATGTATAGTATGTTTGGATAGCTTACAAATTTAGTACTTTGTTTTTAGAGTAAATGCATCACAGCTCCTGCAGCGAAAAATTCAACAGAAGGAAACTTCCGAATAGGCGATTAGAAAAAAAACTAATTTTTACAATTAATTCTTTTATATTTATTTGCTTTGTTTATGATTAGAGAATATTATTTAGGTATATTAAGCAAATTACAACTTACACACTTTAATATTTATTATGAAATTATCTACTTTCTGTATATTGTTGCCCTAATCTGGGCACGCTAATATACTAGTCAGGTAACCACTTCAAAACACTCAATATTGGAGAACCAATCAAAACAACTACTCTTCTAGCTAATACTGACGAAGTATTGAATTACATGATAGGATTCCTAGCATTTTAAGGGAAAAAAAATGTATTGAAAATACTTAAAACATTTATTTAAATTCAGTCATTCACACTTTTTTATTTAATATGAAATTATCTACTTTCTGTATATTGGTACCTTAATCGGGTCACGCTAATATACTACTTAGGAAAACACTTTAAAACACTCATCATTGGATAACCAATCAAAACAACTACTCTTCTAGCTAATACTGACGAAGTATTGAATAACATGATAGGATTCCTAGCATTTTAAGGAAAAAAAACATACTGAAAATACTTAAAACATTTATTAAAATTCGGTCATTCACAACAATTATTAAACCTTACATTCTATTTCAACTCTAGAAAAGTTGTACGAGTTTTTTCGAACTCGTTAGTTCTCATCAGTAGAGTATAGAAACATTCATCCATTATTTACTCTTGTAAATAATGGATGAATGTTTCTATACTCTGATGAGAACTAACGAGTTCGAAAAAACTTGTACAACTTTTCTAGAGTTGAAATATAATGTAAGGTTTAATAATTGTTGTGAATGACTGAATTTAAATAGATGCTTTAAATATTTTCAATATATTTTTTTTTCTTTAAAATGCTAGGAATCCTATCATGTAATTCAATACTTCGTCAGTATTAGCTAGAAGAGTAGTTGTTTTGATCGGTTGTCCAATGATGAGTGTTTTAAAGTGTTTTCCTAAGTAGTATATTAGCATGACCCAATTAAGGTACCAATATACAGAAAGTAGATAATTTCATATTAAATAAAAAAGTGTGAATGACTTAATTTAAATAATTTCAATATATATTTTTTTTGCTTGTAATTCAATACTTCGTCAGTATTAGCTAGAAGAGTAGTTGTTTTGATTGGTTCTTCAATATTGAGTGTTTTGAAGTATTTACCTGACTAGTATATTAGCGTGCCCAGATTAGGGCAACAATATACAGAAAGTAGGTAATTTCATAATAAATATTAAAGTGTGTAAGTTGTAATTTGCTTAATATACCTAAATAATATTCTCTAATCTAATTTTATTTTATTTTATGCTTGTTTTTTTTTTGTTAAACTTTTAAAAAGTTTTAATGTTCATTTTATGTAATAGTTTTTATTAAAAATTATATTATATCTGACATTCATGTTGTTAGACTTAATATGTTTATTGTAGGATATCCAATACCAGACTGAATTTTCAATCCCGGAATTTTGGTATTCAAATAGAACATTTCAGGATCCCGGTATTTAATACCGGACATTTCGGGATTCTGACATTCTCTGTTAAAAATAGTAATATTTGCCATCCTAATTTAACATTTCTAACTTAACTAAAATAATGGCAAATGGCACTGGGCAGTGGGTACCGTCTCTGAAAAACTTAATAAGTAAACACAAGAAGGTGTAGTTAATATTATTGCGGGTTATGTCTAAACTAACTATTAATCAAACTCTAGCGTATGCTCAAAGTCTCGTATAAAATGAATCTTGAAGATATCGAAAATATCTAAAATACCGAAATTCCGGTATTGAAAAATAAATAGGTGTCAAATGCCAAAAAAAAAGTCCGGGATCTCGAAATCTCGATATCCCAGTATTGGATACCCTAGTTCATTTTATGTAACTTTTTTGTAAACTTACGAAAAGGTTTAGCAATAAGGGCTGTTTTATTATCTGATCAAAGGTTTATTTTTATGCTATATTGACATGTATCTCAACAAAAAGTTTTAATTTGTTAATTTTATGTAATATGTTTCTATAAACTTGTCATGAAAATGTTTTAGACCAGAGAAATTAGACATTGCACTTCGGAAAAATTCCCGGAAAGCTGAATTTTGGTATGAACCTTGATATTGTGGTTCTAAACAAAATGTCAGAGTTCTCCATCGATCCGAGTGCCTAAAAATTTTACGTGGGGTCAATGGTCAGCAAAAACGGTGTCTCATCTTGTTAACGGTCACTTTTACAGAAAAAATATTAATGATTAAATTTGTAGCTTAGCAAATTTTCTACAAAAAAGATGTTATGACTCTTATTCGTAAGAGTAACTGTTTTGGCGATAATTCGATTTACAGAGCTGTAACCTTTATGTTTCTCATAAAACATGCACTCCTTTCCAGACCACCTTCGAGATAGAGTACAGTTTACTTCTTTCACGTGGTGTCCTAGTAGGCCTAATCCCCGTTTGTTTTTATTTGAGAAATGTTTATTTAAAAAAAAAAAAGATTATTAATCTCAATAATTAATATTCTTCTTCTGACCCTATTTCAGTTTGTATGCTTTCCTCTTCATCATCTTCTTCTTGTTCTTCCTCTGATCTCTCCTGCATTTCCATAGATTCAGTCAGGAAATGCGATGGATCCACATCTTCAGTGGAGCAATTATCGACGTCATTTAAGCAAGACTGACCAATTACAAAAAATATTATTCAGCAGAATGTCTGGAGAAGAGTTTGAATCGGCTTCAAAATGTTATCCCTTAACATCCATCCCCAGTCTTCAGGAGTAAGCTCGTTACCTGGCCATATTTGAATTTGGTAATAGACCTGATATATGTTGCCGGGCAGCACTAGATGTTGGCGGAAGAATAGACAATAGAACAATGATTGACAATAGATAATTTTTAGCTGGGTGGATTTTAAAAAATTTGAACTGTGAATATCAGGAGGTACTTCTTTTATTGGGGTTTTATACATAGCCAGGAGAAAAAGAATTCCATTGTTGAAAAATATCTGCATAATTTATTAATTCCTTATTTTGTTCAAATAATTTGAAGACATTCATTTTACCTTTCTTAAAAATTGCCGAAGTAGTGTTGCATGTAAAAATAAAATATGATCTTGACACTTTGGATATGACTTGAAACTTTGTAAAGAATACATTTTTTTCTATTTTTGCTTTCCCATGTTTCAAAAAGTAAATAATTTCATCAACAGAGAGAAATCAATATTACTAGTCTTCACCTACAACAGGTTGTTTGTCTGTGGGATTCTTCAATTGCTGTTTCAATGATGAGAACATTAGCATCATTTTGAGCTTGTTTGACATTGACATCAAATATTTCAAGCCATATTCAAAGTCCAAATATATAATGTAAGATAAGAATTTATTGGTTTTAAAGACCTAAAACAATGTATAAAACAAGTCGCATACAAATTTAACGAACTACATAGATGTATAAGACATATTAAGAAAGAAAAAAAATACATTTAAAATTCAACATACAACATTAATGACATACTAACAATAATAATAATAATTGCAGTTATGTACAGTAAAAATTATACACAAAACTTTTTGAATCAGAAACAGGTAGGTTGCTCTTTTATGTTAGTTGGAATTTTCTTATAGGTTCTAATGCCATTGCTTTAGGGTTATACCGTGCGTGTAATTTCCCATTAGGCATGTACATTCACGTAGCGCGAGAGATCTGACAACACCGGCAGCCGTAAATTCGTCCGTCGATGGAGCATCCCAGCTCGGTTATTTCATTTCAGCCAGCTGGCACACGCGATGTTGTAATTCTACTCCCCATGCCTAGCCCGCGACTACACACACGGTATTTAAAGAATTTTGAGGTGTGCATAGAGAAGCGCCATTTCTTGTGTCATGGTTGTGTATGTTCCTATAACACTGAAGGTTATGTTTATTTTTAAAAATATAGCATGCGATTTCTATAATAACCAGACGACACAGAGGAAGAATATTCAGATATGAAAATAATTGCCTACATGACTCACTTTGACTTTTATTTACCATAGTTCGTATGCATCTTCTATGAGGTAAAAATAAGATTGTACCGTGAAATAGAAGTTTTTTAATACAGCAATGTTCAATTATTTGATTAATTTTTGATATACTCTTACTAATTAAAAGTTATAACATCTTTTTTGTAGGAAATTTGCTAAGCTGCAAATTTGATTAATAATATTTTTTCTGTAAAAGTGACCGTTAACAAGATATTTACGAAAACCTTTTTTTTTGTGACTTTTGTCCCGCGTAATATTTTTAGCGGCATTTGAAAAGTTGGGGAACTTTGACATTTTGTTTAGAACCACAAAATATCAAGGTTCATACCAACATCCAGCTTTTCGGGAATTTTTTTGAAGTTAGGCCTTTTTTTTATCTAATTTCCTTGGATTATTTAGGCATTTAAATATACTGTTCGTTTCTTTCCATGAACATTATTTAATCAACAGACTGATTGCCTATTGTTACAATTATATATTATATACATGTATTTTTTAACACTTTCATAATACAATATAATTTATAATTTAAGACAATGTGATAGATGTTATAGTATTAGTAATAACAGTATTACAATATGTGATTGTTAATTAATTATCGTTCGCCAATCTTAGAGTTTTTTTCCAGTGTGGGTACTTATGTACGGTCCTGATTCTCGGTTCTCTTGTGCAATATCTCTCCATCGTCTCTTAATTTTGTGGTCTTTGGGAGAATCTGGTTGCCAGATGTGTTAAACGATCTTTTACAGGCATTATATTTGCCCGCTGGTATAAGAGTGTTTGAGGTTGTGTAAAAGGTTGAGAGGATGTCGAATTTCTGTTTTTTTTTTACTTATTGCAGATGTTTCTGCCACTTTTGGTTTTTAAGTGTCTGATTCTTACAGTTTAAAAACAAAACATGCCCATATTAAATCTTAGGTTGACAGATTCCGTCAGATTTCAAAAATGTTTTAGCCTTTGAAATCATATTCTTTTTCTTGAGTTTGACATAGGTGTTAAAATTAATTTAGTTGGCGAAGATTATTCCCAGGTAGTTGTTTGGGGATGTAGGGTATGTTTTGGTACATATTCAACAACGGGGAAGTTTTCAATGGATGGTGGTTGGATAAAATAAAGTTTGTTTTTAAAGAGTTTGGTTTAAGCCTCCATTTGCATGTTGTATTTACCAAGAATTGTAGATTTTGTTACATTTTCATAATAAAAATATATATCAGAATGATGATTTTTTTCCCCATTAAGAGTATAATTTGCGGTCAGTGAAATGAAGAAACGAATTATTCGGCTTATTTTTGAAGATAGAAACTTCAAATTTTGTACGTATGTATTAAAATATATATTCTAGTTCGTCACGTTTTTAATTTTTTGTTTTAATCAAAAACACGTGATCAACGAAAAAATTAACGTCGAAAAATTGGAATTTACAAAAAACGAAAACGTGACGCCCTAGATAGTCCTTAATTAATTACGTGGATAAAATATAATCTCTTAATTTTCAAGCATAGATTCAATAAATAGTTTCCAATTTTGCCGTCAATAGATGGCACTCGCCTCGGCATTCGCATAGCTTTACACGCTCTCAGACTTTAGGGAGGAACTTGTTGTCATGGAGACCAGACGCGAATGAATGCTTGCCAGGGAAGCATTTAGCAGTTCTGGTAATTGTAATCTTAAATTTATTTATAAATTATTTTATCTTACAGGAATGACTTAATAGATAAAATTCTTGAAAATGTTAATACATAAATAAAAGGTGCCAAATAAAGAGGACCGTTTTGTATAAACACTCCTACAAATTTTATTATGAAAATTTGAATTCGGTTTTTAGTTATTATTATAGTTATATACTTTTTATTCGAAATTATTACCAAGCAAAATGTACAGGGTGTCCCAGTCAACGCGCTATGCTCGGTTTTCACGGTAGTTTCTGAGATAAGTTTATGGTTCAAAATCCAGTCTGACGTAGGTTTTCCGAGGAATCTCATACTGCTAAGATATTTATAGGAATCCAAGATGGCGGACGAATTTCGTCATCTATGGTCCTATTCGACTGAAAATCGATATCTGGGGGTTTTCGGGGATGCGGTTTACGAATTTTTGGTCAAAATTTAGAAATCCAAGATGGCGGACGAATTTCGTCATCTATGGACCTATTCGACTGAAAATCGATATCTGGGGGTTTTCGGGGATGCGGGTTATGAATTTTTGATCAAAATTTAGGACTCCAAGATGGCGGACGAATTTCGCGATCTATAGTCCTATTCGACTGAAAATCGATATCTGGGGGTTTTCGGGGATACGGGTTACGAATTTTTGGTCAAAATTTAAGACTCCAAGATGGCGGACGAATTTCGTTATCTATGGTCCTATTTGGCTGAAAATCGATACCTCGGGGTTGTCGGGGATGCGGGTTACGAATTTTTGGTCAAAATTTAGGAAACCAAGATGGCGGATGAATTTCGTCATTTGTGGTCCTATTCGACTGAAAATCGATATCTGGAGGTTTTCGGGGATGCGGGTTACGAATTTTTGTTCAAAATTTAGGAAATCAAGATGGAGGACGAATTTCGTCATCTGTGGTCCTATTCAAATGAAAATCGATATCTGGGGATTTTCGGGGATGCGGGTTACGAATTTTTGGTAAAAATTTAGGAATCCAAGACAGCGGGCGAATTATAACTATATTTTGACCCCCCTTTATTTATGTTATTATTGGAGATTAAAAAAGGTTTTGTATAAGAGTTGTAGGGCTGTATACATATTTTTTTAAATGCAATTAAAAAACAATTGCTTGCATATGTCACGTGATATAACAATGAAGGTTGCTTTTTAAATGAAAACCCTGTATATATTTACATATTCTTTTAGATCCTTTATCCCTAATTTCAAACATATAAAGATTGATAGATCTAGTTGTAATATTTTTTGATATATCGGACATTAAATATGCTCCAAACATGCATGTAGGTATTTTAGGGTTTCTGACGGAGAGCTGTCAGTGGCGGATTTAGGGCGGGGGGGGGGGGGGGGGGGGCTATAGAGGCAAAATCTAAGGGCGGCAATTTTTTTGAAAAACACCAAAGACATAAAAACAAAAAATTTGTATTATTAATATGTCCTATCAGAACATGTTTAATTTATTTGAGAACGTGTTTTTTATATTAACTAGACTAAAGTTCCTTATTATAGTCAACAGTACAGGGTGGTTGTGCAAACGTTAGAACCTCATTTAACTTCTTTATTTTTGGAGTTACGTAAATAAGTTCAAAAATAAAAGTTATGAGATATCACATGTATTTTCCAAACATCATTTCAGCAAAACAATTCAAACAAGTCGAATTTCGGAGATATGAGCTTTACCTTGGTTTTTTTAAATAGAACACCCCCATATATTTTTACACCATTTGAAAGGCCATAGAAAAATCTTTTCAATGATATATGACACAGTATTTTTCTTAAAAACTATAGTAGATATGAAGTTTTATATTTTCTTACATTAAGTCATGGTAGTCCGAAAAATATATACAGTGTATTTCACTTTTTAATTTGTTTTTCTGATTTGAATCAAATTTTACTTAAGTATAGAACAAATTAGGATCTACTTATGACCAGAAAAAAATTCACCGCCTACAAATGCAAAGCCACCTGCGTTACCAAAATATGCGGATAAAATCAAAAAATCATATTAGGCATATTTTTATTGGAAAATTTTGTCAATGAAACTTGTTCAGAATTGTTCAGAAACCTTAAGTCCAGAATTTAATCAAAATAAAAAATATATAAATTTTTATTAAAATAATGTCCAAGTCCAAAAATATCATTTTAATGGGTTTTTTCGTTTAGAAAACTGTACTATGACAATTTTATTTGAAATTAAACCCAAGCTGCCAGGTAGTTGTAAAGCAATTTACAGTTTTTTTTTTAATAATTATTTTCAAAATTTTTAAAGTTTCAAGTTTTTCATTTTTTAATTTTGTTTAAATTTTGGCCATTTTGGGCAATTCTGAACAAGTTTTATTAACAAAATTTTCCGATAAAAAAATGCCTAATATGGTTTTCCGATTTTCTCCACATATTTTGGTACCTCAGGTGGCTTTGGTACCGTAGGAGGCGAATGTTTTTCTGGTCATAAGTAGATACTAATTTGTTCTATACTTAAGTAAAATGTGATTCAAATCGGAAAAAAAAAATAAAAAAGTTATTGGGGTGTTACCATTTCAAGTGAAACACACTGTATCAATTATTGAAATTCTCCATTTTATTTAAAATAAAGTGAAATTAGGCAGAACTAACATATTGTTTATTTTAATTTACATACTTTTGTTTTCCATGGCTAATTTGATAAATTGTAAATTTATAGTAAATTAGATAAAATTTGTTTAAGATAAGCACCATGTATTATATTATAAATACAAAGCTTTTTTTATGGCGTTTCAAATGGTACATATATGGAGTGTTCCTTTAAAAAAAAGCAAAGTAAAGTTCATATCTCCGAAATGCGACTTTCAATAGGCATGTCCACAAAATTTTAATTTCAATTGTAAATGATAGAATTATCGATATTGCACACTAATTTAACAATTAAAAAAAAACCGCTGCCCAAGGAATCACTACTTCCACATCCAGATGTTCTATCCAAGTCACTCACAACAATAAAATGTTGTATGTGGAAATAATTGTTTAATAATATAATATTTGAAATCGTCTACCTCAAAAACCCATAAAAACCCCCACATCGGTAGTGGGGTGGGGGTGGTGATAGAGGGTGGTAGTGGGGGTGGATAAGGTAAAAAAATATTTTGAGGTTTCTGGTTCTTGTGCACACATTAAATCAAAATTTTTTTCCATCCTCTTTAATAATGGGGTGGGGGTGGGGGTGGTAATGGGGGTGGCTAATGCCAAAATTTTTTTTGAGATCTTAGCTTCTCTTGTATATAGTAAATACAAATTTTATGAACTTTTACCTGCTTGATTTATCTATTTACCCCAATTTACCCCCCAATTCTTCTACGGAACAAGATGAAAATATAATCTAGTTCTAGATTTCATTAAAGTACATATGCGTACCAAATTTCAAGTCAATATCTCAAACGGTTCCAGAGTAAACGTGTGCACAAAAAAAAAGTTGCAGACCGACAGACAGAAATTTTTTTTCGCTCAAACTTAAAATCTCGACGTTTCATGACATTCTAAGCCTATTTAAACAATAAAAAAATTTTAAAAAATTTTTGTCGTTACTATACTACCACTGGATGTGGAAGTAATATATGTATCCTTATTTTGTCAGTTATTCGTAATAGAAATCACCCCAACATAGCAAGGATTTTTGGTAATTTTTCAATAAAAATTCTTGGCCTATGAAGTAAAAAAATATTTTGAAGTTTTTGGTTCTTGTACATACACTAAATCACACTTTTTTTTCGTCCCCTTAAAAAATGGGGGTTAGGGGTAGGGGTCGTAATGGGGGTAGCTAATGTCAAAAATTTTTTTGAGACCTTAGGTTCTCATATATACTAAATACCAATTTTACGAACTCTTACCTGCTTGATTTACCTGTTTACCTCCCCATTCACCTCAATTTACACCCCAATCCTTTGATGGAATAAGATGAAAATATAATTTAGTTCCAGATCCCGTTAAAGTACATACGTGTACCAAATTTCAAGTCAATATCTTAAACGGTTCCAGAGTAATCGTGTGCACAAAAAAGTTAGACCGACAGACAGACAGACATTTTTTTACGCTGAAACTTAAAATGGCGACCTTTCGTGACAGTCTAAGCCTATTTGAACAATAAAAATTTTCAAAAATTTTTTGTTACTATACTTCCACTGGATGTGGAAGTAATTAATATTCTATTTCCTGATTTCCTGTACTATATGTTTCTTTTTATGTTTGTATGTATATTTTGCGTATTGATATTTTGTTTTTTTTATCAAATGTTTTGTATTATGCTATCATTTGTTTGTTTTTTACTATATTTTGTTTTTATACATTCATGTATTTTGTATACAATATAATTACTGACTTACCTTATCCATTCTATTGTATGGCAGAAAAGGTTAATAAATATATTATTATTATTATTATTATTATTATTAAAAAGAGCGCCATTGCCATGTAAACCGGAAGTGATATTTAAAATTTACATGCCTTTTTTTAATTTATTCCTTTAATAGTCAATTAAGAACATAAATAATCCGATCAATTCTTCTTTGATGTTTAATTATATGTTTCTTAGCGGCATCGATTCCCCGGAAAAAACTACCGAGAAAATCGGACATAACGCGTTAACTAGGACATCCTGTACACTGTACATTTACATTATGTATCTACAGATAGTTTTTCTTTTAATTAAAAACCACTGCCTAAGGAATCACTACAACCGCATTCAGTTTTCCTACTCAAATTACTTTAAATAAAAATTCTTGTGCACCCAACGCGAAATTCGACTCTGTACGACAGAAATATATTTGAAGTATTTCTCTTATATTACACAATTTTGTTAATCTCCTCCTGTTTACGTAGACGGCATATTTCATTGGTCAAAGGGGCACGCCCACCCGTATAAACCTTTTTCATATATATCAATGAAAATATAATTTGTCCTAGCACAGATTGTCCTCTTAAGATTCCCCAAATAGAGAGTTTTAAGATTAAGAGTTCATAATAATAATTTATTTATCCAAGAAACTTGCAGTTGTAGGATATGCTTAAGGTGCACCTCAGAAATACAAAATACAGTATTAAATAAAATAGTTAGACAAGTTCACAACAAATCATCGAGAAGGTACCTAAATAGTAGAGTAAAATTAAGAATTTAAAACGTCTAAAAATTCTGACATAAAATTTCACCTTCATATAATTTTAAACGAAGATCTCGTGGTAGAGAATCTAGAAGGCAAAACAGAGAACCATAGAGGTCTACTCCAAAAACCCACAAAATGATATTGCCTCATCGGTAATGGGGGTGGATGAAGTAAAAAAAAAATATATTTTGAAGCCTTTGGTTTTTGTATACACTAAATCACAATTTTATTTTTTTCACCTCTTTTAATTAGAGGTGGCTAGTGTCAAAAGTTTTTTTTGAGACCTTAGTTTCTCTTATATGTATATACTATATAGAGAGAAAGAAATCCAGAGAGAAACTGGATCTGGCTTGATGGGTTAAACAACTCGATAACAATTGATAATGTACAACAGTATATATATTAAACTTAAATTTCCCGGTAAGGATGTAAGCTCTGTTAAGTCAAAATTTCGCAAAAAGTGCTTTAAAGTGGGTAGCAGTGAAATGCAGTTAGAAGACCTATTAGATCCTGAAGTGTGGCCAGCAAAAGTAATTTTGAGACAATTTAAGCAAAGTTCATCAGGTAAACAGCATAAAACTACCAGTGTCAACCAGAAAAGTAAATAATGTCTGATTCAAAACTAAATGTAGGACATATTAATGTACAATGTCTCAGAAATAAATTAAACAATTTGGAAAGGACAAGGGTAGATAAGGGCCTTTTTTCACCCATCGGCCATGTCATGTCATTATATTTTTCGAGTAGTAAGTCTTGACATGTAATTAAAAAGTTTTTTGGAAAACAGTTATTTAACAAATGTGTAATAATGGCTATTACTCGAGGATGACTTTTACAGCACGAGCTGAAGGTGAGTATCATAATTCATCCGAGTGAGTAATGGCTACTACATGCAAGTACAATACATTACTTTTTCTACAGCTACTCAAAGGAAGTTGCGCTTTAAGATAAATTTGCCGAAAATAACAATTGTGACAAATGGTGAGATTTTAGGGAAAAAATGCGAAGACGCACGTTGTATCGGTCCATAACTTATTTATTTTTTGTGCAGCCGTACGTGAAATGAGTATTTCTCGTTCTCAAAACAGTCCGAGAAATTCAGTAACGGCCGAAAAACTAAAAGTCACTTTCATAATAATTGACGTTAAAGTCACTTCAAAATTGACATTTCTAAAATATGACAAACAAAAATTGCTATTTATAATACATTTTTACTTTGGAGGAGTACTTACAAGAAACTAAAATCTCATTATCGCTCTCAGACATTTTTACGATTATTCAAGAACTGACAAATACATTCAGAATATACCATTTCCATAGAAATGCTCTGACGTTAAGGCCACCGCGTTTATTTAGCAAAATGTAGTATAAACGATGGTATCATTTTCACCATATCTATACTAATAGTCGGGGAAGCCCTCCTTAGCTGTACGTGCACCCCCCGCCCGATCCTTGGGGACAATGTTTTTCATAAAGATTAGAGCCTAAGAAACAATTTAAGATATGACATGAAAACAAAAACTTGCTGTACTTTCAAAATGGCGGCCATATGTTAAAAAAAGCTGTTGCCAATGTTGTTTTTGTCATTTAACACAAAAACTAAAAAAGATGGACAAAAACTTTTTTCATAAAAAACAACGTCCATAAAATTTTCTACAATTTTGTACCTATACAATATTTTGATAGGAGTTACCATTTTCCAGATAAATGAGTCCAAAATTAAGAAAACATGGAAATTCATATATCGGTAAATCACTTAGAGGAAATAACTGTGACAATTAGGCGTATAATATAACTTTATATTAACATAAAAATAAAATAAACTGAAAAAAAATTAATAATAATATTATAATTTGCAGACATTTATCTCAAAAACGGTAACAAACGGTAAATATTATATAGGAACAAAATTGTAGAAAATTTTATCCACTTTGTTTTTTGTGGAGAAAGTTTTTCTCCATCTCTTTTAGTTTTTGTATTAAATGACAAAAACAATATTTGCCTTTTTTTTAAACGGACGCCATTTTGAAAGTACAACCAGTTTTTATTTTTTAGGACATGTCTTAAATTGTTCCTTAGGCTTTAATCTTTATGAAAAACATTGTCCCCAAGGATCGGGGCGGTGCACGGACAGTTAGGGTGGGCTTCCGTAGTGTTACGTTTTATATTGAATTTTATATTTTATTTTAAGAGATGAATCATTTATCTGGAAAATGGTAACTCCTATGCAAATATTGTATAGGAACAAAATTGTAGAAAATTTTATGCACTTTATTTTTTGTGCAGAAAGTTTTTCTCCATCTTTTTTAGATTTGGTGTTAAATGACAAAAGCAATATTTACAGATTTTTTTTTTTTTTTAATGGACGCCATTTTAAAAGTGCAGCCAATTTTTTTTTTAGGACATGTCTTAAATTGTTCCTTGGACTTTAATCTTTATGAAAAACATTGTCCTAAGGTGCACAGACACTTAGAGTGGGCTCCCGTAGTATAACTATAATTTACGGTTGCACAAAAAATAGTGTTTATACCATGGCTGCGAAATTTTTTAGCGCCCTCGAGATTATCTTGCCTCGGCCGCAAGCGGCCTCGGCGATAATTTTTTTCTCGGTACGTAAAGGAATTTCGCGGCCTTGGTATAAAAATAACTATTTTAAGCAGAAGAAAAAATAAAAAACACTTAGCTTAATCCATGATCTTCAATTTGGTTTCTTAATATTTTTGGATCAAGTGCGATAGTTTCTGAGATACTTAACTTTTAAAGAGGTATTTTGACTTAAAAATGTTTGACGCCATTTTCAAACCTCCATATCTTTGATAAAAAGAGAAAGTTATGGATATTTTAAAAACAGCCAATTATTGCTCAGTTCATGAACTTTTGATTCGCCGGTTTTCGCAATCTGCAAAGAAGAAGAAACACGAAATCTTTAAACATCTCTTTTAATCTACGAGTTGGAGGGTTCGTACTATATCATTATGGAAACGGGAAGAATTGTATTTGATGCACATCGTGAATCGCACCGGCAAAATCGAAAATTCGAGCCTACGCAGGGGCGTAAGAAAAGTGACACGAAATCGATGACCTACTTATTATGACAGATTGAATTGAGTTATGGTACACACGATGTTTTTGAATTTTAAATCGTCTTTTGTGATTGCTCCACAAACATTGTTGAATAATGAAAATGAACTCTTGTGATTGGTTCTGACTCATTGAGTAATGAATTATTACCCATGACTGTGAGTAATGATGAGGCCCTATTACTTGTTCAAAAACGTATTTATAATAAATGAATTATTCAATAGTCGTAGAAAAGTATTTTTATTCAATACACACGATAATATGTGGTTTTGAGCGCTGACACGTTTAAATTCGCACGCAGCGTGGACACTACTACGACTTCTGCGGAAACGATTTTGTTTTTTATACATTGAAGCACTTGATTAACCAATATAAATACATACCAAAATGTATTGTTTTATTTTGTTCAAACGAATGCCACCTTTTGTGGTGTATATTGTATCTATGTGATCATTTACATATTAGGTACACAATAAATATTTTCTATTCTATTTACACTAATATTGAGCTATGTGAATAAATCATAAAAATTTGATTTAGTTGTGGCTTTAAGTAGACTGTAATTTGGTGCTAATTCAATAATAATTGAGTCCTACCTTTTTGTTGCCTTTTTGTCGCTTCTGTTGCTCCACTCCTAGGAAGGAAAAGGAAAGAATGCAAGGATTAGGGAAGGGGCACCTCAAGCTCAAAATTTGCACTGACTCAAAATTATAATATTTAAAATACTATTCGACACTAGTTATTAAAATTTTGATTAATTGGAAACCGGTATATTAATCTACGGCAACTTCACTTTCTCTACAGCGCGAAAAAACGTTCCTGCCCAACACGTGGTTTTCTTTCAATTGAAATTCTAATTAGAGGCCGCTACTCGCTCTTTGGATTATCGTTACAGCAAGCGGCAACACAAAATACAAATATTTGAAACGGCCTAAACAGTTGTCTTTCGCATTAAACCTTGATCGAACAGAGTTACAGGATATGGAGCTAACTCAAGACTCATGTATGTTTGACGTTCTTCTCATTTTCTTAAAACACAAATAGGGTGAAAGAGCAACAATTCATCTATTGGAATGACTTCGTCATAAACTTTGATTTTGTTGTTAACAGCAAGAAGCATATTTTGTTTTTACATGCATTAACTGGGTGTGATACAACTTCAGCATTTTACAAAAAGGGTAATAATAAATTTGCTAAATTATTCGAAAGTCGTACAGATTTACAAAATGCCGCTATTATCTTTACTGATGAAAATGCTGACGTCACTAATATTTTGCGATTGGGTATTTTATGCATTTTAGCATTATATGGTGCTCCTAAAAATCAAGAAAATATAAATAATTTAGATACCAATCGTTTCTTAAAGCTACAAGTAAAAATACCTATGTCAACTTGGCTTCATTGATACTTACACTCGAGGCTAGTTCAGAACATATAAAAAGTGTATTTACAAGTAAAGTTGTGGATGGGACATAAGTTGCCAAAAGAATGGGGATGGAAAAAAAAAATTCACTAGTACCAGTTACAATGAACCAACCGCCAGCTTCTGAAAATTTATTGAAAGTGATCTTTTGTTCATGTAAAACTGGGTGTGGCTCTGCCTGTGAATGTAAAAAACGTGGCTTAAATTGTTCGATAGCAAGTTTACTATGTGAAGGAGTTAGTTGCTTAAATGCTCCACCAATGATATTAATGAATGGCATCGATAACGAAAATGTCAGCGACAGTTAGTTTACATGATTATCCTTGTAATAAAAATTTATAATTATTTATATAATTTAAAAAATTTATAACATTTATTATTTAATAATTGTTATCTAACGTTGTTAAAGATCATATGTTCAGTTATAAATAAATAACGTTTTTATAATGATTTTTAAGGAGAACTTTTTATTTTTATGAAATTAGTGGGCAAAAATATATAGCTTGTCCTTTTTGCTCATCAACAATATTTATATTATGCCTTATGTATCACTGAACATTGGGCTTATGAATCGTAAACAGTTTAAATATCTCAAATTTCACATTGGTGAGTGCCTTCTGCAGGATGAACCATTCACATGGCGGTGCAGCTATATATACAGTATGTATCAGAAATGGTCAATAAAGATTATTATTATTATTATTATGTTTCTAATAATGTTGAGAACACTCTTACATCAAAAGGCATAAAGTATGTAATTATCTTAGATAATATTCTTTAATCTATGTATGTAATGTCCCTTACAACTGAAACAAACAGAACCATTGTATATAGACTACCTAGTAGTATAACGCGCGTGTATCAACTGTTGGATACGATCTCAAGCGTCATCTACTGGGACCTACTGAAAGTAATGCATTTTTAACCCATGCAGATGAGACCTCTATGCAGATTTCATTTGAACTAGTGGTTATTGAGACAGGAACGGATTAAGGTTTCTTCAGGTGACTGTGTGCAAGCTAAATGAAAATGCGTAATCGGAAATTTAAAAATAACGAAAACAAATATTACTTTACTAAATGTCTCTAAATTTAGTGATATTTAACAAAGTAATTTTTGGTTCGTTATGTTTACAAAGGAATAATTTATTACATTTCTACAAATAAAAATTGTTTCATCACATCTTATAGTTTTTAAATTTTTATGACTAAAATATAAAAGTTTTTAGAGGTTTACCATTAATATTTAAATAAAAAATGGATGGCACGGCACTGATATTATGCCAACTGTTATACACTATGCGCGAAGCCGCGACGTATGTTATCTATTCTAAGTAATTTCACTCTAGAAAGAAAACACTATGGATAAAAATCTTAATCTTGCAAGCGACGAGGTCTAAAGTATAGAGGGGCAATCCCAATTCAGTATTTTTTTTTTTTAACTATTTAACGCCGGCCTATTTCCGTTACCAGGGCCTATCACCGACGCCAGGAGACGAGCTACCTCAAACCTGGAAATTTTGCCGAACCTCTTCCCTTAAGAAGAGTAGGGATCTTTTACTTGCCTAACATTTAATAGACAAGGGACCGCCTGCTTTACATCCCCTCCGAAGGATGGTATATCCACTACGTAATCCTCGTCTGAAATTACGTAACTTCCGAGTATACACTGATATACTAGCCTCTAGAAGGTGGGGCGAGAACGTTGTATTTCCCAAGATAGGTGGGTCACCCATCCAAGTACTAACCGCGCTCGACGTTACTTCAACGGAATATCGACTGATATTCACATTGAAGTCGCCTCTACGCTCGCCCCAATTCAGTATATATACGGTTTGTTTGGTCAACAATAAACGCCCGAGGGACGCAGTGGGGGGTCATTTGTTGGCCCTAGTTGCCAAGATTTGCAGTGGAGTACTGCTTTCAGGGATACAATAATTAATGAATGGATATTGTTTTTTATTGCTCTTCTATTATTAGTTGAGCTCAAATTTATTAGTCAAATTACTGTAGAAGTAGCAATAAATTAAATTATATATTTAAAAACGGAGTAAATGCTGTTCCATACATTTTTAAACTATTCGCAAAAACTCATAAGAATTATTTGTCATGATTATTAATTTGTTCCGAAATTTTTAAATCGTTGAGAAAAGAAGAAGAAGACGTAAAATGTCCGTTATTAAAGTTCAAGATTTGACATGACTTTTGCATAAACCTTTCGTTTTTCGAATTTCTACGAATTCACCCACGTAGTTCCTATTTCGATATTTCATCTTATTGTTGGTAAGTTATGCACTTTTATTTAGTTTTTTATTCCAATATTGCATTATTTTGTACTGTTAATAATTATTTCATATTCCGACTCCAGTACATATCGTCGATTTCGAGTTAAAAGTAGGTAGGTACTCTCGATTCCGAATTTTCCATTTTGGAGATGACATTCCCTGAAAATTGTACCTGTTCGTTTGTGGAACTATTGAGATATTTTGGGCCTAAGGTACTTTTGTTCCAGACCGACGATATATACTTGCTAGTAGGTATATCAATTTCATGAAACAGTAACCATCAAATAGAGTGTAACTATGTTTTTACTTTCGGGTGTATCGTTTGATGCTTTCCGATAAGCTAGGAACTTGAAATTTGGCATGAAGATAAGGAGTATCGTTCCGACTCAGAAAATTTATAAATATCAATATGGCGGTCAATTTACATGTACAGGGTGTCCGGAAATAGTGGTTTCAAACTTCCGTGCAGATTCTACATGCACGAATATGAAAAAAAGTTTACATAGACATATTTAAACATGTCCGCAAATACTCGCCCTCGAAGGCGGAGTGCTAAAATAGGTTTTTATTTAATATTTCAGAAACGTTTTAAGTACTTCCACATCTAGTGGAAGTATAGTAACGCAAACAAAATTTTGAAAATTTTTATTGTTCAAATAGGCTTAGAATGTCATGAAACGTCGAGATTTTAAGTTTAAGCAAAAAAAAATTTCTTTCTGTATGTAACTTTTTTGTGTGTTTACTCTGAAACTGTTTTAAGATATTGACTTGAAATTTATTGGTACATGTATGTATTTTAACGAGATCTAACTAAAGTATATTTTGATCTTATTTCGAAGAGTTTGAAAATAAATTGGGATAAATGAGTGTAAATAGGTAAATCAAGCAATAGGCGTCTGAATTTAAGATGCCAGCGCCGAAGTGGAGAACTCGTGAACTAATTATAGGCTTTTTGTTTGTTTGTATGGAGAATACTTATATTGATTTTTTTCTGTTTATTGTTATTTTTGGCGTTAAAAATAATAACATTAATAATATATGATCTAAAGGTTTGCAATATTTTGTTGTAAGTGATTTGCAAGACGTTAATGGCATTATTCAGCAAAATTCATATTTTTTTAGGTTATCTAGTTTTCCCCTTGAAAAGTACAGTTTCTTCGACATAAACGGTGTCTGGCTAGTTAAATATTAATAAACTTAAATATTTCTTTAAATTTATGTACAGTTGTAGTTTAAATCACTTTTTTTTCAGGAAACATGAGTGACATTTAGGTTAAGCATATTGCAATATATGGAACATTTGTAAAGCACAAAAAATGTAAAAATTCTAAGTGTGTGTATGAAGGGGAATATGATTTAAATGCAGGACATATTATTTTGTGTGGTACAACCCATATTCAACACAAAACTTAATAAATCAATGTGTATGCTCTATGTTTACAAACAAGTGTCTCAGATTCAAATACCCATGAAATTAGTGGTACATTGAATATAACTGAAAAGACATTTATTAATTCTTTGAGTAAAATAAATGAAACAGTATTTTGTAAAATATGAAATAGAAATATTCAGGGGTTAAAACATAATAGTGCATGGTGCAATAGTATATATTACTTTCAAATATATTGGAATTACATATACTTACTTATTTCAAAAATTTCACTTACAATGTGTGATTGTCTAGGATATTATTATTACTACCCGGGACACGGTTATTTGCACCAGCTTTTTACCTCTCAATGCCTGGTTAAAGGTGTCTACATCAAAGAGGGTATGCTTTGAACATTGTCGTGTCAACTCAACTTTCACGAGTTGTCCCTGCAATCTACAAAGGATACCGACTAGGTTGGCTCCAGCAAATTGTAGCCCCTTTAAACGCTATCATATTTTTAATAACTTAGCATCTCAGTTTATCATTTACTTATTGTTGATATCATCGTACACTAAAGAGACAATGACAGAAAAGCCCATAATTAGTTTGACTATAGACCACCAGGTGGCGTACTCCTTATTTTCAGACGCCTATAATGGTCCGTAAAATTGGTATTTATTGTACTGCAGCGACGAGATTGCGAGTTGCGTTCACAGAGCTCAGTTAAAATATTTCGACAGTTCAGCACCAGCCTAGAGGTCCCCTGTCAAAAAAATCTCATCAATCCGTATTGAAAATTATCAAAAATTAATAAGTATCTATGAGAACCTATATGGTCAATAAGTTTCTATAAGAGTTAGGTAAAGTTGCTGTTGAAATTGTTATCAGTTTATATCAGAATTGACCAGCAAAACGAGTCAAGCCATATCCATTTGTAAATCCAAACATTTACTTATACCACATCAATGGGAGTTTATGAGCACAGTATCTAATGTAATTCGTGCGGTTTTCCATGATTAAAAGACAAGTGTTTCTTTAAGAAACGAGCTGCATTAGGTTAGAACAGTTTTGATTTGCAATTGAAGATTACAAATTACAATGTTTGAATAGGGATTTATGAGATCAGTTTCTATGAGTATTAATGTTTTTTTTTCAGTAATATATTAAATGTGTTTTCATTTGTTTGAATGGGTAAAAAGAAAGGTCAGATTTCAACTACAATTACAAATACAAGTTTAATCGCTTCGAATGGGGTTATATGCAATCAATTTTTAAAAGTATTTATGCTGTTTTCCGAATATAATTGTGATGAGGTTTAATCAGTAACAAATTGTTCACTATTTGTTATGATATGGTCGGAAATTCCAAGTACACATTTAGTATTCCTTCAAGAGGATTGATGAGAGCAGTTTCTACGAGTATCTATTTGTTGTTCCTATAGTAAATTATATAAGTCTTTATCAGTACAGATTCGGATCTAATTTAAATATGAAAATTATATCAGAATAAAGCAACCAAATATTTTAAACAGTATCTATTTGTAAATCCAAACATTTACTTATACTATCTCAATGAGAATTTATGAGAACAGTATCTAATGTAAAACGTGCGGCTTTCCGTGGTTAAATGGCAAGAGTTTCTATAAGAAACGAGTTGCATTAGGTTAGAACAGTTTTGATTTGTAATTGAAGATTCAAAATTATAATGTTTGAATAGGGATTTATGAGATCAGTATCTATGAGTATTAATGTGTTTTCTTCAGTAATATATTAAATGTGTTTTCATTTGTTTGAATGGGTAAAAAGAAAGGTCAGTTTTCAACTGCAATTACAAATACAAGTTTAATCACTTCGAATGGGGTTATATGCGATCAACTTCTAAAAGTATTTATGCTGTTTTCCGGATATAATTGTGATGAGGTTTAATCAGTAACAAATTGTTCACTACATGTTATGACATGGTCGGAAATTCCAAGTACACATTTGGTATTCCTTCAAGAGGATTGATGAGAGCAGTTTCTACGAGTATCTATTTGTTGTTCCTCTAGTAAATTATATAAGTCTTTATCAGTAAAGATTCGGATCTAATTTAAATATGAAAATTATATCAGAATAAAGCAACAAAATATTTTAAACAGTATCTATTTGTAAATCCAGACATTTACTTATACTATCTCAATGAGAATTTATGAGAACAGTATCTAATGTAAAACGTGCAGCTTTTCGTGGTTAAATGGCAAGTGTTTCAATAAGAAACGAGCTGCATTAGGTTAGAACAGTTTTGATTTACAATTGAAGATTACAAATTATAATGTTTAAATAGGGATTTATGAGATCAGTTTCTATGAGTATTAATGTTTTTTTTTTTCAGTAATATATTAAATGTGTTTTCATTTGTTTAAATGGGTAAAAAGGAAGGTCAGTTTTCAACTGCAATTATAAATACAAGTTTAATCACTTCGAATGGGGTTATATGCGATCAATTTCTAACAGTATTTATGCTGTTTTCCGAATATAATTGTGATGAGGTTTGATCCGTAACAAATTGTTCACTACATATTACGATATGGTCGGAAATTCCAGGTACATATTTAGTATTCCTTCAAGAGGATTGATGAGAGCAGTTTCTACGAGTATTTATTTGTTGTTCCTACAGTAAATTATATAAGTCTTTATCAGTATGCATTCGGATCTAATTTAAATGCAAAAATCATATCAGAATGAAACCTCAAATATTTTAAACAGTGTCCACCTGTAAATCCAAACACTTAAAGATAATATTATAATGAGAATCCATCAGAACAGTATCTACCCTACAAACAGAAAAGGTTGGCCCTTTAGCGGACCATCACTGTGCCAGAAATGAAACTTCTGGCCCAGTGATGGCCCACTGATGAGCCGATCTTCCGTGTTTGTTGGGTAATGTAACGTGTGCGGTTTTCCGTGGCTAAATTTTAAAATTATTTGCAATAAATAAGCTTTAAGGGATTCGAACAGTTTTCATTTGCATTTCCAGATAAATAGTTTTAATTGTTAGGGATCTATGAGGTCAGTGTAATGTTTTTTTTTTTCAATAAAATGTGTTTTTATTAAAAAAAAAAACATTACACAAAGACACTGATCTCATAGATCCCTATTTAACAATTAAAACTATTCATCTGGAATTGCAAATTAAAACTGTTCAAATCCGTTAAAGCTATTTATTAAAAATACTTTTAAAATTTAGCCACGGAAAGCCGCACGCGTTACGTTAGATACTGTTCTGATTGGTTCTCATTAAAATATATCTTTAAATGTTTGGATTTACAAGTGGATACTGTTTAAAATATTTGGTTGTTTCATTCTGATATAATTTTTGTATTTAAAGTAGATCCGAATGCATACTGATAAAGACAAATTTTCTATTGGAACAACAAATACATACTCATAGAAACTGCTATCATCAATCTTTTCGAAGGAATACTAAATATGTACCTGGAATTTCCGACCATATCGTAACATGTGGTAAACAATTTGTTACTGATCAAACCTCATCACAATTATATTCGAAATACTGATCGCATATAACCCCATTCGAAGTGATTAAACTTGTACCTATTTGTAATTGCAGTTGAAAACTGACCTTTCTTTTTACCCATTCAAACAAATGAAAACACATTTAATATACTTATTACTGAAAAAAATAACATTAATACTCATAGAAACTCGTCTCATAAATCCCTATTCAAACATCATAATTTGTAATCTTCAATTGCAAATCAAAACCCGGTCTTCGAAGCGTGTCGCCCGGGTTGGCTCCGGCGGGTTATATCGCCTGTAGTCCCCCCTCAAGAAACATGTAATTAGCTTCTAAATAAATAAATAAATAAATAAAAACTGTTCTAACCTAATGCAGCTCGTTTCTTATAGAAACTCGTGCCATTTAACCACGGAAAGCCGCACGTTTTACATTAGATACTGTCCTCATAAATTCTCATTGAGATAGTATAAGTAAATGTCTGGATTTACAAATAGATACTGTTTAAAATATTTGGTTGCTTTATTCTGATATAATTTTCATATTTAAATTAGATCCGAATGGATACTGATAAAGACATATATCATTTACTATTGGCACAACAAATACATACTCGTAGAAACTGCTATCATCAATCCTTTCGAAGTAATACGAAATATGTACCTGGAATTTCCACACGTAACATGTAGTGAACAATTTGTTACTGATCAAACATCATCACAATTATATTCGGAAAACAGCATAAATACTGTTAGAAATTGATCGCTTATAATCCCATTCGAAGTGGTTAAACTTGTATTTGTAATTGCAGTTGAAAACTGACCTTTCTTTTTACCCATTCAAACAAATGAAAACACATTTAATATATTACTGAAAAAAAACATTAATACTCATAGAAACTGATCTCATAAATCCCTATTCAAACATTATAATTTGTAATCTTCAATTGCAAATCAAAACTGTTCTAACCTAATGCAGCTCGTTTTTTATAGAAACTCTTGCCATTTAACCACGCAAAGCCGCACGTTTTACATTGGATACTGTCCTCATAAATTCTCATTGAGATAGTATAAGTAAATGTCTGGATTTACAAATAGATACTGTTTAAAATATTTGGTTGCTTTATTCTGATATAATTTTCATATTTAAATTAGATCCGAATGCATAGTGATAAAGACTTATATAATTTACTATTGGCACAACAAATACATACTCGTAGAAACTGCTATCATCAATCCTTTCGAAGTAATACTAAATATGTACCTGGAATTTCTGACCATATCGTAACATGTAGTGAACAATTTGTTACTGATCAAACCTCATCACAGTTATATTCGGAAAACAGCATAAATACTGTTAGAAATTGATCGCGTATAACCCCATTCGAAGTGATTAAATTTGTATTTGTAATTTCAGTTGAAAACTGACGTTTCTTTTTACCCATTCAAACATATGAAAACACATTTAATATATTACTGAAAAAAAAAACATTAATACTCATAGAAACTGATCTCATAAATCCCTATTCAAACATTATAATTTGTAATCTTCAATTGCAAATCAAAACTGTTCTAACCTAATGCAGCTCGTTTCTTATAGAAACACTTGCCATTTAACCACGGAAAGCCGTACGTTTTACATTAGATACCGTTCTCATAAATTCTCATTGAGATAGTATAAGTAAATGTAAAGACTTATATAATTTACTAGAGGAACAACAAATAGATACTCGTAGAAACTGCTCTCATCGATCCTTTTGAAGGAATACTAAATGTGTACTTGGAATTTCCGACCATATCATAACAAGTAGTGAACAATTTGTTACTGATTAAACCTCATCACAATTATATTCGGAAAACAGCATAAATACTTTTAGAAATTAATCGCATATAACCCCATTCAAAGTGATTAAACTTGTATTTGTAATTGCAGTTGAAAACTGACCTTTCTTTTTACCCATTCAAACAAATGAAAACACATTTAATATATTACTGAAAAAAAACATTAATACTCATAGAAACTGATCTCATAAATCCCTATACAAACATTATAATTAGTAATCTTCAATTGCAAGTCAAAACTGTCCTAACCTAATGCAGCTCGTTTCTTATAGAAACACTTGCCATTTAACCACGGAAAGCCGCACGTTTTATCTTAGATACTGTTCTCATAAATTCTCATTGATGTGGTATAAGTAAATGTTTGCTGCTCCATTCTGGTAGAAACTGATGGAAATTTCAGCAGCAGCTTTACTCCAGGCTCCAGTAGAGGGAGCTGTATACGTGTCGCTAATTCATATCTACTCTAATGTGACCTAAGGAACTGACGTGTGTTTGTTAAATTAAAAGTAAAGCAGTCTCTTTCACTTGCAACTCATTCATTGCTTCTAGGCTAGAACAAGAACACCCGAGGAAATAAGGACTTTGCAGTATTTTGTGTTTACCACAATATTAGTATTTCTATTTGAAATATGCAATTTAAACTGTTCATTTGTCGGCATGCATATCCAAATTAATACTAATAAAAAAGCAAAATGGAAGTTTACAATAAAAATACATCTGTAAAATATACAATTGAAACTGTACATTTGTTGACATGTATATCCACATTAATACTAATAAAAAGACAATGTTGAAATTTACAATAAAAACATGTTGATAAATGGTGTGTTATATACGATAGATACTGGAGAAAGGACGGACTGGACTCTTATGATATTACTTATAGAAAAGTTTAGAATCTCTTTAAAGTTGTATCTGTAATTCCATGTTTACAGATATAAGGGCAAGGGTGCATTTGCAGACACTAAACTGTAGATTTGTTGATGTATATTTCATATAAGTACTCATGAAAGGGCAACATGATAATTCCAAATAGCTCATTCGGAATTACTGTTTCATAACCGATTTAAAACTTAATAAAACAGATAAAATCCTGTCTGTATAATAATAATATAACTTATAGGAACGATAAAACCGCATCACTTTTTTTTTATAAGTTTCTATGTGGAATTTTTGGCAGGGTCACCTTGTTTGATGCAAGGGACCTCAGAGCCACCTGGCTGTCGCTACATATATAATAGTAATAATAATAATAATATACATTTATTCATCTTTAAATATTGCACAATACAAATTATCAGACTTGTTAATAGAAGATAAACACTAATTGCTATAATACTAACATTATTCAAAATTACTAAAAAAGAACATACAAACAATAAATGCTAAAAAACAAACTAAACACTACAAAAATTTCTCGACAGAATAAAAAGCCAATTCATATGACAGAATCCAAAATATACACATTTAAATACTTCCACAGAAACAGTGTCGCGAATTTGTCTCGTAACAAAACATACAGTGCTTAACTTTCCGAACATATTTTCAATGTAATCCCTCCTGTCATTTTCATATCTAGAGTATAACGCCCAGAAACTTTATAGATGTTACACGATCCACACTTTGATTATTAATTGTAATACTGTTTTTGGTCATGAACTGCATATACATTGTCTTTTTGAGTTGGCTTGGCGTACTGTTTCATTTAAGGTATTTCTACAAGTGATATTGTTGCTGTCGTCGGCATATATGATTGTCCTGTCTGCATGACTGTGGCATATCGTTTATAAATATTATAAAGAGTAAGGGGCCAAGTATCGAACCTTGAGGAACCCCCATATTAACCGGTAGTGGTCCAGATATACATGACTTTACAACTGCTTGTTGCATTCTATCTACCTGGTTTGCAATTCCCCTGACAAAGGCTCTACTTAAATCGAAGAATAACCCAAGGGGATACTGTTTATTATTTAGAGCATCATAGATGTAAATGCATAAATCAGCTATTGCCATGGATGTGGATTTATTTTATCTGAAGCCATTTTTATGATTGAGATATTAGGTTGTTACTTTCAAGAGAATTGTTTAGTCTTATACCTATTGAATGACATTTCAAATAGTTTAGCTAGTTGATTTTGAACACATACTTCTGTAGTTGGAGGGATCACTTATTGGCCCCTTAAGGGGAGACAATGCCAATCACAAAGTTTTATCGGTAAAGCTTTAGCTTTACCGATGAAACTTTGTACTAGTATAGAGCATCTGCATGTACGTCGCAAGGTCGTTGTCTGGACGATAAACAAATAAATAACCTCACTTTATTTCTTTATGACTTTCAGTGCCCAACGTATAATAATAATTACTATACATAATTAGAGTCAAATTTCCTTATAACACACGCAGAAAATTACCCAGCTAAATATATTATTGTTCAAAGTACACAAACTTCGAATATCACAAAGCACAACTCTCACCATACCACAAACGTTAGAAGTAAAGTGAGGTTAATTATTTGTTTATACACAGTTTTCTGCAAAACAAGGACGCTATTGTCTCCATCTCTTTCCGCTTTCGGGTTCAGTGGCCTCTAAAGCCTGCAATTATCATTCCCATTATGTAATATAGGTCAATGGTATGAACATCTGCAATGATTCGGCATCCCACTCTACTGATGGCACTGTTGCCATGTGCTATATCCTGTCCTCTTTGCTTCCTATCTATCTGTGCTAAAAGTAGGAGAGAACCTCAGATAAACAAAGAAATATGGATAAATAATCTCATTTGAAGTACACAGAAGTTGTGTGTAGGGAGGATAACCTTCAAAGGGGCAGAGTGGAGAGGAATGTTTATGTTTATGGAGTCGCCTAATCAGAGGCGTAGACAGATAAGGGGGTTAAAATTTTTAAAATAATCGATTAATGTTCTCGACTATTACTTAATACTATATCTGATAATAATACGACTCTATTGAGACAAAAAGAGTACTGTTTGGTTAGAATTTTTGCAAAATGTGTTATTGAAGAGAAATTAAAGTATTGAACTGTCAATTCTCAAAGTTAAATGGTTCTTAAACGATAAGTTACTCTACATTTTCTGAGTAAAAAAAAATTAACTTTTGGTTAGGATATAAAAGTAACTTGATATAGGTATATCCTGGGGTTATGCGGTTTTTATAATAAAATTATTATTTTTGCTACATTTCGGTTTATTCAACCATCGTCAGAGAACTACAATTAAATGAAGACAAATATTTTTTCAAATGCTATTTTTTATACACATGGATTTAAATTGTATGTGTATACAAAATAGCATTTAAAAAAATATTGGTCTTCACTTAATTGTAGTTCTCTGACGATGGTTGAATAAACCGAAATGTAAGAAAAGAGTAATTTTATTATAAAGACCGATAACCCAGGATATAACTGCATCAAGTTAATTTGATATCAACGGTCAAGAAAATAAAAACATCTATATATGTTAGCATATAAATGAAACCAACTAGTATTTTTACATATTACAGTATTCATCTAAAAGTTTACATACTTATCACTCAACAGTACCGGCAAGCGTTTGATTAGGTATGACAATAAGAGCAAGCGAGAGCGAAACAACTAGGCTATTTTTTTTTTATCGTATAACACATCCTACTCATGCCATCTGCTTTCCTCACATGTGCGTAGGCAGCTCTGTTTGCATGCCTAATCCAAGACTTTCCGATACTGTATAATGAATCTGGGTCATACGCTACCCGTACCATATACATAAAACAAAAATAATATCATATTACTTTTAAATCTCTATATTGTAAACAAATATACTCTACATAATGCACTACCTTATAGAGCGGGAGCTAAGTGGCTTTTTCGGCAGCTCATCGCTTTATGAACTTTGATATATTTTTATGGTTTAATGAATGATAACGATTCATAAAATCGACTTCATGCGGGACGGGACACCTCCTGTCAGGAGCGTCACGAACACTGTTTAAAAATCAGTGAAATCATGTCATCGTTACAAGGCTTATTTTTTTTGTGTGTACACATTTTATGTTTAGAATGAATAAAATATGATCGCCAGAAAGTGTGGGCCGTCAGGAGGCGCAGCCAGAAAGGTAATAATGATACAATACATGTGAGATACGGTACAGAGTCAAGTTAGCCGAAAGTGTTAAATTCCTGTATATTTAAGAGCCTATGGTACTTTTGTTGACTTTGTTTATGGGGAGGCTATTCTATTGTTGAAGGAGCTTATTTACGTTTTAAAAAGGAGCCAGAACTTGTAACGATGAGTTTAGAGTTCTGAGATGAAATATGCGGAAAAAAATCCAATTTTCTTCAAAAATCCTAAACATTTTCTTTCTGGGAATTTTTTTCTGTGTTCAAAACATAAAATATGTTCAACCTTAAAAAAGTTTGTAACGATGATGTTATATAACTTCGTTTTTTTACCTCTTTGACCTTTCTGGTTGCGCCCCTGATGGCCCACACTTTCTGGCGATCTTATTTTATTCATTCTAAACATAAAATGTGTGCACACAAAAAAACTTGGCTTTGTAACGATGATATAATTTCACTGATTTTTATATCTTGATCCATGGCCAACTCGACGGGCTGACATAAGCCAGAAGTCTATTTTGTCAAGTTCAATAAAATTAATCAGCGCATAGAAAATGCTTGTAACGATGAGTGCCCGAAAAAGTCACTTAGCTCCCGCACCATTACTTCCAGTTTTTAATTTTAATATTGTTGAATGTTACGATAAAGATAACAGATTCTTTATCAAATCTGTTTTCGATACAACGCATCAAATTATTTCAATCTGATATGGCTATTAAAAAATATAATAAATTGCAGTTAATTTTCTAACTTAGTAAATTTAATTTATATCGGTATCTTGGCAGGGCCGTGGAGAGAAAATATGGACCCTCAAAAAATTTTAAAATTTCCGGGCCCCCTAGACAAGCCCGGGGGCATCACCCCCGCACCCCTCCTCTCTCGTCGGGTCTGTAGGTATTGATTCTGAATTAATTCCAGTAAAAGCAAAGATAAAGCAGAGAGTAGCGTCTACTCGACTCTTGTTAGTATTAAAAAGCAAATTATATGAGACACCCTTGATACGATAATGGAAGTGAAATGAGTCTCTTGGTAAAACTACTAGGAAACAAACATTTTTCTTAAACATCTTTTTCCTGTCCGGGTTACATAAAAGTCATCAAACTTGAAACGATTAAAGCATACGTAATTGTAAATGCTTCAAATTTTGGTCAGTTACCTGTAGGACAGCGAGTCACTTTTTTCCAAGCGTAATATTTTCTGGGAGCCTACGGAATAACAACATAACGTACCACATATATCAGGCAACCCCAACAATTTCAAAGTCAAGACTGTTCAGAAAACAGACATTTAGAAAAACGCAGATATACATCCATTACATATCAACGTTGCCAATTTTAAAGCTGGGGATCGAACCCAGTGCATTATTATTTTGAAAAGTTAATACAGTCTATTATTATGTAATAATGTAAACATTCTGTAAAGTTTGAAATACTCGTACCAAATTTAAATAATTTTTATGTAACATTTAAATTTAGAGAAATAAATCTAAATCTATTAATCTATCTATCTATCTGATAATCACACAACTGTCTTTTTACGTTTTTTAGTTGAGTGTAAAGACGAGAGAGGCAGAAGGAAAAATTATTTATTGCTAGATCAACAAAACAATAAGACAATAAACCTAACTATAACCCTAACCTACGACTATGTACACAACAATGCTTGCATATAAAACGAACGAGATTACTCCCTTTTGTAGGTCTTTTAGTAAATTAAACAATCCGTAGTCATTTTTGATCCGTATAACACGTGATTAAACTGCAAAATCAACACAAAATTGTTTATAACTGGATAAAAACAGCGTTAAAAGCAATAAAACAATATGGCGGCACAAGAATATGTAAACAACGGTCAACGTCCTTCGGAAGAGAACCAATGAACGCCTCGATACACATGTAAACAATGAATATGTGATATACCTTACGCGGAGACGGAAAGTATTATTTATCCATATATTTCTTTGTTTATCTGAGGAGAGAACCAAACATGCTAAACCACGCCAGTGAACCACGCTTCATTCTTAAATAGAATATTCATTGCTTAGTATCGCATAACTGGGCACCGGTAGATATTAAAGTAGAAGTAGGCGCCTAATTCAATTTTTAGTGAGTTTTCTTACACTCTTTTTTTGTAGGTGAGAAACAGGGCCCTTGGATTTGCATTTTGAGCCTGAATTGCACCAATTGTTTAAAATGAGTGATTTCTTTTTTATGCCTCTCCACTTAGGCTCACAGACGGAAATAATCGAGGATACAGCTAAAATGATGGTCGAGGCAGGAGCGGGCATGTTCAGCTCTCTCTTCGAAACTGAAAATATTAAAATTACTGGTATCCCTTTTGATGTTGTATATAATTCTTTGATGAAATCTCGAAAATTCCAATATATTTTTTCACAATCAAGGACATTAAAATCTAATGATATCGCAGTTAAATATAGAATGGCTGGAAATGAGAAGTACAGAAATAATAAATATTTAGTGGCTCTTAAATATTATACGAAAAGCATACAGTTTGCAGAAAATGGTAGCTCTTGTTTAGGATTGGCATATGCAAACAGGTCGGCCGTCCTTTTTGAAAAAAAATATTATTGGGAATGTTTACAGGTATGTATAATTGTATAAACCCAACTAGCACAGTATGAACCGTTAAAGCTTTCACAGGTAAATTTTGTCTGTGAAAACATTGGAATGACCGGCTGTAATAATATGGCTTTGGAATCTCAAAGCCTTTTATTCCAAATATTTTTTATTGTTGCCATAACATAGCTTAAGGATCAAAAAATGCTATTTAGATTTCTGGTCAGCTGCAATATGGCTCCTAGAGCTCTTACAACAGCTCAAAAGCAGCTGGAACATATCTTGATTATCCTACACACTTTAAGGTAGTACTGTCGATAATGCAAGAGTCAAAAGTATACACTGTCCCGTTTGAGTTGTGTAGTATTTAGACTAGGCAACGTCGCGATGGAGTGAGAGAGAATTGACAAAGATTTATCAAAATCGTCGCTTCAACTGCCTTCGAAATCACTAAAAGTCAAAAAATGCCACATTCGATTCGTTCATACCGAGCCGAATTTTCCAATTACGATGTGCGATTTACGATCAGGTTTAACTGGAAGTCTTCCTCTTTACGTCGCCACATCGTACGGCCATCCCGTTGGTGTTTTTCCAAAAATATAAACGTACCAATATCGCATGTTTTTGCAATTTTTCCGGTTCCGAAATGCGAGCTATTGTTCTTTGCTATTTTTCTCTTGCGAATGTTCTTTGCTATTTTTCGCAGATATCTCCGGAACCATGAGAACTAGCTCGAAATTAAAAACAAGGTTAAACGAGTAATTAATCAGTAATTAATTGAAATTAATCTCATATACGATGTCCACTTAAAATCATGTATCAACTAGATGCTCCATTAATCTCCACCTTTCAAAACAAAGGTTTCTGGGAAAGATGATTTTTTTAAGATGAAATGGTTGAAGATGCATATAAAAAAATGAATATAATGGTTCATTTAACATTTTAGGGAAAGTTGAGAATGGTGTTGTTAAAGTTACCAAGCACAAAAAATATTACAGAGAATTTTTAATTTTTTAGAAAATAAAAAAAAACAACCAAGTAATCGTTATTTTGAAATTAATTACTAACAAAATGAAATATTATCTGTAACATTATTAGTCATTTATATTTTATTAGATTTAATAAATATGGCTGTGCTAATCAAACATCGTTCATGTTATTTTTAATAAAGAACTTTTATGAAACCTACATTCTCATATTCCATGCATTTTTAAATTTCGCGAGCATTATAACTTCTTTTACGACATTGGCACGTCTAATAAACTACGATATAAAAAGTAAACTTTTAACATTTATTCGCTAATTACTACTATCACATGCTCTGAAGCTGTACTTTTAAGGGTCTAAAATGTTTTGTATATTATTTTCTCTCGTTTTCTTCTTTTTAATTGAAATCTGAACGGTACTTTTTGTAAAATATGATTTCTCAATGTTAAAAGCATAAAATTTCAAATGTCACTATTTTTTTACTCGTTCTCTGTAGGTCTTTAAAAATTTAATGAGATCATTATCTTACCATAACCTACTAATATGCCGAATTTCATTAAATTCTGAACATTAATTCTAAGACCGACGGTACTACCTTAAAGCTAAAACAATGCAGTTCGGCAGCTAAACTATGTCTTCACAGCTACAGAAAAAAGCCAATTTACTGACAGAGTTGGGCACTACTTCAAGTAAAAGTAGTATAAATTGTAGTTCAATTACTTTTATTAAGTACCCGAAGAAATGGGTACTTGGTACTTGATACTTGCAGATATTTTAGAACAGTACTTAGTACATACTTGTTAAATAAAACTACAGTAGGTACTTTAAATTACTTTACAATTTACTTCAAGTACCTTAGGTACTGCAAGTAAGTTTACAATCCAGTTGAAACCTGCACAAACTGGTAAGAGCAGTTATTCGTTATTGCTAAAAAGAGCATTTGCTTAGACAGACATAGTGTGAGGGTAATAAACATGTAGTCTTATATTGAGAGTGTTGATATGTGTTAATGTGTTCAGGTATTCTTTGGTACCGAAACTACAAGTTTGAAAAGGTGCCAGCATTTTTAAAAGCACCAGTTTTAGCCCGTTTTTGGCCAAAAATGTGGAAAATGGGCAAGAAGAAACTGTTGGTATCTGGTTTTCCAGCAATGAGCATTGACAACGAAAATTTTTGGCTTGGTCAGAAAGTGTTATACTATTACTACATTCCAATTTTGGCCATAATTGATGTTGCCATTGCTGCCAATTGCACGGAAAAAAAATGTCCTAGACTATAATATTCAAGAAATTTTGTCAAATCTGACAAATTATTTAAAAATTTTTACTTTTAGTTATTTTAGAATACATTAATGAAATGGAATTTTTTCATTTACTAAATAAATAAAACAACTTCAAACAACTGTAACATTATTTAAATATACTCTAAATATAAAAAATATGTCAATGTACAGTAATGTTTACACATAAAGATTGGTTTAGATAAAAATAAAGAATTTACAGTACTTGAAATAGTTGAATGTACTTGTAAGTGTTTTACTTTTAAACAGTACTTGATACAAGAAAATACTTGAAGTATTTAAATGTACTTCTTAGGATTAAATGACTAATTGAAGTAGTATAAGTAGTACTTGCACCCAAAATTGCAAGTACTACCTCGAAGTACTTGATACTTGAAGTATTCTGCTTTTTGAAAAGTAATTGATGCTTGATGCAACAAGTAGGTACCCTAACTAACTATTTGGTACTTGATACTTGAAGTAGTTTAAATGAGTACTTTGTCCAGCTCTGTTTACTGTCAACTATTATGTAAATTAGGAAACAAAAGAAATTAGCTTTAGATATTTCTTTGTCATCGGCCTCTTTCCTTTTCACAATTTTAAAGCGAATGGATATAGTTACTTGATTTTTTTCACATATCGGCTCTCTGCATTGAGGGGTCATATTTCCTGTAAATGACGAGAGCTGAGAAGGGCAGCCATTTTGAACAATAGTTATTATACTCTTCGCAAAAAACGAAGAGTATTGCATTTGATCGGCACATTTCTAAGACCGGAAATATCGCTCGTAGAAAAAAAAATTTCATATTATTGTGTTAGTGAACGAATTCTGAACAACTTTCAAAATGTCCGTCCGTCACGTCTCTTGTAAGCACGATAACTTGTATTGAAATTTGGAAAGTAAGTTAGAGTTAGCCAGAGGAAGAACCGTCAAAAATCTGAAAAAATTCATATTTTTGGGATATCGAGTCCGAATCTGATATTTTCTTAACTCCACAAGTATACAACCTCACAGGTAGCCGACACCACAACCACATAAACTAACACAGAAGACCGGAGAGCCAATAATCATGAGACCCGGGTAACACTAAACAGCAGACAGCAGCTCCAATAACCACGAGACCCGGAGGACACAAAACAGCAGACAGTAGCCCATAACCACGGTGCATGGTAGCGAGATATGACCCGTGCAAAGTTGTATGGTTCAGAGGGGATTAGGAACGTAGAATATCTAGTTCTTACCGAATCTGACATATAGCCTACTTAAAACACTAAAGTTGATGTTCAAATGATCTTGAGCATGCAGTTCAAGGTCAAGTTTGAGGTAACCATCAGAATCACACAACTTTTGCACAGGTCATATCTCGCTACAATGCACCGTGGTTATTTGAGCTACTGTCTGCTGTTTGAAGATGTAATCTAGTTTCTGAGCTTGTTATAAGGCATTGGTGTACCAACTTTCAAGTCAATATCATTAACCATTTCAGAGTAATCGTGCGCATAAAAAAAAGTCTTCCACGATGTGGAAGCATTTAAGTGGTTAAATTCGTATAATGTAATACTAATATTTTAATTTCAGGACATCGAAAGAGCATTAGGGAGTGAATACCCAGAGCAGTTGAAATCTAAACTGTTAAATCGCCAGCAGGTAGGAGAAAAATTAAAGCCGACACAAAAACCACTTAGTTATTATCATGTTACTCCATGTATAATGAACAAAAATTCTTTGGTAGATGCGGCATCTGATGCTGTGGAAATACAAACCAATGAAAAGTTTGGTAGGCATATTGTAGCAACTAGAGATGTAAAACTTGGCGAAATAATAGTGGTAGAAAAACCGTATGTTGGTGTGCTGCTTAATAAAGAACGATTGCTATATTGCCATGAATGCTTTCACCTGTGCTACAATATGATACCATGTGAAGAATGTACTACTGCCTTGTACTGTAGTGAAAATTGTAAAACGAATGCTTTTAGGACGTACCACAAATATGAGTGTAATTTTGTGGAGTATTTTCACGAACATCCGTTAATATTCCTCAAGATGGTAATAGTGGGATTGCAGGAGTCTAAAATCAACAATACTGCAGACAACGATAATATATACCGCTCTAATCGGTTTAAAGAAATCAAAGCATTAACAACTAATGAAGATAAGAAAAACACTAATTCTTTATTACTGTCAGCATTTGTAGCGTGCTTAGCTTTTCATAGTCTCAAGAGTACGAAAGATGCTTGTCTGGATTTCGACTTAGAACAAAATGGATTCCTTGTAAGAGATCTTTTGTTCAAATGTGCCATGATTGAAAATTATAATTCATATGGTATCATGAAGTTTAACGAGCAACAAGATCTAAGTGAAGTAACAGCAGGAGCAGTTTATTCCGTCGGTGCACTTTTTGATCATTCTTGTGTATCAAATTGTGCAAGGTATTTCCATGGTTCAAATATGGTGATTAGAGCAAGAGTTAATATAAAAAAGGGCAGTCAATGTACACTTAATTATGGGTATGTATGAAACAGTTTTATATAATAATAATACTTTCTTTCCTTTTTGACTCTTCACAGAGTATAAGTATTGCCAATATAATTTGTAAAAAATGCTGCTGAAGGAATCACTACTTCAACCCTTCCCAAGGTTATAACTTCGGAATAATGTCAAATTGAACGGATTTTTGGCAGTATTATAGTAAATGCTTCACAGAAAAGTTTCTACATTGAGGGAAACCTTTCTTTAGAAACTAACAGTGTTAGGAGAGCTGGTTGATGCCTCTTGCATAGCCATTCATTTCTCAGCAGTGGCCGATGATAACATGAAAATACATACGCTTCAATCAATACTTCATAAATTTCTTGTGGAGTGTAACCGCTAGGCACTAACTGTGCCGTCTATGCAAAATGGTAAAGATTGTTCAGAAGTAAATGTTTCTGAAGCGATCTAGTCACACTCTACAAAAAATTTATGGAATATTGTTCTGTATTTTCATTCTTTCTCTACCGCGTGACACTGTTGAGCCTGGCAAGGCGAAACGCGTATGCTACTGTTGAGAAATGAATGGCTATGCAAGGAGCCATGAGGCCCTCCCCCCCCCAACCTTCCTCCATGAACCAAAAATAAAGACGCATAATCTCTATCAGTACAAAGCAGTATTTAAACTATCCCTTGAAATAAATATTTTATAATTAATGCCAATATTATCTAGCAGAGGAATCTATACACATCCATTTACAACAATTTTCTGAAAAGTTTTTCTCATCCTCTGGAGAGGCTGGTTCTATTCGCCTCCCCCAGATGAATTTTCTGGCTGCGCCACTGCGAGGAGCTTCAACCAGCTCTCCTAACACTTTTGTTTCTATGGTTTGCTACACTGAAAACTGTAGAGTATAACCAGACTGAAAAGACAAAATAGTCTAGTGCGCCTTCTATTGCATGCTATATTTATTAGTTAGAAACTAAAAAATTTTGATATGTTTGTATACAGGGTGTAATCAGTTTCATATCATTAAAATAAACTGGTAATGGGGACCGACTAGACAAACAAAAAACCTTTCTTTTTCCTCTAGGGACACTTTGAAAAAATTGACCTAGGTCAATAATTTGAATATTAGGGTAGGAAACATTTGAGAACCACTGCCTTTCTGGGTCAATGGACGTGTAGTTCTCGTCGGCCCGCGGTTTCAAAGCAAAGAAGGGCGGCACCTTTGATGGTCGCCTCAACGGAACCAATTATAAAAATGTAAATAATTCGTTATCTCTTTTTGCAACATTTCTTTACATATGTGTTTTTTTAATTTAGAACAAAATATTGGAGCTTTTATTGTTTATAATTTTTCAGATTTAAATGTTGTTACATTTGTAACCTAAATGAGTGTTCTGGGTTAAAAGCTTAAAAATTGAGAATTTTTTGAATGACATTGGGAAATAAAGAGTTAGACGTCTGAGATACGATAACAAAAAACAATTATGTGTCTTTTAAGTTAGGAAAAAATCTGATTTATTTAACGAATTTCCGATCAGGTATCGAAAACTAAAATATTCGATAAATCTAGAACTTACCAAATTATTGTTGATTTACATAAATTGTTCCAAATGGCTTCTGTCTGCATCAATACACTTTTCGGCACGTCGAACTAAGGACATATGTACTCCGTTCAACACATATGGTAAATTAGGATAATTTTTTATGGCTTCTATGCACATTAAGATACCACACTAAACTATTAACTAACGTTGACAATAAAGAACGGGTTCGACATGTGTACTTAACGAAGTGTCCACAGAAAGTAAAATATTGCACAAGGGAGAGTATAGTTTTCTTCAGATTTACTAAGCACTCAGAAAACGCCGACGTCTTCCACCTTTTCTGCACCGCTAAAGTCCTTACCTACTTTTAAAAAAATCATAAAAAAGTGTGATTATCAACTTGTGTCCTTGCCGACGCCCTGTCTCTAACAAAGGAGCGCGACACTTTTAAAAAGCCGTATTAACGTATTTGATCGTTAGAGGCGCCGCCATATGCGAAGATAAAAGCCTAGCCCAACATTCCAGCAGTTCTCAAACAATATTATTGAAAATTTTCGAAATTTTTGTTTATCTTTTTTTCTAAAACTATGGGTTTTAGACTCCATGTTATATAAGGTTTTTTGGATCGCTTAGTCGTTCCCCATCACCAGTTTTTTTAATGACGTGACACCCTGTATAATTCGTTAAATTGTCTAAGTATATCTGTTTTAATTTATGCATTTGTAAATACCAGTTTAAAATGTATCTTGTGCTTTTGTTATATAACAATAGATATTATTATTATTATTATAAAGATTATTATTATTCTTTTGTTGTTTCAGCCCTTCATATTTTTGTCATGAAGTTGAGTCACGCCATGAAAAGTTGCAATCTGGTTATTTCTTGAATTGTAACTGTAGAGCTTGTGTTGACAAGTGGCCAACTCTTTTTGATTTACCACTGGGGAGGGAGATACCCGATTCCATTATTATGAAGGTATCATCGATTCGTGATTTTGGGCCGAACGATACAATGTTGAAAGATTTGTTAACTGAAGCTTCTGTTTTTTATGATTCTATAAAATCAGACGAACCATGTCAAGCTATTTTTTTGCTACAAACATACATTGGTATGGTATTTCATAGCATGGTAAATAAAATTCTAAAGTTTTAAAATATTTTTGGTACTAAATTAATGATTTAGTGTTGTTAAACTTGAGGATACCGCATACTTAAAGTCCATTCACATTAAGAATGAATGATTCGTTTTAGATAGAACTGAGATCCTTGTGACTGTGTAAACCTGTCTGAGGAGTACTTCATTCTTAATGAGGATAGACTATAAAGAGGTACAAATTTAAATGACAGTTTTGTGTAAAATTTCATAGTTTATTTTCATGTTACTTTTAATCAAATATCTTAAAAAGTCAATAGTAATTGAGATATGGCCACCATTCTACAAATTGACGTCCAAGAAGAGAGCATTCTGCTCTTAAAAAAGCACTTAAATGACTTTCTATCAGTGAGCACTCTACTATTATTATATTTCGTTGCCATAAATGATCTGTGTATATGCATTATTATATTTTTCTCTGTTTCTTATTGGGATGCTCTGCCACATGTATTTTCTTCTAAACAATGTCTGAAATCTACAAAATAATACAATTAACCGTATTTTACTGGAAAATAACCTCTGCGCCTGTGACTTTTACGTCAAAGGATCAGTTAAAGGATGGTTCTTGACAAATAATGAATAAGAACAAAAATATAAAAATGACGTATTTTGCTGACGTTTCGGAAAACGAATCTGTTTCCTTTCTCAAATCGTATTATAATGTTTGTGTGCTGTGTATATTAAATACATAGCTTTAGGAATATATTTGTTATATTCAGTATCCATAGATACTTACTGCTTACACAGAACTATTATTGATATATCTAGTTGATAGTTTTTTTTAACAATGTTGAGTTTGTTAAGTTCTTCTTTTAACATCGGCAGCCAGGTTGTGCAAATATCTACGGAACAATTCGACACGCATTTATCCTCATTCAATAGTATTATAGCCGCTTATTTAATTATTCTTTTCTTGCTATCTGTCTCTTTTGTTAAAATTTTTGCCGAGTCCCAGTTTATTCTATGTCCGTTCTCCCAAGCGTGCTCACAAATCTTTGATTTCTGAATCTCATTCTTCCAAATGTAACCTCTGTGCTCACCCAATCTAACACTGAATGGTCTGGATGACTCACCCACATGATGTTTATTACACTCATACGGAGTACTATAAATGCACTTTTTTAAATTTTTCTCATGATTTGGCGGTTTTGTTTTTATTAAAATAGATCTCAATGTATTGCCCGTTTGAAATATCGTCCTAATATCAAACCTATTGCCTATACGGCGTAACTTTTCCGATAAGCGTGTACATTAACGTTGTTCAGGTTTTTGGCGTACACAATTATTATTTTCTATATATGTGAAAGTTCTATCAACAAAATCTTCAGGGTATTGATTGTTTATGAGAACCTCTTTTATAAAGCGTTTCTCATTGTCTAATATTTCATCATTAGAAGAAATTATTTTGGCCCTATCATATAAGCATTTTATAACATGCATCGACTGATTTGAGTTAAAATTTAAATACCTGTGTTGGTTTTTATCTCAAATCAGTCGATGCATGTTAAAAAGGGTGTTATAAAATGTTTATATGATAGGGCCAAAATAATTTCTTCTAATAATGAAATATTAGAGAATGAGAAACGCTTTATAATAGAGGTTCTTATAAACAATGAATACCCTGAAGCTTTTGTTAGAACTTTCACATATATAGAAAATAATAATTATGTACGCCAGAAACCTGAACAACGGTACACAACGTTAATTCCTTATGTACACGGATTATCTGAAAAGCGACGCCGTATAGGCAATAGATTTGATATTAGGACGATATTTCAAACGGGCAATACATTGAGATCTATTTTAACAAAAACAAAGCCGCTAAATCATGAGTAAAATTCAAAAAACTGCATTAATAGTATTCCGTGTGAGTGTAACAAACATTATGTGGGTGAGTCATCCAGACCATTCAGTGTTAGATTGGGTGAGCACAAGGGTTACATTAGGAAGAATGAGATTCAGAAATCGAAGATTTGCGAACACGCTTGGGAGAACGGATATGGAATAAACTGGGACTCGGCAAAAATTTTAACAAAAGAAAAATTAAAGAAGCGACTATAATACTATTGAATGAGGATAAATGCATGTGGAATTGTTCCGTAGATATTTCCACAACCTGGCTGCCGATGTTAAAAGAAGAACTTAACAAACTTAACATTGTTTAAAATAAAACTATCAACTAGATACCTATATAACAGTTCTGTGTAAGCAGTAAGTATCTATGGATACTGAATATAACAAATATATTCTTAAAGCTGTGTATTTAATATACACAGCACACAAACATTATAATACGCTTTGAGAAAGGAAACAGATTCGTTTTCCGAAATGTCAGCAAAATACGTCATTTTTATATTTTTGTTCTTATTAATTATTTGTCAAAAACCACCCTTTAACTGACCCTTTGACGTAAAAGTCAGAGGCGTAGAGATTATTTTCCAGTAAAATACTAGTTAATTGTATTATTTCGTAGATTTCAGACATTGTTTAGAAGAAAAATTCATGTGGCAGAGCATACCAACATTTAGCCATTATAATATATTATGAATATTTTCCAATCTGATTGACTGTTCCAAAGTTATTAGCTTAATTATCGTTTCTTGGGTAGGTACCTTATTCCAACAAGATGTAGGCCGTAGCTCAAGTACAGTTGACATTTACTTTTAATATGATGCTTAGAATTTATGTCTTGTTCATACATTTCTAAATGAATTATTTATTAATAAGTTTTATTTTTTACGTTGTATGTTGAGATTTTATTTTAATATTTGTCAATAAATATAGTTATGATATGAATATATGTATATTTTTATTTGGGCCTAAGTACGTCAGGGCCAGACTGAAGCGTTTGAGAACATGCACTAACAATAATAGAGTTTTCCATATGCTGCAGACTTTTTGGTGAAAAATGTATACAAGAGCTCTATTATACAGTGTGTCTCACCAGGAACTGCATCGATCGAGATAGGGAAAAGTAAGCACCAGAAAATTTTGAAAATTTAGGGAGCTACTAATGGCAGTGTAGCCAATCTAACTAAAATAATTACAAGCATCTGGCATTTCCGGTTATACCGGAAGTCGAAACAAACTTGCTTATTTTAAATGGAACACCCTATATATTTTAGGGTTTTCGAAAAGAGCATAAAATTCTGAGTCGAGCCTAAATCCAGTTGTTTCAGAGATATTTGACATTTTAAAGAAAATTTGACAGGTGTAATCGTTTACAATAACCTTTATAACTTTCTTCATGTTATATTCATTTGCTATTTGGCATGTAAAAAGAACACGAGGAGAGCTGCACTCTACAATTGAAATACATTCAATAATATAGACCAAGTGTTCAATTTTTGACGTTACATTTTGTAAACTTTGAGAACTTGTTTAGGTCGAATGGAACACCTTATATTTTTTTACATCAAGTTATGTAAAATTAAATTCCCTTTTTTCGGATATCTTAAGTTACAACTTTTTCAAATATTTGCGATTTTCTTAGAAATTCAAGAATTGTTAGTAAAAATGTTATCAAATTAGCCATGATTATAGAAACAATCAGTAATGTCAGTTATTCTCTTATGTCAAAAAAATGCCACCTCGTTTAAATTACACCCACGAAGACTTTTTGAATTTTTTTATTATTTACGGAGAATGTGATAAGTAATATCAAGAACTTGTAATACACATTTGCCACTCGATATCCACAAAAACGGAAACCATCATCAAACACTGTAAAACGCATACTGGATAATTTTAAAAACTATGGCTCTGTTAAGGCAAGAATTTAAAAGCGGAAGCCTATTATTATAAATTTTTCTCTTGGACTTTACCTGCGGTAGAACAAATTTTGGTATTCCAAAGCACTCTAAACGAATGTCTTAAAATGCTTAAAAAAACTTAACATCAACTCAAAAATTCGCGAAAATCTCATGGTATACTCAGAATGTTGTCTTGAATTCAGATATGTAAAAATATACAGGGTGTTCCATTTAAAAATCGAAAGATGCGATCATTTCTGGGTAAACCGGAAATGATCTCATACCGTTTTTATGTCCAAAATTCTGTTTTTACAGGTAGTTTATGCAACCAAAATTTCAAATGGGTAAGTTAAAAAATAAAGGAAATATAGGGGGGAGGTACTCGCCTGTGGCACCCGGTATATCGCTCAGAATTAGGTTATCAATGTCACGTTAACTAAGTTAACTAATAAATTGATAACTAACAATTAATTTACATAACTGGACATTAATAAACAACAAAGTAGTTTAGATATTGTTTAATTTTTAGGAAATAATGGTCCTATTTTGTGACCAGCTAGATCTCTCGATATAACCGCTTTGGGGTTATTTAAAAAATATATATAGAAAACGTTCTAATAACATAGAAGAATTGGAAAGCAAAACATTAAGTGCGTTTTGGACAAAAAACTCCTGTCATGATTGAAAATGCAACAAATGCTTAAGTAGAAGGTGTCAAAAATGCATAGATGTCAATAGAAGACAATTCGAACATTTATTGCAATTTAGTTTTTTCTATTTTTGGCAAAATTATTTTATATTATAAGAAGTGCTGTTGTTAATAATTTTCCATCGCCTCTCATAAATATATTAAATTTTTCGAAAGTTAACCACTTTTTTTAGAAATAAATATGAGTTGTGATTAAAAAATATCTCGGAAACTGAGGTATGCATAATTTTCTTCTTATCAGCAACTGATTCTAGTCAAAAAAGTGCCTTAAGAATGTGCTACTCGAATGGCTAATGCCAATTTTTTTTTTAAGACAGCTTCTCTTGAAAATACTAAATACCAATTTTATGGACTCTTACCTGCTTTATTTACCTATTTACCCTCATTTATCCCAATTTACCCCATCCCTTCAACGGAATAAGATGAAAATCTAGTTCCAGATCTCATTAAAATACATATGTGTACCATATTTCAAGTAAATATCCTGAACGATTCCAGAGTAATCGTGTGCACAAAAAAAGTTGCAGACAGACCGACAGAATTTTTTTTCGCTCAAACTTAAAATCTCGACGTTTCACGACATTCCAAGCCAATTTGAACAATAAGGGTTTAAACAATTTTTTTTGTTTACTACCATTAGATGTGGGAGTAAAAATAAATAGTGGGGGTGGGGGTATGGTAGTGGGGGTGGATGAAGTAGAACAAAAATTTGAGGCCTTTGATTCCTGTATACACACTAACTCACAATGTTATTTTTTTCATCCCCTTTAATAGTTGGGTAGGGGTATGGTTAATGCCCAAAAATTATCTCGTTAAAATACGTACGTGTACCAAATTTCAAGTCAATGTCTTAAACGCTTTCAGAGTAATCGTGCGCACAACAAAAGTTACAAACAGACCGACAGACAAATTTTTTTTTTGCTCAAACTAAAAATCTCGACGTTTCATAACATTCTAAGCCTATGTGAACGATCAAAATTTTCAATTTTTTTGCGTTACTATACGTTACCTTATATTATATTTCCATAAATGTACTTTGTAAAATGAAAAACTTGAATTTATAATATTAATATTCCCCAAATCTGCGAATTTGAACTATAACTGGCAACGCTGCCTGCAAAGTTTTGCCATTGTCGATCTTGGAGTCAAGCCTCCGCTATTTTTGCTTTGTATGAATGAATAATCAGCTGTATTTGAAACTTTAGAAGCAATGCCAATTAAAAACCGCTATCAAAACCACGTGACGGAGGCCCGTCTCCGCACCAATAAGAAGGATCCTATCTAGACCGCGATGTTTTACTTGGCCCTTCTTGGCCGTTAGCAGCATCGACATTATTTATGGTTATGTCACAGAAGACCTATACCACATAGATAAAAGATTTATATATATGATACCTATACCAGAAGCGTCACTGCCGGAGGCACGTTCGATGTTTGGGTGCGTTTGCACGCATCCAGCAATTTAGTCGAGTAGAGAGAGACGGTCCAGTAATTTAGTAATTGCTTTCCACTAAATTACTTGACTAAAACACGCTGTCCGCATTGGTCGAGTACTAAATTACTAAGCGACTCGACTAAATTACTGAGTGCGTGCAAACGCACCCTTTCATTGGTAAATTGGGGTGACCTTCGGCCATCTTGTCGGTGGTATTGTCAACTTATAAATCCGCACTTTTCTAAATTCACCGCTGGACGCATTGGTAGATAAAATTCGAAGCTGGTTTTGGCTTTGGTTTTCAAAATAACCAATCATATAATGTTGTTGCTTACCGGTACGCTCCACCGGTGAATTTAGAAACCTGCGGATTTATAGGTTGACAATAATACCACCGACATATGACATATGCGCATAAAATTCAATATTGGCGGGAAGGCCAGAGAGTCGTTTCTGGTATAGGTCTTCTGTAGTGATGGGCGATATCGTGATTTTTCAATCACAACGTAAATCGTTACTGTGATTTTCTTATATCAGTGAATTTAAAGCGTGATGTGATCACGACTTTCATAATACGACGTACGAGAGAAATTGTTAATTGTTCCCTATCCCTAAATAAGCGCCGACAGACAGTGAATGGTGAATTAGCTACTTTTGGTAATCTGTGCTGCCGCAGATATGCATAATATGTATAATATATATTATGATTTGTTTATCCAAATAACCTCTGATGTATGGATTGGTAATAAAGTAAAAGCATACTAGGTTTTGAATGAAACTTGATAATAGGATATTTTTGTAAAGTTGTACTGTCGTGCGCAAAAAAATAGGACAGGTCTTATAACGTATTTTTGCTAAAATCTAGTTGTGTACATCTACCTGTAATTTTTAGGACATTGTCAGTTATTTGTTAAAATTCATTGCAAGTGTGCAAATAGAGACAGATTTATATTAGAAAAATAGTTGTCCTATTTTTTTTGCTCACGACAGTACAAACATTAACATTTCGGAAGCATCAATAAATTTCTTGTTTATATTTATGTTTATTTTACACGAATTTTTGTTAATTTAAAATGGTATATTTATTTTTTAATGTTATTTTTTTTGTTGTTTTATAATACACCTATAAGGATGTTTTTTAAAAATGTTTTCATTTGCTTATTGTCGAATTCCATATTTTTGTTCATATTTCATGCCGAAACGTAAATGCTCAATATTTGCAATAAAATTGCTAGTATATTTAATCATATAAAATATTTTTACGCATGGTTTTAGTAGTTATACTTCTGGTGTTATAACAAAAATGTTCCGTCACGACCCTGCCACGAATCGCCACATCACATCGCCAGTCAATAAAAGACAAAGATATTTATTTATATAAATAGGGAGTTATTGGACGCGCAATAAGGGCAAGCAGTATTAAAGTCAGCGTTATTTTGGCATCTACGCCTGCGCAATTTGATCCGCAAATAAGGGATCTCTTATTAAGGATAGTGCTTGTCCTTATTAGTGAAGGGATACTGCAGTGCGTTAGGTTCGCCGTATTTTGACATTTAGCAACTTTGACGTTCGATCGCTCACACATTTTTGTTTGTTTACTGGTTTGAATTACTATAACCTTATTTTTTCGTCAGTGTTATGTTGTGCCGACTGCCGGTGTTTTTTACAAAGTGTTTTTGTTTCAGTAATAAATAATATATCATATCTAAGTACCTATATCTAATTCGATTCTCCCCTAAAATTAATAAAAAAAAATACAAGGTTAAAATTTACTTATGGAGACGATCTTGCACTTTACAAAACAATTTATAAACATAAACCCATGCAACCATAGATCCCCAGGAATAAAGAAACTATTCAGCAACATTATTTATTATCACTGAAAAAAAATTAATTAGAATAATTAAACAACATATAATATTATTAATAGACATGTTGGTTAAAACATTGTCCAAAATTGCATACTCGATATCCTCATTTGCCCCTCCTAGGATAAGAGCTTCCAGAATTTGTTCCATATTGAATTTAAACAAAGCAATACACAAGCACCATCAGAGAACACAAAGGATAGAAAAAACTATATAAAAAAATTATTTATTATTTTTAAGTTAGAGAAAGTAGTGCGCAAGCGTCAGAATTGCACAGAAATAACGACACGATAAACGAAGGTGTGTTCCAATAACTAACATTTCGCTGATGAAATAAAGGTAATGCACTAATAAAATAAGGTAGCCCCTTAATACTGCGTGGCAGTATTTATAATTTCCAATAACTCTCTAATATCTAAATAGTGTGAAATGAGTATCTAATACCGCTTATAAGGCACGGGATCGCTTGCTTTACGTGTTAATACATACGGCCGCAAACAATAATCGACTCAAAGTAAATATCGTGAAATATCGTCTTGGTTAGACCACGGCAAGGGAACGAAATACGGAAAGTCGTGATCACGTCACGCTTTTCTGCCAACTTTACTAACAGTCGTTACCTGTGATTTCTTAATATCAGTGATTAAATCACAGTTCGTGATATATCGCCCATCACTAGTCTTCTGTGGTTATGTTTTGTTTATGTAGTTGTGGAAAGTGTAATAATAAGTGCATTTTGAAGTTTTATTTAAATTTTAAATATTTAATAATTGTGTCAAGTATGGAATTTAACGTAACTGTGAGTACAAACACAAACAGTAATAATGTCAGTGTCGGTGGAGGCTTAAAATCAGTAGATATTGTAAATTTTCTTTTAAAGGATCAAAATTTTACCCAGTTAACATACGATAACAAGGTGTTTATAAAAATATTAAAAAGACCCCAACCTATACCTCGCAAAATCTTATAGTAAATTCAAAACATAATCGTTCTTTTTGTTTACAATGGTATGATAAATGTGAGTGGTTAACTGGAAGTACAGTACAAAATAAATTATATTGCTGGTATTGTTTACTTTTTCTAATGACTCGGAGGACAAAATTACGATATAATGATTTAAAACCACGTTGGTTCTTGCTGGATGGTAGAATTTGTTTTTTACTTTATACTTTTATACTTATCATCATAAAACAAATTATACCGACTAACATGAGGAGAGAATTACATACATTTGTATAATGGTAGACATTTTTAAACTTCTAGAAAAACACAATGACCTTGAAATTTCTGAAAAATTTTCGTCTCCGGCGCGCTTCCCCTGGCTCCTGCTTCCTCAGTTTAAAAACTCACGAGCCGCCACTGAAACGAGAAGGCAAATGAGCAATGGTTAGTTTTATTACATGATTTTTTCAACGTGAATGGGCGTAGTTAAAAGTAGTAAGAACCGTTTAGGTAAATAATAATTTACTTTTTATGGAAAAGTAATTTTTTTGGTGTGTTTGTTCTAAGGAACACTTTACATGGTGAACATGCCATGAAAATTGGCCGAAATGGAGAGTTTTTACTGTTTACAGTGACGGAGAGTGAGTGTTATGGTGGAAAATTTAAAAAATTATTTTTGGAAAAACTATGCATTTGCACCGAAAACTGACTTCAGATTCGTGTTCTACGACCCCAAATTAGTGTGTCCTGAAAAAATGTCGCAAAAATTCCGATGTTCCGCTACAATGCAGAATTACCACAGTTTAGAACAGGCATATCTTATTAAGTACCTACACATACACATTGATCAGTGAGACTTGTCAAGTAAAAAATTCTCTTTGCAGTATGTAGACTGATAAATAACCCTATAGTCGACAACCCCCAATTACTTTATTATTCACACTTATAAAATTCTTATGCATCTGTTGTCTTTGTGACGTGTTACTCTCTATATAAGGCTTAATCGATGCAAGGTATTTAATAAGTACCCACTCAACTGCAATATCATCTTAATGGCTTTTCAAAAAATTGCTTATGTGCCTATACTTTTAATTCTTCTTCTAAATGGGATGGTTGCTGTAACGTAAGTTGACAAATTAGTTATTTAGGTATGTAACAAGTCCAGAAAGTGATATTTTTCTGGACAAGATCCGGCACAAGCCATATATAGGCCAGTCGAAATAGACGCAAAAAGGACGATTTTACGAAATGTTTACCCGCAATTTTTTTTAAGTATAGTTTGTGATGTCCAGAAACTTATGCCAACTATCCGCACGCGTGACAGATGGGGCAACACATTTTAAAATTGAAAAATCGTCAATTTTTTGCCATTATTGGCTTTATTTGCAATATAACTCGTAAATGAAGCAATGTTCGAAAATATATTAAGAGATAGAAAAGTTGAGAAAATTGATTTTGAACATTTTATAATTCTTGACTTTTCCCAGAAAATTTTTCGTTTAAGACGAAAGAACAACCCTACAAACACCAAAGGTTGGCCCTTCAGCGTGCCATCACTGGGCCAGAAATTAAGCTTCTGGCCCGGTGATGGCCCGCTGATGGGCCGATCTTTGGTGTTGTTGGGGAATGCTACTTTTCTATTTTTTATTTGTTTTTTAAAGTGAATATAATAAATATTAATACGAAATATATCATCGGTATAATCTAAATTATGTTTAAATGTTCAATTTACAGATGAAATAAAATATATTTACAGAATTATAGGGTCATTTAATGATATGGCAGTTTCCTACTTTTTCTTCCTCATTTTAAAGTATACAAACCAATAGCCTCAGAAAAAAAGTTCAGCTCAATTGAATAAATAGCCACAGAGATATTCGCATTTGAATAGAAACACGCTCGGCCGGCCAACAGTCCGTAGAGTGACGTCACTTGGCGTGCGTCGCGATTTCGTAAGTTTATCGTGTCGTTTTTTTTTTTGGCGTAGAACCAGGTCAAACATGTTAGGTTCCTTTGAGTATGTCACCGGGCATATGAAATCATATTTTACGACATTTTTTTGTGGTCTCGAACTTTTTAAATCAATAAAAAGTGAAAAAAACGTATTTTTAAATAAAATTGTTTTTTTTTTGTTTCCACCGCCATATTTTTAAAACCATTAAAGGTACCGAAATTTGTTTTGTGTCAAATTAAAGCACACACTGTAGCGCTTTTACCCATATAAACGGTTTGGGCACAATTCGCACTTTCATTTCTCTAAAAATGAGATAAAACTAAAAATATATATTTTATGTATTGAAATCTTCACCAATCGATAAACTTTTTTATTTTTGAAAATATTTACATATATGCAGCGAAGAAAATAAAGCCAAATAATCACAAAAGTTTTTGAAACAATATATTTTTTCCTAAAATCTACCGTGTGGCAACAGCGATTTTTTTTATCAGCGCTAAATGCGACATTGGGACGCAATTAATACACCTCGCATGCAGGGTTGGTTAGATTAGTCGCGTAAAAGTGGCGGTTGTCGAAAATCATTAAGTATTCATTGTTCGGATAAAAATTGTGACAATCGAAAATGTGCTTGTTTCAAGGAAGGCCTAAAATGTTGCAACGAGTGCAAATGTCGTTCATGTAACAACATTATTAAAGATTTCGAAGCAGATATGAACGAATTAGAATGCTATTAATGTAGGGCTTACATAAACTACATACTACATATTTATCTATCCAAATAGAAAATTTATTTCAACAATAAAACTCATTTTATGCGTACGTTTTTACTTTCATTCATTTAAAAATGTCTAATAAACTTACTAATTAGGTGGGTAGTTAGTAACACTTTTGTTTTAAAATAGTATGATTTTTGTTAATTTTGGGAAGAAAATTTTTTTAAAGGGGGTAATTACCTATCCCAAGAAATTTTCATTTTAAATTTTTTCGGATTTTTGCCCCCTGCTCTTCAAAAAAAAAAATTTTGGGACGGAAAATTTTTTTTTTTCGGATTTCTCCCCCCCCCCCCGCTTTTCAAAAAAAATTTAGAGCGATTTTTTTTATTTCTCCCCCCCCCGCTCATCAAAAAATTTTGGGTTCAGTGTTACTCCCCCAAGCTCAAGGTCCAGATCCGCCCTTGTATTTATTGTACAATTTCTTAATATTAACAACATATGATCAATACTACTGTACAATATATGAAATATTGAACAATAATATTGATCCCCTAGATGCTTTTGATCACTACTGGTTTTGTATCTATTGATATAAGTTAAACTACTACATACACCCCGACCGGGACCGTCAGATCGTTGCAGTTGGCAGGCTTGCTACAGCCGAGTGCGCAAGAATATGACTGGCCCGTTAAAAAAAATCGCTGACTCAATACTATGAACGGGACATGAAAAATTTTTATCCTAAAAACTTTTTTCAACTATTGGCTTCAATTTGAACGCAGCATGTATATACAAATTTTCATAAATAAATTTTTTTCTCGATTGTCTAAAATTACGCTACTGAAAATAACAAGTTTGAGTTTCCTATTAGGAAGTTATGGCTTCTCTGGTCGATGATTTTTGGCATTCTTTTACAAAAAACATCATTTTTATATCTTGTTTGGTGTTTGTGATTTACCAAGCTCTTTTCTTCAGAGTATGTGAAAGTATAATTGGCGGACGTCCATTATTCTGGCATCTTTGTATAATATATCTGATGATTAAGTTATTGGTTTTTTGTATATTATCTTTAAATTTTTTTTTTGAATTTTTTCTAGATTACTTACTAAGGTTAATTTTTAATTCTCCCCATCCTACTATGCCATATCGCAATTGAGATTCTATTAAAACAAGATGAGCTGTTCTAAGTTGATCAGTATTTAGAATATCTCGAAGATTATTAAGGAGGTAAAGCGTACTTCTTAATTTACTAACCAATTTATATGAATGTCCCACTTAAAATGAGAATCTATATAAATATTTCACATGAGTGTTAGATAATATCGATTGATTGATTTTCGTCCAGTAGTATGTTCAGTTCGTTGTAATTTGGTAATGTAGACTTAAAACAGGAAAAGGGAATAAATAACGTTTTATTAAAATTTATCGTTAAAAGTTTAGAGTTAAACCAGTCAATTTAATGTATAATTTAATGTAATCTAGCCCTTTTTGTTGGAGGCGAAGCAATAATACATTTAATTTCTCTATTCTCTTCATCTTCATCAATATCATAACAACAATATTGAATCATTACTTATATTCTTTTTTTTTTGTTAAAATACAGAAAAGTAGCATTGTTCTTTCGTCTGCAGCTCTTAAACGAAGTCTTTTCTGGGAAAAAGTCAAGAATAATAAAATGTTCAACTTTATATTTTCGAACAATGCTTCATTTACGAGTTATATTGCAGATAAAGCGAAAAATGGCAAAAAATTGACGATTTTTTAATTTTAAAGTGTGTTGCCCCACCTGTCACACGTGCGGATAGTTGGCATATGTTTCTGGATATCACAAACTAAACTTAAAAAAAAAGAATGCGGGTAAACGACATTTCGCACAAAAAAGCTGTTCCGACTGGTCTAATAGGCGAGTATCGGAAGTCTACGAGTCCAGAAAAAACACTTTCCGGATGAGATTCCGTACACTATTTTTTCTATTTTATCTAGAAATAAAAAAGTTAAACATAAACTAGTTAAATCTTTTATATTATCAACTAATAGTAACACTAATTAAACTTTACATATTTTAACATTAATGGAACAGTTATTGCAGTTACTTACTTATATTGAGTAGATATAATTATATCTGTTATTCGGGCGTGCAACTTCATGGCCCGCTGGCCCTTGGGCGATAATAGTTATTTATGTACCAAGGATCGTAAGTACACTTTTTTTTGGTTGAGAATATAGTTTGTAATCCGAGGCACGCAGGGCCGAGGTTTGCAAATATTCCAGATTAAAAAATCGCTGTACATCCCTCGGGTGCATATTATATTTTTCGTCATACCCATGAATCTTAAATTAGAAAAAAACTTGAAAAAACCAGTGGAAAACTATAATTATTTAACTAAGATTATATATTTGCCAAGCAAAGGTAGCGATGCTTGGAATATTCATGGCAACCGTCAATAAAATAAATTTAGGACTCTTCTTCTATTCAAATGAGAACTACTGTCAAGATAAATTAAATCATGTTGTTATAATAGCTCTGAACATTTTTGAAAATAATGTCGGATACAGGGCCCCCACAAGAGGGTGGGGCAGAGGTGGATGGGGTCAGTCCAACCGGTCCTGGTAATTTTAGAGAATCGGCCCAATCAAGCACGGAACTAGAACCTCAAATTTGAATGGGCCAGGGAAGAATATATACAACGTGATCTACCATGACATGCGGAAAATTCAACAGTAGGTTGTCCCCACCGAAAGGAGTTAAAAAAATGAAAAATTATTTTTTTGTAGAAATGCGTCGCCAATGACTTTAACCAATCTGACATAACGCGGTACAACCATATCACTTCATCATACTTGGGATTGACACTATTGATAGAAAAACTAGAGAGAGTAGAACTGACTTTTTAATCAAATCACACTACAAAAATAGCGAAATAAATCGAAAAGACATTGGCTTTATGGTAATGAACTCTGAAACAACAAGCAGATATAAGAGATATTTAGTTAAACCCGACAATAACACGGCGGTGTCCTGATTATTCGACCGAAAGCAAAAAACGCGGTACTTTGATCTGTGCTTGCCGGCACATTCCGGCTTCAGTTTTTGTGCCAATTAAGGAAATGTAAACAACTCCAATACGCTCTTTCACCAGTAAGGACGTCGACCTATTCCTGACCTACTCAAAATCAGTAGTGTATATTCGCAAATTTACTAATAATTTAATATACTAAATTACCTCAGAACCTTCTAAAATTTTGCAGGGCCTTTTCCACATTGAAGACTAGTACACCATTTTATTTTCCGCATATCATGGTAAATCACGCTGTATATTTCAGAAATGTAACAATTGTTATATTACGCAGGGCGGACATCGGTATGTTTATATATCTTTCAGAAATATTCCATAAACGTTTCGAAACATTTCAGAAATATTGTCAATGTTTCAAAGCCATATATCTGAAATATTTCTGAAATTAAGTTGTGCTGCGTGGGCTATTGTAATGTTCCCATCTTGTAATTGATTACCTGTTGGGTGGTTGTATTCAAATAAATAAATAAATATATTTATCATGTATATCATTTAAATATTTCAATATACAAATTCAAACCTTAATCTATGTTCATTAGCAACTGAGAAATGAATTAATGTTTTTATTATTATTTTTTATTTAAGCTTCTCAATGTCATGGATTTCAAATCATGTAACTTATTTATTACCTTACATAAGTGATACGGGGGCATATCCACCAGAGAGTTGTATTTTTTCACAAGTGTTAAACATAGTCGCTGTACTTTGTAAGTATCATACATCTTATTAGTTTAGTCATACATGCAAATATAACAAGAAAACATGATATAAAACATATTATACAGGATGTCCTAAAAGAAGTAAAAAAAGTCATCAAACTTTTGTCCTACTCCAACGGTTTTGCTTAAATTAAATATTTTCGAAAAATACAATATTTTCAGGTCACGTATATATAATATATTGCGTAGGTCAGTATTGCCGGACAAACTAAAACCAAAGTCAATGTCTTCCCTTTTTAACATGCTTTTATTAGGTCGACCTGTATCTCTATGTAATACGGTCTAGGGAACTGAATTTCACCCACTTCTAATTGTTGTATGATTATGAAACTTGGCAATTGTGTGTAGCTCTGATGACAATGCAATATAGTATACTCAATATTATAATATGTTCAAAATGGCCGCTGCCCCAAGATGATGGATTATCATTTCCTTTATACCCCTTGATGGGTATAAAGAGAGTGTTTGATAAGAAAAAAACAGATGTGTGATCAAAACTTAAAAATTCAAAATAGCGGCATCAACATGGCGGATAGATTTTATCAATTATCGTCAGATTCCCTTGATATGCGTATCAAAAGAAAGGGCTTGATAAGTAGAAAACAAAAAATATGTGATAAAAACTTAAAAATTCAAAATGGCGGCATCAACATGGCGGATAGGTTTTATGAATTGTCGTCGGATTTTCTTGATATGGGTATCAAAAGAAAGGGCTTGATAAGTAGAAAACAAAAAATATGTGATCAAAACTTAAAAAATCAAAATGGCGGGGTCAACATGGCGGATAGGTTTTATCAGTCATCGTCGGATTCGATTGAAAATCGGTATCTGTGGGTTATCGAGGTTGCAGATTACAATTATCCGGTCCAAATTTAATATATTGTTTGTGTTTTTGAACGTGCCTAAATTATCTCCTTAAATATGAGACTAAAAAGTAAAAAAATAAATTAATAGGTAGTTTAAAAAACCGAAAAACATGCTTTTATAAATACTGCACTAAAAATCAAAGAATAATCATCGAACCTCTTCTCTCTGTCTACCCCGTAAGGGTTTTAGTGTAAGTCGTGTTTGTAATTAAGTATAATATTTGAGTATAAAAGCGTGGTGCACTTTTCGAACGCTATTTCGAACAGGTTCGATAATTAAAACGCTGAAGACCTCATTAGATTAAATGCAAAGCGCCCCCAAGGATACAACGAGTTCATTCGTAGACCAAAATACGTTCGATCAGTTAGTTAAACCTAGAATGTAATAATGCTAGGATTCACTCTTAATTTCTGAAAATAGTAAATATTAATTAGAAAAACATGTTTTTTAGTAGCTATAGTGATTTACATAAGATACAGACAATTCAGAGAAATTATTTCGAGATATAAATTTCACGACTGGCTGAAAAATATAAACATAGTAGCACATTGGTTGGGTCGCACTGCCTCAGTGGGATGCAGTTTGGTTGCCAATTTTCAAGAAATCCACTTGTTTAGTGTTCACTTGGCGGGAGCCTTATTAACGTTTGGAAATGGATCAATATATATGATTCTTGAGGTTTGTAGTTTGTAACTTAAACTATTGCATTTAATTATTATTAAAGGACTCAGCACATTTTAAATGGAACATAGCCCCTAGTCGATTTGGGTCTAATAGGCTTGTTGCATGTGGCGTATATTTTAAATTAATTTATAGTGTTACTAAACCTTAGCAACTATCAAATCTATTTTCATAATTTCTAAATGGAAAGTTTTTTAATCACCGACTAATATCCGAGAGAAGGGGCAAATCTGAAAAAACACTCATATTGGACTTCATCTAACAGAGTATCTCTGCGAGTGCAATGATTCGGACATATAATTCGTGCAGGTTGCGGTTATTTGCTAAAATTATTAGTTGTATTCGGTCTGAGATATTAAATTATACTGTGTATTTAAGTATACATTGATTAAAAGGGTTTAAATTATTTTAAACATGACTGAAAAAGGTTGTTTCAAAGGTCAATCGGATAATTTACGCCGTACGCCTGCCGAGTGTATGTCATACAGGGTCATTCACGGAAAGCGGGTATTAGACGTTTCTTGGGATCTGTCAAGTTTAGAAATTTGAAAATTGGTATGAGGGGGTTTTTGGATATGGCGGATCCAACGAAAATTTTCATGCTTGTGCTACTTCCGCTTATACCGGATGTAGCACCTAACTTTGTTATTTTAAATGGAACACCCTGTATTTTATTGCATATTTCGATTCCTCATAAAATTTTAACTTAGGTTTATGTACCATAACATACTCTTAAACATACCTGTTTTCGAGATAATTAATATTGTTGGAGATTTTTGATGGTTCCCACCCTTCGGAAAAAAAAATCAATATCTTCTATCATGTAGTCGATTAGGAAATTTTCTTTTCAAACTCTTACAAGTATCCTATGACCTAACTAAAAGTTCTCTTATGTTTTCACAATATCATACAGAGTATTTTATTTTCACAGTCGAACATTGTTTTGGTCTAAACGTCAAAAAGTCATTTTTTTCAAATAGAACCCCCTGTATATTTTCACAGAATCTAATAGAGGATTGAATTCTGCATCGATTGATGTTACCATTCCCTATACCTATCTCTCTTTGTTTTCTTATTATGGACGAATATTTGTAAAACGTACAAACAAAATCAGCACTGTTTGTTAGTAGGCAATACAAGTCATAACTTGGTTCCTTTTTTATCATAAACGAGAATAATCATGTAGATAATTGATAATCATTTGTTTATTATCAAGATGACAGCTTCAAAAACGAGAGATTAGATTTATAACAAATACTTTGGGACAAAAATTTACAAAATTAATGAACACTTTGAATATAAATATTTAATGCAGCAACTGTTCAAAATGCTCTCCACTTGCACTTACAGTGGCTTAGCTAATTCATGGGATTTGTTAAAATGTACCCTGTTCTTTGGTAGTAGCAGGGGTGGCATAAACAATATTTTTAATACCCCACAGGTCCAAAGTCTAAGGGGGTCAAATCAGGGGACCTTGCTGGCCATCTCCAAGGTCCTCGGTAGCCAAACCACCTATCTTCGAACGTCGCTACTAATTCGTCATAAACTTCCCGTGGACCGCAACCATTCATTTGAAAATACATAGAATTATAAATATTTAGGGGCAAATTATCAAGAAAAGTTACTGTTCGCAAAATCTTCGCATATTTATTGCTATTTAAATTCTCCTCGTAGATATGATACTATCAAAAATATTGTTTATGCCACCACGGCTACTACCAAAGAAGATCCAAAGAAGAGAATACGGACTGCATTTCAGTAAATAAATACCCACGAAATTCGCCGAGCCATTGTAAGTGCCATAAATTCCAGGATATTGGCTTGTTTGGAGCAGAATGGAGAGCATTTTGAACAGTTGCTGCATTAAATATTTATATTCAGTGTTCATTAATTTTGTAAATTTTTGTGCCAAAGTATTTGTTATAAATCTAATCTCTCGTTTTTGAAGCTGTCAAAAACAAATGATTATCAATTATCTACATGATTATTCTCGTTTATGATAAAAAAGGAATCGAGTTATGACTTGTATTGCCTACTAACAAACAGTGCTGATTTTGTTTGTACGTTTTACAAATATTCGTCCATAATAAGAAAACAAAGAGAGATAGATATAGGGAATGGTAATATCAGTCGATGCAGAATTCAATCCTCTATTAGATTCTATGAAAATATACAGGGGGGTTCCATTTGAAAAAAATGACTTTTTCACGTTTGAATTAAAACAATGTTCGACTGTGAAAATAAAATACTCTGTATGATATTGTGAAAACATAAGAGAACTTTTAGTTAGGTCATAGGATACTTGTAAGAGTTTGAAAAGAAAACTTCCTAATCGGCTACATAATAGAAGATATTGATTTTTTTTCCGAAGGATGGGAACCGTAAAAAATCTCCAAAAATATTAATTATCTCGAAAACCGGAATGTTTAAGAGTATGTTATGGTACATAAACCTAAGCTAAAATTTTATGAGGAATCGAAATATGCAATAAAATACAGGGTGTTCCATTTAAAATAACAAAGTTAAGTACTACATCCGGTATAAGTGGAAGTAGCACAAGCATGAAAATATTTTCGTTGGATCCGCCATATCTAAAAACCCCCTCATACCAATTTTCAAATTTCTAAACTCGATAGATCCCAAGAAACGTCTAATACCCGCTTTCCGTGAATGACCCTGTATGCTACTGCGTCACAAAAATATTCGTAAATAAGAAACTATAAGTCCTAGATGAAAAATGTTTCAAAAACTTCTTCCATATTTGGCTTCATGTATATGAAAATAAAAAAGTTTGTCGCTTAGTCGAAATATGTACATTCTTAGCGGAGTAATAAGTTCATTGTTGTTTGAAGAATATAATGAACAATAATCGATAGAAACAAAAAGACCATTGGAAGCGCTTATTTGTGTACTTAAATTTAAAAAAAAATCAGATCGATAGCTCAATTAGATTTGAAGATATGGTAGTGTAAATGATAAAAAACACGATTTTTATAATCAATCAATTTCTCAAGCTTTTTCGAAATAAAAAATATTTGTACCACAAAGAAATATCGTACCATTTCTTGTGTAAAATTGTTCACTTTATAAAAACTATGAGGTCTGGTCTGATTCTACACTGATTTGTTTTTCTCCACTGTCAAGCTACTACATAAATGGAATTAATTTAAAATGTGCGCTGGCGCTGTTACTGATGTCAGACGTTGTTTGCGCGCCTAAAGGATTTATTCAAACTTGAATGTTGAATACCGCCAGTAGAAGAAAAAATAAGAAAAAATCCTTTGTATTAAGTAAGGATTCTAAGAATACTAAAATTATTTTTTTTTTGCAACAAGCCTATTGTGATATGTCGCAGTTCGAGTCGTGCGGATCAAAAATTCTTATGGGCACAGCCCTCGAAAATGACTCCATTTCGATCTACAGATGCTAGAAGATGAAAAAAACGAGGCAAGCTTCTAACTATAATGAAAACTATTAAAATAATTCAAAAAATTTTTCAGCTTAGCTTTAAGGTATGCCTATTCTATTTATACGGTTACCTTTGAGGCTTTCAGCTCCCACACTTTCTAAGGAAGGAGTTGTGGGGGTGGATTTTATAATACTGATATAATTAAAAAAACTTCTGCCCAAGGAATCACTACTTCCACATCCAGATTTGCTACCCAAGTTTCTCACAATAGTCCAGTCAACGAATTATTATAGACTACATGGAGGGCGGCAGAATTCTTGACTTCAGAGATGGGTTTGGGGTAGTTAGGAGGTAAACATACTAAAAGTCCCCGACCCTAGGAGGTAAACCTTGCGGGGGGAGCTTCCGGAAAGCCTTAAATTTGGACTTTTTTTGGTTTTTCGCTTATAACTCGATAACTATTGGTCCTTGAGAAAAAAATATACTTACCTTTTTGAAAGCTGACAAATTTTTTATATTTTTTACTTCAACAAAAAGTTTCTGTCTTCAACCGTTCTCGAGTTATCCGCTTCTGAAAATCGCCGATTTCCAGAAAACGCTGTTTGGATCACATTTTTCGTCGTACTCTGCTCTTTCAAATTTAAATTTAAATTCAAATATTTATTGGTCCTTTTTGATCATGAACATGATATAAGACAAGTCATTAAACCATTGAAATTCTGTTTTACACAATAGTTAAATAATATAAAAGCTTATACTAGAAGTCAAATATTGTGTAAAACACACAGTTGTATAAGACGAAGACAAAGAATACTGAAAAATGTACGGTACAATAAAAAAAACTGTAAACAAAGCAAGAGTAAAAAGAAAAAAGAAACGGAACATGTTAAGTTGCTGTGTATTAGTATAGGCTTTAAATACAGAAAAACTTCGATACAGAATAATAACATTTATCTGATAGAAACACTTATAATTTTTTTTTAAATAAATGCTCTCTTTCCTGATGTTTTATATCATCCGGTAGGCGATTAAATAGTTTCGGGCCTATAAATCTTTGAGATTCACATTTTTTAATCTGGCACAAGGTTCATGGAGTTTATTTGTTTGTTTTGTATTGACGTTATGGTAGTCACTATTTAAAATGAAACTATTTCTATTTCTAAAAACATATATACAAATTTCGAAAATATGTATGCTAGGTAAGGTAAGAATTTTATTTTCTATAAAGATATTCTTGCACTCTTCTTAACTCCTCAAATCGTTTATGGGGACACCACGCCAGCAGAAGAGGAAAATGAATCCTCCAAAGAAACTACTATGTCATCAAATTCTTCATACTCTTTTATGGGGACTCCATTGTGGCAGTTGCCCTGGTAATTGAGGTATTTTAACGAAAAATGTAATGATGCCTTTCTGCATCCGCATTAGGGTGGCCCATCTTTTTCGAAATCGAATTTTTTTATTTCTCATCCCTGCAAATGGTTCCATTTGAAGAAAAAACAGTCCCCTCAAAATATTATTGAGGCAAATTGAAGGCAAGGGATGCCGCAGAATGCATTATTATGCAATAATAAAAGTAAATGGAATTATTTACATTCTTTGGTTGATGCATTGTTTTTTTTTTTTTAATCAGCAACATTTATCTTTAGAATGACTAATCAAGTCATACAAATATCAAAGACATTATCTGTTGTGACTATGACATGTGTCATACTACTGTAAATTGGTAGTCTAAGAAAACTAGACTAGAAGTTTTTGAAATAAAACTCTCGTTTTATCTTTGTGTATTTTATTATGAAACGTTTTTTTCATACATAGTACCAAATATTATCCTAAATCTACAAGACATATAGTAATAAAAACAATATTTTTTGCACTAGGCCAAAGCATGCGACAGGGTTTCTTTTTTTTACATTTGGAAACTGATTTATAATCATTTACAACTTGGAGTAAAAACTGTTTTTGGTCTTCATTTTTTGTTAAAATGTCATTATAGTCAGTAATAAGTTTGATTCCTCTCTCAGCGGCATCATTTACAACTTTAATTTTGTTTACAATATTGAAACATCGGGTATAACTTTCATTTTCCCTCCATGTTGTTGGATCATTTTCCAAAAATTCCATAGACAAACCTAATTTTTGAAAAAACTGTTTAGTGTTCTCGCATATGAAGTCCTGAATTTCCTTGTTTTCAACGTCAGTAATGTTACTAATCATAAGTCGTTTAATACCCTCTTGATTTTGTGCTTTCCTATTCAAAGCTTTAACCATTTCTCTTTTAGTGGTAACTGAAATATCGTCATCAAAGAAAGATAAGCCAACATTTACTGAATTAAGGTACCACAAATGGTTCACTATTTTCCTACTTGCGGCTTGAGATATTTCTTTGTCAATATTTTGATAATTAATGAGTTCTTTACAAAAGTCTAAGTCATGAAGCGGTGCTTTACTAGCAAATGACGCTGTAAACCAGGCCTTTACATAAACCTTTACAATAAAGAGACATATATCTTCAATACCTATTTTTTTCTTTTTTAGTTAGTTGGAACTGATCTTGGAAAAAAAATATTTGTAGACAGTAAATGGTTTTGGCCATCCAACGTGCATGATGAAATGCCCCTGGTTGATAGAATGTCGTGTGAGTGGGCTCTTCTTCAACAAAAAGTTTAGAAAGCATTAAAAATTCTTTATAATCATCACGAGGCTGTTGCAAAGTTAAAGCTGCATTTAGAAACTTTACAATTTCGGCTTTAACTGGTTGTAAAATGTGTTTAATTTTTGATACCTGAAATCCAGTTTTTAGTTTATTTTGATCTATTAGGCCAAAATTCCCTAAAACGTTTAAATAGTGGCACATTTGAACCAGGAGGAAGGCATTTTTGTGTCAAACACACTTCTCAAAACCACTTCAAAAATATGATATCTACAAGGAAAATATAGAATATCTCTTTCTAATTTTTGTTGCAATAGTGTGGCTGCCCCATTTATATAACCCATATTTCATGCTGTTGTATCACAACACAAAGCTATTACCTTTTCGTCCAAATTTCATTCACAAAGCACATCATAAACTGCTTCAGTCTGTTCTCTTCCAGTTGAATTGGACAAAGCTGGTACTCCAAGTAGTTGTTCAATATCTCCACTAGTAACTAAGATAGCAAGTCTATCGATATTTCCCATTCCAGTGAGAGAAGGTAAAAGTTTTCCATCCCAATGGATGACTGGGGCCGGCAATTCAGAATTACCGAAGGCAGTTTTTAATATTTCAGCTCTATCTTCGCGGATGCGTTGTCTAGAGCGCTGAAGTATGGTTCTGCTGATAGACAAAGATGTGGTGTCATGTCCTAGTGCTTCTGCTACTGCCATCAAAATATGGACTCCATACCTGTCGCTTATTTTGCAAGCATCAAATGCAGCGGCTATTTGGTGTGATGATGTTACATGTTCCATACAACCTCCTCTTTTTTGGCTGTGACGGGCCAGGCTGGTCTTGTAACAACTCTTCTTGGGCTTCGATTATTTCATCTTCATTTTCGTTGGAGTCGGCTGAATTACTACTTGATGATGGACAGGTGACTGTTTCCTCTAATCTAGCTTTTTCTTGTTGACTTCGTTGCATTTCTGTAATTTCTCCTCAGCTGATTTTTCTTGAGAAGCAAGTTGGTAATCAATACCATGCATAAATCCAGGACGTCCCTTTTTTCTTTGGTTAATTAAAAACTGCTTATCTTCATCTATTTTCATCAACTCCAATGCATTTGCATGAGAAATGTCAAAGAGATCGTCCAATTTTCAACGAAATTTTTTTCTTTACCTCCCGCACTGGCCCTTTTAGCCGATTCTTGTAAGTTCCTCCACTCTGCATAAAGTTTATCTAGTTGTTTAACACAATGAAAATCCTGACGTGTCGGAATGCGAGCTTTATCCCAAAAAACTGACACCTCTATTATTGTTAATTTAGCACTTTCATGTACACTTAGCTTCACTTCACGAATGTTATAAAAGAGCACTTGTAATACTTGTCTATTAGACGGCAATTTATTGCCAATGATTTGTGACGAATAGTGTCCAACTAAGTAAATGAAAGTATCCTTTCGTAAGGATCTAACATCAGCCATCGTTAAATGTTTTTTCAAAAAGGAACGTATGCTAGAACTTATAATGTCACCACTGTAAAACACAATTGCAAACTGACATAAAAACTTACCGTAGGTGCATTATATTTCCAAACTTCCAAAACAAATAATTTCTAGGAAATAATTACACCAATAAAACATTATGAGAAAAGAGGTAGATATTTGTATTTTAAGTAAAATTTAAGTGTATTACCGTAATAAAATCTTATCTACAAATTTCTACCTGAATGCGGCGGCACGGGTTACCGTTCACCGAATTATCTGAAACTTTGACATAAATTATTCCTAGTATAATAGTATATTTTCGTGGGGTGAGACTTAAAAAATACGCAAAAAAAATTCACCCCCTATAGAGATGGGCCACCCTAATCCGCATCTTCCGGAGTCACAATCTTTTTGGCAACGACAAAATATAAATTGCAAAATTTCATCGGGGGCAGCATTTTTGTCTGTTCGTTTGTGGACCAGCTCCTCATTTCTCTCCTTCCAGCCAGGAATTCCTAAACCCCACACATGTGAGGATAGTATGGTTCCCATCCACTACCGAATTTGGTAGTACACCCTGTAGGAATGGTACTGGGACCTCAAAACGTAAAGATTTTATGTTATCTCAATTTTCGATTTTGGACCAATTTCGGTAGGTAACCTCCCACAATTTTATTATATGAGGTTAATACCAAAGTTAAAATCCATTTTTACTTAACTGTAAAACGTTAGTTGTTATACTTAGTATGTGCCTAACAAGAATATAGTGTGCAAATTAGAATTTATTTTACAAAGAAGATTTGAGGAGTTAAGAGCAGAGTATGACGAAAAATGTGATTCTAACAGCGTTTTCCGGATATCAGCGATTTTCAGAAGCGGATAACTCAAGAACGGATGAAGATAGAAACTTTTCGTTGTAGTAAAAAATATAGGAAATCTGCTTCAACGGAATAAGACGAAAATATAATCTAATTTCAGATCTCGTTAAAATACATACGTGTACCAAATTTCAAGTCAATATCTTAAACGGTTCCAGAGTAAACGTGCGCATAAAAAAATGTTACAAACAGACAGAAAATTTTTTCGCTCAAACTTAAAATTTCGACGTTTCATGACATTATAAGCCTATTTGAACAATAAACCGACAGACAGACAAAATTTTTTTTGCTCAAACTTAAAATCTCTAAGTTTCATGACATTCTGAGCCTATTTGAACATTAAAAAATTTTAAACATTTTTTTGTCGTTACTATACTTTCACTGGATATGGAAATAATAATTAACTTTTAATTATATCAGTATTACAGAATCCACCCCCCACACCCCTGGTTTTGAAAGTATGGGAGCTGAAAGCCCCAAAGGTAATCCTATAAATAGAACAAGCATACCTTAAAACTCTGCTGATAGACTTTTATTGAATTATTTTTATCAGCTTTCATTATAAGTTATAAGCCTACCTCGTTTTTTCATCTTCCGTATATCGAAATCAAGCAATTTTCCCAGAGAACTTTTGATCAGTACGGATCTAAAACAGTTTTAAAGATTATAACTCTGGTTTTTTAAATATTTTTAATTAATCGAAAATAAATGCGCATTTCCCTCTCACTCTGTAAAATCATGTCCTTAAATATTTGAAATTGGTTCAATATACAACTTATTTTAATGATAATTATTTTTAGAGTATATTATCTCATAAAACCTATCCAATTCACGGTTCAAGAAGAAGAAATATTATGAAACTGTGTCTGTCTATACTAGCATCTTTGTCATTTATAATATTTTCTGTTAGCGCCTGCATATCATTGGCAAACTTCAAAGGTAAGAATAAAAAACCGCTGCCCAAAGAATCACTACTTCCACATCCAAATTCTCTATCCAAGTCACTCACAACGAAAAAACTTTGTATGTGAAAATAATTGTTTATGGAACTTTAATAATATAATATTTGAAATCCTCTACCTCAAAAACCCATAAAATGATACCCCACATCGGTAATGGGGTGGGGGTGGTGATAGAGGTGTGGTAGTGGGGGGTGGATGAAGTAAAAAAATATTTTGAGGTTTCTGGTTCCTGTACATGCACTAAATCACATTTTTTTTTTCATTCCCTTTAATAAGGAGGTGGGGGTGGTAATGGGGGTGGCTAATGCCAAAATTTTTTTGAGACCTCAGCTTCTCTTGTATATACTAAATCCCAATTTCATGGACTCTTACCTGGTTGATTTACCCATTTACCCCAAATTTACCCCAATTTACCCCCCAGCCCTTCGACGGAACAAGATGAAAATATAATCTAGTTCTAGATCTCGTTAAAGTATATATGTGTACCAAGTCAATATCTCAAACGGTTCCAGAGTAAACGTGCGCACAAAAAAAAAGTTACAGACAGACAGAAAATTTTTTTTTGCTCAAACTTAAAATCTCGACGTTTCATGACATTTTAAGCCTATTTGGACAATAAAAATTTTTAAAAATTTTTTTGTCGTTACTATATTTCCACTGGACGTGGAAGTAATACACCAAACAATATTTGAGCCTATAAAAAACCTGGACACCAGTTTACATGCTCTTTTTTGCTTGAGGGATAGTTTTAGGGGGTGGCTGGCATTGTTTTACCCATAACTTTTTTATTTTTGCTTGCTTTACCCATTTACCCCCATTTCCCCCCAATCCTTCTACGGAATAATATTAGAATATAATCTAGTTCCAGATCTCGCTATAATACATGGTGTACCAAATTTCATGTCAAAATCTTAAACGGTTCCAGAGTAATAGTATGCACAAAAAAAAGCTACAGACAGAACGACAGACAGATCGATCGACAGAAATTTTATTTTCTCAAATTTAAAATTTCAATGTTGCTAAACAAAAATAAAATCAATATTTTTTACGATTCCACTCTACTATGTAGAAGTAAAAATACAGTAATTAGTTTCATGTCATTAAAAAACTAGTAATGGGGACCGACTAGACAAACACAAAAAACCTTTATGACTTTTTCCCTTAAGGGGCACTTTGAACAAATCTGGCCTAGGTCAACAACTTGATTATTGGGGTAGGAAACATTTGAGAACCACTGCCTTTCTGTGCCGATGGACGTGTAGTTCTCGTCGGCACGCAACGGCCCGCGGTTTCAAAGCAAAACACCTTTGACGACCGCCTCAATGGAACCAATTATAAAAATGTAAATAACTCGTTATCTCTTTTTGCAGAATTGCAAGCAAATGATGGGCGTAGAGGTTTAAACACAGCATTTCTTTACATGTGCGTTTTTTTAATGTAGAACAGAATATTGGAACTTTTATTGTCGTTCATTTTCAGATTTAAACGTGATTTATTAACATTTGTAACCTAAATGAGTGTTCTGGGTTAAAAGCTTAAAAAATGAGAAATTATTGCATGACATTGGGAAATAAAGAGTTAGATGTGTGAGATACGATAACAGAAAACAATTATGTGCATTTTAAGTTAGGAAAAAATCTGATTTATTTTACGAATTGCCGATCAGATATCGAAAACTAAAATATTCGATAAATCTAGAACTTACCAAATTATTGTTGATTTACATAAATTGTTCGAAATGGTTTCCGTCTGCATCAATACACTTTTCGGCACGTCGAGCTAAGGACATACGCACTCCGTTCAACACATTTAATAAATTAGGATCATTTTTTATGGTTTCTATGCACATTAAAATATCACACTAAACTATCAACTAACGTTGTCAATAAAGAGAATAAAAATAAAAACTTGGTCCAAAATCCAAAAAGCAACACAAAAAGAACTAACAAGTAGTGTCTGTGCGTAATCAAGAACTTAACGACTTGAAAGGTAAGTCAATAAAATAAATCTTAACTGTAAATACGTGGCCCAAAATTCAAAAAGAACAAAAGCAACTGAACGGGTTCGACGTGTGTACATAACGAAGTCCCCACAGAAACTAAAATATTGCACAAGGGAGAGTATAATTTTCTTCAGATCTACTAAGCACTCAGAAAACGCCGACGTCTTTCACCTTTACCACACCGCTAAAGACCTTACCTTACCTACGTTTAAAAAGCCATAAAATGTGATTATCAACTTGTCTCCTCGCCGACGCGCGGTCTCTAACAAAGGAGCGCGATACTTTGAAAGAGCCGTATTAGCGTGTTAGAGGCACCGAGATACGCGAAGATAAAAGCTTATCCTAACATTCCAGCAGTTCTCAAACAATATTGAAAATGTTCGAAATTTTTGTTTATTTTTTTTCTAAAACTACTATCAGTTTTTTTTAATGACATGAAACTGGTTACACCCTGTATTTACGATATGTTGTGTTTAAGTAGATTAAAAACCATGTTCTAGAAACGTGCCTCCCCATTTCCACATGTGTTTATTGGTTCATTTATTTTAGGGAAAGATATGACAAAGTGGAAGAAAGAAGATGGTTACCTAATGATGCATCTATGCAGCACCATTACTGAATGGATATGTGCAGCATGCGTGTCTTTGTATATCTTCCTTCTTAATTATGATTTTTCATATGTTACTATATCAGAACCTATAATTGTTCACACTGAGCAATTTCCAGTTCGTACACAGCTGAAAAATAGATTTTGATTAGTCCAAAGCAAAGTATTACTACGTATTTGGAATATTACACAACAGTTGAAACAGTTAAAATGCAAATAGGTATAATAAATTCAACTTACAATGCAATATAAATTATATGAGAAAAAATATTTAGAAGACAATAAAGACACCTTAAAAACTAATTTATTAATTTACTGCTGTAGTTTAAGTAAAGTGAGTGCAAAGCGTTCCTCTACTTGACGATTGAGAACCAAGCGCGGATCTAGAAATTTCAATAATGTTTTCTCGTCTGTGGCGCATGGGACCCATACGAAATATGGGAAATAACATCTCGAGAAGCACTTCTCTAACGACGAAAAAGCAGTTTGCGAAAAATTTTTTCAAAATTCGATTACCCCCCCTCAGGTCTAGGGACTCCTGTTTAAAATTATCTTTTTGTCATATGCATTTTACTTTTCATAAAAATACAGCAACACGTTCTGAAGTTTATGAAAATATTTTCATTACTAACTGAGATACAACGAATTGAAATTTTGTGATTTGTTAAATTGTAAATCACAAAAGCTGGAAAAAATAGCCTGTAAATGCACCAAAGGATGCAGAGGAAACTGCGGTGACAGGAAATTGTGACAGGAAATAAACTGTGAAAACGCTGATGTATCTGAAATAACGGAAGACGATGTTCACGTAGATGCCGATGAAGAAATTGACTTCGAGTTATAAGCACAGGGGGTCCAATTTGTCTGGCACTCAATCTGTCGGGTGACCAATTTGTCGGGTACCCAATCTGTCGGGTGACCAATTTGTCGGGTACCCGACAAATTGGTCACCCGACAGATTGGGTGCCCGACAAATTGGACCCCCGACAAGTTGGGTGCCCGACAAATTGGACCCCCGACAAGTTGGGTGCCCGACAAATTGGTCACCCGAGAAGTTGGGTGCCCGACAAATTGGATGCCCGACAAATTGGGTGCCCGACAGATTGGACACCCGGCAAATTGGACATCCGGCAAATTGGATGCCCGACAGATTGGGTACCCGACAAATTGGTCACCTGACAGATTGGGTGCCAGACAAATTGGACCCCCGACTGGGGGGACAAGTTGGGTGCCCGACAAATTGGTCACCCGACAGATTGGGTGCCCGACAAATTGGACCCCCGACAAATTGGGTACCCGACAAATTGGATACCCGACAGATTGGACACCCGACAGATTGGACACACGGCAAATTGGGTACCCGACAAATTGGTCACCCGACAGATTGGACATCCGACAAATTGGGTGCCCGACAGATTGGACCCCCCGACAAATTGGGTGCGGTGCCCGGCAAATTGGATGCCCCACAGATCGGGTACCCGACAAATTGGTCACCCGACAGATTGGGTACCCGACAGATTGGACACCCGGCAAATTGGTCACCCGACAGATTGGGTGCCCGACAAATTGGACCCCCGACAAGTTGGGTGCCCGACAAATTGGTCACCCGAGAAGTTGGGTGCCCGACAAATTGGTCACCCGACAGATTGGGTGCCCGACAAATTGGACCCCCGACAAGTTGGGTACCCGACAAATTGGACCCCCGACAAGTTGGGTGCCCGACAAATTGGACCCCCGACAAGTTGGGTGCCCGACAAATTGGATGCCCGACAAATTGGGTGCCCGACCGATTGGACACCCGGCAAATTGGATGCCCGACAGATTGGGTACCCGACAAATTGGACATCCGACAACATATATCACCACATATAAATGAACATAGCATATTAAACATGGAAAACCGCAGACGTTTACACATGCTCACACTTATTTGGCGAATAATTCATAATGACGAATCTCAGTACTTAAGAAATAAGTTAATTTCACGAGATCACTTACATAATACAAGATACATACAAAATTTTTTGGTGCCTCAGCATGAAACTGCGATTTTTCAAAGATCATTTACGTATTTTGCATCTAATCTTTGGAATGAACTTCCAAATGAATATAAACAATATAAATCAAAAAATTGTTTTATTAGAGTTGTCAAAAGTTACATTTTGGCTGATCAGAAGCAGGAGACTTGATGCTGCGTTGTGAATACGCGTATATTTCTTTTTCTTTTTCCGATATAATTTTATTTACTTTTAACCTTTTTGCTTCGCTTCGCGGGGTCCGCGTTCCCCTTGTCTGCTCGCATGTCTGAGTGCTGCTGTTGTTATTATTGTTATTATTATGATAATATATAACATTTTTTAGATTATTACAATTCATTACTGAATATTAACAAATAAAATAATTATTTTTTTCTTGAAATTTTAAATTTATATATTATATTAATATTTTTTTATAATCTTTTTATAATCTTAGGTTTATGTTCTTTGTATTTGGGCAAATGGAAGAAGAGCTCTACAGTTCAATTTGTACCATTTTTACTTTGAGTAAAATAAATGTATTATTATTATTATTATGAACAAACAAAAGGTTTTTTTTATCAAAAGGAAAAAATAGAAATGAAATAAATTTAAATAAATAATTATTCTGTAAATAACAAAAATTACAAACATAAACTCAAATAGGGCATTTACTGAATACCTAATCTAAAAATACAATATTTTTTAAAAATAACCCGTTAAAAGGGCTAGTTTTTCAAAGCTGTATCTGTCTGATATTTGTACATAGAATACCACCAACTGAAAATGCCCTTCCTCTATCGATATTGATAGGTCGATAAGTTAATAAGAATTGGTAATAACATTCTTCTAAATGTTTTCCACGGATATTTGAGGCAGCGAAATATTCAATTTCCTGTCGCAAGATATTGTCAATGTCTCTCTTACTTGTATTTCTTAGGGCTTGGTGTTTGGGTTTTACTTTTTATAATATTATTTATTTATTGTTAAATGGGCTCAGTGTTTGGACAGTCACTCTATATTTAGTGAATACTAGACACTGACATAAATAGAAACGTTGAATACGTGACATATCGTAAGTTCAGATTTACCGAAATAACCGGTAAAAAATTAAAATAATCGGTGATTATCGTCATGTGTTTTTTGTCCTGTTTACCGGTTAACCGGTTAACCGGTAATGCAATCCCTAGACCTGATCTCCTTGTTGATGGTCGATTATTATGGGTTATGGTTATTACCATCATTACCATCACCATTATTAAAGGAGATTAAAAAAAATAAGATTTAGTCTGTGCCCAAAAACTAAAAGCCTCAACATTTTCTCTGGCATCAGTCACATTTGCTACCATTGTGGTATAACGTTTTATGGGTTTTGGTGGTAGACGATTTCAGATATTTTATTTAATAGCCCAGACGACAGAATATATTATAGTGAAACCTACAAAAACTTGCAAAATGAATATATTTTTTAATGAGTTCATGAAAATGTATAGAATAATATCCTGAAAAGTTTACATTCCGCTCGGATGCAAAACATAAAAAAAGAGTGAAAAAATAGTAGATTGTAATACAAGTGTGGCAAGGGCTACACTTAAAGAAATAGTATGGGTAAATTCAACAAAAAAAATGGTTAACTAACAATATCGTTAATTTTGTTAAACCAAACTATATTGATGGTATTTTTAAACAAGAGGTGATTGTTATTTTAATTAATAAAAAGTTGTCGTACAACAAAACAAACATTAACTTAAAAAATGGATGAATAAGACTATTATTTTGTTCGTCTGACTATTATTTTGTTGAATTCTGTCAAATTAAACTAGATAATAGTATATTTTATTTTTAACTATTATCGAAATGTAATTCTAACCCAGTATTAGTTCGCTGTACTATTGTACTTGGTAGACAAACCAATATTATTGTCGTCTTCTAGAAGTTCTAAAAGAATTACCACAAAATTTGCTTGCTTACCACGTAGTCTATTACTGAAATTATTCCCAGATGACGCCACATACAAATCACTAACAATAATCCATCATGCATTATCTTGCACTCTTATGAATTTATAGAAAATTAATAACATGATTGCAGTGTTCAAATTCTCTCAGGGATCATCGATATATTTGGATGGATCTTATAAACGATCTCTAATCTTTGGTTTGGGTGGTCTGATGTCTCAATACTGAGATTTTGGCTAACCAAAAAAAAAACTTCATCATACAATAAAGTGTAGATCAACCTAAAAATTAGTTGGTGAACAAAAAACAAAGTCGTTGTACTATTTAATTGTAGACCAAATTGAAAATGGTTAGTGAACATAAAAAAATGTCATTGTACTATTTAATTTGTTACAAGAAGATATGATTATTAAACTACTATTTGTTTACGAAAACAAATAAAGTTGTATGACTATTCTTTACTGATTGATTTAACTATGAAACTAGATAAGCGCGATTTCATATGCTCTTTTTGGTTGAATTTACCTATCATTTTCTTTGAGTGTATCATACGAGTTTTGCAATGAAGCTTGCCACATGTGTGTTACATACTATTTTTTTTCTTCAAGCGTATTAAAATGTTTAAATTATATCACCAAAAACAGAAGTAGAAGTAGGACATTGTTTTACTAGTAACAAAATGTTAGTACCGAACGCCACCGTAGTGGACATTGTTTTACTAGTAACATAATGTTAGTTCCGAAAGCGCCACCGCAGTGGGTATTGTTTTACTAGTAACATAATGTTAATACCGAAAGCCACCGGTGGCGCGCTATCCACTAGCCACTTGTCATATTGTGTCAACATGTAAGACTGTAGTTTAGTTTGAATATTTGTACATTTATGATAAATAAATGAATTTTTGCATTTTAATACGCTTGAAGAAAAAATAGTATATATTACACGGAGTAGAACGCCTTTTTTTGTGTTTCGCCCAGTTTGCGGCTTCGGCTTCGCCTCAGCCGCAAATCCTGGGCTCAACACAAAAAAAGGGTGCGTTCTACTCCTAGTAATATAATCTACTATTCTACGGTTGTGAAGTTATTTCCCTTTTTTAAAGTCTTTCCAAAATTTCAAATTTGCTGCCTGTCAGATTTTATTTAAAGTGACATTTCCCGCAGTCATTCTGAAGTTAGAAAATTTGGCTTTGTAATTGCAATTCATGTGTAATTAATGTACATTTATAGAATATAATTGTTATTACCAGTAAGTAGTATAAAACTCTGCTCGGCCAAGTGCATACTATGGAACTTCTAAAAATTCTTAGCAGTTCCAGCGAGTAAAATAAAGCATTTTCTCTTTCTGATTACACATTTTTAACATTTTTCTTGGTGAATAGGAGGATAAATAGCGAGTATGGAGGGAAAATATATAATTATGAACGCATACACAGACACCACAATAACCGCTGGAATCGCTCGGATGAATTTTTAAGTGCCTTTACTATATTGTATTTATTGCAGGTACACCTATCCACATTTCAGCTATATCCAATGGATTCCTTATACATTTGTTAATGTATTGGAAAAGTTCTAGAATTTATATTCAAAACAATCAAAGATATTTTCATAGTTATAAGGATAAGATCGTGAAAATCGCAATTTCCTATCATGATCTGATTAATCATATTTTCTAAAAAATGCATACAAGTAAACGAATTTGTGTTTGAACATTCGAAAAGTATACATTTTTTCCGAAATAGTGATATTTTATTTTTTCCAATGGGTCAAGTTCTCGGCAAGTTACAGCTTCCAATATATATATTTATCAAGAAAATCATCAAGCAAGGAAATCAAAATGATTTGAGATGTACTTTTTTTTTTAATCCATGTTACTACAACTTAATAAACCATAATAATCATGAAGTGTATATACTATTTAACAGTTCCCATGTTCTCAATGAAGAAAGAATTGTTTGAAGGGCTTTTAGTTTTTTCTATATTTTTTATTGCGACGATTGAGTTCGGGTGTGATAATATAATAAGTATATTTTTTCCATCGATCCTTTGCTTCTACTGTTTAAAACAAAAAAGCATCAGAAAGTTACAATTTCCATCTTTTAAATGAACCTACTATCATATAGCCAGTCATGCGTATTCAAGCGCGCGCACGCATGGATCTCGCTCCGAGTTATAACGTTACATTTGACTATTTTTTTCCGGGGCTTTAGCGATAAATTTGGTGAGGACATTTTTGTTCATAAATATGTGATCTATCCATCATTTTTTTTTCCAGCTTGACTTAATTTCAAAATTTTGAAAAATGGATGAAAAAATGTTCTGCATTCGAGAGACATGTAAACTTTTCAGGATATTATTCTATACACTTTCACTAACTCATCATTAAAACAAATTATTCATTTTGCAGGTTTTTGTAGGTAAATACCTTCATCGACTGGGCTATAAAGTTTTATGAACAATTATTTCCACATAGTGGAGTGCAAAGGTAGTATCAAATTGTTTTTCGTTGTAAAAGTCTTGGATAGGAAATCTGGATGTGGAAATAGTGATTCGCCTTAGGCAGCGGGTTTTTTACCGTTATTATATTTCCACTCCACTATGTGGACATGGAAGTAATTAATTAGAGAATATTATTTAGGTATTAAGCAAATCACAACTTACACTTTTTTATTTATTATGGTGTCTGTATATTGTTGCCTTAACTAGTACATTAGTGTGCCCAGCTTAGGGTAACAATATTGTTGCAAATAAATAAAAATTAATTCATTGTAAAAATAGAAATAATTAATATTAAAGAGTTTTGGCTGTACTACGGGGGCGGTTAAACCAGTTTCAATTCTTTTAGAGTAGATCATTATCACCCAAAACTCATTCTATGCCAATTAAGATATACCGACAGAAGCTGACTTTTTGTTGGTCTTATTGATATATTGTTTTAGGTGACTCTTTTCAAAACTGGAAAAAGGAAGATAAGGGCTTTCAGCTACATATAATTAGTACGATACCTGAATGGATATCTCTTTATGTTTACGAAAGACTTTGCATGCGTTGATATGAAGGAGCCTGCAGTTGTTGTTCGAGATAATTTTGTTGAACGTATTAGTACTAGAAATGTTTATGAGAACACTAACAAGCAATTATATTAAAGTTAGATGATTATTATAAAATAAATCACAATAGGCCAGTCCAACACGCTGTCACTTTGCTTTGTTTGTACTACAGCAACCATCTTTTGTTGGTAAGTTAGGGTTTTCGACAGGCCTAAAGGGCACCATACACGTTCAGTAATCTCATTACTTGAATTTTCGCGTTTTTTCAATCATACTTAATTCAATAATTATAGCTAGATATGCTTTTTTCTTAAATAATGGACATGTAAGGTGTGAAAAATAATGTCAGGGAATGACGGGGAAATTTTTAGAAATGATGTTTCTGTAATGATCTGCTGGAATGACATTATTGCTGAACGTGTATGGTGGCCTTTAGGCCTGACAAAAACCCTAACTTACCAACAAAAGATGGCTGCTGTAGTACAAACAAAGCAAAGTGACAGCGTGTTGGACTGGCCTATTGAATTTGTTTTATTAATTACTAGACTAACACCGCCGAAATACGACGGAGTGGGTGTAGATGAACTATAAACTCCACTCCTGAAGGATTTTGGTACAATTATATTAAAATGGCAGCACTGCTGATCTTGTGCCTTGTGGCGACCACAGTGAATGAAACGGTGGGAGAAGTGACCACAAACGGTGCACAGTAATATCTAATGACGTTTCACTACACACGTACTTCCACTTGAGCGGTTGGCCCCCGACTTATTTTAGGTTTAGAACAAGGTCTATTTTATTGAAAATGAAATGGTACATTCATAATATATTTTCTATTTCACACAAATTTTTGATTTTTAGTCTGGCCTAACATGAGTAACCTTTAGGTTTGTAGTTACAACTGTTAGATTTTCCACCTCCACTTATGGAGATTTGAGACCACGACCAATTGGAACATCCATTGTCACCACACAAGATGTAAACTGGAACCCCTTTCGAACCGGTGAGGGTTCCTTTGATATTAATCATCTCAAGATTGGTAATAGGGATGTTGCCTTTCGGTTTTCCGGTCGCGCCACTATTTTCATAGTCTTCCTGGACGTTGATTCCATAATTACGAATACCTGAAAATTCAATACATTTGTAGACAATCAATGAATTATAAAAAATGTGATAAAAGATTTAACAGGATTTTCTTCTATGAAGGGAGTCGCAATAACTTTAAACACTAAACATCTTTACTTTGTATTAAAAGCTCTTCAAATGCAAGGGGCTCAGAAAAGAGGGTGAATTCGCCATCAGAAACGCATATATATCACTAGTGGTATCTTTAATGATACATTGTTTTTAACCGAATGTATTCTGTCCCATGTTTTCCTCCGATATCTCCACAAACACCGAAACAACGAACCCTATACTCGAATACTGTCACTTGGCAACCAAAGTTATAATGATCCCAGATGATATCAATATGATTGGTGAAATGCAGGTCGAGTAACAGTATTCGAGCGTAGAGATTAAGAGTTTTGAGGAATTTGTGTCATAGGTACTGTCACTCCAAGAGCGACAACATATTCCGAGATCATATAGATAGACAATTTATCACAGCAACATATCCTATCGAAATAAATACTCTCGAACGTTACCTGATAAAATGATATCCTTGTAAGTTACGTCCTTGATCGCACCTTTTCCGGAACTGGCATGCGTCTTGACGTGAATGCCATTATCTGAATTAACTACAGTACAGTTTGAAAAGACCACATTACTCAAAGTGTTGGCTTCTACCGAAGTCAAGCTGAATCCGACAGATACGCTCAGACCGTGGCTTCCCGAACAGTAAAGGCCGGAAATCGTATATCCCGAGCCTTGATTTAATGCCACGCAATCGTCCTGATTCTTCACCACAGAGTTTTTAATCACGACGTTCGTAGAAGAAGACACGTCGAATCCATCTGTGTTGTGGCCACCACCCTGAAAATTCAAAGCGAAATTATTAGCCTCGCCGCCTCTAAATATGGTGTCTTTAGACAAGTTCCAAAGTGCTCATAACAATCGCTTACATTTAAAGATTTATTATATAGCAATATTATCAATTATTGTCAAGTTAAATTGAAAATTTTAAAAAACTTTCGACCATGTCCAATAATCATCTCGTGTTGTCCTATTATTTAAAGGACACAAGCACACAAAATAAAAAAAGTTTTTCATGTATTTTGAACTGCTGAACACGAATTTGAAGTCCAAATTGCGAATATCGCACCATTCTTTTCTAAACCGCGAAAAATATCATATTTAGGCATTTTTTTGCAATTTGTCCGAAATAAAAAATATCTGAAAGCTTAAACGTCTCAACGAATGTCATGAGTACTGCTTTTTAACCTACTTCATTTGGCTCAGCGGTGGTTCCTTATTAATTTTATCAAGCTACGTCTAGTATAAGGTGATAAAAAATTTGAAACAAGATTTTATTAATCCAGAATTTGGCGAAGTGTGGCTAGTGATAATTTAATTCAATAAAATTTAATTTTGTGATAAAAAATTTAAATTCTGTCAGAAATGCATTAAAATTGCTAGCTGATAACGAATCTGATGTAAAAAGTTAAAAATTCAAAAAGGCGAATTAAATATGGCTGGATATTGTTTATAATTTATTATTTGTGGCATATTCATGATTTAAATATGGCTGTGATAATTGCAATGTTTTTTCAGATTTACGTTAAATTTGATAAGCTCGTTATTAGAGAAACCTGAAGTTACCATGTATCAAATGTTCAGCGGTTTAAAATACATGGAACTAAAGTTTTTCTGAAATCGATAGGCAATGTCTACATTTTCGGCGCGATTTCAGATCGAAAAATGCACAATTCTAGTATTTTAGTCCGTTGCTGAGAAACTATCAGAAAACAGACCGGAAAAGATCCGTTGCCAAGTAACGATCAACAACCGTACGGTTTCTTATGTATATTTTAAACAGTAAATAAATACACGCAGACAAACCAACTCACATTAAAATTGCATTTATTAATAAGCAGTTAGATTGTAATGAAGAAATGTTATGCATTAATACAAATTCCTTAATTTATAATAATATTGATTGTGATTTTAGAAAAAATAGTATGTGTACTTCGGTGTGAAAGCACATTCCCGGACTTCAATGCTTGTTGGCCTCGGCTAGCGCCTCGGCCAACAATTTGCATCGTCGTCCGGGAATGTATTGCTTTTACACCTAAATACACAATATACTAATTCTGATCTCTGGAATTTTTTTTTTATTTTGTGTGTTCTTTGTTGATGTTGACATTCAGAGACGTGCACGTAGCACGTCTCTGAATGTCTGCCGGGATAAAATCTTGCAAAAAATCTTTTTCACAAACTTCTCTTTCAAATAAATTGAAGACTAAGTTTTACTTCCATATCCAGTGGAAGTGTAGTGACGCAAAAAAAAAAATTAAAAAATTTTTATTGTTCAAATAGACTTAGAATGTCATGAAGCGTCGAGATTTTATATTTGAGCGAAAAAAAAACGCTGCCCAAGGAATCACTACTTCCACATCCAGATTTTCTATCTAAGTCTCTCACAACGAAAAAAATTTTGTGTGTGGAAATAATTGTATATGAAACTTTAATAACGTAATATTTGAAGTCGCCTGCCCCAAAAACCCATAAAACGATATGCCACATTGGTAGTGGGGGGTGGGACTGGTGGAAGGAGGGTAGTAGTGGGGGTGAATAAAGCAAACATTTTTGAGGACTGGTTCTTGTACACACGCTAAATCACATTATTATTTTTTTCACCCTTTAATAGTGGGATTGGGGATAGTGATGGGGGTGGCTACTACCAAAAAATTGTTTGATTCCTTGGCTTCTCTTATATATACAAAATATCAATTTTATGGACTCTTACTTGCTTGATTTACCTATTTATCCACATTTACACCAATTGACCCACAAATCTTTTAACGGAATAAGATCAAAGGTATACAAATTTCAAGTTAATATCTTAAAAGTAAGCGTGCGCACAAAAAAACGTTACAGACCGACAGAAATTTTTTTTTTTGCTCAAACTTAAAACCTCGACATTTCGTGACATTCTAAGCCTATTTGAATAAAAATTTTCTAAATTTTTTTTTCAATACTACTTCCACTGGATGTGGAAGTAATTGTAAGATTTAAACGTCAAAACATTTTATTGCTTTTCTTTCATTTCCACATCCACGTAGTGGAGTAGAAGTAGTAGTAATCGTAAAAATTTTTTTTGTTCAGATAGGCTTAGAATGTTGTGAAACGTAGAGATTTTAACTTTGAGCAAAAAAATTCTGTCTGTCAGTCTTGTCTGTAACTTTTTACTTCCACGTCCAGTGGAAGTACAGTAACGACAAAAAAATTTTTTAAAATTTTTATTGTCCAAATAGGCTTAAAATATCATGAAACGTCGAGATTTTAAGTTTGAGCGAAAAAAAATTTCTGTCTGTCTGTCTGTCTGTCTGTCGGTCTGTCGGTCTGTCTGTAACTTTTTTTTGTGCGCACGTTTACTCTGGAACCGTTTAACATATTGACCTGAAATTTGGTACACATATGTACTTTAACGAGATCTAGAACTAGATTATATTTTCATCTTGTTCCGTCGAAGGGTTGGGGGGTAAATTGGGGTAAATTTGGGGTAAATGGGTAAATCAAGCAGGTAAGAGTTCATGAAATTGGTATTTAGTATATACAAGAGAAGCTAAGGTCTCAAAAAAATTTTTGGCATTAGCCACCCCCACCTTCTTATTAAAGGGGATGAAAAAAAATTGTGATTTAGTATATGTACAGGAACCAGAAACCTGAAAATATTTTTTTACTTCATCCACCCCCCACTACCACCACCCCCACCCCACTACCGATGTGGGGTATTGTTTTATGGGTTTTTGGGGTAGAGGACTTCAAATATTATATTATTAAAGTTTCATAAACAATTATTTTCACATACAAAGTTTTTTTCGTTGTGAGTGACTTGAATAGAGAATCTGGATGTGGAAGTAGTGATTCCTTGGGCAGCGGTTTTTTTATCCGCACGATTACTCTCGAACCGTTTATGATACTGTCTTGAAATTTGGTACACCTATATATTATAGCGAGATCTGAAACTAGATTATATTTTGATCTCATTTCGTTGGGTTGGGAGGTAAATACGTAAAGTAAGCAAGTCTATAAAATGGCGTCATCACCTTAAAATCACCACCGTTCGAGATGCTTCTTTCTAGCACGCTCCACTACAAATAATTAGTTGTAGGTCAGAGTGGGGGCTGACATTATACGACACACGGTAGGGCCAGAAACCCTGGAATTATATGTAACTCGAAAAAGCGAATATTTTTTATTTACAAGCTTTTGTTCAACTTGTTTTGTATGTATGTTAGTTTGTGTGTTAGTATGTTTAGTACAGATCTTGCAAGTCAATTTTGAACCACATAACGACGTTCAATTGAGGTGGAATTTTGCATACACGTGTAGTTCTGGTGACAATATTACCACTCGTATTATCACCTCATCCCATTTTTTAAGGAGGGTAAAAAAAATAAAATTGTGATTTAGTGTGTGTACAAGAACCAAAGACCTAAACATTTTTTGGCATCAGCCACTCCCACTACCACCCCCCAAAAAGACATTGGATGTGAAAGTGCTGATTTTTTAGGCAGCAGTTTTTACATGGATTTTAAATACTGCCGTCCTTAGCTTAAAGTTCTTAAATGTTAAAACTGAGAAAATTACAATTTTATACATTTGATGTCACGTTTATGTCAGTTTCAGCTATTCTCTTATTTAATTTTCCATTTTTGTATCTACCTACTAATAAATAACATTTATCAGCATTCGTAAATTATATTTGTCGGCCCAAATTTTGCAAAAAAACTCAAAAAACGAACTTACCACGTTTTAGTGATGTATGATGGCATAATTATTTTTTGGAATCATTCAATAAAAAAAGCAGATACCACTTACTAAGCTAGTGTACACTTGTAGAATGATGCTTAGGATACATATTTGGCCTTATCTCAATTTTCGTAAAAATCGAACTTACCACGTTTAAGCTAAGGACGGCAGAATACTGGGTGTGTGGAGTATGACTTCTTGTAACTACCTGATTCAGACGGATACAATTTCTCGTGCGCAGTTTGTTACATGGAAGAACCGTCTTAAGAAATAAATGTATACATAAGAATAATAATTTAAATATAGATGAAACAATATTGTTGACGATGTGCAACTCCCTGAAAGTCTACCGAGACGAAACTTTATTAAAAACTTCTCCAAAAAAAACTGATTAAAATAAATAAAGCCGCATCCATATCGGATCACCCGTTGATGAAAAATCAAGGTACAGACAGGCACACAGCCATACGAATATACACGTCAAACTTCAACCGACGTCAAGAAATTTCAATTAAATACGTTTATATGTTTCATGCCATTTTCAGCCTATTTGAACAAAGAAAATTTTCCAAATTCTTTGTATCGTTACTATATTTCCGCGCCACTACGTGGATGTGGAAGTCAAAACGAACGAACATTGAAACTTTGAACAAGTTGCGACAAACATTATATACACCACTCGTAAAAACGTTTATTAAACAATTTGGTGTTACTTGGGAAGCTCAATTAACTGTGCGACGAATACGCGCGACGCTGAAATTTTATTTCATAATTTCTTGCGACCTTTTTGACAGCGTTTCATTTTTTTTTATTTGTTGGATAACACATGTTTTATAATTTTAGAGCAAAATATTACTAAGGTTTTCGACTAAGCACACACAACTACAAAGATGTACATATACAAGTGTCGAACTAATGTACAGTGTGTAAAATTCGTCACGGATATTCGGTATTTATGCAATGAATTATACTTACTTTATCTCCAGCCGAGACATCAATGTTCCATCCGCTGATTGTGAGCCTATCCGAATTGCCTATAGAAACACAATGCACGGGACAATTCAGTACGTTGATATTGTTAATCTGGGAACCGCCGGTCCCCTTAATTTTGATAAACTTCGGCTTGGCCCTCCCTCCATTACCTCCTAAGCCATCCCAGTAGAGGGGCCCTTGGCCGTCCAAACGGGAGCCTAAGAGAAAATAGTATATTATATTACTAGGAGTAGAACGCACTCTTTTTTTGTGTTGAGCCCATGATTTGCGGCTTCGGCTTCGCCTCAGCCGCAAATCATGGGCTCAACACAAAAAAAGGCGTTCTACTCCGTGTAATATATACTATTTTTTCTTCAAGCGTATTAAAATGCAAAAATTCATTTATTTATCATAAATGTACAAATATTCAAACTAAACTACAGTCTTACATGTTGACACAATATGACAAGTGGCTAGTGTATAGCGCGCCACCGGTGGCTTTCGGTATTAACATTATGTTACTAGTAAAACAATACCCACTACGGCGGCGCTTTCGGAACTAACATTATGTTACTAGTAAAACAATGTCCACTACGGTGGCGTTCGGTACTAACATTTTGTTACTAGTAAAACAATGTCCTACTTCTACTTCTGTTTTTGGTGACATAATTTAAACATTTTAATACGCTTGAAGAAAAGCATTATTTCAATATGATAGAAAAATGAAATTTCTCATTATGGCAGTTTTCTGAATAAATTGTATTTGTTAAAGATGTTGCTCCATTGTCAAGTTCAAAACAACTATTGAATCAAATATATACAGACACATTTTATCGAAATGTAACCAATGCTTCCCTTTATTATGAGTACAGGAAAAGACTTCTACACTTGACCTACCTATTAATAGCACACAGATCCACTACGGTCGGTGTCAATATGCAAATTGCTCATAAAACAAATTTTGAAAAAGTGAACCATCTTCAAAAAAGGTCGCTAAAAATACCTGATATCGATATTGACGTCGGTTAAAAATATGTGTAAATACATTATTTCATTAACATATTATTCTATCTGCATAGATATCTAGTCAAATTTAGAGAAATATTAAGAAGTGATATTACCTGAGGCTCCCTCAACGGTGATTTGATCTCCTTGGATGTCGACAAGTGGTCCGGTCCATTCCTTGTATCCGAATTTTATTGTCCCCTTGAATGTTAGTTTCGCTCCTTTCTTCAAGTGCAACGTCAAGGTTTGCCCACCAGGTACGGATATTCCATCAATGACTAAGGTAGTACAGCTGGAGACGGCGCTTGCAACGTCTGCATAAGACGTTACCGTACAGCCTGCCCTCGGTTGGATATCATCCGTAGGTAGGGTAGACGCCAAGAGAATAATCGGTGCCAAAGTTAACGCCAAACTTAAAAATCTCACCATATTTTGTAATTTCGTGTTGACTTAATAATTCGTTCGTATTTTAATATTGCGTTTTATACATCACATACCACTTAGCCAGATACATTGTGCCATTTTATCGCCTTAAGTAGTTATATTTACGTAATATAAAGATATAGAAACATGATAAAAATAAATAGTTGATTTAATCGCAGAATTGAAGTAGCTTGCATAGTTATTATTAGGGACAAATTAAAATTTAATATTCCTATTTGTAGATACTCAGGTTTATAGCTTACGCATTTACTTACACTAAAGTAAAGACGTAAGGTTAGTATACCTATTGGATTTCATCAAATACGTTTATTATTACCGGGCGGAAAAATCTGTTTGTATAGAAATTCATTTTATAGCTCCGTTTTAACACTGAACTCTAATATCGAATAAGAAATGTCTGTCTGTGTGAATGTATGTATTATTATACTCTTCGCAAATACGAAAATATATATTTCACTAGTTGTGCTAGTTGAAATTAACTAAAAATCTTCTTCTTTGTAAACGACGTTTGAGGTAGAATCACCAGGGACATGCACAACTGTTTGCGTCCCTAACACGGGAGTGAGCCACGTAGAGTTGGCCGCGGAAAAAGCAACTGAAGTCCACACCAGCAACCCGCAACGTCATATTTTCTGGAATATTACAGAATTTTAATCGTGAAAGTTTATGCCGTGCAAATACGCTTATTGTAGAGATCAAGCTATATCTCCAGTACTACTAAACCAATCTTCTTCATAAAACTTGTTTTAGAGTCCACCGATTTCGTTGAAATAAAAACTAAATGTTACTGCAAGCAAAACCCCTATTCAAATTGGCTCAGTAGTTTCTGCGTAATGCGCGTTCAATCAAACAGACAAAATTTCCAGAAACTATCTTAATGTATTTTTTTACTCATCTTATATCCCCCCAGATCAATTTTCTCAATGGTTTTATAAGTTCAGAAAACTGTATGTCAAATTTAGTGATTGAAATTTCACCCACTTCCCGTATCCGATCGAGCTGAAATTTTGCACACAGCTTTGGTTCTAAGAACAATACAATATAGTATCTAATGTCTAAATTCACTATGGCGGACGCCTCAAGATGGCGGCTTACCTTTTTCTTCACAACTCCCTTGACATGAGTATCAAATGAAAGGGTTTGATGAGTAGAATACGATAAGCTATGTGACGCCATTCTGAACCCAAGATGGCAGTTTACTTTTTTTTTCCTTCATAACCCCCTTGTCATGGGTACCAAATGAAAGGGTTTGAAGAGTAAAATATGATAAGCTACGTGACGAAGACTAAAAAGTTAAAAATAAATAAATTTAAAAAACTTCCCCGCCCCTCGCCTCTAAAGTAAAATGTTTTACAATTTTGCAATTTTGCGAGAGAGCGCGTAGTTCAAAATTTTAAATTTATCTTCAAGAAAATTGCCGTTTTCACGAATTTATCTGCTGATAAGTTATGGATTTTTTTAGGGTTGCCAAAATGGTGACATGGTGGGTGAAATTTGATCATGAAGTCGATAACAGCGCAGCAAAAAAAATTATATATACAGTAGTACGCACGTTTGAATTTTAAATTTATTTATAAACGTATTTTCGGTCATCTTTGTGAAGTTTTTTGAGGTTATGTCGAAATCCTTTTGTGATGGGTCAATTCTGACTCCGGATACGTTTTCAGCACACCAAAAAACATAAGGTATGGTACAGTTGATTGCATATATCTGTAGGTCAACATTTTTAATATTGTGTAAATTGGCTTTTAAATTATATGTCAATTAAATGTCAAAATAGTTTTGATTTGTGTCACCGTCATTATTAAAATATTGAAATGCCTGTTGCGTTAAGTTTGTTATTAAGAGCTGGCATTATTGGGTTACTGAAGGATGGATGGACAATGCGAGCTACAGCTATTCATATAAATGTAAATAAAAATACAATTTTAAAAATAAAAAAAGGTGGGAACAAGATGAAACTATTGAAAAAAGTTAGGGACTGGAAGGCGAAAAATATCAAATGAGCAAGAAGATGCTGCTTTAATAATGTTTTTGAGGGAAAGAACTACTATAATAGAGTCAACATTTCCAGGATTGCGTTCCACACTGTCTCGACGAATTAAAAAGACTTATTTGAGAAAAAGCGTAGCTGCAAATAAAGTATTACTTAGCATTGAAAAAAACAGGCAAGAGTAATATTTGCACTAAATAATATATACAGAGATATGGGTTATTGGAACTGTCATTTTCAGAGACGAGAAGATATTTCAATATACACATAATGGCCATATTATAGTTTCTAGACCAAGCAATACCAGATTTGATGAGAGATATGTGTCCAATATTAATATATTTCAGGGCGTTTCTCCTTTAATGTCTGGGCATGGCTTAGTGTGTACGGGCTAGGGGTATGTTGGAAAGTCGAAGAGAGGTTCATGGGTTAATATACAGAGACATTTTAGAAACTATTATTCCCAAGTGATAAATTTGTATTCCAGTAAGATAACTGTCCAATCCATACTGCAATAATTGTTCGAAACTGGTTCTAAACAAATAACATTGAAACTATGCCTTCTAAGAGCCCTGACTTAAATCCCATCGAAAATATTTGGGGAATAATGGTAAAAAAATGTATTACAGGAATTTTAGACCAAAATAGAAATGAATTATTGGACACAATTCTTGAACCTTAATGATGATGCTAACTTTAGATTTATACAATTCTATGCCCCGTTGGCCTAGAATTGTATAAATCCAAAGTGATGGGCTCTATGATAAAATATTAAGGTGGCAATATTTCAGTTTAATTGTTAATTAAAACGTTAATGATATTTGGAAATAAAAATATTTAAACACTGCTATTTGTTCAATAGGATATTTCAACTAATTTTAACCTCCCATGACTTTGATTTTTTCAGAAAAAAGTACATTGAGCTTTATATATAGTTAGTCATTACTTTGATTGAATATTGTCCCATACCAAATGAAATATATGACATGGTGGGGAGGTTTACACAACTAAGAATGTGTCATACAATTTTGCAACCAACTGTACCTTACCTTTCAACTACAAGTCTTTTTTTTTGTAGGCCTGTGTTATTAGAAAATAAACGTAATAAACACATAGTAAAGTATGTGTTTGATTCAAAATTGTATTTTTCTTTGCTAGATAGATATGCATTATATGTTTTTGTAAGAACCATTACCGTCTTTGGGTTAAGTTTATTATCAAAAATACATTGTAGCTGGCAAAGATGAATACCTACTTCACCATTTCGTCGTTTTTCTGAATGTTTAAGTGTTTGCAATATAATATATCTATTGTAACCGTAATTTTTTTATGCCCGTTAAATATAGTCACTTTAAGTTAATTTGTACCATTCCCATTTGGTAACTAGATTAATTAAATTTATTTTTGCTGAATTACATTATTTATTTATTGTCCTAAAGTAAATATCGTACCGACGCCACTGCGCTGTCTGCAGTTTTCATATATCTAAGGGCCGTTACTTTCGGTCCCGACTAAACTTTAACCGTCGGCCTAATTATTGAAAGTACAATTGTTTCCATGGTAACTGAATTGGTTTGACCCACCGTTAACGTTTAATCGGGATCGAAAGTAACGGCCCTAAGCTAGATACTAAACTAGAGAATATTTCATCCGTCCGTTATAGTCTGATGTCATACTTTTAAAAGTACGACTTCTGATTGGACAAAGACAAAATTTCTATTATTCGCGGTAAAATGTTTGGCTAGAAGAAGGGATAGTAACGACGTGATTTTTAAGCGGAGTCGGAGGCCCTGAAGAGAGGCTGGCTGTTGCCGGCTCCTGTAGTAATTTGGGTTAATTATTTAACTGAGATTTGAGTTTGAAATAATGTAAAGTATAGTCCTGTAAATCAACTAAGAAGAATTTGTTCTAAGTTTATTATACGGCGATTGCTGTTCCTAACACTAATTAAAAAATAGCTGTCTACGTATTTAAATTTGATTTGTTAATTAGAGTATGGTGTAAAGTGTTTCGTATTTAAGATTCGACTTCCGTAAGTACATGTTTTTCCTTTTCATCCCTTGGGCAGAGACCTGTTGTATTAGTTTTCAACAACTCACGCTATACCCAGCGGTGGTTATTTGTGTAGTGTCCGCGTAAAGATTTCGTTACCTTTTGTTCTTGAGTAAAAGAAATTTAACTTTTATCACTGCTCATGACACAAACTATTCTATTGGTGTTTATGTGTGAAAAGCTTTTGTTCAATACGCAGACGACGATGTCTGCCGATTTTGTATGTAACTGTTAAAGTCTTTTTGATTTACATTTTTTGTACTTAACTTTTCTGATACATGTTTATTAGTTACTTTTGTTTAATAAATGAGTAAATTAACTTTATGATTATACGAGTTTCTTCAGGTCGGCCGGCCATTATTTTTGTATACTTTGGTCATATTATTGGCATTATGTTAATATATTGTGTAATTGTCTCTATGGTAAAAGCGATATTTCCTTTTTTCACTCACAACCTGTAAATCTTGTGCTCGTTACAATATTTAGTAATATATATTTTTTGTTATTAACTAATTAGGGTTTTATTTCTAAACCTTTAAAGCAGTACCTTTTTAACAAAAGTATAAAATAATCGATGAGCTAGTCGGTGCAATATATTGTTCATTATACTTTATTTTTAAAATAACGAGAGGCGAATTTGCAAACGTTATTTATACTATATGAAAGCCGTCTCTGGTGCCGAGATTAAATTCCCGAGCCCTGATCATGTGTGTGTATCTGTGTGTGAAACAGAGACCCTTTTTCTCACCCAGGCAGGGGTCCATCAGGACATTTATAAAGACACACACAGGTTAAAGACCATGAATAAGAGGTAAATTGTACACGGGGGTAAATATATAATGGAACAGTTCTGGTTTTGTCAGATCCAGTAGTCGTAGATAATGCATTGGCAAGCGTTTGGTAGAAGATAAAATTATATTTTAACAAATAGATTAAGGTCGGTTTTATTGAAAATGAAATTTTATATTCAAATATTCTTTTGCATTTTACACATATTCTTGATTTATTTTAGCTTGACCTAACATGAAAAGCCTTTAGGTTTGTAGTTACAACTAGATTTTCCACCGCCAGATATGGAGATGTGTGACCACGGCCAATTGGAACATCCATTATTTCCACACAAGACATAAACTGGAACCGCTTTCGAATTGGCGAGCGTTCCTCTGATGTTAATCATCTGAAGATTGGTAATGGGGATGTTGCCGTTTGGTTTTCCGGTAGAACCACCGTTCGCGTAGTCTTCCTGAACGTTGATTCCGTATTTGCGGATACCTGAAAATTTAGTAAATTTGCTAAGTCCATCAATTGATTGTAGAACATGTGAAGAAAGATTGAATAAAGCCTTTTTATGAAGGGAGTCCTCACAACTTAAACATTAAACGTCGATACATTAAACATTTCTCAAATTCAAGGAACAGAACCTGCGCAGAAGGTGATTTTTGGAGTTCAGGAAAGAGGGCGGACTTGCTATCAGAAACATGTGCAAGAAATTATGGGTGTTTTTAATTACCTCTATCTAAATAATAAAGTGTGGTAAAGTTAAATTGCTTTTAACCTCCGATTAACCGAATATTTTCTGTCCCATTTTTTATTTGCCGTCTTGAATCGGCCAAATTATAGTTTACTTGTGAAGTGGTGTCCACAAACGTCAAAACACCTGAACAATTCACTCGAATACTATCAATCGTTGATCAAAGTTTTAGTAATTGTTGAAAAATATGCGCAATATTTTTTTGGTTGGACATTTATTATAATTGTATAGATTATGTACGCAGTTAATATAATTATAGATTTTTCTGAAGTGTGACGAATTTTTGATCAATGATATTTAAACAAATCAATTTTATTTTTATACTGTGTTCATGTGGCACTGTAGCCACACCAGGAATGACTTATTGACTTATATATGATATATTTGTTGTCGCTGTGGTGTTGAATGGACAGCCAGGTGGGATTGCAGCACAGTGGGTAATTTGTTCGACTTGATCTGTTTAGCCTGTTTCGTACACCTTACACGCTTACATATTTTTACGTGCAGTAACATCCTGTAAAACGGTACTTCATCCCGTTATAATCATACCTTACCGTATTTTCTTAAGTCGAAAATTTATTTCTGCTGCTGCCATTTGCACAATTAGATCGTATATATATATATATATAGATGATTCTTATCAGTAATATCCTATGGAAATAAATAATCTTGAAAGATACCTGATAATATGATATCCTTGTAAGTTACGTCTCTGATGGCACCTTTCCCTGAATTTGCATGCGTCTTGACGTGAATGCCATTATCTGAATTAGCCACAGTACAGTTTGAAAAGACAACATTACTCAAAGTATTGGCTGCTACCGAAGTCATGCTGAATCCGACGGAAATACTCAGGCCGTGGCTTCCTGAACAGTGAAGACCGGAAATCGTATATCCCGAGCCTTGATTTAATGCCACGCAATCATCTTGATTCTTCACCACGGAGTTTTTAATTGCGACGTTCGTAGAAGAAGACACATCGAATCCATCTGTGTTGTGACCACCATGCTGAAAATGCAAAGCGGAATTAATAGTCTCGCCGCCTCTAAAGACAAGTTACAAAATTATTGTTAAAACAACCACCACCATGAGGGGGGAAGTGGTGGGCAACCTTAAATCTTAAACGAAATCCCATATTTTTTTATTGGCGGATGTACAGTCTGGTGAACAAACAATTTAATTTCATTAAAAAAAAAAACAAAAAAAAAAATCTACGTTTTGGCGAAAAAGAAAATTTCTTATAAATTAAACATTTTTCACGAATAATAAAAAATGAGGGTTTCCATTTAGCATTTGAAAATTGCTTTCCACTTTCCCTCCCCCACGATGGTTGTGGTGGTGGTGGGGGAGGGAATGACTTTGTCAAGAAAATGAACTCGTACTTTATTATTTTTCATTCTTACGTAGAATTTTTTAGAAATTACGAAAAGAAATATTTTTGTGATTACAGCGCCATCTGTCACGAATCGAAAAAAACGTTTCGGACAAACTTGACGTAATTTTTGCCGTAGAATCCGATTCTGCAATAAAAAATTTAAATTTAAGATTTTAAAGTTGCCCCCCGACCCGCATTTGGTATCATTGAATAACCCTTTTAAAATGATTAAGGACGTCTTTTTTCTTTTTTGGATCCAATGTGTATTTCTCTAGATATTTGACCGTTTCCAGACTTTTTGGACACCGTGTATGTCTTCAACGGGTGATTCGATTTTGAAGCGGTTTTCTCTATTTCAAAGAATATTTTGTCGAGAAGGTCTGTAGTAAGGTTTCATTCTCTGTAGACAGTCATTGAGCTGCACATCGTCAACAAAGAATTAATTAATCATTCTCACGTAGCACTCTAAAATGTTTCAGCGAATATCGATGTGGTTTGCTTTAGGTGATAGTACACCAGCTGATTATAAGACATTATTGGAGCTTCAAAAATTTTTAATCTTGCTTGATTATTTCGATATTAGTGAGAGTGGCAGTCGAGACTTGCCACGAAAAATATGTTCAGCCTCAATAAGAGAACAAAAGTTGATGATAAATTATTGGAAACTTGAAAACGTAAACACTTCAATTGAAATATTTTGGGTATATTCTTCAAATTAATTGAAACTTGTAACGAAATTTCGCTATTTGTGGCATGAATTATACTTACTTTATCCCCAGCCGACACATCAATGTTCCAACCGCTGATTGTGAGCCTGTCCGAATTGCCAATAGCAACGCAGTGCACGGGGCAATTCAGGACGTTGATATTGTTAATGTGGGAATCTCCGGTCGCCTTAATTCTGATGAACTTCGGTTTTCTCTTCCCGCCGTTGCCTCCTAAACCATCCCAGTAGAGAAGCCCTTGCCCGTCCAGACGAGAGCCTAAGAGAAAAATGCCATTTCACAATGATACTTTTAAACAAATTAGAAAGATAAACTTTCTCATTATTGCAGTCTTCAGAATAAATTGTAAAATATAGAAATATCTATTTGTTAAATATGTTGTTCTATTGTCAGTCAAGTTCAAGCTCAAATATTTACGGGTATATTTCATCGAAATGTAACCAAAGTTTCTGAATTCTCGATTTATCATTATATTGTCCGTCAAATTGTTTTGTAGATATAGCCAACAGTTAGACACCAGACAGACTGACGGAATTAAATGGCTTTAATTTTCTTTTTTGAAGAAAATAATGAAAAAATATGAGGAAAGGCAATAATATTTCGCATGTAGTTAACACAAAATTGTTAACGTAGAAAAATATGAAAAAATATACAGAGTGGTCACTAAAAAGAAAATTAATGAAAAAAATGTGACGGAGGACTGTAATGTTTCGCATGCAGTTAATACAACTGCCAAGGAAGAAAAATATACGGGGTGGTAAATATGATGGTATATAGTTAACACAACTTCAACGAAGAAAATTATTAAAAAATATACAGGGTAGTCACCCAAAAAAAAATAATTATTATTATAATTAATTAAAAAATGTGGCGGCGGTTGATAATATTTCGCATGCAATCACCTATCCTTTCCGCATGTAGTTAACGCAATTGTCAGGGGAAAAATGGTGGTCACTATAAAAAATAATTATGGTGGAAATAATATTTGGACAGTAGTTGACACAATTACCGAGGATGAAATCTACAAACTTTTAGTGAAAAGTATATAAGTTGGTCACTCTAAAAAATAACTAATTAAGAAACGGCAGAGCAGAATAATATATGGAATGTAGTTGTCACTATTGCTAGGAAGAAAACCTGATATACTTTTAATTTAAAAAAATGTACATGGTAGTCACCCTACAGAAAAGATAATGGATAAATGAAAGGTGTAAAATAGATAGAGAAGTTTTGCGTAAATACTTTTAATAATTCAATTCTTTTTGTAGATGATTTAATTCTTGTCAAAAATATTTGAATTAGTTATAGTCTAGGTGCCCGCGTACATAAATGCAATTTATACATATCCTCGTATAACTTCTTGTACAGCATAATTGCGCCTAGTCTATCACTTTTTTCCTCTGCGAAAATTTTCGTAAACGCGGCGTTTTTCCTCGGCACGAAAAAGACGATTTCCACACGTCGGACTGGAAAATCGGCAAATATATTTTATACGACAATTCGAAAATTGGATTCTACATATTTTTATTAAGCAATCTTGAAAAAATCAGCTCGTTATCAATAAATGTTTTAAAGTTATGTTATATTACGTTTAGGGTGGTAGACACCCTTAACTTTCCAAAATTGTCGGATAGTTTGTAGAAATATATAGAATACTAGCTGAGCCAGCAAACGTTGTTTTGCCATATAAATTATAAATTTTTTGTCCAAAAAATAGAAAGAAAATTTCTGGATAGGGCCACCCTTATCACCTAGGGGTATAAAAAATAGCCTACGACCTATTCTCAGACCTACCAAATATACACCAAAAATTTCATAAAAATCGGTCAAGCCGTTTCGGAGGAGTTCGATAACAAACACTGTGACACGAGATTTTTATATATTAGATATACATATGTAGTATCCAATTCTCAAATTGTCCGACAAAATATATTTGCCGATTTTCCAGTTCGACGCGTGGAAATCGTCTTTTTCATGCCGAGGAGGAACGCTGCGTTTACAAAAATTTTCGCAAAGGAAAAAAGTGATAGACTAGGCGCAATTATGCTGTACAAGAAGTTATACGAGGATATGTATAAACTGCATTTATGTACGTGGGCACCTAGACTATTACCTACAATGCCTTGTATACAAAGACCTACACCTTATTAAGTGAATATGAGCTTGGTAGGATTATTGGTATCCACACATGAATCTGTTTTTCGAAAAGTTTCGTCCAGGGAAGTCTCGATAGTTATCAGGCGCTACAATCAGGACAAGAAGAAAAAGCATCTATGCAGATTAGTGAGACATTTTTAAAATTAAAATAATTTGTATTATCAATACCTCTACTATTTGATCAACAGAAATGAACTTCCGGTAAAAGAAAATAGTATGTCAGCTACATGGGACATATCATTAACGTTTTACTTTATGTGCGTAGATATCTAGTAAACACTAACAAAAATATCAAGAAGTGTTATTACCTGCAGCTCCCTGTACGGTGATGTGGTCTCCCTGGATGTCGACAAGTGGTCCGGCCCATTCCTTGTATCCGAATTTTATTGTCCCCTTGATTGTTAATTTCGCTCCCTTTTTCAAGTGTAACGTCAATGTTTGCCCACCAGGTACGGATATTCCATCAATAATTAAGTTAGAACAACTGGAGACGGCGCTTGCAACGCCCGCATAAGACGTTACCGTGCACCCAGCCCTTGGTTGGATTTCATCCGCAGGTAGGGCAGACGCCAAGAGAATAATCGGTGCCAAAGTTAATGCCAAACTTAAAAATCTCACCATTTTGTCTTGTGAATTATAATTTGTTCGTATTTTAATATTTCGTTTTATACATCACATACCACTTAAGCAGATACATTGTGCCATTTTATCATCGCCTTAAGTAGTTATAGTTAAGTAATATAAAAAATAGAAAAGACGAAAAAACATAGAAACATGATAGAAATAAATAGTTGATCTAATCGCAGAATTGAAGTAGCTTGCATAATTATTATTAGGGACAAATGAAAATTTAATATTATATACCTATTTGTAGATACTCAGGTTTATATGCTTGAGAAGTTACATACACTAAAGAGAAGATTATCATAGCTTTTTTCATTTTACACAAAATTGCTAATACCTTTATTTAGGTTAGGACTAACAGGAAAGGAACTAATTGAGAAAAACCTGTTTTGACCGTAATTTTTTCAACATGGCTGCCGTAGCGGCAAAGATATTTTTGTGGAAAATATTAAAACATGATTGTGGGAACCCACCTTCCAATATACAAACAGGGTCAAATGACAGATTGACTGTACTAAATCGTCTACCCGAAAAACCCATAAAACGATATGCCACACGGTAGTGGGGGAGGCTGACGTCAACAAAATTTTGAAGCCTTTGGTTCTTGTACACACGCTGAATCACAATTTTAATAACTATAATAATAAAGTGGTAAGTGGGGGTAGCGAGGCAAAAAAATAATTTGAGGCCTAGGCTTCTCGGTACATACACTAAATCCTAAGTTTATGGACTTCTACTTGCTTGCTTTATCTATTTACCCTCCCTTCATCGAATAAAATCAAAATATAATCTAATACCAGAACTCGCTATGATACTTAGGTGTACCAAATTTCAAGCCGATATTATAAACGGTTCCAGAGTAATCGTGCGCCCAAAAAAAGTTACAGACAGATTGCTAGATAGAAAGACAGATCATAATCGATAATCGATAGACAAACAATTTTTTTTTTTACTTAAAATCTAGACATTCTAAGTCTACCTGAACAAAAAAAATTTAAAAACTCTTTCACTACGTGAATGTGGAAGTAAAAAAAATGTCAGTGTGTTTGTATACTATTGTGGCACACACTGTACTTTTCGAGAAAAAACAATCTGAAAAATTTCATTGTTAGTAACTTTGTGTTGTCATTCTTGACGGACCCTGTACAATCCAAATACCTCCAAATGAATGGTATAATTTATCCATGACGAGTTTTGCACCAGCCCAGTACACCTGAAAACCTGACTTCACTCCCACAAACCACCCTTGTATATAATAGCAAAGAAAATGGATCGGATTGTGGGTTATCCGTGACAATGCTTATGAATCGTCGACCACAAAAACCCATAAAACGATATGCCACATCGGTAGTGGTGGTAGTGTGGGTGGTGTAGTAAAAGAAAAATGTTGAGGCCTTCGGTTCTTATGTGGACACTAAATCACAATTTTATATTTTTCAGCTCCTTTAACAATGAGGTGGGGGTGCTTGCTTGATTTACCTATTTCCCCAATTTACCCCCCAACCCTTCAAAGGAATAAGATCAATCTAGTTCCAGATCTCGTTAAAATAATTACTTGTAAAAAATTTCATGTCAATATCTTAAACGGTTGCGGACAGAGACCGACAGACAGACAGACCGACAGAGAAAATTTTTATTTGCTCAAACTTAAAATCTCGACATATCATGACATTCTAAACCTATTTGAATAAAAATGTTCAATTTTTTATTGCGTTACTAAACTAATGGATATGGAAGTAATTGAAAATTTCTTTTGTTCAAATAGGCTTAGAATGTCATGAAACGTCGAGATTTAGCAAAAAAAAAAAAATCTGCCTGACTGTCTCTGCATGTATCTTAACCAGGGAGTGAGAGATGGGAGTTGAAATTTTTTTCACTCTAGTGAATACAGTGTGTTTATTTCATTAAATAAAAAAATAATAAAACACTTGCAAAACTGGCTTCTTTATTAGTTGGATGTTATATTATTTTTATGCTTAATTTAACTAACAAGTATATCCATCGGGTTGAAAGTTGCACTTGCTAGGTTTGGATCCTCCCGACACTGATATCTCAGACCACGTCCAGTCTAGGCACGCATCGTCGGCGCAAAAGATGTACACCGGCATCGCGTTGCTCGACAGGGTCCCTTTGATATCACGGAAAACAAGGTTTGTGATCGGGATGTTGCCCCTCACTATACCCGTCGACCCTCCGTTAGCATAATCTTCTTGAATGTTAATCCCATAGTTGTGGATGTCTGAAAACATGGACAACAATTTAGAAGAATAAATGCTTATAATTGTCCCTTTTAAATACGTTCACCATAATTCGGGAAACCGGTGAAAAACAGTATTAGCACTATGATATATTTTAAAAATGTTTCTACTCGATATCAGAATTTCGCTCAGATTTGCAATTTTGTACAACAAAACCGACAGTCCACCGCATTTAGATGAAAAAAGTGCGTTATTACGGAAATACTCTGAACTTAAAGGATTTGACTGAAACCTTTTGTAACAACCAATTAAAAAATTTACCCATTAAAAAAGTGTGCAATTTTTTTTGAAAAACTTAAAAAAAAACAATATTTTATCAAAAATAACTCAAATGATAACTCAAACAATTTAAATTACAAAATTACGAAAAAATTCATACAGGAGACTTTACGTCTCCCACAGTGTTCGAATTACGGTAGACCGATCTGTGCTGTGTCGGGTCGTTTATTTTCATTTTGTACCGATTCCTTAGGATTCAATGCGTTTTTCTGCGAGGATTTCGTGTGCCGAATGAAAATACTCTACCTTCTTTTGTCTATGTTCTTCTCACCTGAGAATCTGATGTTTTCGTAAGTAACATCGGATATGATGCCTGGTCCGCCATCGTTGTGGGTCTTGATATGAATGGCATTGTCGGAATTGACGAGGGTGCAATTTGAATACGTGACATTTCTGAGGGTGTTGTCGAAATGCGACGTCTTGCTGAAACCCACCGATAAACTTACACCGTGACTGCCGCTGCAGTGGAGACCCGAGATGTGCATGTTGAAACCCTGGTTTATAGCCACGCAGTCGTCTTGATTAACGACAGTGGAATCCTTGATGACGACGTTTCGGGCAGATATAACGTCGAATCCGTCGGTGTTGTGTCCGCCACGCTACAATTATACAACATTCACCTTTTAAGTCGGTTATTTCTTTAAAAAGTTACTATTTTAATACTTTTTCAAACCTCAGTGTATCAAATACTTTGATAGTGACAGTGTAATAAGGAAATCTAATGCTTGTGGGAATACTTAATTCTAATTAGCAATGCAACCATCCAAAAGGAACGGTTAATAGCTGTCGAAAAGTTCAGTAAAGAAAAGAAGGCAGTTACCAGAGAACTTAGTTAATTCTTTTTTAATTTCGGCTTTGCGACGTTCACTTCAATCAAGATTTTATGTTGCAAAATGCAGGCATTGCCTTTCTGGGCTCCCGTGGCCGCATCCAGCATCACAAACGTTAAGCAGTTAATTAAGACTTAACTTCTTTCAACCACAAAAACACAACACATCAGATAATAATCAATTATTATACTCTTCGCAAAAACGAAGATTATATTGCATTTCATCGGCACATTTCTAAAACCGGAAATATTGCTCGTAGACAAAAAAATTTCATATCATTGTGTTAGTGAACGAATTCTGAACAACTTTTAAAATGTCCGTCTGTCCTCTGTCGTCCGCCTGTCCATCCGTCACGTTTCTTGTAAGCACGATAACTTAAGAAAGAAAAGTCCGATTGTATTGAAATTTGGACAGTAAGTTACTGTTAGCTAGAGGAAGAACCCCATTGTTTTTGAAGAAAATCAATCAGTAACTAAGAAAGTCGTTAATCATTTAATTTAAAAAAAAAATTGTTTTCTTAATTTTTGTCGCTTGTACTTAAATAGAAATGTTATCTCTATATTATATTTTTTTTGTTTACGGATTTTACTAATATATATATTATAATTAATGAGTTGAAATATGATTCTCGAAATATATATACCACAGACATTCAATTACTTCCACATCCAGTGGAAGTATAGTAACGACAAAAAATTTTTTTTTAATTTTTATTGTTCAAATAGGCTTAGAATGTCATGAAACGTCGAGATTTCAAGTTTGAGCGAAAAAAAATTTCTGTCTGTCGATCTGTCGGTCTGTCGGTCCGTAACTTTTTTTGTGCGCACGTTTACTCTGGAACCGTTTGAGATATTGACTTGAAATGTTGGTACACATATGTACTTTAACGAGATCTAGAACTAGATTATATTTTCATCTTGTTCCGTCGAAGGGTTGGGGGGTAAATTGGGGTAAATTTGGAGTAAATAGGTAAATCAAGCAGGTAAGAGTTCATAAAATTGATATTTAGTAGGTATAGACAAGAGAAGCTAAGGTCTCAAAAAAAAATTTGGCATTAGCCACCCCCATTACCACCCCCCCCCCCCCCCCCCCATTATTAAAGGGGATGGAAAAATGTGATTTAGTGTGTGTACAAGAACCAGAAACCTCAAAATATTTTTTTACTTTATCCACCCTGTCACCACTCCCACCCCACTACCGATGTGGGGTATCGTTTTATGGATTTTTGGGGTAAAGGATTTCAAATATTATATTATTAAAGTTCCATAAACAATTATTTCCAGATACAAAATTTTTTCGTTGTGTGACTTGGATAGAAAATCCGGATGTGGAAGTAGTGATTCCTTGGGCAGCGGTTTTTTCGTAGTAATCTGTGATTTCCAATGGTTAAGCTTTTGTCTTGCCATCCTAAGATCGTGTGTTCGAATCCCACACAGGTTGGATGTTTTTTTTTTCATGTATTTTTTCATATATTTTTTTTCACAACAAAGTTGGTATCACAAAATTTAGAATGTCCAAAGAATAATAATATTTACAAGAAAACTGCGAAGAGTATCCTATAGAATGTGTAACAATTATATAAAAAGCTCAGTAAATTGGCGAAGAGTACCTACGTTTTTAGCTTGTTTATTATTAATACAGTAAAAAAAAATATGTAAAATTTCGGAAAAATCTCATATGTAATGATAGTTTTTCCTTATGGGTTATTATTGTAGTATCATCTAAAAAGTTATCATCTCAAGTTTCTATATGATCCGGACACTTGCTCTTACCCTCAAGAGATGAAAAACACTCCTAATTTTAGATGTTTAATATTTGAAAAAGCATTGATTTTTAAGCTATTGCATAGCTTCTATCGCGGGCCTTGAGCGCGGGGACCGAATCCAGAAATTCCGTAACGAAAAAACCTCACGCTCCCCACTCCGACGGGCAAGGAGGTGTGGCTTGAAGGCCGTGCATCGTCTAACGTCGTTTCAGTTCAGCAGTCTTCGACACGGCGTTGTGTGCGTGCGATTAGACGTATTGTACGACTCTACGAAACTCGCACGAATCGAGACGAGCTGCTCCGAAATCGGACGAATACATAAGCAGCTGTTTATGAGAAAGTATATAGGTGTATAGGTATTTATGTACAACAGTGAATAGCTGTACTTGTAAAATTTGTGTATAAAGTGTTTTGAATATGAATGAACAAAGTGCATTTATTATTAATGAAGAAAGTCATTATTTAATAATAGAAAAATTTGTTTTCTTATCGGTCACCACGCTCAAAAAGTGTAACTTGAATTAATATCAAAGAAAAAGCAATACTGCATGAATAAAATAAATAAATAAAATTATAATTGCATAAGTTGATACAAAATGCTATGCAATAGCTTTACCGCGGCAGTCCCCGAGTGCCACACGTCTTTTTTTTTTGAAACGTACGATACGTTATGTTTTTGGCATATCTGCTTACGAATCTGAAGTCAATTTAAAAAATTCAAAATGGCGGCTCCAATATGGAGTATGGAATTCTTTAAATTTTTATGATACAGAAACAAAAAATCATTTTAAAGTTTGATTAATTACCTTTATAATTCTGTTGCTTAGAATTTTTTATGGAAGTGTCATGGTTTCTAAGGTGTTCAACATTTAAACTAAATACTTCATCCTATAAGCGTTCAGTTTCCATTTATAAACTTAAATATCTTCGAAACTATTAATCCTACATAAATATATAAAGAAGGCAAATTCGTTCTCAGTTTATAAGTTCTATTTTTGATGTCCACCATTTTATCGCTAAAACTAATATTTATCGAGATATTTGTAAAGAAACAAACATTTCACGTTTTTTCGAAAATCCCTTTACAGTTTAATGTGCAATATATTTTTCTGAAGGAACTGCTGCAAACGGGCGAAAAAATTTTAGCGTCTCTGTCATAGTGTATGTTAATGAAAAGCAATATATGACAATTTTTTTGTATTACTAATTACTTACATTAAGAGAATGGCGACGTTCTTATTAAAAAAATGTGAAGAAGCACATAGTTTTTGTCACAACTGCTTTGTTTTCTGTGCTACAGAAATAATCAGCAAATGTTTGTGCCGTTGTGACGACCCATTAGCTTAAATTTATCATTGCAGTGCAAATTGCACCTTTGATTTTTTCAACGCCAAAAGACCCCCAATCTGGAAATTGTTGAACCTCTTCTCTGTAGAAGAGTGGGAATTGTTTATTTGCCTAACATTTTATAGATATAAGAAACAGACTGCTTTAAATTCCCTTCAAAGGATGGTACATCTGCTACAAGATCGCATAGAGTGTGGTTTAGAGTCTATAAAATATGGTAGAAGGTGGTGTGAAGTTGCAGAGTTCTCTGGAGGTCATCCATCCAAATACTGGCCTCAACTTCCGTTTCTTAACTTTTCATATCTCGAGTACGATGGAAAGCTACGCTCACGCGGGTCAAAATTATATGAATTGTTTCTTGGATAACTGCCGTCTTTTCGAGATAATAGGCTTAAGGCGTCGATTTTGAATATACCCCGCATACTTACTCCATCTCCATAAGAGCAATCGATGTTCCAGTCGGATATAGTCACTCCGTCAGTATCGTTTACCAAAGTGCAATGGTGCGGACAATTCAACAGGTTAAGATTTGTGAGAACTGAGTTTGTTACGCTGATGCCTATGAAATACGGCTTGGGGACGCCGGTGTCTCCCAAACCGTCCCAGTAGAGGGCTCCTTGACCATCTAGTATTGAGCCTACAGAAAACGGATTCATTAGAAGCAACGTTCGTCATCTTACAGGTCTATTCGACAAGTTAAAATAAATAGAAATTTTAAAGTAATTAGATTGCTCTCATCATCGAGCAGTGACAACATTACTCTTGAAATTAAATATTAATAGACGCCATTATTAGGAATTTATTCGAAAAGAAAACAAAATTTATAAAACCGGTTTAGATATGAACATGCAGGAACATTCTTCATTTATCAGAGTCGATGTCCATGAATTTGGCACAAAATTGCTCTTTAATGCCCGAAGAAAAAGAAATTGCGAGGATTGCGATGAAGTCATCGCGGAGGCAACAAAATTTGTCCACATCTTCCAATTCAATTGTAAAGTTAACTGTAAATTGATTTAAAATGGCGCGAGCATTAAACAAACACGCTGACCACGGCATAAAAAATTTACGCTGTACGCTGTCGCTAAAAGTAGTGAATCGAGAGCTTGAGGCAAAGTTAACCCATTTTTGTTTAGCTTTTACAAATAAAAACAAGCTAAAAACGTACTCTTCGCCGGTTTACTAAACTTTTTATATAATTGTTACACATTCTATAGGATACTCTTCGCGCAGTTTTTTGTAAATAATGTTAGTTTTAAAATTTTTTAATTTTATAGAACAAACTTAGTTGGTGAAAGACTCGGTGCAAAATAAAGTAAAAATTAAAAAAAAACATGCCATACCCCATGTGGGTTTCGAACCTAGGACCCTCGAATTCCGAGTCAAAAACGTAAGAACCACCTAACACGTAAAAAAATGTAAAAAATGAAAATTTTTATAAAAATATAAAAATCAAAAAAAAAATTCTCAAATTTAAACCATTAATAACATTTTTATTTACTGATCGATATTGTTCAAAAACAATAGGGTTCTTCCCCTAGCTAACACTAACTTAGTGTCCAAATTTCAGTACAATCGGATGTTTCTTTCTTAAGTTATCGTGCTTACAAGAAACGTGACGGACGGACAGACGGACAGACGGGCGGACAGACGGACAGACGGACGGACAGACGGACATTTTGAAAGTTGTTCAGAATTCGTTCACTAACACAATGATATGAAATTTTTTTCTCTACGAGCGATATTTACGATTTTAGAAATGTGCCGATCAAATACAATATACTCTTCGTTTTTGCGAAGAGTATAATAATAGAAAAGCAAGCTAATATAAAATTTTAACAACAATGGCTACAATTAGAGTCTCGTTTACTCGTATAAAATCGTAAATCGTCTATTTAATCTTGATAATGGCGCGATAGTGAATACACCATCCGTGCTAGTGGAACTCCGACAACAGCCATTACGTCATTAGAAAATATAAAATTTTTATATTAGCGGCAATCTTGTTTAGTTTAGTTTAGTTAGTTGTTCAGTTGTTTTCAGTTCGAATTTCCTCTTTCAGACGATCGTTACTTTTGAGACAAACCTGTATATTAAAAACAAAATAAATGTTCACCTGGTGCTCCCACGACTGTTATGTTATTTCCATAGAAATGAACCAGATAGTTGCCCCATTCAGGCCACTGGAAGTACTCGAATATGGTCGTACCCTCGAAGGTGAGCCTGGCGCCATCCATCAAATGAAATTGAACCGTACGACCTGCCGGAGCCGTGAGATTTCTCACTACGATGTCTGCACAGCTCTCAGTAGCATCTGCCACTTGGGAAAATTTCGTCACTATACATTCTGCACTCGGTTCCGCCGTGACCAGTGCCGAAACGGCGAGAATCGTCAAAAAAACGCAAAACTTATCAGACTTAAATACCATGGTTCTTCTCTGCAACTTTTCAAAATGAAATACGAGCGTAAAATAATCTTGAAATGAAATTAAGATTATTACAATTAGACGTGATAAAGCCAGCACAAATATACCACCTATTAACACGAGTAGTTTAAATACTTAAAAAAGATGTAACGTCAATGCACTTGAATTAATTAATTGAGAGGAATCACTGCCTCGATGTGTACGTTTCGCTTATTTCTCCTAATAATAATTTGTATGTATCGATACTATCGATGCAAGTTGATGTAATGTCAGTGTGTGTGTGTCGGTGAATATCTGTTTACTTTCCCGTATAGTAGTCTATCACTTGATCCCCGTGAATAATTCTTACAAGAAATATTTTGTTTGTTTAATGCAGGGATGGTTGCAACAGTGATTAATTCAAGTTTTCCACAAAAATATCGTTCACGCTACCTCCGCCATGTTGAACAAATAACGGTCAAAAGAGGTTTTTCTCAATTGCATATTTTTTTTCTGTTAGTTCCGCCCTAAAATTAGGTATTGTAACGAACTACAAAAGCTACAACTTTTATTCAAGTTATTTTTCTCTATTGTGAATATTTTACGATTTACAGTGGTAAAATTTGTGCTTCTTTGAAGATTACTGCAATTATCTCTACCCCCGTTGATCCTCCGTAGTAATCAGTTGTCATAGATTATAATGTTTCTCAAAAATTTTTGTTTAAACAATTTTATTCCTGCATGCAACAACAACACAATCATCAAGGAAGAAAAATTAGCAAAATTAACAGGGGTTATATATAATGAAAAAATGTGACGGAGAACGATAATATTTCGCATACAGTTAACACAACTGCCACAGAAAAATATACACCTTCACAGCCACCTTCACTTCGCCTTATAAAAATTATGAAAATAATGTGTTGGAGGAAAGAAAAATATAAAAATATACAGGGTAGTTACTCTAAAAAATAATTAATTAAGAAACCTAACAATACGCCACCAGTTCACATAAAGGTAATTTACTGATAAATAAAAAAATTTAAGTCGAGTGAAAAAATAAATTATTCGGCCAGGCCGTACTATATATTAAAAGCTTTTAGTTAACTTGCAATGTTTGTATGTTAGTTAGTTTGTTTAGGTTAAATCTTGCAATCAAAATTTCGGCTATTTTTAACTAAGCTAGAGCTTTGAAATTTGGCACATGTGTATAAGTCGGGTGACAATGCAACATAGTATAGCCATTATCAGTCTAAATCCAATATGGCGGACGTCCCAAGATAGCGGATCGGCTATTTAGTCACAACCCCCTTGATATTGGTATCAAATGAAAAGATTTGACAAGTAAAATACGATAAACAATGTGACGTCATTCCAAATTGGCGGACGTCCCAAGCTGGCGGATAGCCTTTTTCTTCATAACCCCCCTGATATGAATATGAAATGAAAAAGTTTGACGATTAAAATACGATAAACTATGTGCCGTCATTCTAAATTCAATATGGCGGACGTCCCAAAATGGCAGATTGGCTTTTTCTTCACAACCCCCTTGATATGGAGGTTTGACGACGAAAGTACGATAAACTATGCGACGTCATTCTAAATTCAATATGGCGGACGCCCCAAGATGGCGGAGTATCTTTTTCTTCACAACCCTCTTGATATGGGTATCAAATGAAATGGTTTGACGAGTAAAACACGATAAACTATGTAACGCCATTATTAATCCAATATGGCGGACACCCTAGGATGGAAAATTATCTTTTTCTTCACGACTCCCTTGCCATTTGTATCAAATGAAAGGGTTTTGTCTGTCTGCTTGTCTGTAAAATAAGTAGGCTAAAAAGTAAAAATTAAAATTATATAAAAAAAATATTTTTAAGAAAAGGCTTTTTGAAAAAACTACTAAAAAGTAAAAATAATTTTTTTTAAATTCATACACCTGGAAACCAAAAGCTTTGGGGCGGCCGATTGAGCAAAGTAACTATGCAATAGTGCTATATGACCGTCCGCAAAGCTTTTGGTTTCCAGGTGTATGAATTTTAAAAAAATATTTTTACCTTTTAGTAGTTTTTTCAAATAAAAGCTTTTTCTTAAAAATATTTTTTTTACATAATTTTATTTACTCGGTAGTTTGAATGCGCTTATCTATATATCTAAAACACAAGCCGTTTTTCTTTTCCGGCTTCGCCAGCGGCTCCCACTTTATCGATTTTGATTATTCTTCACAGATGTGTCATCACAAATTTGTATTTTCTTAAATTGTTATTTTCATACATAAAAACGAAATAGAAGTTGAAATATAGTTATTTAATATGCAAGGGAAAAAGTATTAGATTTTAGCTCGAGGTTAAAATCTAATATTTTTACCAGTGTATATTTTTTCTGTGACGGAAAAAATGACGATTTAATATTGAAAAAACATATTATTACAATCTCCGATTAAAGAACTTATATCTAGATACATAACAGGCTATCTTTTCACTATATACCTTGTTTGCTCCTAACATAGTCACATTATATGTCCATTAAAATGGATAGATGAACATCACATCCCATAGGCAACAGTGGCGTTGTGTGTGTAGAAAATGTGTAGAATGGTAAATATTTTCATTAAAATGAATTATTGCAATTCCTGCATTACCGGCTCTTCATATAACGTGATGTAGGCATACGATATTACAGTAAGATAAAACAGTAAGATAAATATGTATTGAAAGGATATTAAAATTTAATTGCTATTTACCTTATAACTGTAAACTGAACTTCATCATGTTACGACTATGGAACGATCGATTTTCTTCTTTTCTAAGCTGCTTTCTGCCAACGGCAGAGCACTTCACTATTTATTTGCACAAAATATATTGTCACTAAACTGTGTAAATATGAATAGAGAATATTATTTAGGTATTAAGCAAATCACAACTTAAAATAAAATTACTTTTTCACCAGTTTTTGGTCGGAGAACACGAAAAACATTTATTGACATTAATGGCCGAACTGTCAACTGAGATTATGATAATCGAACTGAAGCCGATCGTGCACGAGCGGCCGCGAATACGCCGATGGGCCAATCAGCAACTTATGGGAAGAAGTGCCTTAGATTGTGAGTCTTTCAGCGACAAATAAATCAATGCCATTATGTATCTAGATATAAGTTCTTTAATCGGAGATTACAATATATTGAAGTCAGAAAAACTTTGAAGTTTTAAACTGGTAGGCTGTTGTAGCGAAATTATTTATTAGATATTTTGAATATTCAAAGTTCAAAAATGGACATTTCTGATTCAGAGTTTTCTTTTACACCACCGGAATTAGTAGAAGCAGCGAAAGTAGCATTACTAAAATTATTGCCAGCTAAATCGCGGAAAATTTACCAAACCGCGTATTCAAGATTTATCGATTTTTACGAGTATACATTAGTGATTTTTTAAATAATGCTCCGGATGAAGTTTATTTAATGGCCAAGGTTATTGTTGTATTTGGGATTGCAGGAGCTTGTCGAATTTGTGAAATCAGCCAGGTAACATTGGATGATATTGATGATTCTGGAACGTTATTAATTGTGAAACTTAAGCAAACAAAGAATTATGTAAACAGGAGATTTGTAGTTACTGAAAAATATATTAAATTTTACAGAATGTACAACATAGCCCTTCGTCCAGCAGCAGCAAAGGATCGTCGCCTGTTTTATGCATATCGCAATGGAAAATGTATCAACCAGGTTGTTGGTAGAAATCAATTTTATGAGATACCTGAAACAGTATCGCCTGCTACACTTTTAGTTCAATCTGGAGGAGACTTGATGACACTAAAGAAACATGGTGGTTGGAAGTCATCAACGGTAGCTGAAGGGTATGTTGATGAATCGGTGGGGCATAGGACAGAAATATATAATAAAGTGTTTAGAATGTATGGCAGTGCATTAGCTGCAATAAGGCACAATTTACGACCAGGACCATCAACGGTAGTTGTGTCAATAGCAGAAAATATGATTTCAACTCAAGAAAATTCCACTGTAGCAGACATTCCCAATCTTTCGAGGAACACGTCTTTCATGCAATGCACATTTAACAACTGTACTTTTGACATTAAGGAAATGTAAGTTTTGTATAATAAAATATTCTAAAATTAAATATCTCCGTGTTCTTATGTGTACATATCCGGGAAAAAACTATTCATTTTTTCCCGGGGAAAAAGTAATTTAATAAAAAGTAACATTTTGTTACCTGTCAAGAGAGATAAAATGTCAAACTATTTTCCAGTCACAAAAAAAAATAAATTAATCTCAGCATTCGAACTATAACGTACTGTTGGCCGCTACTACATCAAACTGCACAAGTAGAGGTCTAAATTGACCGAAGAAATCCGAGTAAATCAGTCACCAATTGCCAGCGTGAATATTCAATCGAAAACGAATTCAAATTAATTTTCACTTTTGTTTTATTCATTTCTAAGATAAAGTATTTTTTGGAGAATATCTCTTTTCATCATAGAACGACATGTTATTCACATTTTACGGCAATTGTTTATTTGTTAATTTGTTTATTTTTTTTATATTATGAAGGTGTTTTGTTGTGACCACCCTTGCTATTTATACACAGTCTATTAATAACTTAACTGAATATGAAAATTTGTTATAGTTATATTGTGCATACGTTGGTCATGTTGAATTGCATTGCTTTGCATTAGTCAATTAATTTTCTAATTATTTATTTAGGGTATATGGAGACGATAACAACGAAGAAAGTTTTGACTGGGGTTCGGAATATATTATTTGTAGCTAATTATAATCGTGAAAAAATCACCTCCTGAAACGTTGACAGATAGAAATAATATTTGACAGGTAGTTCACGCTATTGCCAACGCTATTAACAACTCTTAATAAAAAATATACGAGTTGGATACTCTAGAAAAATAAAACGACGGGAAAATAATATCTGGAATGTGGTGGACAAGGATGAATAATAAATATAGACAGTAAGGGCGTTATAGTCCCTACTAATAACAATATTTCTTTATTAATTAGCATTGGCATTATTTATTTAACACACATTAACATATTCAACACGTATAACCATCCGGTTGATAGTTGCACCAGCTGGGCACAACTCCTCCTGTCACCGATACGTCCGACCAAGTCCAGTCGAGACACGCATCCTCGGCGCAGAATATGTACACCGGGGTAGAGTTTGTCGAGGTGTCCGAGAGGCTACCTTTAATATCCCGGAATATGAGATTCGTGATGGGAATGTTGCCCTTCACTATACCCGTCGACCCTCCGTCTGCGTAGTCCTCTTGAATGCTGATCCCAAAGTTGATGATATCTGTAAACGATGCGAGCATTGCTTATCGGGTGCGTCTGTTCAATAAACATCTGTCAATTCAATTCACATAAAAATGTACATACGACTATTATTGTCTGTATGTACGAAACGATTAATTTGATTTGTAAGAGCATTTCGAGTAATATGTCCTTGTATTAGGTAAAAAGTTAATTTTTCAGTATTTGATAATTGATAATTATTTTTTCACTTATCTGTCTGCAAGTAAGTAATGTATATTCGACATACTTTGTATTACAAATCTTATCTGTTTCCAAAAAAAAAGTTTGAATACTACAGTAAATTATATTTTAAGATAAATGTTTATCATTTTTTTCATTATTTTAAATGAAAAATTTTAAGGTTTTCTGTACAAGGTGTTTTTGAAATTCATCCATCATACATTCATATCCATCAATACTTACATCTTCCTGATATACAGCGTGTTTCAGTTAACATTCCCACAACCGATATTTCGGAAACTAAGAAATATATTTTTATTCTGTAAACGGTAATGGACTGATGCCTTCTTCGAGAAGTACAATTTAATATTATAACATTATCACCAGAGATGGCGCTGCAGTTTAAAAATATTTTTCGATCAAGGAAGGTCTGAAACATATGCAGAGGTTTATTTCATCAAAATTTTTAAATATTTTTACAGTGGCAAAATACCCAACAAACTAAGAAATCATGAATATGCCACAAATAATCATTTATAACCAAAATTGTTCTTATTCCAAATAGTCAGATCTGCAGTAGTTTTTGAGTTATTTTAATTTTATTGTCTAATTTTTGAGTGTTATTTATTTTTTTAATTGCTGTAACTTTTTTAATCTCGATATTCGCATGTAGGTTCTTAATAATTTTTTTGCCTACTATAAGAGAATTATTTACTGGTGGGATTTTTTTTAATAGCGATTTTACCGGATATTTAAATTGAGAAATTTAAATGGAAAAACAACAAACAAGGTAATTTTATTTTTGAACAGTACACATCTTGACAACAATATTTGAAACAGATGCTCGTAATTACTTCCGTCTCCTTGAATACACATGTCAAAGCGATGTCCTTTTAATAATGTATGTCTAATAATTGCATCAGCGCAAGCGTAGATTTTGTTGTATAAATCTGCCATATCTTCTACTGGCTCTTGATATACACTTTACTTTTCAAATATCCCCACAAGAAAAAAGTCCAGAGGAGTCAAGTCCGGAGAACGCGCGGGCCATCTAACCGGTCCTGAGGTGCCAATCCACCGCCTTGGAAACGTGTCATTCAAATAATTTACAACAATATTAGAGTTGTGGGGTGGGGCGCCATCTTGCTGAAACCAAATTTCAGCTCTGTTGTAGAAAAAGTCTTGGTAACTCATTTTCTATAAATCTTAACGCACACCGGTTAAATTTTCATGGTATAGAAACGGACCTATAATCATTTAAAAAACCACACCATACATTTACGCTGAACACAGTTTGGTTTCTTGTTCGAATCATCCATCTTGGGTTATTTTCCGACCAATACCTACAGCTACAGTTATGTTTTGTAATTGTGCCGTTACTGTGAAACTTACTTTCTTCACTCCACAGTACATTTTTAAGGAAATTACAATTTCCTTCATAAAGAACAGAAAACCCAGCAAGGAAGGTTAAGCGACGATCATAGTCCGTAGGCAGCAAATGATGTAATAAGTGTGGTTTATTTGGAAAATACTTATTTTCTTTTAAGATTCTTTGGCATGACGATAGTAATACATTGGTGGAGGCTCTTTTTTGTCGCAATGATGAGTAGGGATCATTGTTAACGGTTTGTAAAACTAAAGCCGTATTCTCCTGGGTTCTTGCTGTTGGTATTCTTTCACGTTTCAACTTTTTAAAACTACCATATTGTAATAAGTTGTTACACAAATTGGAAGAAGTCTTGCGATCAGGTTGTGATCTGTTTGAAAATTGTAATTGATACATACGTTTGGCTGCTTTTGCATTTTCCTTACATTAAAATAACATATTAAGTTTGTCAAGAATGGTGTGGGCCATATTTTGGACTTTTACTAACGTATTCTTAAAATGGCACACGCAAACGAATATTAAACTTCTGACAGTTAATAAATAAACAATTGCAAATTATTCAATTCATTTAATTTAAATTTCTCAATTTAAAGTAATTTCCGGTAAAATCGGAAGTGCTGTTAAAAAAATTTCCCACCAGTAAATAATTGTCTTAAAGCAGGCAAAAAAATTACCAAGAACCTACCTCTGAAAATCAAGATTAAAAAAGTTACAGCAATTAAAAATATATATATAACACTCAAAAATTAGACAGTAAAATTAAAATAACTCAAAAACTACTGCAGATCTTACTTTTTGGAATAAGAATAATTTTGTTTAAAATTCAATTCTTAATCGAATGGCATATGTTTCAAACCTTCCTCGATGGAAAAATATTTTTAAACTGCAGCGCCATCTCTGGTGATAATGTTATAATAGTAAATTGTACTTTCTGAAGAAGGCATTAACCATAGAAATCTATTACCGTTTACATAATAAAAATGTATTTCTTAGTTTCCGAAATATCGGTTGTGGGAATGTTAACTGAAACACACTGTATACAAGAATGCGTATTCATCAAAATGCCCAAAAATAACAAAAAAAAATTAAATATTGCAAATAATTATCAAATACGCTCGTTTCTAATCTCGTCCTTGTTCCATATTCTCACCGCGCCAGCGTTAAATCGCAAGAAAAATGGAACAAGTAAACAGTAGCAGCAAGTGACAATATGGTGTAGTGTTTACTGCTGTCAAAATACGCACCGGTCGGTCGTTACGCGTACGTGTTCCTGATGAACGAACCTTTGTGTTTGCTGTGTATTATGGAACTATGGACGTTTTCAATCGAGGGCTTACTTTAACTAAGAAAATATCAACTTTGTACGTGTTCATTTTCAGTTTTCTTTATAATTTGATCATTTTGTGCGACCTTGGCAACGCTCTAATAAAAGTGAACAACTAAAAGTGAACAACTTACGTCGTCGGCGTCGAGATTAAAGGGATAAAGTGAAACAAGATTGTTTGTTTTGTTTAATTTTTAAATTTAAAAAATGGCATTGATCAGAAGGTTCCGTATATTAAAATATATGGATGAATATATATTATAATTTTAATTTCTTTTGTGTAATTAAAAATGTTTCAGGATTTCTTAATCCAAGATAAGTTTCAAAATTCGACATATATGTGACAAAAGAAAAACAAAGAAATTGTCGCACATGCTCTTCCACTACAAGTCATACAATATTATTTACCTGAGAACCTGATGTTTTCATAAGTTACGTCCGATATTATGCCTGGTCCGCCGTCGTTGTGCGTTTTGATGTGAATGGCATTAATGGAATTGACGACCGTACAGTTGGAGTACGTGACGTTTCTAAGAGTGTTGTCAAAATGTGATGTGGGACTAAAGCCCACGGACAAACTTATCCCGTGGCTGCCGTTACAGAATAGTCCAGAAAAATGCATGTTGAAACCCTGATTGACGGCCACGCAGTCGTCTTGATTAACCACGGTGGAGTCCTTGATGACGACATTTCGGGCAGATACAACGTCGAATCCGTCGGTGTTGTGCCCGCCACGCTACAAAATGTCATAACAAATTAGGAAAATTCTATTTATGCCCATCGTATAGCTGGAGATATTTTACCCACACAAATTCTTGTGCCGATAAAATATCTCCAGGTGGTATTCACCAGCTTTTAATAAAGAGATAGAGTTATATTTTAATACAGTCCTGCGGTTTAAATCGTCGCTAATAGGTCATTTAGATAAACGGAGGGCCATAAGTGTCTTGAGAAACTATGTGTTATGTGAGAAGGCAAATTGTTCCTTAATGTAGAGCATCACGACATGTTCTCCGTTAGGCACCTTGATCGCCGTTAATTGACTATAAATTCGCGAGGAAGCTCAAGCGGAGAGTCAGTCGTTGGCCATACTTGAAAGTTGGAGAGTTTTGGTAACGTGATATGTTTGGTGATCAGTAGCCGGACGCGGCGTTTGCCTGGTCATTTGTTGATCACTTGGAATTGAAGGGTTGGTCTAAACAGATTAGTTTGAAAAACTACTGCTCGATCCTTTTTGAATAATATTCTCTAAATATGAACTCCAGATTCTTCAGTCCAGATACGACTCGCTGTCTAATTATGGACACGAATCGCCTTGTATTAAGAGGATAATCTGCGTTAAGACAAAACATATTTTCATTGATATATATGAAACAGGTATATACGGGTGGGCGTGCACCTTTGATCAATGAAATATGCCGACCAAGTAAAAAGGCGGAGAATAACATATTGTGTAATATATAAGAGAAATAGTTCAAACATATTTCTGTCGTACAGAGTCGAATTTCGCGTTGGGTGCACAAGAATTTTTATTTAAAGTAATTTGAGTAGGAAAACTGAATGCGGTTGTAGTGATTCCTTAGGCAATGGTTTTTAATTAAAAGAAAAAACTATCTGTAGGTACATAATGTATATTTACAGTGTACAGGGTGTCCTAGTTAACGTGTTATGTCCGATTTTCTCGGTAGTTTTTGAGATAAGTATTTTTTTTTTTTTTTCGGGGAATCTATGCCGCTAAGAAACATATAATTGAACATCAAAGAAGAATTGATCGGATTATTTATGTTCTTAATTGACTATTAAAGCATTAAAGGAAAGTAAAAAAAGGCATGTAAATTTTAAATATCACTTCCGGTTTACATGGCAATGGCGTTCTTTTTCTTGAAAATAGAATATTGATTACTTCCACATCCAGTGGTAGTATAGTAACAAAAAAATTTTTGAAAATTTTTATTGTTCAAATAGGCTTAGACTGTCATGAAAGGTCGACATTTTAAGTTTGAGCGAAAAAAAAATTCTGCCTGTCTGTCTAACTTTTTTGTGCGCACGATTACTCTGGAACCGTTTAAGATATTGACTTGAAATTTGGTACACTTATGTACTTTAACGGGATCTGGAACTAGATTATATTTTCATCTTATTCCATCGAAGGGTTGGGTTGTAAATTGGGGTAAATGGGGAGGTAAACAGGTAAATCAAGCAGGTAAGAGTCCGTAAAATTGGTATTTAGTATATATAAGAGAAGCTAGGGTCTCGAAAAAATTTTTGACATTAGCTACCCCCATTACCACCCCTACCCCACTTTTTAAGGGGACGAAAAAAAGTGTGATTTAGTGTATGTACAAGAACCAAAAACCTCAAAATATTTTTTTACTTCATAGGCCAAGAATTTTTATTGAAAAATTACCAAAAATCCTCGTTATGTTGGGGTGATGCCTATTACGAATAACTGGCAAAATAAGGATACATATATTACTTCAACATCCAGTGGAAGTATAGTAACGACAAAAAATTTTTTTAAAAATTTTTATTGTTCAAATAGGCTTAGAATGTCATGAAACGTCGAGATTTTAAGTTTGAGCAAAAAAAATTCTGTCTGTCTGTCGGTCTAACTTTTTTTTTGTGCGCACGTTTACTCTGGAACCGTTTGAGATACTGACTTGAAATTTAGTACACTTATGTACTTTAACGAGATCTAGAACTAGATTATATTTTCATCTTGTTCCGTCGAAGAGTTGGGGGTAAATTGGGGTAAATTTGGGGTAAATAGGTAAATCAAGCAGGTAAGAGTTCATAAAATTGGTATTTACTATATACAAGAGAAGCTAAGGTCTCAAAAAAAATTTTGGCATTAGCCCCATTATTAAAGGGGATGAAAAAAAAATTAATTTAGTGTGTGTACAAGAACTAGAAACCTCAAAATATTTTTTTACCTTATCCACCCCCACTACCACCCTCTATCACCACCCTCACCCTATTACCGATGTGGGGTATCGTTTTATGGGTTTTTGAGGTAGAGAATTTCAAATATTATATTTTTAAACAATTATTTCCACATACAACATTTTTTCGTTGTGAGTGACTTGGATAGAAAATCTGGATGTGGAAGTTGGGCAGCGGTTTTTTTATTGTTAAATTAGTGTACAATATCGATAATTCTACCATTCCCAATTGAAATTAAAATTTTGTGGACATGCCTATTGAAAGTCGCATTTCGGAGATATGAACTTTACTTTGCTTTTTTTTAAAGGAACACTCCATATATGTACCATTTGAAACGCCATAAAAAAAGCTTTGTATTTATAATATAATACATGGTACTTATCTTAAACAAATTTTGTCTAATTTACTATAAATTTACAATTTATCAAATTAGCCATGGAAAACAAAAGTATGTAAATTAAAATAAACAATATGTTAGTTCTGTCTAATTTCACTTTATTTTAAATAAAATGGAGAATTTCAATAATTGATACAGTGTGTTTCACTTGAAATGGTAACTTTATTTTTTTTCCGATTTGAATCGCATTTTACTTAAGTATAGAACAAACTAGTATCTACTTATGATCAGAAAAACATTCGCCTCCTACGGTACCAAAGCCACCTGCGGTACCAAAATATGTGGAGAAAATCGGAAAATCATATTAGGCATTTTTTTATCGGAAAATTTTGTTAATAAAACTTGTTCAGAATTGTCCAAAATGGCCAAAATTTAATCAAAATTAAAAAATGAAAAACTTGAAATTTAAAAAATTTTGAAAATAATTAGGTATTTAAAAAAAAAACTGTTTTACAACTACCTGGCAGCTTGGGTTTAATTTCAAACAAAATTGTCATAGTACAGTTTTCTAAACGAAAAAACCCATTCAAATGATATTTTCGGACTTGGACATTATTTTAATAAAAATTTATATAGTTTTTTTGATTAAATTTTGGACTTAAGGTTTCTGAATAATTCTTTCATTAACAAAATTTTCCAATAAAAATATGCCTAATATGATTTTTTGATTTTATCCGCATATTTTGGTACCGCAGGTGGCTTTGCATTTGTAGGACGTGAATTTTTTTCTGGTAATAAGTAGATCCTAATTTGTTCCATAAGTAAAATTAGATTCAAATCGGAAAAAAAATTTAAAAAGTGAAACAGACTGTATATATTTTTCGGACTACCATGACTTAATGTAAGAAAATATAAAACTTAATATCTACTATAGTTTTTAAGAAAAATACTGGGTCATATATCATTGAAAAGATTTTTCTATGGCCTTTCAAATGGTGTAAAAATATATGGGGGTGTTCTATTTAAAAAAACCGCTGCCCAAGGAATCACTACTTCCGCATCCAGATTTTCGATCCAACTCATTCACAACGAAAAAATTTAGTAATGGGGTGGGGGTGGCTAATGCCAAACATTTTTTGAGACCTTAGCTTCTCTTGTATATACAAAATACCAATTTTCTGGACTCTTAGCTGCTTGATTTAGCTGGTTACCTCAAATTTACCTCAATTTACCCCCCAACCCTCTGACGGAACAAAATGAAAATATAATCTAGTTCCAGATCTCGTTAAAGTACATTTGTGTACCAAATTTCAAGTCAATATCTTAAACGGTTACAGAGTAAACGTGCGCACAAAAAAGTTACAGACCGACAGACAGAATTTTTTTTTTCGCTCAAACTTAAAATCTCGACGTTTCATGACATTCTGAGCCTATTTGAACAATAAAAATTTAAAAAATTTTTTTTTGGCGTTACTATACTTCCACTGGATGTGGAAGTAAAACCAAGGTAAAGCTCATATCTCCGAAATTCGACTTGTTTGAATTGTTTTGCTGAAATGATGTTTGGAAAATACATGTGATATCTCATAACTTTTATTTTTGAACGTATTTACGTAACTCCAAAAATAAAGAAGTTAAATGAAGTTCTAACATTTGCACACCCACCCTGTACTGTTGACTATAATAAGGAACTTTAGTCTAGTTATTATAAAAAACACGTTCTCAAATAAATTAAACATGTTCTGATAGAACATATTAATAATAATATTTTTTTGTTTTTATGTCTTTGGTGTTTTTCAAAAAAATTGCAGCGCTTGGATTTTACCCTATAGCCCCCCCCTAAATCCGCCACTGACTGCGCTCCGTCAGAAACCCTAAAATACCTATATGCATGTTTGGAGCATATTTAATGTCCGATATATCAAAAAATATTACAGCTAGATCCTTATATGTTTGAAATCGGGGATAAAGGATCTAAAAGAATATGTAAAAATATACAGGATTTTTCATTTAAAAAGCAACCTTCATTGTTATATCACGTGACATATCCAAGCAATTGTTTTTTAATTGCATTTAAAAAAATATGTATACAACCTTACAACTCTTATACGAAACTTTTTTTTGTCTCCAATAATAACATAAATAAAGGGGGGTCAAAATATAGTTATAATTCGTCCGCTGTCTTGGATTCCTAAATTTTTACCAAAAATTCGTAACCCGCATCCCGAAAATCCCCAGATATCGATTTTCATTCGAATAGGATCACAGATGACAACATTCATCCGCCATCTTGGTTTCCTAAATTTTGACCAAAAATTCGTAACCCGCATCCCCGAAAACCCCCAGACATCGATTTTCAGCCAAATAGGACCATAGATGACGAAATTCGTCCGCCATCTTGGAGTCCTAAATTTTGATCAAAAATTCGTAACCCGCATCCCCGAAAACCCCCAGATATCGATTTTCAGCCAAATAGGACCATAGATGACGAAATTCGTCCGCCATCTTGGAGTCCTAAATTTTGATAAAAAATTCGTAACCCGCATCCCCGAAAACCCCCAGATATCGATTTTCAGCCAAATAGGACCATAGATGACGAAATTCGTCCGCCATCTTGGAGTCCTAAATTTTGATCAAAAATTCGTAACCCGCATCCCCGAAAACCCCCAGATATCGATTTTCAGTCGAATAGGACTATAGATCGCGAAATTCGTCCGCCATCTTAGATTCCTAAATTTTGACCAAAAATTCGTAACCCGCATCCCCGAAAACCCTCCGATATCGATTTTTAGTCAAATAGGACCATAGATGACGAAATTCGTCCGCCATCTTGGAGTCCTAAATTTTGATCAAAAATTCATAACCCGCATCCCCGAAAACCCCCAGATATCGATTTTCAGTCGAATAGGTCCATAGATGACGAAATTCGTCCGCCATCTTGGATTCCTAAATTTTGACCAAAAATTCGTAAACCGCATCCCCGAAAACCCCCAGATATCGATTTTCAGTCGAATAGGATCGTAGATGACGAAATTCGTCCGTCATTTTGGATTCCTAAATATCTTAGCAATATGAGATTCCTCGGAAAACCTACGTCAGATTGGATTTTGAACCATAAACTTATCTCAGAAACTACCGAGAAAACCCAGCATAGCGCGTTGACTGGGACACCCTGTACATTTTGCTTGGTAATAATTTCGAATAAATTGATTTCTGACCTAACTAAAAACCGCATTCAAATTTTCATAATAAAATTTGTAGGAGTGTTTATACAAAACGGTCCTCTCTATTTGGCACCTTTTATTTATGTATTAACATTTTCAAGAATTTCATCTATTAAGTCATTCCTGTAAGATAAAATAATTTATAAATAAATTTAAGATATTACCAGAACTCCTAAATGCTTCCCTGGCAAGCATTCATTCGCGTCAGGTCTCCATGACAACAAGTTCCTCCCTAAAGTCTGAGAGCGTGTAAAGCTATGCGAATGCCGAGGCGAGTGCCATCTATTGACGGCAAAATTGGAAACTATTTATTGAATCTATGTTTGAAAAACAAGAGGTTATATTTTATCCACGTAATTAATTATGGACTATCTAGGTCGTCACGATTTCGTTTTTTGTAAATTCCAATTTTTCGACGTCCATTTTTTGGTTGATCACGTGTTTTTGACTAAAACAAAAAAATAAAAACGTGACGAACTAGAATATATATTTTAATACATACGTACAAAATTTGAAGTTTCTATCTTCAAAAATAAGCCGAATAATTCGTTTCTTCATTTCACTGACCGCAGATTATACTCTTAAATACTGTTTACTTACATTTTAGTAAATCTTATTTGTTTAATCGATGTAAAATTTTCTTTGCTTTTCAAATGTTTTTACAATGATTGTTACCCTCTGCATACTATTCAGCTTAGTTATGCAAACGATATTTATGACATCCCCCTACAGATTAATTTAAAATTTGACGGTTCTTTACCTTTTCGCACGAATCTGCATTAAGTGGTTTTTAAGAGCCATCTTTGTAGTGGTAACCGACAAAAAGTTATTACTTACACACGATAAGATATGAATACAGTTATTTTTGCTACCAGTCATATTTTAGAAAATTTCCGACTGCAAGAATGGAAAGTTCTTGTTGCTTCTATATAAATAAGATATATCACGTGATTAATTGAGGTCAGTTGATCTCTGCCAAGTTACAATTATTGTAACTGGCAAATTTTGTGATTGCATTTCAAATCATACTGGAAAATTTCCCAGAGTTGTGTCACATTTATTTTTACGTATACCATCAACAACTATCAATATTTCAAAGTGAACGGCGATTATCGTAGTGAAAACATTATTTTAGCTCTTTGCATAAATGACCTGATTATTGTACAAAGTTCAACGTGACAATTTGTCCCAAGGATGTATGGGCTATTTCAGTATCCTCACCAAATCTACATACTTACTCCATCTCCATATGAACAGTCGATGTTCCAGTCTGATATCGTCACTCCGTCAGTCCCGTTTAGCAATGTGCAATGATGGGGACAATTTAATAGGTTAATGTTTCTGAAGACAGAATTCGTCACATTGATGCCTATGAAATAGGGTTTCGGGACACCCTTGTCCCCCTCACCGTCCCAATATAGAGCTCCTCGACCATCAAGTATCGACCCTATGGATAAAAAAATAATTTAAACTAATTTATTTGTTTATTCTAAAAGCCAGTGAATCAGTAACCAGTATAAGCCCCAGTCCGTCGCATTAATCTTTCGATGCTTACCTCGGGTGAAAGAGTTGAGTTTAATGACTTGCACTTCGGTTGGCTGTTTGTATTCCGGGTGTCCCAGAATTACGTTAACAGGCGATATCTCCGTTATTTAAAAGACATATACAAGGTGATTTACCATGATATGCACAAAATAAAATGGTGTACTAGTCTTCAATGTGGGTAAGCCCCTGCAAAATTTTAGAGTGCCCCGAGGTAATTTAGTATATTAAAAATGGTTTAAACATACGAAGATACACCACTGTTATCGACTAGGTCAGTAATAGGGCGACGGACTTAAAGAGAGATATATAGGAGATATTTACATTTTCTTAATTGGCATAAAAAGTGAAGCTGACGGGTGCGGTCAAAGTGCCGCGTTTTTTGCTTTCGGTCGAACAATCAGGACGCCGGCGTGTTACTGACAGGTTTAAGTAAATATCTCTTTTATCTACTTGTTGCAGAGTTCACTAGCATAGGGTCAATGTCTTTTCGATTTATTTCGCTATTTTTGTAGTGTGATTTGAATAAAACCAAAAAGTCACTTCTACCCACTCCAGCTTTGCTGTTAATGGTGTCAATCCCAAGTCTGATAAAGTGATATGGTTGAACCGTGTTACGTCATATTGGTTAGTCATTTTCGGCGCATTTCTACAAAAAAATAAGGTAATTCTTTTGGTCATTTTTTTTTATTTTTTATTTTTTAAACTCCTTTCGGTGGAGACAACCTACTGCTAAATTTTCCGCATGTCATTGTAGATCACGTTAAATATATAAAGAAAACAGCAAAAGGCATGAAAGATTTCGTGTGATAACACCCTTGGAACTACGTTTCCTCTTGCAACCCCTAGAGAGGCCACACCCAACTTTTTTTTTCAAATGGTACCTTATATAGCTAAAGTCTGAAATCGCATCCCACATCATTCTGAGCACACTGATATATCGTACTTGGTATGTCGCAGTTGTTTAACAGTTATCTCGACAGTTACAAATAAAACATGTAGCAAAATCATGACAAAAAATTAGTATGTACCATTTTATATTAATAAATTAAGAGATTATGTTAACAGATGTTCAAATTGGGCACCTCTGGCCTCCACACAAGCTTCCAAGCGTCACAACTCTCATGTGCAGGTTGCTCTAAGCATAGCTGGTGCTACTCTGAATCTGATCCATAAGGTCCTTCAAACATACCAACCAAGTATGGTATATCACTGTGCTCAGAATGACGTGGGGGTGCCATTTGAAATTAAAAAAGTTGGGGATGAATGATATAAAAAAACAATGATTTTATTTTAAAATCAAGAGTTGCAAGAGGCAACACAGACGGAAATTTTCATGCCTTTTGTAGGTCTTTTTCTATTTATATTTGTATTTTTTCAAATATCAGAGATCGCCTGATAACGTAATTTTGGGATACCCAGTATATGGGTTAGCTTCTTTATGGTTTAAGTTATGTTAGTAATATTAGTTGTTGTAAAAGTTCTTTTGTAATAATTTGATCTTCATTTTAGTTATGCTTAATGTATTTTTTTTTCAACTAAAGTTTACAGTACCATGGATTGTAGATATCATTTGAGCATGGGTGTTTGAATGGGTATAAAATATTGGAGTTAACAGGCCTTTAAGAATAATGGAGCGTAAAATGAGTATTTGAAGTGCGTTCGTAGTGGAAGGATTTTATTTTGTTGGATTTGAGGTCTGTTTTGGAGGATGGGGATACAAAATTGGAAAAGCGTAGGATATTATGGGTCGGATGTATGATTTGTGGATGGCGATATACATCAGCTTAAAATTCAAATGAGGTACAAAATAGAAAGCCAAGGTGAAACGAAAACTTTCGGATATAAATCAAACTAAAAACAAATATTTTTAATAATCTATACATATAATAGATAAATCTGTAAAGTCGGCGTGTCTGTACATTGAAAATATTTGCAAAAAACTGATCTGGAGGGATGTAAGATGAGTAATAGTATACATTAAGATAATTTTTGGAATTTTCGTCTGCTTGTCTGTCTGTGTGATTGTTCAGCACGCAGCAACTACTGAACCAATTTGAATGGGGTTTTCACACGTAAATTTGTCTAAGCTTGGAGTAACATTTAATTTCTATTTCATCAAAATCGACCTACTCCAAGCCAAGTTTTAAGAAAATCGGTTTAGTAGAACTAGTGATACAGCTTGATCTTCACAATAATCGTATTTGCACGGCATAAACTTTCATGATTAAACTTCTGCAACATTCCCGAAAATTCGAGAGTATTCTGGAACATTCCAGAAAGTTTGAAAGCCTTCTAAAATATCCCCTAATAACTTTCCGTTCCATTTTAAACGCGTCCAGTTCCCGGTTAGCTTATGTTATGCCATGACCATTAACAAAGCGCAATTCCAGACGCTGCGCGTGATGAGTGTCAGCTGCTTTTCCCACAGCTCTGCGTGGCTCTCTCCAATGTCAGTGACGCAAACAATCTCTTTACACATGTCCCTGGTGGTTCTACCTCAAACGTCGTTGACAAAGAAGATTTTTAGTTAATTTCAAAATTCCACGCGAATGTAGTTGCAGGCACAGCTAGTAATAAACTAACAAAACTCAAATTCTCTTCACAGGAAGTTAAAGTTACATGGTACATAGTTTTATTTTCTATTTGGGCTATCCGGTATATTTTAATCAAAATTTTAAGTTGTCTCTAGAGTACACGCCAGGCGTTCCCTAAAAGTATTTACATGCATATTTAACCACCATTTTCTCAATGAAAATTAGCCTGTAATTACTTATACTCCAAAATGGAAATTTAATTCTTATTTGGAAATTAGGTCCTGCCAGCATTATCAGTTAAATGAATGTCGTTTTCCTTTGAATTGATTTACTACGTTAATTGGTAATAAAAACAACTGCTCGACTAATCAGAGACCAAATAAATCCATAAATGTATTTACTTTATAGGATTTAGTATCACAGAGCACAACTGCAAATTAGCATATATTGCCACAAAGTTATAGCAGCCACAAAGTTATAGCAGCCACAGAAGAGTAAGTGCAGTTATATTTTTAAGAACCATTTAAAAAAATAGTTTTTGTAGGTACATATCTGTAACACTAAAGCTTCTAATAAGATCGTCTAGTCGTACAAACATCCTTGAAGGAGTTTTAACTCCCAGTATCCCATTCGGATTCCTCTTGCATGGTCGTTATGCAGAAACTAATTTGTCATTACGTTCCATTTTGTGTCCAGTTTACCGCTGACTGGGTCAAAAGTTGAATATGTACCTGAGTCTACGTTGAAAACTAGAATGATATAAAAAAACTTTTTAAAAAACAATGGTTTTATTTTAAAATCAAATTGCACTAAAAAGTAGAAAATAATGTTCATTTTTGTAAATGGAAACCCATTGGGCGCTCATAAAATATTACTTCGTCTAATCATTTTGATTCACGTTCGCATTTTATGAGCGCCCTATGGTTTTCTATTTACAAAGTTGAAAATTATTTTCAACGTTTTAGTGCAACTTGATTTTAAAATAAAACCATTGTTTTTTAAAAAGTTTTTTTTAAATTTATTTATTTTTAATTTTTTAGTCTTCGTCATTTTCATTTGATACCCATATCATTATGAAAAAAAAAGTAACTATTTTGACTTTTGAATGACGTCACGTAGTGATACCTATGCCAATGTGGTTGTGAAGAAAAAGATAATCTGCCACCTTAAAGCGTCCGCCATATTGGATCTATAATTAAGTCACGTAGATTATCGTATCCTACTCCCAAACCCTTTCATTTGATACCCATGTCAAGGGGGTTGTAAAGAAAAAAGTAAGCCGCCATCTTGGATTTAGAACAATATTAGATATACTATATTGTATAATCATCAGAACCAAAGCTGTGTGTAAAATTTTAGCTCGATCGGATAACGTGAAGTGGGTGAAATTTCAATCATTAAATTATTACATACATACATACATACATACATACAGATTTCCAAGTATAATAAAACCATTGAAAAACGTGAAAAAATGTTCCCGTTCGTTGAATGATAATTACGTTTACATCGTTCATTCTTATTTTTCGATGACTCCAGATTACCAGACCTCAATACCATCAAATATTTATAGGAGACTAGAACATGGAGCCAAAATTATCTTCACAGCGATGTGATTGTACTTCTGCCAACATGATAGACACACGACTATTGAAATTTTCGTTCATTACTGAAGAATTAATGAGACTTTGTTTGGCATTCGTGACTACTTTACTATTTTTTACCAATTGTGCAAAATAGATATTCACCTGGTGCTCCCTCGACGGTTATATTGTTCCCATGAAAATGCATTAAATAATGACCCCATTCGGGCCACTGGAAGTGTTCGAACGTGGTCGTGCCCTCGAAGGTGAGCGTGGCGCCATCTATCAAATGAAAGTAAACTGTGTTACCCTCTGGAGCCGTGAGGTCCCTAATGATGATGTTGGTGCAGCTCTCGGTGGCGTCAGTCACTTGGGAAAATTCCGTCACTATACATTCTGCACTCGGTTCCGCGGTAGCGAGTGCCAAAACGGCGAAAAACGATGAAAAAATGAAAAACTCACTCGATCTCGCCATTGCGCAACTTACGAATTTTTTTTATACGTTTTGATATGATGTAAGTCGAAAAATAATATCAATTTGTATTGACGTACGTAATAAATCTAGTAAGTGTCTCCCTACTTAGAATATTGTAGCGTCTCGAGTATCTACTTGAGATGTTACGACACATCACTCGAAGCAATTCCGCCAGTGTAGGTTGCAATTCTCAAAATGTGTTGCTTTTTAAAAACGTTGCGGGATATCCAAGGTGAAATTTTGCAAAAAATCAAGTATTTCGAAGGTCCTAAGAAAACTGGTAGAATTTGCAGTCGGGAATTGCCGGCTGCGAATAACTGTTTCATTAACATTTTTCTCGAATACGTTGGAGTGGTTGTGTTTTCACTCTTAGAACTCTTAAAAGACGACTTAGGACCTGAGTCCTGTGAGAGAAGGGAAAGATAGATTCTTTAGTTTTCAAGATTGCCACCTGTTTCTCCTCGATATCTCTGGTTTCGTTGATGTGATGTACTTTAACTGATATACGTCTTAATTCTAATTACTTTTACAGAATTACTTTTCTAGTTTCTTAAAGATGGCTTGGTTGCAGGTGCACTTGACTCTTGACTCTCACCCGGGTTCGATTCCCGGCCGGAATTTTTCTTCAGAACAAATGAATCCCAGTATACTCGGACATTAAGTGTGTGTCCCTTGTCTCTAAATGTGTAGCCCCTCCCGCACAAGGGTGGTATTACCTGTGGGTTCTGCACTGTAACGGGTCCTGAAAAGGTATGAGGAACTATTTGAAATTCTTAAAAAACAGCAATCAACACAGAATGGTGGGAGATGTTGAGCTTAAAACTAATTAGATCAATAATAATAATAAGGCTGTGATTCAATAATACTAATATATATACAGGGTGGGGCAATAGTGCATCAGACTTCGATATCTCGAGTTGTACGATAGCTAGAGATTAAAAAAAATATATTAAATTAAATAAGTAAACTAGATAAAAAAGTCTATAACCGGAAATTATTTTCGAATATACAGGGCGAGCCAAGACGAAATTACAGGATCAAGTGTCTTTTTTTAAATGGAATGCTATGTATATCAGTACATTTTTTGAAGCCTCTTTCTAGACTCTAATCGTTCCTATATTATTATTATTGATTATCTCCCAACCACTTGGACGTAATGAATTTTTTTGTTGAAATAATGCCATCTGCAGATGCATGTTGAAAAAATCACCAAAGTCACAATTATGGGTTTTAAGAAAAACTTATGTGAATACTAGTTACGAGATATCTAATTAATGTTGAATCATTTTTTGCTTCCTAAAAATGTACAGGGTAGCAAAAAATTAATTTTAAATTAAGAAATTTTTAAATTGAATTATCTCATTTTTTTAAATGGAACACTGTATATTTTTCGACGATGTGATGTAGAAATTAAAAACGAACATTTTTAGAAGTATTTCCCTATGGCTAATTGCAAGCATGTTCGTTTTATTGAGCACTAAGTACAAAATTCAAGAATAAACTTTAAAAATAGAAGTTTCTTCAAATATAATTCATTAGAAAAAACCGCTGCCCAAGGAATCACTACTTCCACATCCAGATTTTCTATCCAAGTCACTCACAACGAAAAAATTTTGTATATGGAAATAATTGCTTATGGAACTGTAATAATATAATATTTGAAATCCTCTACCCCAAAAACCTATAAAACGATACCACACATCGGTAGTGGGGTGGGGGTGGTGCTAGGGGGTGGTAGTGGGGGTGGATGAAGTAAAAAAATATTTTGAGGTTTCTGGTTCTTGTACACACACACTAAATCATAATTTTTTTTTCATCCCCTTTAATAATAGGGTGGGGGTAGCTAATGCCAAAAATTTTTTTGAGACCTTAGCTTCTCTTTAATATACTAAATACCAATTTTCTGGACTCTTACCTGCTTAATTTACCTATTTACCCCAAATTTACCCCAATTTACCCCCAACCCTTCGATGGAACAAGATGAAAATATAATCTAGTTCTAGATCACGTTAAAATACATACGTGTACCAAATTTCAAGTCAATATCTTAAACGGTTCCAGAGTAAACGTGCGCACAAAAAAAAAGTTACAGACCGACAGACAGAAATTTTTTTCTCGCTCAAACTTAAAATCTCGACGTTTCATGACATTCTAAGCCTATTTGAACAATAAAAATTTTTAAAAATTTTTTTGTCGTTACTATACTTCCACTGGATGTGGAAGTAAAAAACCGCTGCCCAAGGAATCACTACTTCCAGATTCTCTATCCGAGTCACTCACAACGAAAAAACTTTGTATGTGAAAATAATTGTTTATGGAACTTTAATAATATAATATTTGAAATCCTCTACCCCCAAGAACCCATAAAACGACACCCCACATCGGTAGTGGGGTGGGGGTGGTGATAGGGGGGTGGTAGTGGGAGGTGGATGAAGTAAAAAAATATTTTGAGTTTTCTGGTTCCTGTACATGCACTAAATCACATTTTTTTTTCATCCCCTTTAATAAGGAGGTGGGGGTGGTAATAGGGGTGGCTAATGCCAAACATTTTTTTGAGACCTCAGCTTCTCTTGTATATACTAAATACCAATTTCATGGACTCCTACCTGCTTGATTTACCCATTCACCCCAAATTTACCCAAATTTACCCCCCAACCCTTCGACGGAACAAGATGGAAATATAATCTAGTTCTAGATCTCGTTAAAGTACATATTTGTACCAAATTTCAAGTCAATATCTTAAACGGTTTCAGAGTAAACGTGCGCACAAAAAAAAGTTACATAGAGACAGACCCACAGACAGAAATTTTTTTTTCGCTCAAACTTAAAATCTCGACGTTTCATGACATTTTAAGCCTATTTGGACAATAAAAATTTTTTAAAATTTTTTTGTCGTTACTATACTTCCACTTATAATAAGTGGTCCACATGTTGCCCATGTTGATTGAGAGACGTCTTTATGCAATTTTGAAATGAGGTCATTTAGTGGGACCATTTCTTCCAATCCATTGAAGTGGGTAAATGGTATTTAACTAGTCCTTTACTGTAATAGTTTTCTTCTAAATTTTTTTGCTGTTTTCGTTATTCGACAAGCAATAAAACCTCAGTTTCGTATAAATTGTCTTGTACAAATGAACATTTATCGCACTTATTGATCGTCAGTTATCATTTGTATTAAAAAAATAGTTCGAGGTTTACAAAATGAATTTTAATAAAGCGGAACTTGTAGACATGTCTTTAGTTTTGGGCGAGTCGGACAGAAACAGAAATTGTTTGCTTGCCACTAGAATTTATAAGAAAAGGTATCCTGAAAGAAGGATTCCTGATGTTAGCAGCTTCCAAAACCTTCTCGATAGATTTGTGGAAACTGGAAATGTCGAATATAAAAAAAGTGAAACAATAAAACGTGTTGTGAATCAAGAAAATGAGTTTTCTGTGGTGCTGGCAACGGTTGAAAATCCCCATATTAGTCAGAGAGAAGTGAACTCGTCAGTAGGAATAAGTAGACGGTTTGTTGGTCGAATCTTAAAAACAAATAAGTTTCGTGCATATCTTATTGAAATGCACCAGGAATTATCTGATGACGATTTTCAAAGGCGTCTACAGTTTTGTAATTGGGCTAGAAATAAAATGCAAGATGTCACCTTCTTTCATAATGTTTTATTCACTGATAAGGCAACTTTTCATAAAAATGGATTTGTTAACAGACGCAATTTCCATTTTTATGGTTCACTTTTTTAGGCACGTTGATAACCAGCGCAGATGATCTATAAACGTTTGGGGAGGAATTATTGGAGAACATGTAATGGGGCCACATTTTTTTGACGGTACATTGACTGAGCTATTTATCTTCATTTTCTGGAAAACTATCTGCCACAATTATTGGTGAATCATCCTGAAAGTATTCGAAATGTGGTTTCAGCAAGATAGTGCTCCACCACATTATTTAAATGCAGTCAGAGACCACTTAAATAATACCTACCCACTTCAATGGACTGGAACCCACTAAATGGACTGCTAGATCCCAGATCTTACAAAAATGGATTTCTTTTTATGGGGATACATAAAGGAAATTGTTTATAAAGACACACCAACAACTGCTTTTAGATCTATCACACCGGCAATTTTAGAAACAGTAGAAACCTCATTTCATGAGCGCATAGAGATGCGTGTCGATCAAAATGGGAAACATGTGGAGCACTTATTATAATATTTTCTAATGAATTATTTGAGGAAACATCTATTTTTTCAGTTTATCCTTGAATTTTGTACTTATTGCTCAATAAAACGAAAATGGTCGCAATTAGCCACAAGGAAGTATTTACAAAAAATGTTCGTCTTTCATTTCTACATCAATATACATTTGAAAAAAAATGAGAAAATTTAATTCAAAAAGTTCTTAATTGAAAAAAAATTTCTTGCCTGTACACTGTACATTTAAAAAAAAAAGGGTACTTGGTCCTGTAATTTCGCCTTGGCTCGCCCTGTATATTCGAAAATAATTTCCGGTTATAGACTTTTTCATCTAGTTTACTTGTATCTTTTCTATCGTAGAATTCGAGTTATCGAAGTCCGACGCACTGTTGTCCCACCCTGTGTATATTGAAAAAAAGTTCAATTTGAGTGAAATGCAATGATTTGTAAAACATCTAATTATGTGTAAAATAAATCAGCTTTGCTTACCATGTATGGCAAGTAGGGATACATTCCGTAGAGGATGTTTAATCGCAACTGCATTCAATCATGAATGCCACAAAAAGATTCTATAATTCTTTTGAAATTAATGGAACCCCTTCGAGATACGACATCCAATTGAGCTAAAATTTTGCATACACGTGTATTTCTGTCGATAATACAAGACTACGGTACCATAATAATTATGGTACAATATTATGGAACCCAACAATAAATAATGATGCATTATCAGAAATGCATAGGTTAAGACGTAACTAAGAATTTAAAATTAAAATTATATGTAAAAAAAAAAAATTTAAAACAAGTTTTTATTATTATTAAGTGTACTAAAACGAAAAAACTAATATAATATATTGTGTTGAATTAATTGTCGTAAAAGCTTGTCCGTGAACAGAAAAAAAATACTTACTTAGGCACTGACAATCTCTGTCGAACAAGAAACCGCTGCACAAGGAATCATTACTTCCACATTCAGATTTTCCATCTAGGACTCTCACAACGAAAAAAAATTGTATGTGGAAATAATTGCTTATGGAACTATAATAACATAATATTTGAAATCGTCTACCCCAAAAACCCATAAAACGATGTCCCACATCAGTAGTGTGATGGGGGTGGTGATAGGGGGGTGGTAGTGGGGGTGCATGAAGTAAAAAAATATTTTGAAATTTTTAGTTTTTGTACACACACTAAATCATAATGTTTTTTCACCTCCTTTAATAACGGGGTGGGGGTGGTAATGGGGGTGGTTAATGCCAAAAATTTTTTTGAGACCTTATGGCTTCCTCTGTATATACTAAATACCAATTTCATTGACTCTTACCTGCTTGATTTATCTATTTACCCCCATTTACCTCAATTTATTCCCCCAACCCTTCAACGGAATAAGATGAAAATATAATCTAGTTCCAGATCCCGTTAAAGTACATACGTGTACCAAATTTCAAGTCAATATCTTAAACGGTTCCAGAGTAATCGTGCGCACAAAAAAGTTACAGACAGACCGACAGACAGACCGACACGCAGACAGACAGAAACAGAATTTTTTTTCGCTCAAATTTAAAATCTCGACGTTTCATGACATTCTAAGGCTATTTGAACAATAAAAATTTTCAACATTTTTTTGTCGTTATTGTACTTCCACTGGATGTGGAAGTAATTAAGGCCGGCATAAACTTCTCGGGCTCGACAAGTTTTTAATAAGAGCTACCTACGTAACATTTCACTGCCTAACCTCTCGAACAAAATGCCTTTGCTTGCCTATTCTCGAAGTTACTTTCATTCCTTTCCCCACATTGGTAAATTTGTGGAATATTTGATTTGAGGTAAAATCCATCACTAAATTGGTAACCCAAAATATTCTAACCTACTAATAAGACTGAAGTAATTCTGACTATAAATGTTTATTGGGCTATTCACGGGATGTTGTTATTAAGTAAATATAGATACAGAAAGAAAGGAATCTTTTATCAAATTAAATCTAATTTTAAGCGATAAAAATCAAATATATACTTGTTTTATTAATTTATTACGATAGTTATGGAAAACATTACGCATCGTTATTTTACATATACGTCATATTACACTTCAATTTATAATATTTCCAAGAAAATAATTATAAATATTACTTCTCAATTTTGGTATCGAATACATCAATGCGTCATAACAAACATTCATGTGGAATAAATAACAATGAGTGGATCAGGTGCACTAATCAAACTGTAAACGACACTAAAAAGCTTTTACATAGGTATTCAGAAAAATAATTTCTGGGATGTGGACATGGGCGTAGAGATAGTGTCACTATAATCAGAATTCAGCTCATTTAATTGGAGTTAACAACTCATTATTTTTAAATAATCAAAGTTGAACAAAACACACAGAAAAAACTAATAAAATTTTAAAATTAGAAGATGCCTATATCAAAATATTTCTGGTTTTTTTCTTTCCATCTCCATCTGGCGGATATCTTCTAGAAATATCAAATATTTCAATAATTACGTTATCTCTGCAGTAGGAGGCCCCGCATGAATAGAATTGATTACATATATAAATATAACATACAGATATCTTAAAATATTTGGAGTTATTTATGTATGATTGCGTGGTCGAAAGGTAACCGCACTTCGCTCTCTCCCTGAAGTACCGATCGTAACACCGTATTTATATTTAAAAAAAATGTTTTCTTGATTTTTATATTACTTCCACATCTAGTGGAAGTATAGTAACGACAAAAAAAAATTTGAAAATTTGTATTGTTCAAATAGGCTTAGAACGTCATGAAACATCGAGATTTTAAGTTTGAGCGAAAAAAATTTCTCTCTGTCTGTCGGTTTGTCTAACTTTTTTGTGCGCACGATTACTTTGGAACCGTTGAAGATATTGACTTGGAAATTCGGTACACATATGTAAATTGGGGTAAATGGGAGGTAAATAGATAAATCAAACAGGTAAGGGTTCATAAAATTGGCATTTAGTATATACAAAGGGAGCTAAGGTCTCAAAAAATTTTTTGGAATTGGCCACCCTCATTACCACCCCCACCCCATTATTTAAGGGGATGAAAAAAAAATGTGATTTAGTGTGTGTACAAGAACCAAAAACCTCAAAATATTTTTTTACTTCATCCACCCCCCGATATCCCACATCTACCAATGTGGGATATCGTTTTATGGGTTTTTGGGGTAGACGATTTCAATTATATATTAAAGTTCTACAAGCAATTATTTCCACATACAAAATTTTTTCGTTGTGAAAGACTTGGACAGAAAATCTGGATGTGGAAGTAGTGATTCTTTGGGCAGCGGTTTTTTTGTAATTTAATAAAAATCTCATAAAATGATATTTCCTTACATTTTTGACTCAGAACCCAAGGGTCTCGGATTCGAAACCCACATAGATTCCTCTAGTAGATAATATTGGCATTCATTACAAAATATTTATTTCAAGAGATAATTTGGATACTGCTTTTTACTGATAGAAATGATACTTCTTTATTTTTTTGGTTCATGGAAGACAGCTTGGGGGAGGCCGGGCCCCCTGGTTCCCCCCCTGGCTGCGCGCCTGATTCTAATCTAATTTGTTGTGTATTTGTATCGTATCCGACCACTGACTATTAAAATGATTACACAACCTAATTAAACCAACTTTTAACTAAGGAACAATATACAATATATTTTCAAATTAAGTATATGAGAAGATACTCCCGAAGGATTCCGTGAATTTAGAAATTCTATGGAAAAGTTGACACTATATTTATTCATGAGAAATGGTGGTGAAAAAATCACCCCAGAGGATTTGATTCCTTTTAACCTCCGCGGCCATAATTGCAATAATTGTTACTGCAATTTGACCAAAATTGAACATCGAGATAAGATTTACGTTCCAAGAAACAAGAAAAAAGTTGTTTTTTTTTATTACAAAAATATCTGCATAAATACTGACCCGATAATGCGAAAACTAGCGACCGATTCTGATGAAATTTGGTACATTAAGAGTATAATATTGATACCGTATATGAGCTGTTGAGAAGGGTTGTTTGATGTTGTTCACTCATATTCGATTCCTCGATCTATGGACATCTTCACTGTTTATTAAAATAGACTGATTGGTACTGCCGCACCGGTGAAGGTCGCAGTAGTTGAAAATATGTTTTCTGGATACCACTCGAGATCTTGCGAAAAACCTTTACAATGTACGCACGAAATAATTTTAGAAAAAAATCAGATTAACGATTTAATGAATGCTATCTTTGATGAGCTCGGTGCGTATACAATGCAATGATAATATCGCACTCCTAACGATTACGCGGTGGCACATATTCGAATAAAGCAATATATAAATCGCGATCTCTCTATGCCTCACATCAAAAAGTAACACCATGTCGATGTCGATAACGAAGACTGTGGTCGTTTTTCTGGCGTCGTGCCTCCTGGCCGTCGCCGCCTCGCCTCTAAACGAGACGGCGGCGGTGCAACCGAGAGCCAGTTGCACCGTCACGTCCTACTCGAAGTTGGCTGACGCTCTGAGCAGCTGCTCCGACATAACCATCAGCGGCATCACCGTGCCGGCGGGCGTAACCCTGGACATAAAACTCAAGGACGGCGCCAAGCTCACCTTCGAGGGCTACAACAAATTCGACTACAAGACGTGGGACGGGCCCCTCATGAAAATCACCGGAAAAGGCATCACCGTACAAGGAGCTTCAGGTATTATTTTGTGCTAAGATTTTTAAAATAATTTTTTAAGCAAATAAATCTGTAAAGGTATTTACATAAAATCTCCCCTTCTGTTTGGCACCACCCTTTATTTATGAATAATTTTTGAATGTTGAGTGGCCACCCTGTACAGTTTTTTATTAAAATTATATTAGATTTTTTCCTGAAAATAGTTATAACTACATTTCAAATATCATTTTCTTCTGTTGTTTCTTATTTTTTTTAAAGTAACGACCCTGTATATTTTTCACTAAAAGCATCTCCTATTTCTACAATAGTTAGAACAAAAAATACAAGTAAACTAGATAAAAAAGTCTATAACCGGAAATTATTTTCGAATATACAGGGCGAGCCAAGACGAAATTACAGGATCAAATGCCTTTTTTTTAATGGAATGCTATGTATATCGGTACATTTTCTGAAGCCTCTTTCTAGACTCTACAGTCTATTCATTCCTATATTATTATTGACTATCTCCCAACCACTTGGATGTAATTAATTTTTTTGTTGAAATAATGCCATCTGCAGATGCATATTGAAAAAATCACCAAAGTCACAATTATGGGCTTTAAGAAAAACTTATGCGAATACTAGTTAGGAGACATCTAATTAATGTTTTTGAATCATTTTTCCTTTCATTTTCTTAAAATGGGCAGGGTGGCAAAAAATTCTTTTTCGATTAAGAACTTTTTAAGTTGAATTATCTCAATTCTTTCAAATGGAACACCCTGTATATTTTTTGACGATGTGATGTAGAAATGAAAAACGAACATTTTTTGTAAGTACTCCCCTATGGCTAATTGCAACCATTTTCGTTTTATTGGGCAATAAGTACAAAATTCAAGAATAAACCTAAAATATAGAAGTTTCTTCAAATAATCCATTAGAAAAAATTATAATAAGTACTCTACATGTTGTCCATTTTGATTGACACACATATCTCTATGTGCTTTTGAAATGAGGTTTCTACCGTTCTGATAGATCTAGAAGCAATTATTATCCTTTCCTTCATATTTTGTACTGTTATTGATGTGTCTTTATAAACAATTTTCTTCACGTATCCCCATAAAAAGAAATCCATTTTGTAAGATCTGGGGATAAGGCCATTTAGTAGGTCCATGTTTTCCAAATAATTGAAGTGGGTAGGTATTATTAAGTGGTTTCTAACTGCATTTAAATAATGTGGTGGAGCACCATCTTGCTGAAACCACATCCTATTTCGAATCCTTTCAGGAAGATTGACCAATAATTGTGGCAGACAGATTTGTACAAGACAATTTACACAAAACTGAGGTTTTATTACTTGTCGAATGACGAAAACAGCAAAAAAAACCGCTGCCCAAGGAATCACTACTTCCACATCCAAGTCTCTTACAACAAAATACTATATTTGCACTCTACTATGTGGAAATAATTGTTTATGGAACTTTAATAGTATAATATTTGAAATCATGTACCCCAAAAACCCATAAAATTATATGCCACATCGGTAATAGAGGAAGGGTTGGTGGTGGGGGTGAATGAAGTGGAAAAGATTCTTGATAACTTTGGCTCTTGTACACACACTAAATCACACTATTTTTTCACCACCTTTAATAATGGGGTGGTTGTGGTAATAGAGGTGGCTAATGCCAATTTTTTTTTTTTTGAGACCTTAGCTCCTCTTATATTTACTAAATACCAATTTCATGGACTTACTTGCTTGATTTACCTATTTACCCCCATTTACCGTAATTTACCCTTCAACTCTGCAACGGAATAAGATCAAAATATAATCTAGTTCCAGATCTCGTTAAAATACATACTTGTGCCATATTTTAAGTGAATATCTTAAACGGTTCCAGAGTAATCGTGAACACTAAAAAGATACAAGACCAACATACAGACCGATGCGACAGACAAATTTATTTTGCTCAGACTTAAAATATTGACATTTCATGATCTTCTAAGCCTATTTGAACAATGAAAATTTCCAAAAATTTTTTTGCGTTAATATACCTCAACTGAATGTGGAAGTAATACGTAGAAAATGGCATGACAAAGATATAAAAAATCGTTGTGTGCCGTAAACTACACGATAAAAGTACTCTACTTCGAGTATTTTCTTCGAGGAAACCTACTACGCATCCATACTACTCAAGGTAACCCACTGTGCATCCAATTTACTCGAGGAAAGCCACTGCGCATTCATACTTCTTGAAGTAACCCACTGCGCATCCATTTTACTCGAGGAAACCCACTGCGCATCCATATCACTTGAGGTAAACTACTGCGCATCTATACCATTCGAGAAAAGTCACTCCGCATCCATAATACTCGTGGTAACCTACTGCGCATCCATTGAACTCGAGGAAAGCCACTGCGCATCCATAACACTCGGGGAAACCTACTGCGCATCCATATCTAGAGTAGTCGAGAAAAACCACCGCGCATCCATATTACTCGAGGTAACTTTGACAACATAATATTTGAAATAGTCTATCCCAAAAACCTATAAAACGATATGCCACATCGGTAGTGGGGGTTGGGGGTGGTGGCAGAGGGGTGGGTGTGGGGATGGATTAAGTAAAAAAAATTTTTGAGGCTTAGGTTCTTGTATACACGCTAAATTACAATTTTATATTTTTCACCCCCTTTAATAATGGGGGTGGCTAATACCAAAAAATTTTTTGAGTCTTTAAGTTCTTTTATATATACTAAATACCAATTTTATGGACTCTTACCGGCTTGATTTATCTATTTACCCCCATTTACCCCAATTTACCCCCAACCCTTCGACGGAACAAGATGAAAATATAATCTAGTTCCAGATCTCGTTAAAGTACATATGTGTACCAAATTTCAAGTCAATATCTCAAACGGTTCCAGAGTAAACGTGCGCACAAGAAAAGTTACAGACGTTTCATGACATTTTAAGCCTATTTGAACAATAAAAATTTTTTAAATTTTTTTTGTCGTTACTATGCTCCACTGGATGTGGAAGTAAAATTACCCACTTCAATGAATTGGAAGAAATGGTCCCACTAAATGGCCTCATTTCAAAATTGCATAAAGATGTGTGTCAATCAAAATGGGCAACATGTGGAGCACTTATTTTAATTTTTTCTAATGAATTATTCGAAGAAACCTCCATTTTACTTCCACATCCGGTGGAAGTATAGTAACGACAAAAAATTTTTTAAAAATTTTTATTGTTCAGATAGGCTTAGAATGTCATGAAACGTCGAGATTTTAAGTTTGAGCGAAAAAAAATTTCTGTCTGTCTGTCGGTCTTTAACTTTTTTGTGCGCACGTTTACTCTGGAACCGTTTGAGATATTGACTTGAAATTTGGTACACATATGTACTTTAACGAGATCTAGAACTAGATTATATATTCATATTGTTCCGTCGAAGAGTTAGGGGGTAAATTGGGATAGATTTGGGGTAAATAGGTAAATCAAGCAGGTAAGAGTTCATAAAATTGGTATTTAGTATATACAAAAGAGGCTAAGTTCTCAAAAAAAATGTTGGCAATAGCCACCCCCATTACCACCCCTACCCAATTATTAAAGGGGATGAACAAAAAATGTGATTTAGTGTGTGTACAAGAACCAGAAACCTCAAAATATTTTTTTACTTTATCCACCACCATTACCACCCCCACTCCACTACCGATATGGGGTATCGTTTTATGGGTTTTTGAGGTAAAGGATTTCAAATATTATATTATTAAAGTTCCCTAAACAATTATTTCCACATACAAATTTTTTTCGTTGTGAGTGACTTGGATAGAAAATCTGGATGTGGAAGTAGTGGATTCCTTGGGCAGCGGTTTTTAAGTTTATCCTTGAATTTTGTACTTATTGCTCAATAAAACGAAAATGGTTGCAATTAGCCATAGGGAAGTACTTACAAAAAATATTCGTTTTTCATTTCTACATCACATCATCGAAAAATATACAGGGTGTTTCATCTGAAAAAATTGAGAAAATTCAATTCAAAAAGTTCTTAATTGAAAAATAATTTTTTGCCACCCTGTACATTTTTAGGAAGTAAAAATGCTTCAAAAACATCAAATGGATGTCTTGTAACTAGTATTCGTATATGTTTTTCTTAAAACCCATAATTGTGACTTTGGTGATATTTTCAATATGCATCTGCAGCTGACATTTCAATAAAAAAAAATAATTACATCCAAGTGGTTGGTAGATAGTCAATAATAATATAGGAATGAATAGAGTATAGAGTCTAGAAAGGGGCTTCAAAAAATGTACCAATATACATAGCATTCCATTTTTAAAAAAGGCACTTAATCCTGTAATTTCGTCTTGGCTCGCCCTGTATATTCGAGAATAATTTCCGGATATAGGCTTCTTTATCTAGTTTACTTGTATTTTTTTTAATTTCTAGCTATCATAGAACTCGAGATATCGAATTCCGACACACTATTGCCCCACCCTGTATAACCACCACGTCATTAAATTTATTAATTCATTATTTATCCTAAGAAAGAGCATATTCTATTTATATGATGGGTGTATCGATTGTTTCTAATACAATACAATCAACAGGTCATAGTCTCGATGGTCAAGGAAGTAAATATTGGGATTCAAAAGGAGGAAGCGGCGGAAAAACCAAACCGAAATTCTTCAGAATCCAAGCCACGGGAAAATCGGTCTTCAAAAACATCAATCTAAACAATTGCCCCAAACAGTGCGTATCTATTGGCAATTCGGACCAGCTCACTTTAAGCAATTGGAACATAGACGTATCGGCAGGAGACTCGGTGAGTATCGCATAATGTCAAAGAAAAGGACATCTTACGATTTGCCCTTTCGTTTTGTCCCCTTCAATTTTCATCTCAAACTGTACATTACAATGTGAAAAAGTACAAACAACTTTCAATTTTTACACGATAAGTGCATCAATATGGTGTCAATACACCAATTATATAAAATAACAAAACCAGAGCCTGTTTCGTAAACAAACAGATAGGTCAGAGAACTTTTTTTTTCTAATACATGTACATACCGTTGAAAACAGCTTTTTGACTAGAGTTCAGCATATTTTTCCAAATTCAAAATTTGAAATCTGTACTTAAATACTAGATGGAGGTATGGGGCTTTAAAAGAGTGATTCTTTTTGTTGTATCTATCAAATAAGTAGATATTTCCTGGCAGTTTTTTGCATAAAAAATATTTATCATACTATTTTGCACTAATTATTTGGTTCCTAATAGTCACGAACCACACCCTGATGATTTCAGATGAAAAACAAAAAACTTGAATAACTTCTTGGTGGTTTGAAGTTTAACTTCAAAGGGAAAAGGACCCCGGAACAAAACCCATTAAAATGTTGATTCGGTGGAATCGACTGAAATTTTGGTATTTTGTAGCTCAAGTCATGCTGATCAAAACTTCTTATTACATCGAGCCAATCCTATGGACAGTTTTTGAGATACAGCTTGTCAAAGTTAGGTAATTTGCGTCATTTTAGACATTCAATAATTTTTTTCTCTTAAACTATTAACTTTAACAAAAAACTGCCAGGATCGAAATATTTTTGTTCAAGTCCAATAAAGCTCAAGAATTTTTTTCAGATTTTTTTTTCAATTTTTAGGTTAGGTAAAATATGTCATATTTTGACAGGCTTCGGTGAGATTGGCTGAAACTTTGCTATTTTGTAGTTAATGTCACGCTGATCAAAAATTCCTATTGCACTGAGTCGATCCTATGAGTGGTTTTCGCTTCAGGAGTGCTTGAAGGTCCTAACAACGAGGTAAGAGGTAATCTGTACTGTTTATGAATGGCTTAGTTATGAAAGTTAATAGTTTAAGAGTAAAAAGTTATTGAATGTCTAAAATGACGCAAATTACCTAACTTTGACAAGCTATATCTGAAAAACTGTCCATAGGATTGACTCGATGTGATAAGAAGTTTTGATCAGCATGACTTGAACTACAAAATACCAAAATTTCAGCCGATTCCACCGAATCAACATTTTCATGGGTTTTGTTCCGGGGTCCTTTTATTTAAAACATGTATGCGTTGAGCGAGATTTTATATTATTCCAACACTACCGAATTTAGATTATTAAGTATATACATCCTCAGTGTAAAGAGTGAATATCCAAGCAGCCATACTATTATAGGTATTAATCTTGTAACAGCTACTATCACCACTACTACGCGCACCGTAATAATTAGAGTTATATTTGGTAAATTGCAGAAAGGTAAGAATACCGACGGATTCGATATTTCTTCTTCTTCCAACATCGTCATCGAAAATTCCGTTGTGAAGAACCAGGACGATTGCATAGCCGTAAATCAGGGCTCTAATATGAAATTCACAGGCCTCACGTGTTCAGGGGGACACGGCCTGAGTCTTTCCGTCGGACAGAGCACATCCGATTCTTCGGCCAACACCGTCAGCAACATCCAGTTCTTGGATTCCAGCGTCGTAAATTCGAGAAACGGTATCCACATCAAGACCCATACTGACGCACCTGGAGGCTCAATTAAGGACGTTACCTACAGCAACATCAAGCTATCAGGCAAGTGAAGAATAGATGAGAAAGTAGAAATCTTCTAGAGAGCAGAATATTTGCTAACGTAATATTTAATATTTAGTATTTGTAACATTTAAATGGGAGTGGGTGAATCAGAAAAAGAGAAATACCGCGATTTTTAAAGCTTTGAAAATTCAAAAAGAATTAGGTGTGATCAGTTTTAATAAGTCAATAGAAATTTTTGTTAAGTAAGAATTCCAATGACTTGTGTTTCAAAATAATTTCGAATAACTCCAAGATTTCTCCGTCGAATAGTTTTATAGATACAGCATTAACAGACAGGCAGACGCCAGACCGACAGACGGAATTTAAAGACCTTCATTTTCGCAATCTACGTAGTTCACGATTGGAATGCTTCCTTTCGGTAAACACTGAATTGTCACCAATACTATCCTTCAACGTTGTCATGTAGACAGCTTTTTTGAGTCTTAAAATGTTGCACTTTTCCAACAGCATTTTTCATCACGTTTTTCAGGATACCTCTTCTAGTGGCATAAGTATTAGTGCCATCTTGTAGAATTACATCTCTGGATGGCTCTCAATTAAAAAAAATTCTATCAAGTTTCTTAATTTACGGTTGCAGCAGTATCATTCATTTTCGAAGAAATATGAACTAATAACTTTCTCGAACGCCACTCTGCGCTCTGCATTGGGCACCTAAATAACCGGCATTTATAATAATCTCAAAATCCATATTCTAAAATTTTAATTGTTTAGAAAGTCATTAGGCGTCATCGCTCATTAGCAGATTACGAATAAATGACTATTCTCTCTGTTTAATCGTTGATAAAGAATTTTATGAGCAATTCGTTTCACAGGATCTCTTGGCTTGAATGCCTGCACCGATTGCACCTTGTGTGGGAACAAGTATACGTGTCTTTCAAATTCCGTTGTAATGTGCTTCGACTGCCTTGAGCTAAATTTCTTCGTATTAATATTTTTCTTAATTCATTGAATGAATTTTTAATATCCGTGCTTTATGCGCCATCGCAATAATAACCATTTAAGTTAAGTCAAATTCAGGCACGTGCTGGACCACCGGGTAACGGGAATTTCCCGGTGGGCCCTCCATAAAGTGATCAAACTCGCCCAAATAATAGGAAGGGGTCGGCCCTTCATATGGGAAATTTTCCGGGGACCTTTAAAACCTCCCAGCACGCGCATGGTCAAATTGTGAAGACCATCAAATCGAAAGAGAAAGAGGACGATTCTAGTACCTATTTCCATCCTGTTATTCTGTATGACTGATGTCGCCTTCGCATTTTGACCCAACTAATAAATAGATTACGTTCAATACGATCTTTGTGTACTAAAGCGCCAATAAAATTGAGGTTGGATTAAACTTTAATTCGATTAATTATTTTCAGGGATAACCAATTATGGTATCAACATCCAGGAGGATTATTACAATGGCGGTTCGAGCGGCACGCCGAAAGGCAACATCCCCATCAGCGGCCTCAAATTGAGCAACATCAAGGGAACCATGACGGGATCGAGTTCGGTGCCGGTGTACATCTTGTGCGGCTCTGGTGGATGCTCGAGCTGGTCGTGGAGTGGAATCTCCATAACCGGAAATAAAAAGTCGAATTCTTGCAACTACACACCTTCTGGGTACTCTTGTTAGGCGGTTTCCGAAGCAACACACCAATACTTAAATACTTAATAAAATTATATTGTTCCATGGAAATATAAATAATGAATATTATGTGTATTATTAGGTGATTTTTTTTAATAACCGAAAGAACTTTAACATGAGTCGCATGCTAAGAACAATTTAGATGGTTAGGTGTCGCATTACACATGTTTTTCAAATGTGGGGAGAAGTGGCTCTCGAAAAATCGGCAAAACAATTCAATAAATACGAGTCAAATGCAAGTTGAACTCGAGTATATAATTTTTTTTGGCATTTAGCCACTAGCTATACAGAAAGAGATGGGTAAAGAAAACTTTCCATTTGAAAGTTTCCAGAACGAAATTTTAATAAAAATGAAAGTTTCCAATAAAATATTTGAATATTTGAAAGTTGCTAAAATTCCGGGAAAGTTTCCTTTGGAAACATTCGGAATATTCAAATATTTTATTGGAAACTTTCATTTTTATCAAAACTTCGTTCCGGAAACTCCCAAAAATTTCCTAGGAACCTTCATTGGAAAGTTTCCTTTATCCACTACCCTAAAAATCATTTATTCCAGTTAACCTATGTCGACAAAGAAAATACAAATATTGTAGATCAACAAGGGACACACGTTTCTCGTCCTGGGATCCATAAGGATATTTACTTTTTTAATAACAAACAAAATTAGAGGACCACTATAAATTATAGGATATAACACCTACTTAAACGTTCACTCAAACTTTACCGTCGCCCAATTAATTGAACTCTAGTACCTATGTAATATCGATATTGAAAAATATGTTTGAATTCGTTATTTTCCCATTTTTACGTTGACACATTCACTCAAATAATTTCTGGGGTATCAAAACGTGAAAGTTATTTAAAAAAATTATCAACCTCAATATTGATAATAAGTAATAAGGGTTATTCATAATTTTTAGCGCCTTTTTTTTCAAATATTTTTTTAACTCTTTTTAGTGGTCTCTTTATTTAGCTTCTACACAGTACAATATCCGTCGTTGTGACTTTTTAAGATTTACACATTAGGCTCGTTTTCACAGAATTCCGAAATCAGTATGCACGGTGGTGTATTTTTTTTTTAATTAAATTGTATTTAAACCTTTATTACTCTCACAGTTCTGCATCGAAATCAATGCAGAATTATGTGGTATTGGGATTCCTTTTATCAAAACGGCGCGGCGCGGCGGTTATTACCTTATATAGATCATGTTTTGGGGATTTTTCTATCATTTTAGAGAGACTGGAGGCACCTTTGGAATTTCCCTTCGCTCCACTAGCCGCTCTATAATAGCTGTATCGCCGAAGGTGTCTACCCAGATATATTTAAAATTGCCCACGTTATACAGGTTTTTAAAAAAATAGTCGACTCCTTATTAGACAACTGCCGCCCCATATCAATCCTCCCCATTTTTTTTTTAAATATTTAAAACTATTCTGACAAAAATTGTCAAGTTATCTGGAACAGGTCCCTTCTCAGTCCCTATCAAATGGTTTCCGCTCTGGAAGCTCAGCAGCGATTACTCTATGTGATATTTTCAACCCCTTCGACTGTGTCTATCACGATGAACTAATCGAAAAAGTGCAATTATATGAGTTTATGCCCCTTTTGTATACCCTGTATCATGGATCCGGAAATTATAACACCAAGGTAACACTAAACACCGATTTATTAACTTACGTACTAACTACAACAATTAATTACTGAAATAATATAACCACTGAATACTATACTTCAATTATTCAGTCACTTGATCACTTGGCTTACTTCTGATCTCACTGTCTGAACTCAACTGTATACTAAACTGAACTGTTTACACACGGTTTCTCCATTCCTTTATATAGTCCTAGGTAATGTGTTCTAGAATATTCTACAACCCTCCAGAAGAAGGCAGTAGTCTTCTAGATTTTTCCAGATGTTGACACCGCACGTGCCACCTCTGAGCCGATTGCCAAACCAACCTCTCTCTTTTAATTTCCAATTGCTAAAGCATCAGCAATGCGTAGTCCTAGGAAATGACATGTCAGATTTTCTACATATTAATCATAGTGTACCCAGGACTCTCACCTGAGGCCACTATTATTTCTAATCTATATTAATGACTTTCAACAATTTATGTTGCCTAGCAAATCAACTTTGTTTGCTGATGATACCCCTCCCTATGCTCTGACCGCAACATTGCCAATCCGATCCAACTAAGTTCCAACATAGAACTCCAGGCAAAAAACTGGTTCACTTTAAATAAACTAACACTCAATCAAGAAAAAACTCAGAGTATCAGAGACTTATAATATCAACTAACAGAAATGTATTCAAAGATGAGCACATTAAACTCTTAAGTAGGTAGGTATATCCTTCGCATTTAAGTTAGATAAATGTCAAAGAAAAATATAAAAAAATTTACAAGCTCGTCACCATAAAAATAAATCATGAAAAAATGTGACGGATAATAATATTTCGCATGTAGTTAACACAACTATCTGGGAAAAAAATTAAAAATATATAGGATGGTTACTATAAAAATAATTATGATGGAAATAATATTTGGACTGTAGTAGACACAATAATTACCGAGAATGAAACCTGACATACTTTTAGTGAAAAGTATACAGGGTGGTGTCATTCTAAAAAATAACTAACTAAAAAACTACAGACGAAAATAATATTTGGAATGTAGTTGTCAGTATTGCCAGGAAGAAAACCCGATACACTTTTAGATCAAGGTAATCAGCCTAAAGAAAAGATAATAAATAAACGAAAGGTGCTAAATGGTGAGGGAACTTTTGTGTAAATACTTTTACAGATTTATTTTATCACAAAAATTAAATTTGATTTATTCACTAAATGTTCTGGAAATTGTTTTAATCTAGTTAGTAACCGAGCTGATACCAGTGAGATACGTGCCATGCGTTCCTAGCAAACGCATGCTGGGATTTTGGGACCCGGGAAAATAACTTAGAAAGGTCCCCAGGCATAAATCAGAAAAAAATACCTCGTCAATAAAAATCGATGTGCGGGGGGACATATTCGTAATCTGCAGGCGCATAAAGAATAGAAAAAAATGATTCGGTAGTGTTCATAAACGATCATCACCGGCTTATAATGTCACGCTGCTTATTGGTAAAGTGGCGACATAGAATGTGTACAGAAAAGCCTTAAGCGTCTGCAATTAACTTATAGTTTTTCGCAGTTACACATTTTCCTGTGTAGTGTTTTTCAGTTGTAAAACGATTTTAAAAACTGTTATATAGGGTGTAATCAGTTTCATGTCATTAAAAAAATTTGGTAATGGGGACCGACTAGACAAACAAAAAACCTTTATGACTTTTTCCTCTAGGGACACTTTGAAAAAACTGACCTAGGTCAACAATTTGAATATTAGGGTAGGAAACCTTTGAGAAACACTGCCTTTCTGCGTCAATGGACGTGTACTTCCCAATTATACAACTTTTAAATTGTCATAAAAAAGTGCAAAGATTACCGACCGACTCGTTCTCGCCGGCCCGCGGCGGCTCGCGGTTTCAAAGCGAAGAAGGGCGGCATCTTCGATGACCACCTCAACCAAACCAATTGCCAAATGGCAAATTTTACAGGAGGAACAAAAATGTAATTTAAACTGCGTATCCACTCTCACATTTCCAGGCCTTTTTCTTTTCTTTGCCCTAATATCTTGTGATATTTCCATTATCGACTTCTTAAGCTACTTAATTCACAACCAAACACCAAAAGTTTATAAAACTAATCTTTGATGAAAACAACGTGGTACTTAGAACCTTTTGATCATTGGTTTCCTATTACTGCGCTAGTGGCAGCACTATCGACCTTACATAAATTCTACAAGTAGAGCATGGCACTTACACCCTATTCCGCATATAAAACGTATCTCCCAAAAATTGGCACTTACGACCTTTTGCATATGACACGCTTCTATTATAAAAATGTAAATAATTTGTTATCTCTTTTTGCAAAACTGCAAGCAAATGATAGGCGTAGACTGCGTAGAGGTTTAAACACAGCATTTCTTTACATGTGTATTTTTTTAATTTAGAACAAAATATTGAAGTTTTTATTGTTGTTTATAATTTATCAGATTTAAATGTGGTTTATTAACATTTGTAACCTAAATTAGTGTTCTGGGTTAAAAGCTTAAAAAATGAGTAATTATTGCATGACATTGGAAAATAAAGAGTTATACGTCTGAGATACGATAACAGAAAACAATTATGTGTATTTTAAGTTAGGAAAAATCTGATTTATTTAACGAATTGCCGATCAGATATCGAAAACTAAAATATTCTGTAAATCTAGAACTTACCAATAAATGATTGATTTACATAAATTGTTCGAAATGGCTTCCGTCTGCATCAATACACTTTTCGGCATGTCGAACTCAGGACATACACACTCCGTTCAACACATTTGGTAAATTAGGATAATTAGGATCCTTTTTTAAGGTTTCTATGCACATTAAAATATCACACTAAACTATCAACTAACGTTGTCAATAAAGGAAATAAAAATTAAAAAATCCAAAAGGCAACACAAAAAAAAACAAAACAAGTAGTGTCTGTACGTGATCAAGAACTTAACGACTTGAACGGTAAGTCAATAAAATAAATCTTAACTGTAAATACGTGGCCTAAAATTCAAAAATAACAAAAGAGACATACAAAAACAACGAACGGGTTCGATGTGTGTACTTAACGAAGTGCCTACAGAAACTAAAATATTGCACAAGGGAGAGTATAGTTTTCTTCAGATCTACTAAGCACTCAGAAAATGCCGACATCTTTCACCTTTACCGCACCGCTAAAGACCGCTAAAGACTTTACCTTACCTACTTTTAAAAAGCCATAAAGTGTGATTATCAACTTGTGTCCTCGCCGACGCGCGGCCTCTAACGCCGACATACGCGAAGATAAAAGCCTATCCCAACATTCCAGCAGTTTTCAAACAATATTATTGAAAATTTTCGAAATTTTTTGTTTATTTTTTTCTCTAAAACTATGTGTTTTAGACCCCATTATATAAGGTTTTTTTGTTCGTTTAGTCGTTCCCCACCACCAGTTTCTTTTTAATGGCATGAAACTGATTATACCCTGTATACTTAATAATGGAAAACATAGTTCTAGCGAAACCATATTTTGGACGTAGACGCAGAAAGGAACGAATCGACAAAAAATAAATGTATGGTTCTTTGTGCATAACAAAACACAAAGTTTTTTTTTATATCATTTAGACAGAAATCTCAGTTTTACATATTTTGTTGTTTGGTTCCTTTCTGCATAATTACGTCCAATATATGTCCAAGCAGTATTATCTTACTTATAAACAAGTTTTTTATGTTTTTTTTTTTTTTAGTTAAAGGATTTGTAATCCCACTTTTGTTCTCCACTGTTCTTGATAATTTTGATTTACCTATTTTTTCAATAAAGTTTAATTTTCAAAACCATCATTTTGTACCGTGTGTTTATTTTATTTTACAACCGTTTTAAACAGCTGTTGATGTTTCACTTTCAAAGATAAAAAACCGCTGCCCAAGGAATCACTACTTCCACATCCAAATTTTCTATCCAAGTCACTCACAACGAAAAATTTTGTATGTGGAAATAATTGTTTATGGAACTTTAATAATATAATATTTGAAATCCTCTACCCCAAAAACCCATAAAACGATACCCCCCATCGGTAGTGGGGTGGGGGTGGTGATAGGAGGTGGTAGTGGGGGTGGATAAAATAAAAAAATATTTTGAGGTATCTGGTTCTTGTACACACACTAAATCACAATTTTTTTTCATCCCCTTTAATAATGGGGTGGGGGTGGTAATGGGGGTGACTAATGCCAAAATTTATTTTATCTTCTCTTTTATATACGAAATACCAATTTTATGAACTCTTACCTGCTTAATTTACCTATTTACCCCAATTTACCCCCCAATCCTTCGACGGAACGAAATGAAAATATAATCTAGTTGTAGATCTCGTTAAAGTGTATGTGTACCAAATTTCAAGTCAATATCTCAAACGGTTCCAGAGTAAACGTGCGCACAAAAAAAATTACAGACAGACAGAAATTTTTTTTTCGCTCAAACTTAAAATCTCGACGTTTCATGACATTCTAAGCCTATCTGAACAATAAAAAATTTTAAAAAATTTTTTGTCGTTACTATACTTCCACTGGACATGGAAGTAATTATGAAATAAAATGTGTTTTTCATAAAACATTGCCTAGTTTTCTGTGACGTAACTACCAAAAATATCACACGTCAAATATTTGAGATATTAACCTAACCTATGGTTATTTACGACCTTTTATAGCTTAATTTTTTCCAATTATTAACACAAAATTTTATAAAAACGTATTTTAATTCATATTTTTCTCTTTAAAAGCAAAAAACCTAGAAATGTTTAAAACTGTTGCAAAATAAAATGAACACACTGCTCATTCACCTGCAAATGTAGTAAACTGCAGACGTAGCAGGATAAACTACTTCTGCACTTTACTTTCGTTCTCATTGGTCGTATTACTCTTAAAAATTCGAAGAGGTGAGCTATTCCTTATGCGTCTGCAGATTACGTATATACCTGCTTAGCATCAGTGATGATATGTGCAAGAGAGGAGATTTTCAGGAGAGTCTCATTTTCTAAGGTGTGGTATATGCATTTTGTTTACGGCGTGCCTCGAAGTGTCCGTGCAGCTCCGGTTATTTTTAGTAGTAACAAAGTATAGTAATTTAAAAAAAATGAATTGAAAATTTTGAAAATTTTCCTGCTCAAACAGGCTTAGAATGTCATTGACTTGAAAATTGGTACTATGTATTATAACGAGATCCAGAACTAGGTTATATCTTAGTCTTATTCCGGGGAAAGGGTTGAAAGTAAATGGGGGTAAATAGGTAAAGTATTAGCAAGTAAGAGTAGATAAAATCGGGATTTAGTGTATGCACAAGAACCAAAGGCCTCCTAAAAATTTGTTTTGACATCAGCGATCCAACATCCCATTACCAATCCCGTCTCACTACTAAAGGGGGTAAAAAATAAAATTGTGATTATGTGTGTGTATGAGAACCAATGACCTAAAAATTTGTTATATCAGCCACCCTCACTACCATCCTCACCCATTATTAAAGGGGGTAAAAAAAATAAATTGTGATTTAGTGTGTGTACAAGAACCAATGACCTCAAAATTTGTTTTTAACATCAGCACCTACCGGAAAGAATGACCCAAAATTTCTCCCCTTTTGGGGACCTTATGAATTCGATTCAAAAGTGGTCTAAGATAGCTTATGGTAATACTTTAAAATAGGCAAAATTTCAAGTTGAACATAGTTTTTGTTAAAATACGCAAAGTGTATCATTTTCTATGTAAAGTCCGTTGTTTCCGTTCTTTTCGAATCTATCATTGTATTTTGTCAAAAACGTTGTTCAAGTGAGGTACAGCCGATTTTACGAGAAAAAATCAGGTTTTCTTGGGTCACTTTTTGGATGTGGAATAGTGATTCTTTAGGTAGCGGTTTTTTTGCTAGTAGCCCAAAGTTTTCTAAAATCCTATTTTCTAAAGTGCACTTGAAATCCGGCAGAACCCTCGTCATAACGCACGCATGAAACTGTTTTGATGAGATTCGATTTGCGATTAGATAAATCGGTGAATTGATCATTGAATAGCATTTGCGCGTATGGCGATTTCCTCTTAGCATAAGTTACAACAAAAATATATAAATATCACGTCGTTTTCATCGGACTTATTAGCTTATTGGTAATAATGTCGATAGCGAGTGCTGCAATAATTTCCCTGGTGTGTCTTATGGCCACCGCATCCTCTTGGCCTCTCAACGAGATCCAGCCGAGAGAAGGTTGCACCGTCACGTCCTACTCCAAACTGGACGACGCGATGGTGGTATGTAACGACCTCATCATCAGCGGCATCACCGTGCCAAAGGGAGCCACCTTGGAAATGAAGCTAAGAGATGGCGCCACCGTCACCTTCGAGGGATACATCAAGTTCGACTACAAGACGTGGGATGGACCTCTCGTGAAAATTACCGGACATAATATCACAGTGCAAGGAGTTGAAGGTATTATTTTGTTGTGCGGATCGCAAGTATAATAATTTTCGAAAAAGATCGCTAAAAATTGTGAAATAGAATTTCAGTCAGTCGCCCAGTTGATTGAATAATAGAAGAATAAAAAATGCGTTTGAATTCCTTGTTTGTTCATTTTTTCCAATTTTTTCACAATTTTAAGCGATCTTCTTTGAAGCCGGTTCAATTTTTTTTTCACCCCTTTTAGCGTTCACGTAATAAATCAATATATCCTCATTTTGAATTTTTAAGAGTTAACGCCAGGCTCGTTGTCAGAGAAATCTCCATTTATCAGAATTCACGTAAATCTGGCAAAATATTGCAATTTAACACAGCCATCATATTGAATCTCGAATTCTTAACTTTTGACATCAGATTCGTTATTATAGCTACTTCTATAACACCTAACTACCAATTTTTATGCAATTCCGATCTAATTTGAATTTTTTCACACAAAATTAAATATGAAATTGTTACTATTTTATGACTAGCGACTTCGCCACAGGCAAGCAAGACTTTGTACGCCACTTAAAAGCCTTATTGCTCCCAGTTTCAGTGACTTGGTCCACCATACCACCGATCCCTAGGTTATCATGGGTTTTACAACCTAGTGTATATCCATAGGGTCATCTTGGGGTTCAACCCCCACTTGTCCCACACATCTGCCTGTACCTTCCCAGGACAATGGTTGATTTCTGTGTGACTTTTTGGATGTAGGAATTCCACGTCAGCTTTTGGTCGAATGTTACTCCTAGGTATTTAATCTCGCTGGCAAATGGAATTTCCAATCCATTGAGCCTTTGGGGTTTTAGACCTTCCAAGATTCTTTTTCATGTAATTGTAGTTTAGTGAGGATTTATGGAAAGTCCTTCCTCACTACACCACCTGTCGACAATGTTTAGGGCTTTTTGCGAAAGCTCCGATAGTGTTCGCAAATCGTCCCCTGACTACTATCTCTAGATCGGCAGTAAAAGCCTTCTGCGGAAATTTTTCGGAGAAGTTCGTCAACAAGTATTGCCCACATCAGTGGAGATAGTACTTCTCCTTAAGGGCAGCCTACATTACCTTTGCCTCGATGGTAACTCACTTACATAGAATACTATTATTCTCTTCTCTGAGCTGGATTTAATCCCTTGGCAGAGTATTGTCTATTTATAAAAGCATTCGTTAGATATTGCGTTATCGCGTTATTGAACGTTTCTTCTATATCTAGAAATATTGTCACTGCCTTTCGAGTATTATCTTATTAGTGTTCCATAAACAATTATTTCCACGTGCAAATACAGTATCATTTATTTTTTTTTTCATTTTAAGAGACTTCGAAATCTGGATGGGGAAGTAGTGATTCCTTAGGCAGCGTTTTTTTTTGGTATGGTAGCTTAAAAATGCAAAGCGGTCTACCCAATCCCATAAATATCAGGTATGAATGAATTACATTATTTTCAGATAAACGGTCAATGTCAAATTGGTTGCAACTTCCGAATGGCAATCTGATTGCAATCGAAATGTTATCATTTTGATGTTATCAAAATGATTTCGAGTTGTCAAAACAATGAATGGAATTTCTGTTTGGTAGGTACTCTATACTAAACACTATCAATAAATAATTTTCCAAAGTATACAATTAATTCCCAAAATCTTTTACTTCTTTCACTATTTTATAATTGTAGATATATTATAAAGATTTTCATCACATACTTAATGAAATATTTTTCGAATTTTAACATTTTGAAATTTACTAGGCTTCTAGGGCGACAATAATCGTTTAATTTACCTGTAATTCATTAAAACATTAGGTAACTGTACTGAAATAGCACCCTATTGTTCCATAAACAGTTTACTGAAATGTTTCCACCCCACAGTAAAATCGCTATAAAAACGGAATCACGTGTCTAAAATATTTTAAGTTTGTGCAATATTGCAATATTGCAATATAGAAGGGAAATAAGGAGAGTTTGGTCATATAATTTCTCGTTAAATACCCTACCGGATCTCTCCTTCTTTCTCTCTTGAATATGGCAACCTTAAACGGTTTCTAAAATAATACGGTCAACAGGTCATAGTCTGGATGGCCAAGGAAGTAAATATTGGGATAAGAAAGGAGGAAGCGGCGGAAAAACCAAACCAAAATTCTTCAGGATCGAGGCGACGGGTGGATCCGTATTTAAGGACATCAATCTGGATAACTGCCCCAAAAACTGCGTGTCCATCGGCAACTCGCAAGACCTTACTTTGAGCAACTGGAACATAGACGTCTCAGCAGGGACCGAGGTGAGCTTTCTACTAGGGGGAATGTAAGGGCAAAGTAGAACAATGTAGTGGGAAAGTGGAGAAAATTGATATATGGGTTCGTTCAAATGTGAGATATCTTGAACATTGTCGTATTTTTGTGTAGGTACTTAGTCAAAAACGATTGATTTTTTTTCTGTTCGTAATAGTCATCTTCCTTCTAAACTTCTCTCCTAACATTTTTAACACAAACTACTTTTTTAACACAAACATTTTTTTTCTGAATTGCAGAAGGGTAAAAATACCGACGGATTCGACATCTCTTCTTCTTCCAACTTAGTGATCACAAATTCTGTGGTGCGCAATCAAGGCGACTGCGTGTCTGTAAATCAAGGTACGAACATGAAGTTCACCGGTATCTCGTGTTACGGTGGTCACGGATTGAGCCTTTCCGTCGGCCAGAGCAAGACAGACGAATCAGCCAACATTGTCAGTAACGTCGTCTTCTCCGATTGCAGCGTGATAGACTCCACTAATGGCATTCATATTAAAACAAACACTGACGCACCTGGAGGGTCCATCGAAGATGTCACCTACAACAACATCATGTTATCAGGCAAGTAAACCAGAATTTGAATAACATTTCTGAGCCGTGCACTATTTCAATTGGCCCCACTTTGTTGTATGACGCGTCTAACAGCATCACACCATATGTCGCGGTTGTCTGTTAAACGTACGACCACAACAAATTTTTTTCTCATCAGTTCCATATAGTAACATTAGCAAAACGTTCTTAGCCCTTTATCGAATCATTAATCGTTCTATATTTTCCACTATCCGATTAATTTGGCTTAAAAGTGATAGAAGGCGGGAGAATGCGACACCGGAGAGACTTGGGGGATGCATTTTTTGAAGAATCGAGCCATTAGTGCGATGGGCTGCCCAACTAATTCGTGAACCTCATATTCACCGACTTATATAAAAATGTTAACTATTCTTTGTGGCATAAACTTTACTACGAGTAAATTGTAGACATTCAGTCCAAAACTTAGATTTTAGCAGTTGTGTATCACAGTGTAAAGTTCCGATGGAAAGGTACATTTTACACATAATACGACATATACTTGCAGGTATAACTGAATACGCCATCAACATCCAAGAGGACTATTACAATGGCGGCTCTAGCGGTAAACCGGCAGGCAACATCCCCATCACCGACCTCGTACTGAGCAACGTCGTGGGAACCATGAAGGGATCAAAATCGATGCCCGTGTACATCTTGTGTGGATCGGACGGCTGTTCAAGCTGGTCGTGGAATGGTGTTGCCATCAGTGGAAATGCTGAGGATAATTCTTGTAACTATTCACCCTTCGGTTTTTCCTGTTAAACAGCAGCTGATGAAAACGGAAAGTTCACACGTTTTACCAGCACTGACATCAAAAACAACAAAACGGGTGTTAATTCTCTTGGTATAAGGTGTATTAGAGACTGTTATATATTTTATTAAGAAATGCGTATTTGTTAAGATGCACAAAGTGCATGTCTTCTTTTACTATTTCAGTGTTCTAGAAAACTTCTTTAATATTTGTGACGTTACTCTCTTCAGCAATAGTGCGTTGTACATAATTCGACTTTAATAAAATGACACTCTTTTTAGAAACCAATTGTTTTCATTAAATAATCTCATACATTATTCCCATGGAAAGAAAGAAGGGAGGGGGGAACATACAGTCTTCCTAATATTAATTTTACGCCGAAGCGTCAGTGGTACTCCAATATAAACTATACACTTGTGGCAGATAGAAATCTTGGGTCGATCCCTATAATAATAGAGTGAAATATAAATAGCAAAATAATGTACGTGAAAGAAAGCGATATATTAACACTGATGCCAAGCATTTTAACATGTTCCGCCCTCTATCCCCTCTTATTGACCCTCCTACACCTTGAGACGTTTATGATGAAAACCGAAGTTTCCGAAAAATTGATTACCTAGTACAATTCAAGATAAGGTGGGGTTTACTACTCTTGTCAAGAATTATATTACGCGTTTTTTAATGCTGAAATAACTAAACATACTATTTTATTTTTGCATATTTTTTAGCCATGTTGCGTGAAAATTAAACTAGTAAGTATTCCGTGCGTAAATAACATAAATCTGGTAATAAATAACATGAAATTTTTTTAAATAAATACATAATATGGATATTCTTCAAATAAATAAAATATTAATACTATGAAAAATAAAAATGGGGATGTCTAGGTGAATCTACTGTAGTGATGGGATAAAGTGGGGTAAATAAGAAAATGAGAAATCAGATGAAATCCAATTATTTTACAACGCCACTACTGTATAGTTTAGCAAATGCCGCTACAGTCCCATCTAAATTTTTATTAAATGCATTGTATAATTGTCATGAACTTCTTTCTTTATAATGTGTTCAGTTCTGGCTAAACTTTGTAATGAGCAACTTACAATAAAGATTTAATGATTATAAATTCCATTGTTGAAAATGTATCGCTTCTTCAAAAGTAGTTTTCGTTTCAGAAGTATTTTAACTGGCGCAGTTTTGCAGATTTTTCTTAGGACCTACATTTTGGACAGTCTTGTGAATCTTACACTTTTAAATGGAACAAGGGAATCTTAACATATTCACCAGATGTTAACCGAAGGAACTTTTCCATTATTGATTACAGAAAAAAGTAGTTCAAAATCAAAAAAAACTACTGCTTAAGGAATCATTACTTCCACATCCAGATTTTCTATTGAAGAACGAAAAAAATTTGATACTATATTTGCATTCCGTTATGTAGAAATAATTGTTCGTTTGTTCGTAGAATTTTATTAGTATAATATTTGAAATCGTCTGCCCTAAAAACATGATATGTTACATCGATGGCTGTATCCAGAATAATTTTTGGTTCTTGTACACACATTAAATCACAATTTTATATTTTTATCCCCTTTAATAATGATGTGGGGGTGGTAATGGGATTCATAGTGGCAGTGTCTGTTGTTGCCAAAAAACCTTGATTTTTTCACGCATACACTAAATGACTAAATCCCCATTTTATGGATACTTAATTGCCTACCCATTTACAAGAGACATGATGGTAAATGAAACTTTCCAATAAACGTTTCCAAGAAATTTTCTGGAGTTTCGGAACGAAGTTTTGATAAAAATCAGAGATGGAAAAAGGATATTTTCCATTTGAAAGTTTCCGGAAAGAAATTTTGATAAAAATGAAAGTTTTCTATAAAATTTTCAAATATTTTATTGAAAAATTTCATTTTTATCAAAATGTCTGCTATTTACAACCAATATACCCACAACTCATTAACGAAATAAAATTAAAATATAGATCGTGTTATGATACACGTGTACAAAATTGAGTAGAAAACGCTCTATGGAACTTTTATTTAAATTGATAGTCTTTAATTTATAAGGACTTGAAAATTGGGACATTAGCTTGAAAAGGGCGCTATTTCAATACGATTCTTGTCAAATAACTCGAAAAGTATTACGTTGAGCGAAAACATGCTAGAGACAAATAAGAGAACTACTAAATCGGAGATGAATTTCTTATTATTCTAATTTCTGTAAAAAACCGCTGCCCAAGGAATCACTACTTCCACATCCAGATTTTCTATCCAAGTCTCTCAACGAAAAATTTTTATAATTGTTGGAAATAATTGTTTATGGAACTTTAATAATATAATATTTGAAATCGTCTGCACCAAAAAAAAAAAAAAAAACAAAAAAACGATATCCCACATCGGTAGTGGGGTGGGGGTAGTGGGAATGGATAAAGTAAAAAATATTTTGAGGCCTTTGGTTCTTGTACACACACTAAATCATATTTTTTTTTCACCCACTTTTATAATGGGGGGGGGGCTGTAGTAATGCGGGTGGCTAACGCCAACATTTTTTGGTAGTTACCATACTTCCACTGGATGTGGAAGTAAAATTTCCATAAAAATGTTTCAAATTATTTTTTGTTTGCTTCTGTATCATACAAAATAAAGAAGTTATGGCCGAAGCAATGTGCATTTTCACATTTTTTTTACAAAACGTCGCCATTTTGTTACTGTAGTTGTCCAGCGGTTAAATTTATTTTTATAAATGCTGTTTTTACTTCCACATCTAGTGGAAGTATTATAGTAAGGGCAAAAAAAGAAATTTGAAAATTTTTATTGTTCAAATAGGCTTAGAATGTCAGGAAACGTCGAGATTTTAAGTTTGAGCGGAAAAAAATTTTCTAACTTTTTTTTGTGCGCACGATTACTCTGGAACCGTTAAGATATTGACTTGAAATTTGGTACACGTATGTATTTTGACGTGATCTGGAACTAAATTACACTTTCATCTCATTCTTATTGGGGGGTAAATTGAGGTAAATGGGGTAAATAGATAAATAAAGCCGGTATGAGTCCATAAAATTGATATATAGTATATACAAGAGAAGCTATAAAGTCTCAAAAACATTTTTTGGCATTAGCCACCCCCATTACCACTCCCACCCTATTATTAAGGGGGGGTGAAGAAAATGTGATTTAGTGTGTGTACAATAGGGTGGCCCTTATTTTTCAATATATTTTTTTTTCTTCATGACGCCCCTTATATTTGTTCTACTTGGTAAAAAAATAATTTCTACCAAATTTGAATTTTTTTGGAGCACAGGAACACGTAGCACATTACAGTTAAAATTTATTATTTTTTTATAACTACCGTAAAATATCCTTCTTATTTAAACAACTGAGCAAGGTATATAGGGAGAGTGGAGCTTAGAACATTTGAGTTCTGAGCTCCACGAACTCTAAAATAATAGGAGCAATAGATATTGTAGTGGGGAGATATGTAGAAGGTGCCCTTATCACCTGATATGCTCAGTTCTTTAGTTTATTGCGCCCGTGAAAAGTAAACAAGTTCTTACTAGTCTATAAAAAGAATTCGTTGTGCTAAAATTGTGAAATAAAGTAAAAGTAATAGATAAAAACCTACAAATAAAATGGCAACAAGACTAAAAGAGAAGCTGTATCTTCTTCAACATGACGAAAGTCAAATTATTGGAGCCAAATTACCATCAAATGGACAAGTTCCGAGCGTTTTATTTTATAACCTCCGCAAAGTCATATTAAATTTACGGTCTAGTGCACATTTGGCGGTGAAAGAAGTAGAAGTATTACGGGAAAAGGCGAGAATCCCAACGAGAAAGTTTCAGCGTAGCATTTTCTTAATAAAGTGGATGACTTATTCGATATCGCTCATGTCAATACGTTGGAGATGATTAGCATCGAAGAAGACAAACTTTTCCTTTTAAACCAAAGAAAAAAGGCCCCAAAAAACACCCCCAAAACAAAAACAAAGTGGTCTGTTCGGCGGACTATACCATTGTATCCTTATGTATTTTGACCTGCTGAATCCGGATTCGAAGTTAGAATTGACAGTTGGCTCGTTTTTCTCCCCTAACCGAAAAACACACCACCCAAAACAATGGTTTGTCCGAAGGACCAGACCAGTGTATGCTTATTAGGCGAGCGGTGCACCCCTAAAAAGATGAATAAAAAAGTGACATAACCTCCCGAACAAAGTTGCCAGATTGAAACTAATTGGAATCGATTAGTTACGTTTTAGGGAACAAAAAACCTAAATAACATTTTTTTGTCCGAGTGGCAGGTAATTTGTTAAAACCAATGAAATTGCAGAGTAAAAAAAATGTAAAAAATCCATTTGAAAATACATTTTGTAAGTTAATTGGGCAAAAATAAACACTTTTTGTCTCTTGTAATGTTTTCAAAAAATGCACTGTTTTTGAGTTATAGGCGATTTAAGGTCCGAAAATGGCCAAAAGTCGACAACTTCAAAAATTCTTATCTCGGCTTCTACTGAACTTTTTTTTTTGTTTCGGATCGTAAAATGATCGGTAATACTTATACTTAAACATACTATTTTTTGTAATAAAGCAACTTTTCATTTTCATTCCACTCGGATGCATAACATAAAAATAGTGAAAAAAATTTTTTATATTATCAATTTTTTCAAAATTTTTCAATTAAGTCAGGCTAGAAAAAAACAAAAAATAAAAGTGGGTAGACCGCGTGTTTCTGAACAAAAAATGTTTTAATAAAATGTATCGCCAAAGCCACGGTTTTCCCGGAAAAAAAGGAGCAAAGGATGGATGTAAAAATATACTTATATAAATTATCATGCCCGAAATCAATCGTCACAATAAACAATATAGAAAAAAATAAAAGCCCCTTCAAAAAAATTCTTTCTTCATTGAAAACTGTTAAAAAGAATGTACACTTTATGATTATTATGGTTTATTAAGTTGTAGTAACGTGGATTCAAAAAAAGTACATCTCAAATCATTTTAATTTAACTGCTTGATGATTTTCTTGATAAATATATTGGAGGCTGTAACCATGATAAAAACTTGCGATTGTCAAGATCTTATCCGTATAACTATGAAAATATCTTTGATTGTTTTGAATACAAATTCTGGAACTTTTCCAATACATTACATTTACATTTCCAATATTTTACCTCCAGACTCACTATTTATCCTCTTAGTCACTAAGAAAAAATTTAAAAATGTGTAATCAGAAAGAGAAAATAGCTTTATTTTACTTGTTAGAACTGCTAAGAATTTTTAGAGGTTCCGTAGTATGCATTTAACCGTGCGCTTGTCCGAGCAGAGTGACAACGTTATTTCACTATTTTTTGTCGGGAAAACCGTGGCTTTAGCGATACATTTTATTAGAACATTTTTTGTTCAAAAACATGTGGTCTACCCACTTTTATTTTTTGTTTTTTTTCTAGCCTGACTTAATTTAAAAATTTTGAAAAAATTGATAAAATAAAAAAAAATTTCACTTTTTTTATGGTCTGCATCCGAGTGGAATGAAAATGAAAAGTTGCTTTATTACAAAAAATAGTATGTTTAAGTATAAGTATTAACGATCATTTTACGACCCAAAACATTAAAAAAAGTCCAGTAGAAGCCGAGATAAGAATTTTTGAAGTTGTCGACTTTTGGCCATTTTCGGACCTTAAATCGCCTATAATTCAAAAACAGTGCATTTTTCGAAAACATTACAAGAGACAAAAAGTGTTTATTTTTGCCCAATTAACTTACAAAATGTGTTTTCAAATGGATTTTTTACATGTTTTTTACTCTGCAATTTCATTGGTAGTAACAAATTACCTGCCACTCGGACAAAAAAATGTTATTTAGGTTTTTTGTTCCCTAAAACGTAACTAATCAATTCCAATTGGTTTCAATCTGGCACCTTTGTTCGGGAGGTTATGTCACTTTTTTATTCATCTTTTTAGGGGTGCACCGCTCACCTAGTATTTGGACCTGCTGAAACCGAATCAGAACTGTCAGACTGGCTCGTTTTTCACCCCCAACCCCAAAAAATACCCCCAAAACAAAAACAAAGTGGTCTGTCCGGCGGAGTATACCAGTGTATCCTTACCAAATATATAAGGATACACTGGTATGGTCCGGCGGGCAGACCATTTTCTGGGGGGGAGGTGTTTTTTGGGGATTGGGGGTGAACACGAGCCAATCTTACAATTATAACTTCGGATTCGGTTTCAGCTGTCCAAATATATAAGGATACACTGGTATGGTCCGCCGGACACATACTTTTTTGTTTTGGGGGTGTTTTTTGGGGTTGGGAGTGAAAAACAAGCCAATCTGACAATTCTGACTTCGAATTCGGATTCAGCAGGTCAAATTACATAAGGATCCACTGGTATAGTCCGCCGGACAGACCACTTTGTTTTTGTTTTGTTTTTTAGGGGTTGGGGGTGAAAAACGAGCCAGTCTGACAATTCTGACATTGGATTCGGTTTCGGCAGGCCCAAATACATAAAAATACACTGGTCTAGTTCGTCGGACAAACCATTTTTTTGGGGGGTGTGTTTTTCGGGGTTAGGGGTGAAAAACGAGCCAGTCTGTTAATTCTAACTTCAAATCCGGATTCAGCAGGTCAAAATATATAAGGGTACACTGGTATAGTCCGCCCGACAGACCACTTTGTTTTTGTGTTGGGGTTGTTTTTTGGGGTTGGGGGGTGAAAACGAGCCAATCTGACAATTCTAACTTCGAATTCGGTTTCAGCAGGTCCAAATACATAAGAATATACTGGTCTGGTCCGCCGGACAGACCATTTTTTTGGCGGGGTGTTTTTTGGGGTTGGGGTGAAAAACGAGCCAATCTGACAATTCTGACTTCGGATTCGGTTTCAGCGGTTACACTGGTCGGATCCGCCGGACAGACCACTTTCTTTTTTGTGAGGCTGTGCAATTATTTCCACAAACAAAATTTTTTCGTTGCGAGAGACTTGGAAGCAAAATCTGGAAGTAGAAGTAGTGATTCATTGGGCAGCGGTTTCTATTAATATATTGCATCACCTGCTCAATTTTTTGTCCTTTTAAAACATTTGCTTTGGAAAAAATTTGAATCCTCATTTCAGCCGCCATTTTGAAAAATTTTCGGAAAGTTTGCAGTGGGCCACGCCATTCTAGAACATGAACTATTTGAGAATCACAAGAATCCTGGTATTCTCTATTTGGCGAGACGGATCACATATTTTGATAAATCCAAGGACAAGTCCAAAGTGCACAAATGTTACATTGTTAACTAATAGTGAATTAGACATTAACAGTTATTTGTGTCAAATTTTTCCTTTACTGAAACGATTTTTAAATAATATGCAAACACTTATATTCTGATATGCTATATTCATATGAATTGGTACTTCACTACTTTTGAAAAATAATGTGTACTTATTTGAAGAAGTCATAACTGTGATAAACATGTTTATATTTTATCTAATCTATTTTATATTTTTTTTTATTTGGCGATACAATCTGATTCTAAATAAATAACGTAAAATATTTTCTATTAATAAATCTCCGCAGGTGCGGGTGAAGTGCTCTACTACACAAGCTCGATAAAAAATTAAAATTTGTATTCCGATCTTGCCGACTGCTGCGAACATTATTTGACTCACAGTTCGATATTCGACCTTAAGGACGATTCTGCACTATCCTGTCTAACAATCAATCAGTCAGGATTTTTCTCTTTAGTTGTTGACTGAAAAATGTATGGAAAAAATTGAACTGCCTTCAAAACTGATCGCTAAAAATTGTGAAATACAATTTCACCATCGTCGCCCAATAAATTGAACCTTATTACCTAATATCATCGATATTGAGGTCGATGTAAAAATAAACAAATAACGAATTCAACGTATTTTCAACCGACTTCAATATCAAAAAAACCGTTGCCTAACACATCACTACTTCCATATCCAGAAATTTTGATGCCAAGAACAAAATTCTTGTACATACACTAAATCACAATTTTATTTTTTTACTCACTTTAATAATGGGGTGGAGGTGGTTGAGCCAAAAAAATTTTTTGACCTTAGCTTCTCGTGCATACATTAAACTCCAATTTTATGGACTCTTATTGGCTTGCTTTACCTATTTACCTCCCAACCCTTCAACGGAATGAGATCAAAATATAATCTACTTCCAGATCTCGTAATACATACGTGTACCAAATTTCAAGTCAATATCATAAACTGTTCCAGAGTAATCGTGCGCACAAGAAAAGTTACAGACGAAACGACAGACAGAAATTTTTTTCGCTCAAATTTAAAAAACCGCTGCCCAAGAAATCACTACTTCCACATCCAGATTTTCTATCCAAACCTCTCAACGAAAGAAATATGTATGTGGAAATAATTGTCTATGGAACTTTAATAATACCGTGCGTGTAATTTCCCATTAGGCGTGTACATCCACGTAGCGCGATAGATATGGCAACATAGTTGCCGTAAATTCCTCCGTCGAGCGGAGCATTCCAGCCTGTTATTTCATTTTAGCCAGCTGGCACGTGCGATGTAATTTTACTCCCGATGCCTAGCATTCGGTTACACACACGGTATAATATTTGAAATCGTCTACCCCAAAAACCCATAAAACGATATGCCACCTCGCTAGTGGAAGTGGGGGTGGGGGTGGGAGTGGATGAATTAAAAAAAAAATTTGAAACGTTAGGTTTTTGCACACACACTAAATCACAATTTTATTTTTTTGACCCCCTACAATAATAGGTGGGAGTGGTAATGGGGGTGGTTAATACCAAAACATAGCTTCTCTTATATATACTAAATACCAATTTTATGGACTCTTACTTGCTTGATTTACCTATTTAACCTCATTTACCCCCCCACCCTTCAACGGAATAAGATCAAAATATAATCTAGTTCCAGATCTCCTTAAAATACATACGTGTATCAAATTTCAAGTCAATATCTTAAACGGTTCCAGAGTAATCGTGTGCACAAAAAAAGTTACAGACACACCGACAGAGAGAAATATTTTTTCTCAAATTTAAAATTTCGACGTCTCAAGCCATTCTAAGCCTACTTCAACAATAAAAAATTTCAAAATGTTTGCGTTACTATAAGTAAGTAATTACGTAACTATAAGTAATTATTTAAACAAAAAAAATTTTCAATTTTTTTAAAGATTACCAAACTTCCACTCCAGTTTTTTTAGTTGACAGTTTACAGAATATCAGGAAAAATTCTGAAACTCTTACACACTACTTTTTTTGCATGTCAAAAGAAATTTTTTAGATGGGTGGCACATTATGAGGAAAAATCTTGTATATATTATAGATTTGGCACAATTTGGGAGCATTCTAGATGTCCATTGCGTATCCAGGTTATGGCCGCCGCGCGAGTTGTACACAGATCGGTCATTATTGGGCATTGCAGAGAGAAAGGCGGCAGTGTAGATATCCACTGGATGTCCGATATGTTGAGGATGGCAATCCAATAGATAGAGATTCGCCCTTTATGTGTTGTTTGGGTAAAATAAGTAAAGCAAGCTAGTACGAGCCCATAAAATTGGGATTTAAGGTATGTACGAAATGCCAAGGCCTCGAGTTTTTTTGGTATTAGCCACCTGCTCTACCAACCCCATTATCACCCTCACCCCCACTATCAATGTGACGTCGCTTAATGGGTTTTTGGGATAGAGAATTGCTAATATTAAATTAAAGTTCTATGACCGATTACTTTCAGATAGTGGAAGTGACACGTAGTATCAACATTTTTTTAGTTATGAGAGACTTAGAAAGGAAATCTGGATGTGGAAGTAGTGATTCCTTAGGCAGCGGTCTTTTAATAAACATTCTTTACATCCATTTAGGTTATTTCTTGGAATAGCACTCTTCTAAAACAATCGTTCCATGTAAATGGTGTAGAGTTCGCGAAATATTACTGATCTGGCTGCATCGTTCTTCATGGTTATATAGCTATGCCCGATATCGATCTGCTTGTCAAAGTCAGCTACATACAATACATTGTCATTCATGAGCGTCATTACTTTAGTACATGGTATTTATAAATAAAAGTGTTTGTTTTGAAAAATGCCCTCGTGGAGAGTTTTCGAGTATTTATCCAACATTTTTAAATCTTATCTGATTTATTATTATTTGGAATGCTTTTATTTATTTTATGAATCTGAAGAGCGAGCGATAGTACCAGATAACTTTAAATGCGTCACGAGAAGCGCAGAGTATATTTAAGCAAAGCGAAAATTTATGTAGAGCATCCACTATTCATTCATTCATTTATTAATTTCAATGGTATATTTTAATAGTGTGTCAGTATCGTTCCAGATGTCTTCCTCGATTCTATTGATTTGTTTGACCGCATTGACCTCGATCGATGTTGCCGTGTCGAAAGACGCGGCGTTCGAGCCCGTCTCTAAGCACGGCTATCTGTCCGTCGTCGGTAAGGATCTGGTGGACAAGAACGGAGATAAGGTCCAGCTGAAAGGCATGGCTTTGTATTGGAGTATTTGGAAGCCGCAATACTGGAACGCCGACACGGTGGCCGCCATCCACGACGAGTGTCACTCCAACGTGGTGCGCGCGTCGATGGGAGTCGACACGTTCGACGGGGGATACTTGAGGGATCCGGAGGGCCAGATGCAGCTGGTGCAAACGGTTATCGAGGCGGCGATCGCGAACGACATATACATCATTGTGGATTGGCACGAGGAGCACGCGGAGGATCACTTGGAGAGGGCGAAGGATTTCTTCAGTCAAATCTCGAAGAAGTACGGCAGCTACCCCAACATCATGTACGAGACGTTCAACGAGCCCCTAGAGGTGTCGTGGTCGGACGACCTGAAGCCCTACCACGAGGAGATCATCAAGACCATTCGCGTCAACGACCCCAACAACGTGATCATCGTCGGTACACCCACCTGGTCGCAGAGGGTGGACTTGGCCGCAGAGGATCCCATCACCGCCTACAAGAACATCATGTACACGCTGCATTTCTACGCGGGAAGTCACAGGCAGTGGCTGAGAGACCTCGCCCAAGGCGCCATCGATAAGGGACTGCCCATCTTCGTGACGGAGTACGGCACCGATAACGTGGACCCGAATGCGACGGTGGACGAGGCCGAATCTCAATTGTGGTGGGCATGGTTGGATAAGAATAATTTATCCTACACGAATTGGGCGATATGCGACGTCGACGAGGCGTCGGCCGCCTTGGTGGCGAACACGACTCCGAAACAGGTTTGTCAGAGCGAGTATCTAACGTTATCCGGGAAGCTTGTCGTTGCCCAGAATAAGAAATAATATACATTTTTGATTCAGTTATAGAATTGTCGGTTCGGTCCGTGTTCGCATAATTTTGATTTTTTTTAATGAACTTTTTATAATAAAATAAAACTCCCATTATTGTCTCTTATTCATAACTCTAGTATTCCCTCTATTTCCCTCTATTTTATTAACGTCCAATAAAAATCACGTCGTGAACGTGCCTGTTGGTATGAGTAACTTATCATTTCTTCGAAATTTAATTGGCGTGATGTAAAAAACACCACTGTTTAAGAAATAATTACTTTCACATCCAGATTTTCTGTCCAAGTCTCTTCCCATCCAAGTCCCCACTACTTATTAAAGAGAGTGATAGAGGGGTGGGATTGCTGACGAAAAAAAAAAATTGAGGCCTTTGGTTCTTGTACACACACTAAATCAGAATTTTATTTTTTTTTTACCCCCTTTAATAATGGGGATGGTAATGGGAGTGATAGTGACGGTGGCTGATGCAAAAAAAAAAATGTTGAGACCTTGGCTTCTCGTACATATACTAAATCCCAGTTTTATTAACTCTTTCTTGCTTGCTGCCTACGTACTTCCATTTACCCCCCAACCCTTAAAGGGAATAACATCAAAATATAATCTAGTCCGGATATCGTCATAATAAGTACATGGGGGTGTACCAAATTTCAAATCAATATAAACTGTTTCAGAGTAATCGTGTGCTGAGAAAAAGAAATTGTATTCGATCCTAGGACGACCCTAGGAACCTTGAAATGACGTGCATGTGACCCCGTCACATGCCCATTGCATCCTAAGCAACTCTTGCGATACGAAAAATCACTGGTTTTCGAGATATTTGAACACCAATATATTTTTTTAAGAATAAAAATCGCCATAACTCTTAAAATAAATTTTAGACGATTAAGTTCTTTGGGACAATTTTCATAGTAAACAGACTAATTTAGATAGTAATGAAATAAATTAATTTCAAAACATAAAATATAATTGTTTACTTAATTTTTTTAAGTAAAACAAAGGTGGCTGCAACTGCTATTTGGGAATTGAAGATTTTGACATTTCTGTTCATTGTATATTGTCTAATTTCTGTATTGTTTGTTGTATGTTCGAATGAATTTTATACTGTAAATTGTAGTTACATGGTTACATTTGAAGAAAAACAACGCTATTTCGATTACTTAAAAAAATATATTGAAGTTTTTAACACAACTATTCAACAGAACCTTTTATTTTAACTAATTTACATCAAGAAGTCAATACACACACGCTTTTTGAATATTGCATAATGTCAAAAAAATCAACACATCCTAACTGTCAATAATGTCAATCCCTTCAAACCACAGATACACCACTCTACTTCTTCTTCTTCAATGGATCACAACACAATAACAATAGTTATTCCAGGCAACAAAGGCAACGTTTATCACGCTACAAGTTCATATATCTCGAAAACCAGTGACCAGTGACTTTAATAGTTGCTTAGAAAATAATGCCCCATTACATGGATCCTAAGATCGAATCGTTTCTTTGCATCGTAACACCATCAATTTCACACCTTCTATTTGTAAAATAACCATTTTTTATCTAAAACTAAGGTCACTCATAATACAGTGTGTCCCCGGATTGTGTATGCGGTAGGTGTAATATACCAAAAAAAAAAAATTACTAGAGCTTTCATTTTCTGCAGTCTCGGTCCGCTTGACGTAAAATGAATTTTTACCAAATTTCAGTTAAAATGAGATCTAACTCGCGAAATTAATCTAAGAAGAAAATAAAAGAAAATAAATCATTGTAAGTAAACTGTCTGTTAATTTTACGGAAAAATTCTACTTGGATAAAGTATTTTGCATTGAAAGTTAGAACCATATGTCAATTTTCATTGCATTTGAACAAAAAATAATATTAATAATAATAAGAAGAATACCTCTTGAAGAAATTAGAAGAAGCCCGGCACGGTAGCTCAATCGGTTAAGGCGTATTGAGTGGCGAATATGCTGATCGACTGCCTATCGCTCTCTGGGTTCGACCCCCAGCCCCGGTATTGACAACACCGGTAGGTGTGGATGTATGTCTGCGTTTTTTTCAAATGTGTAACCCCCTTCCGGACAGCCTTGGCTTTGGATTTGGGGGTTGTCTACTATCTGTGGTGTGTTTTTCAAAGTTTTTCAATGTTACAAAGAATTAGAAAAAGGGTGGAATTATTTAGTAATTTAGGTGGGGGTACTATTTGAATAGGTTTTTAGTTGAATTCGTTGAAATTGTTAATTGTGTTAAAAAGTAAAAAGCTATTTACTTTCAGTAGTATATATTTTTTTTGTTCAAGTGCAATGAAAGTTGGCATAACTAATTTTCAATGCAAAAAATATTTTATCCAAATAGAATTTTTCCGTAAAATTAACAGAAAGACCAGATTACCTGCAATGGTTTATTTTCTTTTATTTTCTTCTTAGATTAACTTCGCGAGTTAGAATCCCATTTTAACTAAAATTTGGTAAAAATCCATTTTACGTCAAGCAGACAGAGACTGCACAAAATGAAAGCCGTACTATTTTTTTTTGGTATATTACACCTATCGCGAACAATCTGGGGACACACTGGATATATTTTACAGAATTCAAATGTCTCTTTTAGCTATCGAGAAAATGGCGACGGGAGTTTTAAGTGGAACACTCTGTATACGAGAAATCAAGGTATGCCAAATTCTTTTTGACATCAGCCTTCGTCGTTTTCGCTCCACCCCCCCATTATAACCACACCCCCATTGTTAAAGTGGGTAAAACAATAAAATTATGATTTAGGTTGTGCACAAGAAGCAAAGACCTTAAAAAGCCCCGCCACCACTACCGATGTGACATATCGTTTTATGGATTTCAAATATTATATTATTAAAGTTTTATGGGCAATTATTTCCACATAGTGGAGTGCAAATATAGTATCAAAATTTTTTTCGTTGTAGGAAACTTGAAAAGGAAATCTGAATGTGGAAGTAGTGATTCCTTAGGCTGTGATTTTTTATGTTTACTTTGCTAACCAAGTTGGCAACACTTATTTGTCTAACCTAACCTACATCCCTAATGTTTAGTTGCTTTGCCGAAAACTTTTGTCGAATATCCAATAATAAAACGTTAGAAAAGTTTATAATAGTAATTTAATTCACTACAGTCTGATCACCCGTCGAACAATATTACAAATTGTGATTTATAAATCTTATACTAGAGCATCTTCTGTCAATAGTAGCTTTGATTAATTTTTTATTCTAAACGGTGGACTGTCAGTACATTATAGCTGCAATCGTTTGATTCTTACATTGCCAGTACATTTCCACCAAGTATAATGACGTTACTTTGGCTAGTTAAATATAATCTAATAGGCAATGTGAACATCTCGCGAATATTTAGATAATAATAAACTTTAGTCGGATCATTTCTTTAGATCGCACCTAAAGTACGGGATGCTATAGCTTATAGGGTTCTTAGAAATTATGAAAAAAAAAACTGCCGGATAATTTTTTAAACTTTAATAATGAAACTACATTGCTGAAATTCGTCTAAATTATTTATTTTATACATCCTTTTATATAAATAAGATCCATTTTATTTCTTGTTCTGTTCGACGACCAGTTTTCCGGATGTGGTTAGATAGTCATCCAGGCAAACCTGGGATGCTGTCGCGTTCGCCACCAGCACGGAGGCGCCCTCTACCTTGTCGGAGATGGCCCAGTTCGCGTAGGAGATGTTGTTTTCGTCCAACCAGTCCCACCACAAGCGAGACTCGGCTACGTCGGGCTGGCCGTCACCGTCGGCATTGACGGTACCGTATTCCGTCACGAAGATGGGAAGTCCTTTGTTGAGGGCGCCTTGAGCGGTGTCTCGCAGCCACTGCTTGTGGGTGCCGGCGTAGAAGTGCAACGTGTACATGAGGTTCACCTCGCCCGTGATCGGATCGGCGGCCGCCTGATCTACCTGTTGCGACCAGTTGGGCGTGCCGAGGATGATGACGTTGTCGGGGTCGTTGGCGCGGATGGTCCTGATCACAGCCTGGTGGTAGGGCTTCAGAACGTTCGACCATGACGAGCCGACGGGCTCGTTGAAGGTCTCGTAGATGATGTTCGAGTAGTTGCCGTACTGTTTCGAGACGATGTCGAAGAACTCTCTCGCCTGCGCCAAGTGAGTCTCCGCATGTTCCTCGTGCCAATCGACGATGACGTATATGTCGTCTCTGATGGCCGCGTCGATGACGTGCTTCACTCGTTCCAGTGTGTTTATGGGATCGATCAAATATCCCCCGTCGAACTCAGTCTCGACTGCCAAAGCTGCTCGCACCACGTTGCCGTGGCAGCGGTCGTGGATGTTGTCGATCGATTCTTGATTGTAGAACTGGGGCATCCACACGTCCCAGAACAAAGAGAATCCCTTCAGTTGGACCTTGTCGCCGTTCTCGTCCACCAAATCGACGCCTTTGACGGACAATTTGCCGTGCTTGCTGACGGTCTCGAGTGCCGCATCTTTCGCCAAAACGCTGAGGCAGCTCAACGCCACCAAAGCGGTGAACAGTAGGAACTTCATTTCCAAAGACTCGAATTAAATCTATAACAACGCAACACCAACGTCAATTGGCACTAGAACACAATACAATACAATACGGTCTCGCCGCGTGCTTATGATTTGTCCAAGTCAAATCGAAATCGAATTTATGTCTGTTACGTTCATTCGAAATCGCCTTATATATACAATTTGTTTTATCGCATTTTCTACCACTCTTAGACGTTTCAGGATAATAAGAGATGTCCGAATAGATAATGTTTACTTAATTTCTGTCAAGTATGTACTTATTTGCGAGATCGAGATTAGCCGAATTACTTGTCTGTAGTGGTCTGGTGCTCTTCAGATTCTCTAAAAGTGAGATAAGGTTACAAAAATAGGTGCTTACATCCTAGTGGAGTGTAACTGATGTTTATTCAGATAAATTACTGTTCTTTCTAAGGCAGAAATTATACAGGGTATTTAAGTTGGAGAGGTGGCAATTTCTATTAGAGTAGTATTTTCACTCCTCATGCCTCTGAAGTGGTCTCCACAAACACCAAAATACTGGAATACCATTCTCGATGCGCCAATCATGTTGGCATCATCTGGAGTTGTGTTTATGGAAACTACTTCAGAGACAGTGTCACACCGAGGGTTCCAGCACCTTCTAGAACTGTCTCATTTACTGCAGTGCACAGTGGTTCAAATCGTTAAAAAGCTGGTCAAAAGTGGGAAAAATTATTTTTATTTTATGAAACTTGGTATGTTGGGGTTTTCGAGGTCGCTGATTTTGAATTTGACAAAATTTTTTTTAAAAACAAAATGGCGGCTTGAAAATGGCTGCCAATAATGTTTGAAATTTATTTTTTTCTACATGAAACTTGATATAGTGGGGTTTTCAAGGTCTCTGTTTTTGAATTCAACAATTGCTTAAAGAAAAACAAAATGGCGGCTATAAAATGGCTGCCAATAATGTTTTAAAATTATTTTTTCTACATGAAACGTGATATAGTGGGGTTTTCTAGGTCGCTGATTTTGAATATAACAATTGCTTAAAAAAAACAAAATGGCGGCTTCAAACTGGCTGCCAATAGTGTTTGAAAATTATTTTTTCAACATAAAACTTGGTATGGTGTGGTTTTTGGGGTCGCTGATTTCGAATTCTACAATTGTTAAAAAAAAACAAAATGTCAGCTTTAAAATCAGACTATAAATGAAAATTTGTCCGCCATCTTGACGCCGCCATTTTGATTTCTGAATTTTGACAAAAGATTTGTAATTCGCAACCCCAAAAACATCCATATATCGAGTTTGAGCCAAATCGGACCATAAATAATAATATTTGTCCGCCATCTTGAATTTTTGTTACATAAAAGTGTTAAAATGCATTGTCTCCAGAACTACGTCTGTGTGCAAAATTTCAAAGTCGTAAGTTTAGAGGAAGTGGTTCAAATTTGGCTTGCAAGATTTGAACTAAACATACAAGCAAACATACATATAAAGTACTTCGCGACCCCTAAAGCACCCACATATCGACTTTGAGTCGAATCAGACTATAAATGATAGTTTGTCCGCCATCTTGGCGCCGCCATTATGATTTCTGAATTTTGAAAAGAGATTTGTAATTCGCGACCCCCAAAACATCCATATATCGAGGTTGAGTCGAATCGGACCATAAATGATAATATTTGTCCGCCATCTTGAATTTTTGTTACATAAAAGTGTCAAAATGCATTGTCTCCAGAACTACGTCTGTGTGCAAAATTTCAAACTCGTAAGTTTAGAGGAAGTGGTTCAAATTTGGGTTGCAAGATTTGACCCACACACACACACACATACACACCTACTAACTAACACGGCAAGTTAAATAAAAACTTGTAACAAAGTGTGACTAGTGACACATTCTTTGCATCCAAATTTACTATAAAACCTTCATACCTATATCTAAAACATGTTTTTTTTATTTTAATCACTTAAAAAACCGAGAACTCGAAATATGTTAGTTTTTTATTAAAAGTCCCATATATTTTATTTATTTATTAGAAAAATATTAAAAATTTATTTATGTTTAAAAATACATAATGTTTATATATTTTTACTGCAATTATCGAGAAAAAACGTTTGTAAATAAACATAGCGACACATTAATTCAATATAGTCTTTAAAAACATTAAATTGTACATAAAAAGTGTCCTAGAAAAAAAGTGGGCAAAGCCATGCAGCTGGTTTTGGGATATGTTTTACATACCAAGTGGACAAAAAAAAATAAAAATAAGAAGAAACTGCGATCTCGTGGGACTGTTTTTGTTGCCCTATTTATAAAAAAATCTTAACATCTTGATAGGCATAAAATTTACTAAAATTTTTTAACATATTACTATAAATAAACAAAAAAAAATTATATAATTATAAACAATAATTTATTGCATTTACTTTCAGGAGATGAATCCATTTTGCAGAATTGAAATCGGCACAAAGGCAAACTTTTTATTCACGTTTAACTGGCACGTTCACCTTTGGTTAAGAATTGCCGCTTTGAGCGTCTTATACAACAGTCTATTCTCTAATGGTTTTAATATTCAAGGAACGCATTCCTGACCCCCTCCTTACTCTATAACATGCTACGGATACTACTTTAACAGTACAGAGACAAAACATTCCTGAAAAGAAAACTTAATATTTTTACTTTTGGCCGTGTTTTTCGCGTTTTAAACCACTGTGCAGTGGGCGCCATTTTGTCGAATTCTAAAACTTCAAATTGAAATTCAAATGAAAGAATTTGAAAAGACGATTGCAAATATGTATACATATTTCCGTAAACAACATACAGGGTGTCCCACTTAAAAATCCCGGAACCATTTTCTCCATAACCAAAACATATATTTAAATTCCGTAAAAGGTATTTACTAGAATATATCATTGATTTCAGTTTTCAGTAAAAACGGTCATTTTACACATCTAGGTATAGATCGCATTGCGATGCAAAAAAATTATTCGGCCTCAGGAATCTTGAAATGAGGTGCATGTGATGGGGGCATTATACATTCTAAGCAATTTTCATGATACGAACAATTTTCAAAAGTTACTGACTTTCGAGATATTTCAACTTTTTTTTTTTTAACTATTTAACATCGGCCTATTTCCGCTACCAGGGCCTATCACCGACGCCAGGAGACGAGCTACCCCCAACCTGGAAATTTTGCCAAACCTCTTCCCTTAAGAAGAGTAGGGATCTGTTACTTGCCTAACATTTAATAGACAAGGGACCGCCTACTTTACATCCCCTCCGAAAGATGGTATATCCACTACGTAATCCTCGTCTGAAATTACGTAACTTCCGAGTATACACTGATATACAAGCCTCTAGAAGGTGGGACGAGAACGCTGTGTTTCCCAAGATGGGTAGCCCATCCAAGTACTAACTGCGCTCGACGTTGCTTCAACGGAATATCGACTGATATTCACATTGAAATCGCCTCTACGCTCGCCCCTATATTTGAACTTCAAAATGTTTTTTTAACTTTGAAAAGTACCATAACTTTTCAATAATAGTAATTTATGCAACAAGTGCATAAAGTGGTACTTTTTTGGCGAACGGGAAGTTTGACGTAGGTGAGTGACAGAGACAAATTTATTTCAAAACATAATACAATGTTTATTCATAGTAACGGTGGAAAAAAAATTGAACTTTTTTTTGTTCAAATAGACTTGGAATGTCATAAATCGTCAAGATTTGAAGTTTGACCAAACAAATTTTTGCCTGTCCGTCTGTCTTTCGTGCTGTAACTTTTTGTGCGCGCGATTACTGGGAACCGTTCAAGATATTGACTTGAAATTTAGTACACGTATGTATTTCAACGAGATCTGGAACTAGATTATATTTTGATCTTATTCCGTTGGGGGGTAAATGGGGTAAACAGGCAAATCAAGCAAGGACGAATCCATAAAATTGGTATTTAGTACATATATAAGAAACTAACGCATTAAAAAAAATTTTGTCATTAGCCACCACCACCTCATTATTTAAAGGGGTGAAAAAAATAAAATTGTAATTTAGTGTATGTGCAAGAACCAAAGGCCCCACATGGTGGAATGCAAGTATAGTATCAAAATTTTCGTTGTGAAAGATTTAGAGAGAAAATCTGGATGTAGAAATCATTATTATCCCTTAGGCAGCGGCCTTTTTTCAAATAAAACAAAGGTGGCTGCAAATGCTATTTGGAAATGAAAGATTTGACATTTCTGTTTATTGTGTATTACCTATTATCTCTGTCGTGTTTATGTTGTACGTTCGACTGAACTTTATGCTGTAAATTGTAAATGTCAGGAGAGCTGCTTGAAGCTCCTTGTATTGCCATTAATTTCTCAACAGTTTGTATTTTCGTTCTTTCTCCACCGTGTGGCACTGAGAAGCCTGGGAAAGCGAAACGCGTCTACCACTGTTGAGAAATGAATGGCTATACAATGAGCTTCAACCAGCTCTCCTGACATTTATAGTTCTATGGATTCCTGCATTTAAAGGTGTAGAGTATAAACCACACTGAAAAAGTCAGAACAAGTCTAGTGCGCCATCTATGGTACGCTAGATTAATTTTATTAACATCTTTATCTAACATCATGCGCTTGGATTGTTTCAGAAGTTAATTTGCATTCACATTTATTGTGATGACTTTAAATAGTCGAACTTTGTAGAACATTTACTTCTGAACAATCTTTACCACCTTGCATAGATGACAACGTTAGTGCCTAGTGGTCACACTGCATAGGAAAGTTATGGAGTATTGGTTGAAGAGTTTGTATTTTCGTTCTTTCTCTACCGTGTGGCACTGAGGAACCTGGGAACGCGGAACGCCTCTGCCACTGTTGAGAAATGAATAGCTATACAATGGGCTTTAACCACCTCTCCTAACTTTGTAGTTCTATGGTTTGCTGCACTTAAAAGTGTGGAGTATAAACCAGACTGGAAAAAGTCAGAACAAGTCTAGTGCGCCATCTATGTTACGCTAGATTAACTAATAAGCTGTAAATTGTAGACATATGGCTACATTTGGAAAAGAACTGCCATTTTTGTTACTTAAAAAAAACCGCTGCCCAAGGAATCACTACTTCCACATCCAGATTCTCTATCCAAGTCACTCACAACAAAAAAACTTTGTATGTGAAAATAATTGTTTATGGAACTTTAATAATACAATATTTGAAATCCTCTACCCCAAAAACCCATAAAACGATACCCCACATCGGTAGTGGGGTGGGGGTGGTGATAGGGGGGTGGTAGTGGGGGGTGGATGAAGCAAAAAAATATTTTGAGGTTTCTGGTTCCTGTACAAGTCACAATTTTTTTTCATCCCCTTTAATAAGGAGGTGGGGGTGGTAATGGGGGTAGCTAATGCCAAAAATTTTTTTGAGACCTTAGCTTCTCTTGTATATACTAAATACCAATTTCATGGACTCTTACCTGGTTGATTTACCTATTTACCCCAAATTTACCCCATTTTACCCCCCAACCCTTCGACGGAACAAGATGAAAATATAATCTAGTTCTAGATCTCGTTAAAGTACATATGTGTACCAAATTTCAAGTCAATATATTAAACGGTTCCAGAGTAAACGTGCGCACAAAAAAAAGTTACAGACAGACCGACAGACAGAAATTTTTTTTTCTCTCAAACTTAAAATCTCGACGTTTCATGACATTCTAAGGCTATTTGAACAATAAAATTTTTTAAAAAATTTTTTGTCGTTACTATACTTCCACTGGATGTGGAAGTAATATAGAAGTTCAGATATCTCCAAAACCAATGATTTTTCGAAAGTTGTTTGTATCATAAAAGTTGCTTAGAATGTAAAGTCCCATCACATGCACTTCTTTTAAAGGTTCTTGGGATCGAATAATTTCTTTGCGTCACAACGCCATCTATACCTCAATTTGTAAAATGGACATTTGTTTCGCAAAACGGAAGTCATTCATATACCCTAGTGGGTTAGGTTGATATGTGAGTGGGCTAGTAACAGACCCTCCACCGCGACCATCTGGTCTATTGTGGCTCTACCCTAGTGGGTACTTTTTACAGAATTCAAATATTTCTTGAAGTTATTGAGCAAATGAGCACATATGTATAAATAAAATGACAGTCAAGTACTTATTTTTCTGCCACGATAATTTACTTTTGTAAGTACCGACTTTGGACTTTGAATTAAATTGAGAAATGCTCCAATAAATCATGAAAAAGTTAAAGATAAAAAAACTCCAAAGTTGCCGAAACCCATCAAATGGAGTATCAAATAAAAGATTTGAAAAGAGGATTGCAAACATATACATTTCCGTAAACAAAATAATACAATGAGCACATAAATAAAAAGCCAGTCAAGTACATATTTTTCGACCACGATAATTTACCAAGTTTCTATTAAAGTCTTCGGACTTTGGATTCAGTTGAAAAATAACAACTTCAATAAATTACTAAGAAGTTAACAATAAAACAAATAATTTAAAAAATGGACTGCGGAAAAGAATTTAAGAATTTAAAATAAAATGAAGTAATCAAGATTATATTGGATCACTGCCAACATACTTAATGTTCAATGGCTGCAGTCGAAGAGCTATTAACTCAAAATTATCTATTTATGCACAATAATGAGGCGGTAATAATTGACAACTATTTGTGCTAGTAGAACTTCAATTGCAGTCACTGAACATTAAATTTTACTACCACATCACGTAGTAGAGTGGGAGTATGGAAACGCGAAAAAAAAAGAAAATTTTTATTGTTCAAATGGGTTTAGATTTTAAGTTGGAGCAAAAAAAAATTCTGTCTGTCTTTTTGCCGCACTGTATAACTTATTTTGAGAGACGATTGCTCTAGAACCGGTTATGATATTGACTTAAAAATTTGGTACGCTTTATTTTAGCGATATCTGGAACTAGATTATATTTTGTGGCATCAGCCTTCTTCTCCACCATCCACTATACAGGGTTGGGCAAATGTGTGAAAAACCTGATTTCTGGCTAAACTAAGTTCGATTAAAAAATATCCTAACAAAAGCAACTAAGAGTCTATACAATTGGGATTCAGTGTATGTACGGGAATCCAAGCTCTCTTTTGGGCTTATCGACCCCCTCTATCGCCCCCCATTATCACACCCTTATTAAAAGGGGATAAAAAGAAAAAATTATATTTTATTGTGGGTACAAGAACCAAAGGCCTCAAAATTTTTTTAGGTATCAGACTCCCCCCCCCCCCCCTCTCTACCACCCCCACACCATTATTAAAAGGGGTAAAAAATAAAACTGCTTATGTGAAAAAACTAAAGGCCTCAAAATTGTTTTTTTGTCCTCAGTCACCGCCTCTACCACCCCATTATTAAAGGTGATAAAAATATAAAATTATGATTGTCAGCTTCCCCCTCCACCATCCCCACTACCGTGTTGCATATCGTTTTAGGGTTTTTGAGGCAGACGATTTCAAATATTATTTTCGTACCACTAGCTTTGTAAGTGTCATTTTTTGACGTCTGTCAGTGTTATGAAAGTGTCACTTACAGCCCTTAGGCCAAAAGGCACAAAATTTACCTGTATACCCTAGGCTAAGGAAGTAAATTTACTTTTATGCCCTACGGCAAAACACTCAAAGTAATAAGGAAGTTAAATAATCATGAAATTCTGGCACTAACGAAGCACACGCATTTTTGGCTGCTTCCTGAATGTCGATACTTTCATCATAATTCATATTTTTATTGCAAAAACTCACGTAAATAACTTGAATGGCGGAAATTATTATGAAGTTATCAATTTGACAACTTATTGACAGCAACCATAGCAAAAGACAAACATACTCACATGAATTTTCCTAAAAATTGTAATATTGCTAGTAGTACTGTAATGGTCACTTTTATCTGTAGTCATACAGCCCGATAAATATCCCTTAAGTTGCATTATTTTATATTTTCCGTGCATAAATTACTTATTCTGTTATCCTCTAAAAAAATAAATTACAGCCCCTACTTTAATTTATTTCTCAAGCGGCCTTCTAGACTTTAGATTTACGTAGTATACACATTCTAATGAAGAGAGTTTCCTCCAATGAGAATGCATAAATCAAACCCGTGGTGCACATTTTGGCGCCTATTTGTCTACTCAAGTAGGGGTCGTATAAAACCCGGCTAGAAAGAAATAAAACAGACTCCAGGGCCGCTCTTGAGCGCGCCTACAATCGCCGTCTTTTATCTGAATTTTAGTAAAGAAGGTGAGAGTTCCGGTGTTTGAGTTGTTTGGTTTTTTTTGAATGACCATTCTAATAATAAATTCATTATTTCTTTTGTCTCGTGAATCCATTCATACTTTTTAAGAATCATGCTTTTTTAAGAATTAGACAAATGGTTGTGTTTGCTTTACGAGAAGTAGATTAAAGAAATATTCCTGTATACGTTCAAATTATACCTAAAAGTGTTATAATGGTGTTCTGACCTACATACCCTGGTACTCAACTATAAAGGTGTACCGCAGTCCTGTCTAGAGTATCCCCTGTAAGTTCCGGCAACTTCGTAAGTAAAAACATTTTATCTTCCATTTGACCAACGTTTCACCATTTAATTCGCTAGTGAAGTGTGTTTTTGTACATTTACCTTATGAAAGTTTTACCTTTTACCTTTCTCTTTTTCGTGTAAACAGACAGACTTGTTTTCGCGAGTGATACGTTTTAATCTGTTAAGACTTATATTCGTTTACCTTTAAAGAAATTATATAAATAATAGCGTGCCCACAGTCGTATACACACCACATTTTGTATTTTTTAATTAAGCTTTCTTATACTATTTTTGGATTTCTGATTAGATAAATATTTAATTATTCATTCTAAAACAGTTTGTCTTGGATTTCCTTTTATTATGTGAATGAACAATTATAGTGTGGTGGCTTAGCGAAGAGATCGTGACCTGCTGGATTAAAACTCCAAATTTTGCACACTTCTTATATACCCTCAGTACTATCAATTCAGAGTGAGGTGACCGATTTCAGTGTCCGCTATCTTGAAATACGACGCCATCTTTGTTTTCTTTGGACTGTACCTGTAAATTTTCGACATTTATTTGGTTTTTACTAAATATCTCCTCAATTTCTGGGTTTGCAGCAAAAAAGATTTAATTTAAACTAAATTTGCTACAATTTGAGACCAGAGCCGCTTTTGTAACTTTAATATTTTGCGAGATACAAGCTTCCAAAGTTTTGGACTTTTTTCAGGTTATTAAGAAAACCGGTTTTGCTAAATATCTCCATTGCAGTCAGTTTTACAGAAAACATTATTTTATCGATGGTTAAGAAGAATAAATAGGCTACAACGTGAGTAAAGAAAGACATCGATACAGTCACAATTTGATGAGATAATGTATTTGTCCATGTTACAAACGTTTCAATAAAAAAAATTACAGAATAACTATTAAGAAAATAATCCTATAAATTATATTTTTAATGTTGTTTACTGTTCACAATGGCCTTTGCAATGACAAAGAGCTGTGCAGGCAAGTGCAGCCTTGTTACAAACGCAATTCTTAGAGTACAGAGGTTCAGCCTTACATCTGCACTTGATTAATTCCCTACAGCTTTTGCTTGCTTCCGGTATAGACATCCAAATTGGTTGCCATATCTCTTCGTTTCTTTTCCATCCAAAGTTAGCCGGAGTAGGTGCATTTTGGAGTGATTTCAAACGTTAACCAGATGCTAAATTGATAGATGCTGCGATTACTTTGTTGAATGAAGGCACCTTGTGTGGGTGGTAGACTTTTCATCATCTTTACTTTTTTTCCTTGTGTGAAGAGATCCTCTCTAAGCTTGTTGATGCTGTCAAGTTCTGTTGTGCCATCGTACAGGACACAGGATGCATGTGAATCGTTCTATAAGTTCAAATGCCTTTGTTTTAGCATCTACTAGCTGAAATGGATGTTTTGCAGAGAAGATAAAATCTTCAGTGCCTGGAGGGTATGCTTTCCATGTCTCCCATGCTGACTTTTTCCCCTTACCAAAAAAATGTGATGTAGTGTCTGAACCCGTGAGATCATGGAAAAAGGGCAATACTTGCGACATATTTTCTCCGAGCTCTTGGCAGATGGCGTTAATATGATAATATCGGAAGTGTTTACCCTTACCAAATGCAATCCAAAGTTGAATATAAGTTTGTAGCTCGAAAAAGATACCCACTAGTACCACAATAACATCTGTGTCAAGTGTACTTATGAGGATGTAATGCATCCAATATATGAAGACACATTCTGGTATCAGCTTCTTCGTGGTCAGTTTCGGACATCGGTGCACTGTTATTTTTTGAAATAACAGATTTACCATAGTAGTAGTTACAAAAGCAGATCTAGTCTAAAGTTGTAGCAAATTTAGTCTAGATTAAAATTGATTCAAATAGTGTTGCTCTAAACCCAACCGAATTTCGTAATAACTTGAAAAAAGTCCAAAACTTTGGAAGCTTGTATCTCGCAAAATATTAAAGTTACAGAAGCGGCTCTCCTCTCAAATTGTAGCAAATTTAGTTTAAATTAAATCCTTTTTGCTACAAACCCAGAAGTTGGGGAGATATTTAGTAAAAATTAAATAAAAGTCGAAAATTTACAGTTACAGTCCAAAGAAAACAAAGATAGCGTCATATTTCAAGATGGCGGACACTGAAATCGGGCACTCCCACCTGAATTGATAATACTGAGGGTATATAAGAACTCTGCAAAATTTGGCGATTTAATCCATCAGGTCACGATTCTGCCTAGTATTTGTTCTAAGCCACCACACTATTATTTATTTATTACTGATTTTCATCTTATTACTTGGGGAATTGGCAATCTTCCTTTTATTTGTTTTTAGTACTTTATTACCTTTTAAATAGATATCTTTTGTATTTTGTAGAATTAAGTCTGTCTCTCTGGGCATACCTTTGTTAGAATATTTGTTTGTCTTTTTTTATTAATCGTTAGAACAAAGGACCCCACAGAATCCTCATGGGAAATGGCTTCCGGTCAAATTCTTTGAAAATTTGGATTCTGGTAGTTTTTGATGTATAGAACAAAAGTTCTCAAAGGCACTAAGTCCTAAAAACTCACGGTTTTGAGATATATAGCCCTCTGAAGTTGGATTTTACGTGCATTCTGCAGCATATTTCAGGGCTATATCTCAAAACCAAGAGTTTTTAGGACTTAGTGCCCTCGAGAATTTTTGTTCTACATATCAAGAACTACCAGAATCGAGAATTTCAAAACCATGAGTTTTTAGCACTTGGTGCCCTTGAAAACTTTTGTTCCACACGTCAAGAACTACCAGAATCTAGAGTTTCAAAGAGTTTGACCGAAAGCCATTTCCCATAAGGATTCTGCGGGGTCCTTTATTCGCCTATACCCTGTTTTTGTTTTCAATGTTTTACCGAAATTTGCTTTGATTGTCAATAAATTAGTTTATTTATGATTAAGTATTTTTATTTATTTCTCTATTCATTTAAATAACCCCTATGTAGACAGGGCGTTATATTACGAAAAACGTCGTGTGCACCTCGGCTTGTATCGTGTATTTATTGTGTTCTCGACCTCTAAAATACACTTACAAGCCTTGATATATAAATAACTAATTAGTTCTATGAACAATTATTTCCATAATATTGTTTCGTTGTAAGAGACTTGTATAGGAAAGGTTTTGTTTTAACTTTTTCTATTTATTTAATGTCCGCCTATTTTCGCTACCAGGACATAGGCCCTGAATCCCAGGAGACGAGCTACCCCCAACCTGGAAATTTTGCCGAACCTCTTCTCTCTCGAAGAGTAGGGATCTTTTACTTGCCTAGCATTCAACAGACAAGAGACGGACTGCTTTACATCCCCTCCGAAGGATGGTATATCCACGTCTTGAAATTGCATAGCTTCCGCATATACGCTGATATACAAGCCGCTAGAAGGTGGGACGAGATCGTTGTGTTTCCCAAGATGGATTTCACCCATCCAAGTACTAACCGTGCTGAATGTTGCTTCGCTGGAGTATCGAATACATGCGCAGTCAAGACGCCTCTACGCTCGCCCCCGATAGGAAATGTAGATGTGGAAGCAATGTTCCTTAGGCGGCCATTCTTAAATTATTTATTTTGTCAAAACTTTGAGTCGTACTAGGTAGAGTATTATCAATACTTCAAAGTCGAAGCGGATTATGGAATAAGTGTTACTCTGTATTATATTCTTCAGTACTTAGGAAAAATGTGTTATGCTCACTTGCTTTAAGCAATCATTTCTCACACATCGTTCGAAGGACCGAAAAAAATTAATATGGTGGAGTAATAGATTTTCTCTATGGTCAGTGTCAAAAAATTATTCTTCTTCTTTTATTCCCGAAAACAATTTTCTGTTGAGTACGTTGAAGGAAAATAACTGCAAGGAGACGTGAAGTTGATAGAAAAAATATTTCTATAGAAAAACTTCGAACAGTTTCATTCTACTCTAGCTTGTCAGTCATTATCAGAACCTTGAACGTGATTATATAAAATAGGTGTCCTACAATAATGCTTAAGATTATAATCCATCTCATATTAACACACATAAATAATACTTGTAGACAACAAATATATGCTAATTTAAATTGCACTCGAGGAGAGAGATAAAAAGAACCTGTAAAATTTGGTAAGTACCAACTCGTTCACTTGTCTGTTATCTATTTAATCTGAAGTACTTTTCAAATTTATTTGATTTCTACATGTCACTGTATCCAATGGAAACTTTGTGGGTGTGCTTTAAAATGTATTGTTTAATACAAAAATAATTGTTTTTATTGAAAGGGATACGTGAGGTCGCTGTGCATTTGTTTAAAATGTAGCATCCCTTGTTTCTATGTTATCTCATAATTCCAAATTATTGTGTTAAAAATATTTACGTTTGAGGTTTGTCTATGTTGCTGTAAAATTAAAAAAAAAACATTTGAAATCTACATATTGTCCATCTTTACTCGATTGACAAGATTTTCATTCTGAGAAGAGTTTTTGTGCTCAAAATATTTAAATAACCATTCTCAGACTGAAATAAAATGAAATGTAAAGACAATTTTTTTCAAACAAGCTTTTATTATTTTTAGGTGTACCAAAACGAGAAAATTCAGTTATGTTGAATTAATTGTCTTACAAGGTTGTCGCGCACGTGAAGTTCATACAGGTATTAATTTTGTTTGACAGAGATTGTAAGTACCTAAGTAAGTTATTTTTTTTCCTATTCACTCGACAAGCTCTTAAGACAATTAATTCAACATAATTTATTTTAGAGAATATTATTTAGGTATTATGCAAATAACAACTTACACACTTTTTATTTATTATGAAAATACCTACTTTCTGAATATTGTTGCCATAATCTGGGCACGCTAATATACTAGTTAGGTAAATACTTTAAAACACTCATTATTGGAGAACCAATCAAAACAACTACTCTTCTAGCTAATACTGACGGAGTATTGAATTACATGATAGGATTCTTAGCATTTTAAAGAAAAAAAATATATCTATTAAAACCGCTGCCCAAGGAATCACTACTTCCACATCCAGATTTTTTTCCAAGTCACTCACAACGAAAAAATTTTTGTATATGGAAATAATTGTTTATGGAACTTTAATAATATAATATTTGAAATCCTCTACCCCAAAAACCCATAAAACGATACCCCACATCGGTAGCGGGGTGGGGGTGGTGATGAGGGGTGGTAGTGGGGGTGGATGAAGTAAAAAAACATTTTGAGGTTTCTGGTTCTTGTACACACACTAAATCACAATTTTTTTTCATCCCCTTTAATAATGGAGTGGGGGTGGTAAGGGGGGTGGCTAATGCCAAAATTTTTTTTGAGACCTTAGCTTTTCTTGTATATACTAAATACCAATTTTATGGACTCTTACCTGCTTGATTTACCTATTTTCCCCAAATTTACCCCAATTTACCCCCCAACCCTTCGACGGAATAATCTAGTTCTAGATCTCGTTAAAGTACATATGTGTACCAAATTTCAAGTCAATATCTCAAACGGTTCCAGAGTAAACGTGCGCACAAAAAAAGTTACAGACAGACAGACCGACAGACAGACCGACAGACAGAAATTTTTTTTTCGCTTAAACTTAAAATCTCGACGTTTCGTGACATTCTAAGCCTATTTGAACAATAAAAATTTTTTAATTTTTTTTTGTCGTTACTATACTTCCACTGGATGTGGAAGTAAAAATACTTAAATCATTTAAAGTATTTACCTAACTAGTATATTAGCGTGCCCAGATTAGGGCAACAATAAAAAATGTGTAAGTTGCGATTTGCATAATACCTAAACTAGAGGAAGCATTATACTCTTCGCCGATTTACTGAGCTTTTTATATAATTGTTACACATTCTATAGGAAACTCTTCGCATTTTTCTTGTAAATAATGTTAGTTTTTGGACATTCTGAATTTTGTGATACCAACTTTGTTGTGAAAAAAAAAATATATGAAAAGAAAAATCCCGATGTGAGGGATCGAACCCGGGACCCTTGGATTGCGAGACGAAACTCTTGCCGCTACACCACCATTTCTTATTACTAAAATTGTTAATGAGTGTAATATATACCATAAGAAAATTTATTGTGATTATTAGGAAACACACAATAGTAAAATATATTAAAAAAAAATAGTGATAGGAAATAACATTTCGCAAGGTTTCTATTTATTACAAACCATAAAAAAAATGTAAAAAATATTTTTTCAAATTTTAAATTACTAATAACTTTTTTATTTACCAATCTATTTTGTAGAAAAACAATAGGGTTCTTCCTCTAGCTAACACTAAGTTACTCTCCAAATTTCAATACAATCGGATTATTCTTTCTTGAGTTATCGTGTTTACAAGAAACGTGACGGACGGACAGACGGACAGACGGACATTTTGAAAGTTGTTCAGAATTCGTTCACTAACATAACGATATAAAAAATTTTTCTCTACGAGCGATATTTACTGATTTAGAAATGTGCCGATCAAATACAATATACTCTTCGTTTTTGCGAAGAGTATAATAATATTCTCTAATCATAATGAAAGCAAATAAATAAAAAATAATTAATTGTAAAAATAAATCAAGAATAGGCTTGTAAATAATGAATGAATGTTTCTATACTCCACTGATGAAAACTAACGAGTTCGAAAAAACTTGTACAACTGTTCTAGAGTTGAAATAGAATGTAATGTTCAATAATTGTGAATGACTGAATTTCAACAAATTATTTAAGTATTTTCAATATATTTTTTTGCCTTAAAATGCTAGGAATCCTATTATGTAATTCAATACTTCGTCAGTATTAGCTAGAAGAGTAGTTGTTTTGGTTGGTTTTCCAATAATGAATGTTTTAAAGTGTTTTCCTAAGTACTATATTAGCGTGATCTGATTAAGGCACCAATATACACAACGTAGATAATTTCATATTGAATAAAAATGTGTGAATGAGTGAATTTAAATAAATGATTAGAGTATTTTTAATATATATTTTTTCCTTTAAAATGCTAAGAATTCTATCATGTAATTCAATACTTCGTCAGTATTAGCTAGAAGAGTAGTTGTTTTAATTGGTTCTCCAATAATGAGTGTTTTAAAGTGTTTACCTAACTAGTATATTAGCGTACCCAGATTAGGGCAGCAATATACAGAAAATAGGTATTTTCATAATAAATAAAAAGTGTGATAGTTGTTATTTGCATAATACTGTCGCGTGTTTCCACCCTTAGGAAACTACCCCTTGCAAAATCCGTGGGTTCCAAAAATTATAACAAGAGATTGTCCACTAACACACTTTATTAAATATTTACTGGATACTTCACAATACTATTATTAATTTAAATACACTTTACTGACTAAAATCACAATGTTTATTACTTTGTTTATCTTTGAACTCTTAACCTCACTTTCTATACTTTCTGAACTTTCTGAACTTTCTGAACTACTCGCCGAGAATGCGGTTGGTCTTTTATACCTAAAAATGACAGATCTCGATTGTTCTGTGATGACGCCACCATTCTCTAGAGAATTCCAGATGTCACTTTGGAATCTTCTGGTAGGTTCTTTTTCGAGTAGGTGCAAATACACTACATTCATTCAGACATTCGATCTGTTGAAGTCTGCCTACTTTTTAGTAACATAACCTTAAATTTTAAGGGGTGCAACATATTACACTGCCCCCTCCTTAAGCCTGAACGTCCCGGTCAGGCAATTCAGCCTCTTTCACATACTTCGCCAGTCTATCCAAGTGTACGATCTTCATCTTGGACTTTTTGTTTCGTTGAATACGATAGACGACATCATTAATTCGGGTAATAACAGTATAAGGTCCTTCCCAAGGAGGTTGAAGTTTCGGTGACTTCCCTTTCTTCCGCTGTGGGTTGTACAGCCAAACCAGATCTCCTGCCTTGAACCCTTCTGAACTACCCTTACGGTCGTATCGAGCCTTCATTCGGTCACTGGCTATGGTGATTTGGTCTCTAACCAGCTCATGAACATTTCTTAGCCGTTCACTCATTTCATCCACATAGCTGTTCACAGGAAGCTGTTCTCCGCCTGGTGTTCCGAAAATCAAATCACACGGCAATCTGATCTCGTGTCCAAATACTACACGGGCTGGTGTTTGTTTCGTAGACTCATGGATAGCAGCTCTGTATGCCATGAGGAAAAACGGTATGTGGAGATCCCAATCGCGTTGATTCTTATGAACCACTTTAGAAAGATGTTCTTTCATGGTCTTGTTATGTCGTTCCACCATTCCATCTGATTGCGGGTGAAGGGCTGTTGTCCGTGTTTTGTGTATCCCCAATAACTTGCAGATTTGCTGAAACACCCCTGACTCAAAGTTCCTCCCTTGATCTGAGTGCAGCTCCAGGGGTACACCAAACCGACATATCAAATTATCTACCAAGACTTTGGCGACAGTGACTGCTTCTTGGTTTGGAATTGCATAGGCCTCTGGCCACTTACTAAAATAGTCCATGGCAACCAGTATATACTTGTTACCGTCCTTGGTTACTGGGAATGGGCCGGCTATATCGATCGCAATCCTCTCGAAAGGAGCTCCGACGTTATATTGTTTCATTGCACCTCTACTTCTAGTCTGCGGTCCCTTACTTGCTGCACAAATTTTGCAATTGCGACACCAAGCTTCCACATCTTGACGACTATTTACCCAATAAAATCGTTCTCGTACTTTATTCAGGGTCTTATTAACGCCGAAGTGTCCACCGGATGCTCCATTATGCACTTCCTGAAGTACTTTCGGTACTCGACACCTGGGAATCACTAGACGCATAACAACTTCCTTGCCATCCGGGCTTTCCCAAGCTCTCTTTAGCAGCCCGTTCATAACTTTGAGTGAATCCCATTGGGCCCACAAAGCCTTCAATCCAACTGCCTTGTCCGAAACATCCTTCCACGCTGGTCGAATTCCTTTCTCCTTTGCTTTCAATATAGCCCCAATTTCTGTGTCATTTAGTTGTTCTTGTCTCAGGGCTTCGGTTGTCCAATCGTCCGGAACCTCTATTTTAATAGTGTTGACAGCCACCGTACCCTGCAATTTCTCAACGTGGTGGCAGTGCTTGCAATCTTCCTTGCATGGTCTTCTAGATAAGGCGTCTGCGTTCTTATGAGATCTTCCAGGTCGATGTTCTATTTTGAAATCATACTGTTGCAGCCGTTCTATCCAACGAGCCAGTTGACTTTCAGGGGTTTTCAACTGCAACAGCCATTTTAATGCAGCATGGTCGGTCCGGATCTTGAAATGTCGTCCATAAAGATATTTATGAAAATGGTCCACTGATTTAACGATGGCCAGTAACTCTTTCCGAGTTACACAATAATTTCTTTCCGGTTTGGACAGCACCTTGCTGAAGTACTCGATCACTCTTTCCTGCCCATTCTGGATTTGGGACAGTACACAACCGACCGAAGAATTGCTGGCATCCGTGTCTAAAATAAAAAGTCCTTCCCGTTGTGGGTATGCTAGCACAGGACCAGTACACAAAGCTGCCTTCAATTTTCTCCATGCCGTTTCACATTCCGGTGTCCATTGGTACTGCACTTTCTCTTCTGTCAGCCGGTGTAATGGCTTCGCAATTTCTGCAAACCCTTCCACAAAGCGCCTATAATAAGTGCAGAGGCCAAGGAAGCTCCTTACTTCATGAACGTTACATGGTCTTGGCCAATCTCGTACAGCAGAAATTTTGTCGGGGTCTGTTTGTATTCCATCCGAAGAGACCACGTGACCAAGAAATTTGACTTCTTTCTGGAATAGCAGGCACTTCTTCGGGTTCAACTTCAGATGGGCATTCCTGACTCGCCCAAATACTTCTTGAAGATTTTTCAAATGTTCTGTAAAGTCCTGACCCATAACAAGCACGTCGTCAAGGTAAACCAGGCACGTCCTCCAGGTTAGCCCTCGCAGCACGAATTCCATCAGTCTTTCAAAGGTAGCTGGCGCATTGCAAAGTCCAAAAGGCATCACGGTAAATTGATAAAGACCACTGCCTGCTGAAAACGCTGTCTTCTCCTTATCATCAGGATGAAGCCCCACTTGCCAGTATCCACTCCTAAGGTCTAACGTAGAAAACCATCGTGAGCCTGCCAACGTGCTTAACGTGTCGTCAATTCGTGGTAATGGGTAACTGTCTTTCTTCGTGACATCGTTTAATTTTCGGTAATCGACACAAAATCTTAATGTTCCATCCTTTTTGGCAACCAAAACTACTGGCGATGACCAGGGACTCGTCGACTCCTCAATGACTCCATCTTGTAGCATCTTGTCTATCATTGCCGAGGCATCTTCTTGTTTTGCTAATGGAAGCCTCCTAGGTGGTTGTCGAATAGCGGGTGAGTTGCCAGTATTTATCCGATGCTGGACTATGTCTGTTTTTGTAAGGGCCTCTGTATTCTTGGCAAATACTGAACTTTCCTTTTCTAGGAACTTGATTGCCTCCCTTCGTTCATCCTCAGATAAATGCTCCAACTGGGTACTCAGCAAGGTCAAAACTTCCTGGTCTATTTTCGTAGACGAACTTCTCTCTGTTTGTTCCTCGCACCTCGCTACCCATGTGACCGGTTCATAGGAGCCAATCGGTTTGCCTTCCTTAATTGTCACCGAGTGGGAATTTAAATTAACAACTCTAATTGGGATTTTGTCTTTAGTCCGGGTTAAAGTTCTCGCCACAATAATATTGGATAGGGACTTAATCGATTCGTCATCTTCAACTAGGCCAACACGGTACCCTCCAGGATTTCCTTCTAAGGCAGCATCGATCATTTGTTCTGAATGAGCAGGAATCTTGATCGTCTGTGTTGTTAACAATCTCGCTTTATGGAATTGGTCGTCTGCGGTTGCCAGAATAAATTCCTCATTTCCAATTTTTAAGACTCGCTCCCCTACGTCAACAATGAATCCCTGCTCTCCCATGATGTCTAGACCCAAAATGAAATCATCCATAATGTCAGCCACAATGACCTTGTAATTGAACCTCAACCGTCCAACCTGCAGTTCCAAGTTGACCTCTCCATGGACCGCAGCCCTGTCCCCCGTGGCTGTCCGAATGATTACTCCATTTTGCTTCTTGTTAATCTGCAAGCCTGATATAAACCCTGGCCGCACTATTGATGACGTAGCACCGGTGTCAATCGTAAACACGCATTTTCTTCCATTCACATATCCTTGCAACAACAGACTACTTGGAATTCTTTGGAGTTGGGAAATCTTTATTTCTCTGGGGGCACCGCATTCCCTAGCCAGCACAGCCCCCTTGGTGCTGGCTATCTTTAGTTTTCCTGCTTCTCTTCAACATTCACAGCATTTACTCGACTCTCCGAGTTCTGCTGTCGACAGTCTCGTTTCATATGTCCCACCTTGCCGCAGTTGAAACATTTAATACCTCCGCTCGGCTTTCCTTTATTTTGTTGTTTCTCCTGCTTTCCGAGGCCATCCAATTTATCGCATAATTTGGTGAATATTTTCTGCATCTCAGTCAGCAAGGGGTTCTGGTTCATTTCTGGTTGCGATTCTTCGAGAGTCACAGCTCGAACTCTCGACCTTGGAGTATCCCTGTAAGCGGCTTCTACTTCGAGTGCACGCACCAAAGCTTCGCTACTACTTTGGTGTCTCGTCAGCCTCAGAACTCGCCTGACCTCTTCGTCCCTTATACCATCTAAAAAGGCCCCCACGGCTAATTGTTCCTGGAATTCTTTAGGTGCACTCGGATACGCCAGGTGTGCCAGTCTCTCTATCGCAGCTTCAAATTCTTGTAAACTTTCCCCAGCTTTTTGCATCCGGGATTTCAGCTGAGTCTGGTATAATTGGGCAAGGTGTTGATCGCCATACCTCAAGTCTAATGCAGCCTCCAAGACTTTAAAGTCCCTTTGTTTCTCAACTGGGATGGTTTGGAGCAACTCTGAAGCTTGGCCCCTTAATGCTAGAACTAATGCCATGGCCTTTTCCTCATTATCCCAATTGTTCGCACACGCTGCTGCCTCAAACTGCCTCTTGTATGTCGTCCAGGAACTTTGGCCATCAAAAGAAGGAGGTTTTAGTCGCTGTCCTGATGATACCACTTGCTGGCTTCCTCTATCTCTCAACTGTCGTTTAAGCCGGTCTATTTCTCCTTTGACTTCTTCTTCGAACTTGTTTACTTTCTCTTTAACTTCAGTTATTTCTCCTTTTACTTGACTGACTTCTGTCTCGACTTCACCTACTTTTTCTTCTACCTTGTTTATCTCTTCTTTGACTTGACTCTTTAATTCTTCGTTGGCAGAAATGATCGCGTCCTGCTGTATTTTCATTTGTTCATTCAGAATTTTCTTTAATTCTTCTTGGCGTCTTTCTTGTTCCTCTTTTTCCTCTTGACGTCTTCTTTCTTGTTCCTCTTTTTCTTTCTGACGTCTTATTTCCTGATCTTCCATCATTTTCTTTAATTCGTTCCTTTCTTCTTTTTCTTCATGACGTTTTTTCTCCTGTTCTTCTTTGTCTTCCTGGCGCTGCTGCGCCATCATTTTTTGGAATTGTTCGAATAAGTCCTGTATTTGTTTATCGGATGCAATACTTCTAGTTTTTATAGGCATAAGATAAAATAAGTTTAACTGTCACGTCAATATCGGTAATGGAACTTTCCAGACAAATCTCGAAATAGCACGAAAAAGTCTTATCCAGAGTCTTTTGTCACTATCCAGTTCAGAGAATTTAATAATCTCCACTAATGTCCAAATAGAAAAGTTCTAGAAATTTTTCACGCACTAACACAAATAAATGAGTCTTTTTCAGTGTCTCTATCACTTCTCAGTTCAAAGGATTTAATTATCACACTAATGTCCTAATAAAATGTTCTACAATGTCTCAAAAATGCACTTAACACTATTTTCCTGTTCGAAAATAACCCTCGAACAATGTCCAGTAAATTAGTCCTGTGTTAGCACTAACCCTCGAGAATCCTTCTCGAACACTCCAGCACAACTTCAGAGCTCCTCTTGTCATAAAATTCCGCTTCTGACACCAATTTGTCGCGTGTTTCCACCCTTAGGAAACTACCCCTTGCAAAATCCGTGGGTTCCAAAAATTATAACAAGAGATTGTCCACTAACACACTTTATTAAATATTTACTGGATACTTCACAATACTATTATTAATTTAAATACACTTTACTGACTAAAATCACAATGTTTATTACTTTGTTTATCTTTGAACTCTTAACCTCACTTTCTATACTTTCTGAACTTTCTGAACTTTCTGAACTACTCGCCGAGAATGCGGTTGGTCTTTTATACCTAAAAATGACAGATCTCGATTGTTCTGTGATGACGCCACCATTCTCTAGAGAATTCCAGATGTCACTTTGGAATCTTCTGGTAGGTTCTTTTTCGAGTAGGTGCAAATACACTACATTCATTCAGACATTCGATCTGTTGAAGTCTGTCTACTTTTTAGTAACATAACCTTAAATTTTAAGGGGTGCAACATATTACAATACCTAAATCATATTCTCTAATCATAATGAAAGCAAATAAATAAAAAATAATTAATTGTAAAAATAATTTATTTTTTTCGTACACCTAAATAAGTACACCTAAATAATAATAAAAGCTTGATTTTCAATTTTTTTTTACATTTAATTTTATTTTTCAATCTTTAGTTACATCTTAATTAGTTTTTATTACACCGGGTGCCACAGGCTAGTGACTCCCCCCCCCCTATATTTCTTTTATTTTTTAACTTATCCATTTGAAATTTGGGGTGCATAAACTAAATGTAAAAATGGATTTTTGAACATAAAAAACGGTATGAGACCGTTTCCGGTTTACCCGGAAATGACCGCAGCTTTCGATTTTTAAATGGAACACCCTGTATATTTTTACATATTTGGATTGAAGACAACATTCTGAGAATACCATGAGATTTTCGTAATTTTTTGAGTCGATGTTCAGTTTCTTTAAGCATCTTAAGACATTCATCTAGAGGGATTTGGAATACCAAAATTTGTTCTACAGCAGATAAAGTCCAAGGGAAAAATATAATTTACGAAGCCTCCAAAATTGAACAAATCACTTTTTTATGGAATTTTTTTTTTTTCAAATGGGAAGGTGCTGGCTCATAGTCTTCAATAAATTATAGATTTTTTTCTGAATTCATTGATATCCATTTCAAATATATGCTACTTGTTTTTCTATTTTATTAAATTTTTTTAAAAATAAAAAATTACTTTCAAAATAATTTTTATTGATCCTTATACTTTGCACTAATACTTATACCTATTAAGAAACAAAAGAGAGAACCAAAAGGCTATTATCCACAAAAAGGTAGTTATGCACATTTCATTATTAGACATGATTTTTGCAAAAGCAACTACGTTCAAGTTCAAGAAAAATTATATTGAAAGTGATTTTATATTTTTAAATAAATTCAATAAAATAGAAAAACAAATAGCACAGATTTGAAATGAATATCAATGAATTTAGAAAAAAATCTATAATTTATTGAACACTAGAGCCACCACCTTCCCATTTGAAAAAAAAAAGTTTTCGATAAAAAGTGATTTGTTCAAGCATGGAGGCTTCATATATAGCTATTAACGAAATTAAACGAAAAATTATATTTTTCCTTTGGACTTTACCTGCCGTAGAACAAATTTTGGTATTCCAAAGTACTCTAAACGAATGTTTTAAAATGCTTTAAAAAACTGAACATCGACTCAAAAATTCGCGAAAATCGCATGGTATACTTAGAATGTTGTCTTGAATCCAAATATGTAAAAATATACAGGGTGTTCCATTTAAAAGTCGAAAGTTGCTGTTATTTCCGGGTAAACCGGAAATGGTCTCATACCGTTTTTATGTCCAAAAATCCATTTTTACAGGTAGTGTATGCACCCCAAATCTCAAATGGATAAAATAAAAAATAAAGGATATATGGGGGGGGGGGAGCCACTAGCCTGTAGCACCCGGTATATTTATTGCGTCGTCCTTAAAATTAAAATCGCTGCCCAAGGAATCACTACTTCCACATCCAGATTCTCTATTAAAGTCACTCACAACGAAAAAACTTTGTACGTCGAAATAATTGTTTATGGAACTTTAATAATATAATATTTGAAATCCTCTACCCCAAAAACCCATAAAACGATACCCCACATCGGTAGTGGGGTGGGGGTGGTGATAGGGGGTGATAGAGGGGGTGGATGAAGTAAAAAAATATTTTGAGGTTTCTGGTTCTTGTACACACACTAAATCACAATTTTTTTCATCCCCTTTAATAATGAGGTGGGGGTGGTAATGGGGGTGGTAATGGGGGTGGCTAATGCCAAATTTTTTTTTGGAACCTTAACTTCTCTTGTATATACTAAATACCTTTATAGACTCTTACCTGCTTGATTTACCCCAAATTTACCCCAAATTTACCCCAATTTACCCCCAACCCTTCCATGGAACAAGATGAAAATATAATCTAGTTCTAGATCTAGTTAAACTACATATGTGTACCAAAGGACCCCGCACGTTTCATATGGAAATCGGTCTTCCGGTGAAATTGACTGAAAATTTGAGAAATGGTTCATTTTGTATCCTTGATCAAAAGTCTCAATGGGACCAAAGCTCGAAATGCCCATCTTTAGGCAGTACGGCCGTTTTTAAGGGGCAAAAACGGGCAAAAATTCAATTTTTTTATGTACTGTGTTTAATTCTTGAAGAGTGTCCTGAGTTGCTATATTATTGAGATACTTTGCATGTGTATGTGTTTTTTTGAGTCTATGTGTGAGTTTGTATTTTTGTATGTGTGCGTGTGCGTGGGAATACGTGTATGCACGAATGAATCTTTGTTGCATTTATTAACTACAATATACATATATACGATAGTTGCGATTCATGCATTGCCCATGTGTGAATCACAAATACAACCTGGGACTAACCTAATCTAAAAAGTGTGACATTTCACCCCCCCTCCCCCCCCCCCCCTAAAATGTGCCATTAATACATGTATTAAAAAAAGTAAAGCTATATTAACATAAACTAGTAGATCATGGTATTACCGCTGACATTATTCACACAATGTGCACCACGAGGAGGTTGTCAAGTCGGATTTTGCACATTCTTTGGTCCTGAAAAGGACCGATTGTTCATTGTAATTAAAAATGTTTAGGTTTTTTTTTTTGTAAAATGTAATATAAGTGTTTTTATGTTCTGATTTTTGGCAAAGTGTAGTCATATATAAATACAAGGTGTTTCGAAAAGATTGGGACAACGCTTAGCCGTAGATTCTTGACATCAAAACAAGTCGATTTAACTCAAAAAGTAGTGGTCTAACTCTTTTCGTTTTCAAGATACAGGGCGGCAAAGTAAAAAAATTGTATTCATAATCTGTCTCTGTCTTAGAGACTGTTATACGTATCTACTTCAAAGTTGGTAACGACATATTTTTCAGGTCGCTAATTACAATGGTGCTATTACCGATGCCATATTTTATAGATGGCGCGTCAGGACTTTTGCGTGACACTTTAAGTCACAACTTTTTTGAGGTTACGTTTTGGACATCGTCTTCTACTATAATCGAAACGCAATTTGGTTTCCTACAGATAAGGTGTACTTGTTTAAACGCGATAAAATGCTATTCTCCTTTCAGAGCAATACGCGATTTACAACTTTATCACACACCAGTTCGAGGAAATCCAATTATACCTAAAAGCGGTTTTCTTATCTAGTAGGTGTACGTCAAGTATGATGTCTTGAAGTCGTCAATAGTGCTTGTTGTAGATACGTATAATATTCTCCAAGATAGAGACAAAATATGAAAACAATTTTTTTTACTATACCACTCTGTATCTTGAAAACGAGAAAAGTTAGACAGCTACTTTTGGGGTTAAATCAACTTGTTTTGATGTCAAGAGTCTACACTAAGCGTTGTCCCAATCTTTTCAAAACAAACGGGGTGTTGAATTTTTTCGAACCGGTGTGTGACAAAGTTGTAAATCGCGTATTTTTCTGAAAGGGTGCATTTTATTGTGTTTAAAGAAGTTTCTTTAGGCAACTAAATTGTGTTTCGATTATAGTAGAAGACGATGTCCAAAACCTAACGTCAAAAAAGTTATGGCTCAAAGTGTCACGTAAAAGTCCTGTAACTAGCGCCATCTATAAAATATGGCGTCGGCAATATCACCATTGTAATTATCGACCTGAAAAACATGCCATTACCAACTTTCAAGTAGATACGTATAATAGTCTCCAAGATGGAGACAAATTAAAAATGTAATTTTTTTACTTTTCCACCCTGTATCTTGAAAACGAAAAGAGTTAGACCACTACTTTTTGAGTTAAATCGACTTGTTTTGATGTCAAGTATCTACGGCTAAGCGTTGTCCCAATCTTTTTGAAACACCCTGTATAGATTTGCGTCTTTTTAGTAATCAAAGCATTATTATTTTTGTTATTTAGAAATGTTTGTGGGCACGATTTTATTAAAAAACTTAAACATTTTTAATTACAATGAACAATCGGCCCTTTTCAGGGACAAATAATGTGCAAAATCCGACTTGACAACCTCCTCGTGGTGCACATTGGGTGACTCTAATGTCAGCGGTAATACCACGATCTACTAGTTTATGTTAATATAGCTTTACTTTTTTAATAAATGTATTAAGGACACATTTAAGGGGGGGGGGTTGAAATGTCACACTTTTTAGGTTAGGTCGCAGGTTACGTATAACAGTCTCTAAGACAGAGACAGATTATGAATACAATTTTTTTACTTTGCCGCCCTGTATCTTGAAAACGAAAAGAGTTAGACCACTACTTTTTGAGTTAAATCGACTTGTTTCGATGTCAAGAATCTACAGCTAAGCGTTGTCCCAATCTTTTCGAAACACCTTGTATTTATATATGACCACACTTTGCCAAAAATCAGAACATAAAAACACTTATATTACATTTTACAAAAAAAAAAAACTAAACATTTTTAATTACAATGAACAATCGGTCCTTTTCAGGGCCAAAGAATGTGCAAAATCCGACTTGACAACCTCCTCGTGGTGCACATTGGGTGACTAATGTCAGCGGTAATACCATGATCTACTGGTTTATGTTAATATAGCTTTACTTTTTTAATACATGTATTAATGGCACATTTTAGGGGGGGGGGTGAAATGTCACACATTTTAGGTTAGGTTAGTCGCAAGTTGTATTTGTGATTCACACATGGACAATGCATGAATCGCAACTATCGTATCTATGTATATTGTAGTTAATAAATGCAACAAACATTCATTCGTGCATACACGTATTCCCACGCACACGCACACATACAAAAATACAAACTCACACATAGACTCAAAAAAACACATACACATGCAAAGTATCTCAATAATATAGCAACTCAGGACACTCTTCAAGAATTAAACACAGTACATAAAAAAATTGAATTTTTGTCCGTTTTTGCCCCTTAAAAAAGGCCGTACTGCCTAAAGATGGGCATTTCAAGCTTTGGCCTCATTGAGACTTTTGATCAGGGATACAAAATGAACCATTTCCCAAATTTTCAGTCAATTTCACCGGAAGACCGATTTCCATATAAAACGTGCGGGGTCCTTTCAAGTCAATATCTCAAACGGTTCCAGAGTAAACGTGAGCACAAAAAAAGTTACAGACAGACCGACAGACAGAAATTTTTTTTTCGCTCAAATTTAAAATCTCGACATTTCGTGACATTCTAAGCCTATTTGAACAATAAAAATTTTTTGTCGTTACTATACTTCCACTGAATGTGGAAGTAAAAAAAGCGCTGCCCAAGGAATCACTACTTCCACATCCAGATTTTCTATCCAAGTCACTCACAACGAAAAAACTTTGTATGTGAAAATAATTGTTTATGGAACTTTAATAATATAATATTTGAAATCCTCTACCCCAAAAACCCATAAAACGATACCCCACATCGGTAGTGGGGTGGGGGTGGTGATAAGGGGGTGGCAGTGGGGGGGTGGATGAAGTAAAAAAAATATTTTGAGGTTTCTGGTTCCTGTACATACACTAAATCACAATTTTTTTTCATCCTCTTTAATAAGGAGGTGGGGGTGGTAATGGGAGTGGTTAATGCCAAACATTTTTTTGAGACCTTAGCTTCTCTTGCATATATTAAATACCAATTTTATGGACTCTTATCTGCTTGATTTACCCATTTACCCCAAATTTACCCCAATTTACCCCCCAACCCTTCGACGGAACAAGATGAAAATATAATATAGTTCTAGATCTCGTTAAAGTACATATGTGTACCAAATGTCAAGTCAATATCTTAAACGGTTCCAGAGTAAACGTGCGCACAAAGAAAAGTTACAGGCAGACAGACCGACAGACAGACAGAAATTTTTTTTCGCTCAAACTTAAAATCTCAACGTTTCATGACATTTTAAGCCTATTTGGAAAATTTTTTGTCGTTACTATACTTCCACTGGATGTGAAAGTAAAATTAAAGGTATTCAAATTTTCTTTCGATTGAGACGTATTACTACCATTTATAATGAAAAATAAAAAAGTTACAAACAAAAAAGTAGCGCATTTAAAAATTTAGGTACCATTTTTTTTAGTCTCATTGCTCTAATTTTTTATTAATTATTTTTTTAAAATCCTTCTAGGTATTGTTAATGCATATCATTACTAACATGCTCAAATTTTTAAAATTTTAAAAATAATTATTTTTCATTCTCTACCCATTTTCAATAATGAAAATTTTTATAATTTTTTGAAAAAAATCGGGTTTTTGGAAATTGCTCAGAAAATATTTATTTATAAAAAATTGTAAGAGTACAGAAATGAAGCTTATAAAAAACAAATAGTTTGTTTTTTTTTTATTTTCCTACGACACACTGTTTCAGATATATAAAGGTTTAAAGATGGCGCTTGAGCGCATACGCAAGAAAATTATCTAAAATTGAAATATCTCAAAAACTATAAGAATGATAAAAACATGATATAAAAATGAAATGAAGCTTATAAAAAAAACGAAGAATTTGGGATTTTATTTTTTTTACGACAAACTGTTCCAGAGATATGACAGTTTGAAATAACGTTGAAACTTTTCAGTTTGTACACGCATTTTAAATGTCTATAGTAGATAGAGAAACGAGCAATAACCGTCTAGTTTTCCCAGAATACGCAGAAAGAGCGGGTTGCATTGCACTTTAGCATGTTTTAGAGTGCAGATTAAATATGATATTTAATTAGTTTACTTAATTGTATTAATTTGATTTATTTAAAACTATCTGTATTTTTAATAAAATTAGACATATTACTATACCTACTCTTTTGTGGCCATTTTTAATACACCATTTTGTTTTATTTTAAACTTCATAATCATATTCAGCGACCTAAAAAACGTATATGGATTTTCGTGAATTTATTTGTAACATTAGAAGACTATTAATTTTTCAATATTTAAAGGTGGTTTCAACCCTTAATATTTTCGTCTTTCCTGTGTTTTGACCTCATAATTATATTCAGCGACCCCAGTATATGATAAAACATTAATTTTTCAGTATTTAAGGGTAATTTCAACCCTTAATACTGTCGTCTCATAACTTTTGATCTCACGGTCATATTCAGCGATCTCAAAAACATGAGTATATGGATCTTCACTAATTTATTCGTAAAATTAGAAGAGTTACTAATTTTTCAGTTTTTAGGAGTGGTTTCCACCCTTAAAGACCGCTGCCCAAGGAATCACTACTTCCACATCCAGATTTTCTATTCAAGTCACTCACAACGAAAAAATTTTGTATGTGGAAATAATTGTTTACGGAACTTTAATAATATAATATTTGAAATCCTCTACCACAAAAACCCATAAAACGATACCCCACATCGGTAGTGGGGGGTGGGGGTGTGGTGATAGGGGGTGGTAGTGGGGGTGGATGAAGTAAAAAAATATTTTGAGGTTTCTGGTTCTTGTACACACACTAAATCACAATTTTTTTCATCCCCTTTAATAATGGGGTGGGGGTGGTGATGGGGGTGGCTAGTGCCAAAATTTTTCTTGGGACCTTAGCTTCTCTTGTATATACTAAATACCAATTTTAGGGACTCTTACCTGCTTGATTTACCTATTTACCCCAAATTTACCCCAATTTACCCCCCAACCCTTCGACGGAACAAGACGAAAATATAATCTAGTTCTAGATCTCGTTAAAGTACATATGTGTACCAAATTTCAAGTCAATATCTCAAACGGTTCCAGAGTAAAAGTGCGCACAAAAAAAGTTACTGACAGACCGACAGACAGACAGAATTTTTTTTTTCGCTCAAACTTAAAATCTCGACGTTTCATGACATTCTAAGCCTATTTGAACAATAAAAATTTTTAAAATTTTTTTGTCGTTACTATACTAATTAAGGAAATTCCTTTCATCGTTTTCGGGCCGGAAATTTTACCATTTTTACTGCTTCGCTTACTGTACTATTGGTCATAAATAAATGCCAATTTTATGGACTCTTACTTACTTGATTTACCTATTACTCCCAACCCTTCAACGGAATAAGATGAAAATATAATATAATCTAGTTCCAGATCTCATTAAAATACAAACGTGTACCAAATGTCAAGTCAATATCTTAAACGGTTCCAGAGTAAACGTGCGCATAAAAAAACTTACAGGCAGACCGACAGACAGAATTTTTTTTTTTTTGTCAAACTTAAAATCTCGACGTTTTTTTCATGACATTCTAAGCCTATTTGAAAAATAAAGATTTTCAAATTTTTTTTCGTCGATACTATACTTCCACTGGATCTGGAAGTAATAGGACGATAGTTTTGACAATCACGTTTGTCACCAGTTTTAAAGATTGGACAAACTAGACAATTTTAACAAGCTAGGGAAACAACACTGAGTTAATGATAGGTTAAATAAATAACATGGTGGACGCATGAACACTTCACTACAGCTCTTAATACCTTATGCTGGGATATTATCCGGACCTGGAGCAGCCTTAGGTTTCAGTCAATGGCATCCCGTATGTCAGATACAAGAATTTTAGATATACTTAGGACGTCATTGTTAATAGATTTATAATAATTAAATTGTTCTTTATCTATATTTTGATCACTATTGAAAACTGTTTTGAAGTTATCTGTTAAAGCTTCTACAATGTCATCACCAATAATTCTTTCGATATGACTATATGTTATAACTGGCGGCAGCCGAGAATGTTTCTTCTCGCTGATAACATAAGACCAGAAACTTTTACTTCCACATCCAGTAACGACAAAAAAATTAAAAAAAAAATTTATTGTTCAGATGGGCTTATAATGTCATGAAACGTCGAGATTTTAAGTTTGAACGAAAAAAAAATTCTGTCTGTCTGTCTAACTTTTTTGTGCGCACGTTTACTCTGGAACCGTTTAAGATATTGACTTGAAATTTGATACATATATACTTTAACGAGATCTGGAACTAGATTATATTTTCATCTTGTTCCGTTTTTTACTTCATCCCTCTACCACCCCCCTATCACCACTCCCACCCCACTACCGATGTGGGGTATCATTTTATGGGTTTTTGGGGTAGAGAATTTCAAATATTATGTTATTAAAGTTTCATAAACAATTATTTCCACATACAGAATGTTTTCGTTGTGAGTGACTTGGATAGAAAATCTGGATGTGGAAGTAGTGGTTCCTTGGGTAGCGGTTTTTGGATTTGCACTCATATTTCCCTCAGCTTGCCTAGTATAATTTCCATATGCTATGTTATATCTATGGTCATGATGACGAATGGAAAGTCTGTAAAAATATAAATTCCGCAAATGGTTTTGTTCATTATAGTGGCGGGGGAGAAATAAAAAGTTGTAATTTAAATTGGTCCACCAGGTATCAAAAAGTCCAGATAGGAATCTGTAACCTCAACTAAAATCATAATTACGCATTTTTGCGTTTTATTGTCTTAAAATAATGTGATTTATTTTGAATAATATCTCGTATTTCAGAAACTCATTTTAAATCATTTGAAGGCAATAATTTATGAAATAAAAGTTTGCCGCTGTAGTCTTATGAACGTTAAAAGTTTATTTTTTACGTTGGTTACCTTCAGAATTAGAATTAAATCAGTCGCCAAAAAGGTAGAAATAAAAAAAACACAATAACAAGGTCTGCAGTAGATGTTGGCGTAAAATTTGACTGCCCAGTTGGAAGCCCCATTTCATGATTTTTCTAGCAAAATACATATTTCATGGCATTTTATGGCAACTTGTTAGAATTTTATAACGTTCTATGATTTTATGGCAACTGGGACACCTGCCTAAGTCGATTTTGTCGTGTTTAATGGTCGACAGAATTATTGAACTCGTAGAAAACATTTGTAACGATGAGTTTACAGAAAAGCTACTTTTCTCCCGGACTACAGAGCAGAAATTTCTGGCGGAACAACCGATAATCTTCAATTGACCCCACATAATGAAAGGTAGATGTTTAAAACAATTATCTGGTTAGAGTGGACTAAATTGTTTATTTGAATACTGCGTCTGATTGTGAAGAGCGATAAATAGATACTGGCAAAACTAGGATCAGATAAGAGAAGCGATATATTATTAGTAATAACGAAGTCGAATACATTTAACGGAATAATTTTGAACAATCAGCATAGTGTTTCAGTGTCGACTGTATTCGATAGTCAGCAGATATTTAAAAGTCGTTAGAACGCAACCCGAAGTATCTCAAATGATGAATTCGCGGTTCCGTTTCGTTTGCTTCGTCTTGCTCTGCCGTTCGATCCACGTCGTCTTATCGAAAGATGCGGCGCTCGAAACGGTCAGCAAACACGGACAGTTGTCCGTGGACGGTGTCCACTTGGTGGATCAGCATGGCGACAGGGTCCAACTGAAGGGTATGTCGCTGTTCTGGAGTATTTGGTATCCCGAGTTCTACAACGAGGCCACCGTCAGAGGCGTCCACGTGTCGTGCCACGCGAACGTGATTCGACCGGCGCTGGCAGTCGACACGAACGACGGAGGATACTTGAGGGATCCGCGAGGTCAGATGGCCCTGGTTGACGCGGTCGTCGAAGCCGCAATCAAGGAAGACATTTACGTACTGGTGGATTGGCAGGAGGCGGATTCAAACATTCATCTGGCGGAGGCGAGAGAATTCTACGATCAATTGTCGAAAAAGTACGGCCACTACCCGAACATCATCTACGAGCCCTTCAACGAGCCGGTCAACCAGTCGTGGTCGTACGTGCTGAAGCCCTACTTCGAGACGATCATCAAGACCATCCGCGCCAACGATCCGGACAACCTGATAATGGTCGGTTCGCCCAACTGGTCGACCCAACTGGACCTGCCCGCCGCCGATCCCATCACCATCGACAAAAACATCATGTACAGCATGCACTGGTATGCCGGCACCCACACACAGTGGCTGCGCGACATCGCGCAGGCCGCCCTCGACAAGGGACTGCCCATCTTCGTGACGGAATACGGCACGGTGAACTCCGATGGGGATGGGCCGGTGGCCCTCGCGGAAACTCGTACATGGTGGGACTGGCTGGACGAGAGGGACATGTCCTATTTGAACTGGTCGATCTCCGACAAGGCGGAGGGTGCGTCTGCGTTGGTGCCCGGAACGACCGCGAACCAGACTTGCCAGCCGGACCATTTGACCGAATCCGGAAGGTTGGTTGTCGCACAGAACATGAAATAGACCACACGTTCGGATTAGTTTTAGAGTTACGCTATTTCTATCTTTTTTTTTTGTGCAACTTATAGATAATAAAAGAGATCCGTTATAAATGACTGCGAGTCTCGCTTCTTCTCCTACACACGCTGGCGACGGTCTTCATCAAGTGTTTATGTAAGTAGAAATTTTGTTGGGGATAGCTATGTGCACGTCCCCTATTTGAAAAGTCGCAATTCTTCCGCGTTTAAAGTTGAGGGTAGGCCCGAAGCAAGTAAAAACATAAGTTTTAAAGCAAAAATCGAAAATACTATTTTTATTCCATCATAAGTGTTACTATTTCTATAATACATAAAATAACACTGCCTGCGAATGATGGCTTAAAATAATTCAAGTCATGGGTTCGAACCACTGACAGGTTAGATGCATGCAGTTGGCTTTTTTACTTTTTTTTTAAATTAAATTAACTATGGCGACATGATGAATATAGGCATTGTCATTTTATACAGTGTGTGCTATTTAATACCACAACACTTCGCAAAAACGAAGAGTATATTGCATTTGATCAGCACATTTCCAAAACAGTAAATATTGCTCGTAGAGAAAAAATTTTCAAATCATTATTTTAATGAACGAATTCTGAACAACTTTCAAAATGTCCGTCTGTCCGTCTGTCCGTCTGTCCGTCTGTCCGTCTGTCCGTCTGTCCGTCTGTCCGTCTGTCCGTCCGTCCGTTACGTTTCTTATAAGCACGATAACTTAAGAAAAAAAAAATCCGATTGTATTGAAATTTGGAAAGTTAGCGTTAGCTAGAGGAAGAACCCTGTTGTTTTTGAAAAAATCAATCAGTAAATAAAAAAGTTATTAATCATTTAAATAAAAAAAATGTTTTTCTTAATTTTTGTCACTTGTATTTAAATAGAAATCTTGCGAAATGTTGTTTATACATTTTACTAATACAAAATCGGAAAGCGCTTGTTTTGGTATTGCACTAGTTTCAACGATTTAATCGATCGCCCACAATAAAGACGTCTACTAGCCCTAGCGGAGGTAAACAGTGACACGCCCATCAAGAGAAGCATGTAAACGATTGCATGCTTCGCCTCGCTTCCTCTTATTGCCATCCCAAAACCAACACTTTCCGATATTGTATGTATATTTCATAATATATCTAATCCGTTGAAATATAATTCTTGAATGATTTATATTACAGACATTCGACTTTTACAGTAGTGTGATGGCCCAATGGCTAAAGTTTTTGCCTTGCAATCCAAAGGTCTTGTGTTCGAATCCCTGACATGGTAGTTCTTTTTTTTTTCATATATTTCTTTTCACAACAAAGTGGGTATCACAAAAAAGCTCAGTAAACCTGCGCTTCCACTAGTTTTGGAATGGGTTGTCCGATTTAATTTTTTTCAGGTTTACTATCCACCTTTCACGCAGAAGGGGCGTTGTAGAATTGTAGTTTTTCAAATAGGGGACGTGCACACAGCTATCCTCCCCAAAATTTCAACGTACGTAGGAGACACTTGATGACAACCGTCGCTAGCTCTTAGACTAGTAGATATTTAAATTATAGAACGTGTTCCGATAGTTTGAGCATGAGCCGTTGAGCCGCCCGCTTAAGAGTAGCAACGCGATATTTATTTTAAAAGCTACAGGAAGCTTGCCAGATCTGCCTGATAGTTTGGTGAGGACGAAAAGTTTAATAGTTTTAATATGCACATAAGATATTTAAGGCTCAAAAGACCGAATATTATAAAAATCAATATTCTATTAATTTTTCAAATAGTTGCCATACAGTCTAGAGCAAGAAACGGGGAGAGGTACCCGTGAGTAATTCCTATAAGAATTTTTTTTTGTTTCTATAATATTGGGGGGGTTGCCACAATCATTAATTACATTTTTCCACAGGAATATCGTTGTCGTTACGGCCGCCATTTTGAAAAAATGGCGGTCAAAATAGGTTTTTTTTTTTCAATTATCTCCTTTCCTATTGGTTCTGTCCTAAAATTAGGTATTACCAATATTGTAGAAACTGGAGAAAGTCAACTTTTTCTTTATTGTTAATATTGCACGATCTACAACCGTCAGAACGGTGACAATTTGTGCATAGCTACAGATTTTTGCAATTATCTCTGTCCGCATTACTCCTACGTAGTAATTAGTAATTATCAATATAAAATTTCCTAAAACATTTGTTTAAACAATTTTTTTCCTGGTAAACCTTTTTAAAATTACAGCAGCTCGAAGTGAAAAAAATAATGAGTTTTTCGAGCTGCTGCAACTTGTAAACAATTGATAGTGCAAGAAAATTTTTCAAACAAAAATCTTAGGAAATTTTATACTCTAAAAATTGATAATAACTAATTACTACGTAGGAGCAATCGGGACAGAGATATTTGAAAAAATCTGCAGTGAAACACAAATTTTTACAATTTTGGGCGAGTGTAAATCGTAGTGTTAGCAATAAGAAAAATTGTTGTGTTGGCAGATCAGTGAAAACAAAAAATTGGAGGAAAATTATTCTTTTAAGGAAATAATACTACTAAAAGTCAATTTGATTGATTATGCAAAATTAATAATGAATATTAATAATGTTTGAATTACGAAGCAGTCATTTTTCCGAAATTCAGGAACTTTCAAAGTTCGAGCTGCTATAATTTCTAAACAATTGATCGTGGAAGAAAACTGTTCCAAAAAAAGTTTAAGAAATTTCATGATCTACAATATTAATAATTCCTAACCAATTACTACGTAGGAGTAACGGGGACAGAGGTAATTGCAAAATCTGCAGCGATGCACAAATTATCACCGCTCTGACGGGTGTAAATCGTAAAATATTAACAATAGAGAAAAAGTTGTAGCTTTCTTCATTTTCTACAATATTGGTAATACCTAATTTTAGGAAAGAACTAATAGGAAAAAAGATAATTGAGAAAAACCTATTTTTATTTTGACCGTCATTTTTTTCAACATTTTTTGTGGAAAACATTAATTAATGATTGTGGCAATCCGCCCTAGATTATACTAACAAAATATTCACGAGTCAAATGACAGATTGAATATACTATTGGTTTTGCTGGAAGATTGAAATGGAAACAAGTCGACGATATTTTTTTAAGAATGATACATTTTCTAAATCGCATTTTCGATTTATGTGCTATGAAAGTTAATTTCGGCGAATTCCAGCATTTTTCAACTGACCAAATATTAGGAAATAAAAAATATTATTTTTCAAGGATATCTAGGTATATTTTTACTGAAAACTTAAAAATTTAATTTGAAATATTTTCTCTTAACCAATGATTAGGTTTATGGCTTATGTAATAGTCTTCGTTAGACGAAGAAATTATTTCAGCCTAATTTGAAATTTTGCTACAGTGAATGTAATCTAACGAAACGGTCGCTGAATTAACCACTAAAGCTAACCGAGCGATTTGTATCGAATTTTACAAAATTTGAACTAAAAAGAGCATAAAACAAGATAATAGTTCCGTTAAATTAAAAAAATAAAAGAAGAGAATTACTAAAATTAATCAATAGTTTTAGATTTTCGTTTAGTAGACAAGCTTTTATTTAACTTACTTTGTATGTTAGTTTATATGTTTAGTTCAAATATTGCAAGTCAATTTTGAACCTTTTTTATTTTAGTACACCTAAATAATAAAAGCTTTTTTTAAAGTTTTTTCTTACATTTAATTTTTGCAGAAAACGTTATTCTTTGTCAAGTTAGTTGTTTGTAGTCGTAACTTTACTAATAGGACTAAACAGTGGGGATTGGTCGTACACATTTGGGACCAATCGAAAAGCCATCAACTTTTTTTCCCGAAAGATGGCAAATGGAGGTCTGCCAATACAAGGATCGAGATTTGATATAATCATAGGTATAAATAAAATTGCATAACTTGAAATTTTGCAAGTAATCATTCATTGATGGTATGGATTACCTTCTACATATCATACTAGTTTGGGTGTGCTGATTTTCTTGCACTAAATAAAAAAATGTCTATAAAAAATATTTAAAAAACCTGTAAGGGATATAAATAAAATTTCATAAGGGCATATATATGTATTAGTGGAAGGCAGCGAATTATTACTTAATTTTACGGAAGTCTGTGCAGAACTGAATAAAAAAAACGTATTTCTGTGCATTTTAAACAGATTTAAAAGCGATATAAGCTACACGGTTTTGTAAAATTTACAATTGGCAAAAATGGTGTAATAGGAACAAACCTGAATGATTTGGAAGTCATAGAATAGTCCTATTAAAATGGTAGAACGTAAAGAATCTATTGAGATTAATAATTCACAATTCCTTCTCATTTTAAGGGAATTTACTTACATTTTTATTTCTCGAAAAATACAGTAAAATTTGCAAAAGTATTTTTGGGATTATGTAAGTTGTCACCTCATTTTTATCAGTTTTGAAGTATTGCTAATTTCTAATCTGTCCATCTTTCTGATTGATACCTGATTGTTAGAAATAAGAAGTTTGTTTACTATGTAAGTGCCTATCTAGAAATTTTTAAGTACAAAAACACTCACCAGAAAAATTGATTATCTTTTATTTTATTTTTATAAATAGGTCTGTTCTCGGGACATATCGAATTCTCGATCAATAAAATTATATGTTTGCTAAATACGAAATATTTCGTATTATATTTTGTCTCTTCATCATGTATCTTAATGAACAGTGAAATCTGGTATCGAGGTTTCTTGACACCAGACGACTTTACCACTACTGCTTTTCACTCACATGCCTTTAAATAAGCGATTATTTTGGAAGACCTTTTTACTTCCCTCGCTTACCAAAGGGAAGTATTGTAATCGTGAAAAAATCATTCTCCGAGATATCTCCGGATTTTCACGTTTCAGACAATGTAGATTACGAAAATTGAAGTCTTCCAATTCCGTTAGTCTGTGTATCTGTCTTGCGTCTGTCTGTTTGTTGACGCTATGCAAAACCATTTGGCGGTTTTTGACGATTTGGTGGATGAAGTAAAAAACATTTTGAGGTTTCTGGTTCTTGTACACACCCTAAATCACAATTTTTTTTCATCCCCTTTAATAATGGGGTGGGGGTGGTAATGGGGGTGGCTAATGCCAAAATTTTTTTTGAGACCTCAACTTCTCTTGTATATACTAAATACCAATTTTATGGACTCTTACCTGCTTGATTTACCTATTTTCCCCAAATTTACCCCAATTTACCCCCCAACCCTTCGATGGAACAAGATGAAAATATAATCTAGTTCTAGATCTCGTTAAAGTACATACGTGTACCAAATTTCAAGTCAATATCTCAAACGGTTCCAGAGTAAACGTGCGCACAAAAAAGTTACAGACAGACAGACCGACAGACAGACCGACAGACAGACAAACAGAAATTTTGTTTTCGCTCAAACTCAAAAACTCGACGTTTCGTAACATTCTAAGCCTATTTGAACAATAAAAATTTTTTAAAATTTTTTTGTCGTTACTATACTTCCACTAGATGTGGAAGTAATATGAAACCTACATAGTTATACCATTTTTAAAGGTTCGATATGATTTTTAAACTGAAAATGAGAAAAAATGTAGTACATTATTTATCGTGAAAAACTGCCTGCAACTCGGAAAATTAGCAAGTTTCAAAAAAATTCCAAGAGACAAAAAATGTTTAGAAGGCCTCAATACATACGTCAAACTTTTAAATTACATGGTTTTAAAGCGCTACAATGCCAAAGACGGGGGTAGTTTTTCATGTTTTTCCGGAAAAACTCGGTGAAAACGCACTTTACAGAAAAGTTGCAAATAAAAAACCGCTGCCCAAGGAATCACTACTTCCACATCCAGATTCTCTATTCAAGTCACTCACAACGAAAAAAACTTTATATGAGAAAATAACTGTTTGTGGAACTTTAATAATATAATATTTGAAATCTTCTACCCCAAAAACCCATAAAACGATACCCCACATCGGTAGTGGGGTGGGGGGTGGTGATAGGGGGGGTGGTAGTGGGGGTGGATGAAGTAAAAAAATATTTTGAGGTTTCTGGTTCCTGTACATAGATACACTAAATCACAATTTTTTTTCATCCCCTTTAATAAGGGGGTGGGGGTGGTAATGCCAAAAATTTGTTGAGACCTTAGCTTCTCTTGTATATACTAAATACCAATTTTATGGACTATTACCTGCTTGATTGACCTATTTACCCCAAATTTACTCCCCAACCCTTCGACGGAACAAGATGAAAATATAATCTAGTTCTAGATCTCGTTAAAGTACATATGTGTACCAAATTTCAAGTCAATATCTTAAACGTTCCAGAGTAAACGTGCGCACAAAAAAAAGTTACAGACAGACAGACAGACAGACAGACCGACAGACCGACAGACAGACCGACAGACAGACCGACAGACAGAAATTTTTTTTTCGCTCAAACTTAAAATCTCGACGTTTCATGACATTTTAAGCCTATTTGGACAATAAAAATTTTTAAAATTTTTTTTGTCGTTACTATACTTCCACTGGACGTGGAAGTAAAAGTCTTGTATTTCGATTCACCTGAATTTTTTCAGTTTTTTTTTCAACTTTTAGGAATTTTCGAGTGACCATATCTCGAAAAATATGCATTTTTCTGAAATCGATCGGGAATGTCTACATTTTCGGCGCGATTTTAGAGCGAAAAATGGACAATTCCAGTATTTTAGTCCGTTGCTAGGAAACTATCAGAAAACAGACCGGAAAAGATCCGTTGCCAAGCAACGATCAACATTCCCGTACGGTTTTTTATATATATTTTAATATGTTAATATTTTTGATTTTTATACGTTTAAAATAGTATTGATTGTGATTTCAGAAAAAAATTTTTTTAAATGTTTATATTTTTGATTTTTATACGTTTAAAATAGTATTTATTGTGATTTCAGGAAAAATAGTATGTGTACTTCGGTGTGAAAGCACATTCCCAGACTTCGATGCTTGTTGGCCTCGGCTAGCGCCTCGGCCAACAATTGCATCGTCGTCCGGGAATGTATCGCTTTCACACCTAGATACACAATATGCTATTTTTGAACAAATTCACAAAAGTACAAACATCTTAAATTGGACCAAAAGATGTAAATTCATTTATTGATAAGCAGCATTTTTGACCTAATTCTACAAGTTACGGAACCTGTGAGAAACTTCCTTCCGATCATTTCCTACTTTAATCTTTTTTAAAACTTTTTTTATTAACGTCTTTACAAACACATTGCACAAGGTTTCATCAATATCCATTCATTAGCACTAAAGATAGACCCCGTTGACTGGACTATTCGTGTTTTGAAAGAGCAGTAATAGTGGCAAGGGACACAGATATATTTTTGCTAATAGGGATAAATTCGCGAATAAAGAGTTGAAGGCAATAGCCGATTTTTATGCGGTGTCGGATTGAGCAAAAAATTTTACACCGAATACGACACTTTCCAGCGGTATGTCTGACAGGTATTTAATTTTCAAAAACTAAACAGCCCGACAATGCCCACTTTTTAACCGACTGTATAAAATTTATTAATCGATTTCATCAGCAGAATGTGCTTAAAATATTAATTTATCTTTTTAAAGTGGGCAAAATTGTTATTCGAACGTGTGCGTTATTTACGACAATTGTGAAGAGCGGTGAATAGATTACTGGAAAAATCACAATGAGATAAGCGAGACGATATATATAAGAAGAAGTGGCAGAAATGTAACTAAATAAACAAATTGTATTCGATAAAGTCCAGATATTTAACGAGTCGGTTCGTATTAGTCTCAAAGTATCCGAAATGGATTCGCTGCTGCGTTTCGTCTGCTTCGTCTTGCTGAGCTGCTACTCGCTCGATGTCGTCTCGTCGAAAGACGCAATATCGGAGACCGTCAGTAAACACGGTCGCCTGTCCGTCAACGGTGTCAACTTGGTGGATCAGAACGGCGAGAAGTTCCAGATAAAGGGGATGAGTCTGGGCTGGAGCGTTTGGTGGCCCCAATACTACAACGCGGACTCCATCAAGGGCGTCCATCAGTTGTGCCATGCGAACGCGATTCGAGCGGCGATGGCGGTCGGCACCGACGACAACGGCGACTACTTGAAAGACAAGCAGGGCCAGATGAGACTCATAGAAACCGTGATCGAGGCGGCAATCAGCGAAGACATTTACGTACTCGTCGATTGGCACGAGGTGGACTCGGTGGTGCACGTGGCGGAGGCGAAAGACTTCTTCGACCAGATCTCCAAGAAGTACGGCCACTATCAGAACATCATCTACGAGACCTTCAACGAACCCGTCGACCAATCGTGGCCCTTAGTCCTGAAGCCCTACCACGAGGCGGTGATCAAATCGATTCGCGCCAACGACCCCAACAACGTGATCGTCGTCGGCACGCCCAACTGGTCGCAGAAGGTTGACGTAGCGGCCGCCGATCCCATCACCATCGACAAGAACGTCATGTACACGATGCACTTCTACGCGTCCACCCACACGCAGTGGCTGCGAGACACGGCGCAGGGCGCCCTCGACAAGGGACTGCCAATCTTCGTGACGGAGTATGGTGTGACGGCCGCCGACGGAAATTTACCGATCGACGTGACGGAGTCTCGTCTGTGGTGGGACTGGCTGGACGAGAGGAGCATGTCGTATTTCAACTACGACATCGCCGACAAGGAAGGCGAGGCGTGCTCCGCCTTGCTGCCCGGAACGCCTCCACAACAAGTTTGCGTCGAGTCGTACTTGAGCGAGTCGGGAAAGATGGCCGTGGCACAGAATAAGAAGTAAATCATCCGTTCAGATCGCTTTTACACTTTTACCGTTTTCATTATATGTACAAACAGACCAATTATTAAATAATTTCCAAAGATTTCGTATTTCTTAACGCACCCCTCCTCTCCTCCCTTCCGCTTCAAGCATATGGAAGTGCCACCGAATTTCCAAACATTTAAAATTTATAAGTTTTAGAGAATATATTAAATAAAATTGAAAACCATTGAAAATGTAAAAATACTGGAAAATTTCAAGTAGAATCTGAAAATAAGTTATTTTGCCAATCTACGATTCGAAAATTTGGGAAAAATTGTTTTAAATGACTTTTAACGAATCACTTGTTTCATATCCAGGTCTCTCATTCAACGAAAGAAAAATGATACTATATTTGCACTCCACTATGTAAAAGTAATTATTTATACTTTTAATAGTTGGTAAAACCAAAAGTGCATACCCTGCAAGTTGCTTTACCCAATTGACAATATTAGGAATTTCCTCAAAAAAATATTTCGATTTTAGTTCTAGTATATATAGTAAGTGAAGCTTTTAAATCCCAGCCCGAAAACGATGTAATGAATTTCCAATTTTTTTCTTCAACATGCTTCATATAGTATGTACACAAGAATCTATATTGTCATTTTTCCCCCTTCTTAGGGGTTGTCGCAAAAAGAACAGAAAATTACCTTAATCTGATAGATAATCAAATTATAAGAATGAAAGGTCTTATACACTTTTCTGGTAAAATGAATATTTTTTGAGATATTGCGAACTGAAAATTGCAATTTTCACTCTCTAAAATCAGTATTCCTAAACGTTCCTTTTTTAATTACTCGAAAAATATGGACTTTAATAAAAAAATGAAAGGGTACAAAATTAGAGCTTATACGAAAACAAATCGAATGGCTTTTTCTTTTTTTTTTCATGTTTAGTTTTGGAAACATGGCATTTTCAAAATGGCGCCAAAACGTCCAGAAAAAAATATACGACATTAAAATCTAAAATTAGTCAAAATCTACAACTACGTGAAAAATGTTTATTGGAAAAATTAAAGGTATTAAAATTTTCTTTCGATTAAGACTTATTACCTTTCATAATGAAAACTAAAAAAGTTACAAACAAAAAAGTAGCTGATTTAAAAATCACGCGCCATTTTTTTTTTAGTCTTATTGCTCTAATTTCTTCGCAAACTTTTTAAATTTTTAGTAATTTTTATAAATATGTTATCAGGAAAACGAATCATACGATCTCGTCTGTATTTTGTTTGTTTTGCTAATTTCCATTGGAATAAAAATAAGATTCTTCTTATTTGCGTAAGAATCTTCTATTTGTTTATATGAATATTAGAATAATGTATTTTCCTGTTACACTGTGCATCAGTATTATATTCTTAAAGCAAATTAAATATCAAAAATATTTACCGTTTCGATAAAAAAAACCGCTGCCCAAGGAATCACTACTTCCACATCCAGATTCTCTATCCAAGTCACTCACAACGAAAAAACTTTGTATGTGAAAATAATTGTTTATGGAACTTTAATAATATAATATTTGAAATCCTCTACCAAAAAAACCCATAAAACGATACCCCACATCGGTAGTGGGGTGGGGGTGGTGATAGGGGGGTGGTAGTGGGGGGTGGATGAAGTAAAAAAATATTTTGAGGTTTCTGGTTCCTATACATGCACTAAATCACATTTTTTTTTTCATCCCGTTTAATAAGGAGGTGGGGGTGGTAATGGGGGTGGCTAATGCCAAAAATTTTTTTGAGACCTCAGCTTCTCTTGTATATACTAAATACCAATTTCATGGACTCTTACCTGCTTGATTTACCCATTTACCCCAAATTTACCCCAATTTACCCCCGAACCCTTCGACGGAACAAGATGAAAGTATAATCTAGTTCTAGATCTCGTTAAATTACATATGTGTACCAAATTTAAAGTCAATATCTTAAACGGTTCCAGAGTAAACGTGCGCACAAAAAAAGTTTCAGACAGACCGACAGACAGACAGACAGACCGACAGACAGACAGAAATTTTTTTTCGCTCAAACTTAAAATCTCGACGTTTCATGACATTTTAAGCCTATTTGGACAATAAAAATTTTTAAAAATTTTTTTGTCGTTACTATACTTCCACTGGACGTGGAAGTAATACGTAAAACCTCGTTTTTAAAATTTTGAATTTTGGAGCTTCGACCTGCTGTATTTTTAAAATAAAGACATTTTGCAATTTTATCCATAACAGTTTTCATTGAGAATGACCTTTGGGGATTCTATGCCTTGAATTTGCAACGATTCCTTCGACAACAAATTACCCATGCATTTGGTGCGCGCGGGGTCCTTTAGAAATAGCTTTCGGTGTTACTGCATATTCAAACCTTTAGTTGATACAAGTTTTACTTCCACATCCAGTGGAAGCATGACAAAAAAAATTTTAAAAATTTTTATTAAAAGCTTTTATTTAACTTGCATGTATGTTTGTTTAGCTCAAATCTTGCAAGCTGAATTTCGACTAGTTCTAATTAAGCTAGAACTTTGAAGGGCACACGTGTGTAAGACCGGTGACAATACAACACAGTATAGCCATTATCGGATTTAGATCCAATATGGCGGACGTTCTAAGATGGCGGATCGGCTTTTTAGTCATAACCCCCTTGATATTAGTATCAAATGAAAGGGTTTGACGAATAAACTATGTGACATCACTCTAAATTCAATATGGCGGACGTTCCACGATGGCGGATCGCCTTTTTCTTCACAACCTTCTTGATATGCATATGAAATTAAAGGGTTTGACGAGTAAAATACGATAAACCATGTGACGTCATAATAAATCCAATATGGCGGACGCTCCAAGATGGCGGAGTATCTTTATCTTTACAACCCCCTTGATTATCAAATGAAAGGGTTTAACGAGTAAAATACGATAAACTATGTGACGTCATGCTAAATCCAATATGGCGGACGCTCCAAGATGGCGGAGTATATTTTTCTTTACAATCCCCTTGATATGGGTATCAAATGAAAGGGTTTAACGAGTAAAATACGAAAAACTATGTGACGTCATTCTAAATTCAATATGGCGGACGCTCCAAGATGGCGGAGTTTTTTTTCTTCACAACCCCCTTGATATGGGTATCACATGAAAGGGTTTGACGAGTAAAATACGATAAACCATGTGACATCATTCTAAATCCGGCGGCAGGGTTGCCAATCTGCGGGGAATTCCCCAAACTACGGGCAATTTGAAGCTCATTTGGGGAATATTTGGGAAGAGCCGTTGTGAGGGGAAAATGCGGGGATTTTCTAATAAATACCATCAACTTAAGGCAAGACATATGCGCGTTTGTCGAGGAAAAATATATATCTTGACCTTAATTGATACGGTGATTGGGCAGCGGCAGCATCGAATCGCGTGTGAGTTAGTGATGGGCTGCTAAATAGCAGTCTGCTATTTTTTAACTGCTATTTGGTTCATAGTAGTAGCAACTGTTACGAGCTCTGATAAATACCTGCTATTTTTATAGCAGTTTGAAATCACTAGCTGAGTGCCAACGCGCCCTTGCAGCAACACAAGCAGGCTGCGTCGGCCCAATAGCGGTGATAGCACAAGCAGCGCATGCACATTCGAGCAGCGAGTCCACAGTGCAGCCAGGAAGGGAATATGTAATTCATGTAAAACTATTTTATTTCAACAATATTTAACACATGATTATGTTCAACTTCCGCTCAAATATTTTAGCGGAATATAAAAAATAAACTGTAATAAACGTTATACAGATCATTTATATTTTTTTTAAAACTAATCATATGTCTTTTAATACTAATCATATTTAACACTATTCATACAGCGATTACGTTTTTTTTTATAAAGTTTCATTTGTTACCTATCTGCGACCTATCTGTTAATACGAGCCATTTAGCTAAAACAGCAACTAATGCTAAGAAATAGCTGCTAATAAAATAGCAGCTATTTTTAACTGCTAAATGAATATAGCAGTAGCAGAAGTAGCTGCTACTCAAAAATAGCTGGTTCAACCCATCACTAGTGTGAGTCCTTGCCTTGTGTGCGTGGGTGTAGGCGTGGGCCGCGCCGTGACTGCAAATGCGTATGCCCTTGACAGCTTAATTTTACAGTTGCAGTGTTGCGAGATGCTCGTTGCTCGTACTTCTTACTCTTCTTAAGTGTCTTAACCGAGTTATGATATGATAATATAATATGACAAGGAAAGATTTATGTAGCATATGCATAAGACAAATCGGAACTTGTAGTTGTGATTCAAGCTAATTATTTTTGTATCATTCGTTTCAATTAGGAGGACTTTTAGTGTAAAAGTGAACCTATTGTACTTAGTTTTAAATAAGAAATAACTCTTTTTTTATATTTTTCTTAATAAACATTGTACTATGTCTGCTTTTTATTTGATTTCTCTTTTATTATTTGTGGGGAAAACTGTGGGGAATAGGTTACTAAAATTCCCCGACTTTGGGGAATCTTGGCAACGTTTGTGGGTATTTTCGAACGCAACCATTGGCAACCCTGTCCGGCGGACGCCCTAGGATGGCAAATTACCTTTTTTTTCACGACTCACTAAAGGGTTACTAAAGGGTTTTGTCTGTCTAATTGTCTGTAAAATAAGTAGACTAAAAAATAAAATTACATAAAGAAACATTTTTAAGAAAAAGCTTTTATTCGAAAAAACTAAACTAAAAAGTAAAAATAATTTTTTTTAAATTTATACACCTGGAAACCAAAAGTTTTGGAGTGGTCAATTGAGCAAAGTAACTATGCAATAGCGTTATGACCGTCCCCAAAGCTTTTCGTTTCCAGGTGTATGAATTTAAAAAAATATATTTTTACTTTTTAGTAGTTTTTTCAACTAAAAGTCTTTTCTTAAAAATATTTTTTTTATATAGTTTTATTGTTCAAATAGGTTTAGAATGTCGTAGAAATTTCGGTCTGTCTGTCGGTCTGTCTGTCGGTCTGTCTAACTTTTTTTGTGCGCACGTTTACTCTGGAACCGTTTTAGATATTGACTTGATAATTATTAAGAAATAATAATACTGATAGCTTATTAGTTTGTATTGTGGAAGAATTTGTTACTTCCACATTCAGTGGAAGTTTAGTAACGGCAAAAAAATGTTAAAAAACTTTTATTGTTCAAATAGGCTTAGAATGTCATGAAACGTCGAGATTTTAAGTTTGAGCGACAAAAAAATTTCGGTCTGTCTGTCGATCTGTCTAACTTTTCTTGTGCGCACGTTTACTCTGGAACCGTTTGAGATATTGACTTGATAATTATTAAAAAATAATAATAATGATAGCTTATTAGTTTGTATTGTGGAAAAATTTATTATTTATTACTTCCACATTCAGTGGAAGTTTAGCAACGGCAAAAAAATTTAAAAAAATTTTTATTATTCAAAAGGCTTAGAATGCCATGAAACGTCGAGATTCTAAGTTTGAGCGAAAAAAATTTTCGGTCCGTCTGTCGGTCTGTAACTTTTTTAGTGCACACCTTTACTCTGGAACTGTTTGATAATTATTAAAAAATAATAGCTTATTAGTTTGTATTGTGGAAGAATTTATTATTTATTACTTCCACATCCAGGGGAAGTTTGGTAATGGCAAAAAAAATTAAAAAATTTTTATTGTTCAAATAAGCATAGAATGTCATGAAACGTCGAGATTTTAAGTTTGATCGAAAAAAATTTTCGGTCCATCTGTCGGTCTGTAACTATTTTGTGCGCACGTTTACTCTGGAAACGTTTGAGATATTGACTTGATAATTGTTAAAAAATAATAATAACGATAGCTTATTAGTTTGTATTGTGGAAGAATTTATTATTTATTACTTCCACATCCAGTGGAAGTTTGGTAACGGCAAAAAAATTTTAAAAAATTTTTATTGTTCAAATAGGCTTAGAATGTCATGAAACGTCGAGATTTTAAGTTAGAGCGAAAAAAAATTTTCGGTCCGTCTGTCGGTCTGTAACTTTTTTGTGCGCACGTTTACTCTGGAAACGTTTGAGATATTGACTTGATAATTGTTAAAAAATAATAATAATGATAGCTTATTAGTTTGTATTGTGGAAGAATTTATTATTTATTACTTCCACATCCAGTGGAAGTTTTTTAACGGCAAAAAAAAATTACAAAGTTTTTATTGTTCAAATAGGCTTAGAACGTCATGAAACGTCGAGATTTTAAGTTTGAGCGAAAAAAAATTTTCGGTCTGTCTGTCGGTCTGTAACTTTTTTGTGCGCTCGCTAACTCTGGAACCGTTTGAGATATTGACTTGATAATTGTTAAAAAATAAGAATGATAGCTTACTAGTTTGTATTGTGGAAGAATTTATTATTTATTACTTCCAGATTCAGTGGAAGTTTGGTAACGGCAAAAAAATTTAAAAAAAATTTTATTGTTCAAATAGACTTAGAATGTAATGAAACGTCGAGATTTTAAATTTGAGCGAAAAAAATTTTCGGTTTGTCTGTCGGTCTAACTTTCTTTGTGCGCACGCTTACTCTGGAACCGTTTGAGATATTGACTTTATAATTAAAAAATAATAATAATTATTGTTCAAACATGCTAAAACATGTCCCATGCCAAAACATGCTAAGACATGTCTAAACATGTCCAAACATATTAGAACATGTCAAAACATGTTTAAACATGCCAGGACACGTCGAAATATGTTCAGACGTGTTAGGGCATGTCGAAACATGCCCAAACATGCTAGGACATGTCAAACCATGTCCAAACATGTGAGGACATGTCAAAACATGTCGAAACATGTCCAAACACGTTAGGGCACGTCGAAACATGTCCTAACATGTTTCGACGTGTCCTAACGTGTTTGGACATGTTTCGACATGTTTTGACATGTCCTCACATGTTTGGACATGGTTTGACATGTCCTAGCATGTTTGGGCATGTTTCGACATGCCCTAACACGTCTGAACATATTTCGACGTGTCCTGGCATGTTTAAACATGTTTTGACATGTTCTAATATGTTTGGACATGTTTAGACATGTCCTAGCATGTTTTGGCAAGGGACATGTTTTAGCATGTTTGAACAATAATTATTATTATTTTTTAATTATAAAGTCAATATCTCAAACGGTTCCAGAGTTAGCGTGCGCACAAAGAAAGTTAGACCGACAGACAAACCGAAATTTTTTTTCGCTCAAATTTAAAATCTCGACGTTTCATCACATTCTAAGTCTATTTGAACAATAAAATTTTTTTTAAATTTTTTTGCCGTTACCAAACTTCCACTGAATCTGGAAGTAATAAATAATAAATTCTTCCACAATACAAACTAGTAAGCTATCATTCTTATTTTTTAACAATTATCAAGTCAATATCTCAAACGGTTCCAGAGTTAGCGAGCGCACAAAAAAGTTACAGACCGACAGACAGACCGAAAATTTTTTTTCGCTCAAACTTAAAATCTCGACGTTTCATGACGTTCTAAGCCTATTTGAACAATAAAAACTTTTTAATTTTTTTTTGCCGTTAAAAAACTTCCACTGGATGTGGAAGTAATAAATAATAAATTCTTCCACAATACAAACTAATAAGCTATCATTATTATTATTTTTTAATAATTATCAAACAGTTCCAGAGTAAAGGTGTGCACAAAAAAAGTTACAGACCGACAGACGGACCGAAAATTTTTTTCGCTCAAACTTAGAATCTCGACGTTTCATGACATTCTAAGCCTTTTGAATAATAAAAATTTTTTTTAATTTTTTTGCCGTTGCTAAACTTCCACTGAATGTGGAAGTAATAAATAATAAATTTTTCCACAATACAAACTAATAAGCTATCATTATTATTATTTTTTAATAATTATCAAGTCAATATCTCAAACGGTTCCAGAGTAAACGTGCGCACAAGAAAAGTTAGACAGATCGACAGACAGACCGAAATTTTTTTGTCGCTCAAACTTAAAATCTCGACGTTTCATGACATTCTAAGCCTATTTGAACAATAAAAGTTTTTTAACATTTTTTTGCCGTTACTAAACTTCCACTGAATGTGGAAGTAACAAATTCTTCCACAATACAAACTAATAAGCTATCAGTATTATTATTTCTTAATAATTATCAAGTCAATATCTAAAACGGTTCCAGAGTAAACGTGCGCACAAAAAAGTTAGACAGACCGACAGACAGACCGACAGACAGACCGACAGACAGACCGACAGACAGACCGACAGACAGACCGACAGACAGACCGACAGACAGACCGACAGACAGACCGAAATTTCTACGACATTCTAAACCTATTTGAACAATAAAACTATATAAAAAAAATATTTTTAAGAAAAGACTTTTAGTTGAAAAAACTACTAAAAAGTAAAAATATATTTTTTTAAATTCATACACCTGGAAACGAAAAGCTTTGGGGACGGTCATAACGCTATTGCATAGTTACTTTGCTCAATTGACCACTCCAAAACTTTTGGTTTCCAGGTGTATAAATTTAAAAAAAATTATTTTTACTTTTTAGTTTAGTTTTTTCGAATAAAAGCTTTTTCTTAAAAATGTTTCTTTATGTAATTTTATTTTTTAGTCTACTTATTTTACAGACGATTAGACAGACAAAACCCTTTAGTAACCCTTTAGTGAGTCGTGAAAAAAAAGGTAATTTGCCATCCTAGGGCGTCCGCCGGACAGGGTTGCCAATGGTTGCGTTCGAAAATACCCACAGACGTTGCCAAGATTCCCCAAAGTCGGGGAAACATGTTCAAACATGCAGGGACATGTCAAAACATGTCGAAACATGTCCAAACACGTTAGGGCACGTCGAAACATGTAGAAACATGTTAGGACATGTCGAAACATGTACAAACGTGTTAGGGCATGTCGAAACATGTCCAAACATGCTAGGGCATGCCAAATCATGCCCTAACAAGTTTGGGCATGTCTAGATATGTTTCGGCATGTCCTGGCATGTTTGAGCACGTTTTGACATGTCCTGACATGTTTGGACATGTTTTGGCATGTTTGAACAGTGTTGTAGCCTTTTGAATATTTTTATGTCTCAATTTAAGTTGTGATCGAATAATGAAATAATATACAGTTTCATTTAAAAAAACATAAGTCATATCTATATCTCGAAAATTGAGGCATGCATAGTTTTCTTCTTATTGTCTTCGGCGGAGGGAAAACGTTTGTATTGTGGAAGAATTTATTATTTATTACTTCCACATCCAGTGGAAGATTGGTAACGGCAAAAAAATTTTAAAAAAATTTTATTGTTCAAATAGGCTTAGAATGTCGTGAAACGTGGATTTTAAATTTGAGCGAAAAAAATTTTCGGTCTGTCTAAATTTTTTTGTGCGCACGTTTACTCTGGAACCGTTTGAGATATTGACTTTATAATTATTAAAAAATAATAATAATGATAGCTTATTAGTTTGTATTGAGGAAGAATTTATTATTTATTACTTCCACATCCAGTAGTTTAGGTACGGCAAAAAAATTTAAAAAAATTTGTATTGTTCAAATAGGCTCAGAATGTCATGAAACGTCAAGATTTTGAGTTTGAGCGAAAAAAAATTTTCGGTCCGTCTATTGGTCGGACTAAAAAATGTCTTATGGCAAGCTTGTAGAGCACGAAATTATCTATCTTTTCTCTCACAGGCGCAAATTTGTAGGAGTTATAGTTTTTGAGCTACAGCCCGTCGGATGAAAAAAATAACGGTTTTCTCGAATTATCTCGTTAACTATTGGTCGGACTAAAAAATGTCTTATGGCAAGCTTGTAGAGCACGAAATTATCTATAATTTCTCTCACAGGCGCAAATTTGTAGGAGTTATAGTTTTTGAGCTACAGCCCGTCGGATGAAACAAATAACGTTTTCTCAAATTATCTCGTTAACTATTGGTCGGACTAAAAAATGTCTTATAGCAAGCTTGTAGAGCACGAAATTATCTATCTTTTCTCTCACAGGCGCAAATTTGTAGGAGTTATAGTTTTTGAGCTACAGCCCGTCGGATGAAAAAAATAACGGTTTTCTCGAATTATCTCGTTAACTATTGGTCGGACTAAAAAATGTCTTATGGCAAGCTTGTAGAGCACGAAATTATCTATAATTTCTCTCACAGGCGCAAATTTGTAGGAGTAATAGTTTTTGAGCTACAGCCCGTCGGATGAAAAAAATAACGATTTTCTCAAATTATCTCGTTAACTATTGGTCGGACTAAAAAATGTCTTATAGAGAGTTTGTAGAGCACGAAATTATCTATAATTTCTGTCACAGGCGCAAATTTGTAGGAGTTATAGTTTTTGAGCTACAGCCCGTCGGATGAAAAAAATAACGGTTTTCTCGAATTATCTCGTTAACTATTGGTCGGACTAAAAAATGTCTTATGGCAAGCTTGTAGAGCACGAAATTATCTATAATTTCTCTCACAGGCGCAAATTTGTAGGAGTTATAGTTTTTGAGCTACAGCCCGTCGGATGAAAAAAATAACGTTTTCTCAAATTATCTCGTTAACTATTGGTCGGACTAAAAAATGTCCTATGGCAAGCTTGTAGAGCACGAAATTATCTATCTTTTCTCTCACAGACGCAAATTTGTAGGAGTTATAGTTTTTGAGCTACAGCCCGTCGGATGAAAAAAATAACGGTTTTCTCGAATTATCTCGTTAACTATTGGTCGGACTAAAAAATGTCTTATGGCAAGCTTGTAGAGCACGAAATTATCTATAAATTCTCTCACAGGCGCAAATTTGTAGGAGCTATAGTTTTTGAACTACAGCCCGTCGGATGAAAAAAATAAGGTTTTCTCAAATTATCTCGTTAACTATTGGTCGGACTAAAAAATGTCTTATGGCAAACTTGTAGAGCACGAAATTATCTATCTTTTCTCTCACAGGCGCAAATTTGTAGGAGTTATAGTTTTTGAGCTACAGCCCGTCGGATGAAAAAAATAACGGTTTTCTCGAATTATCTCGTTAACTATTGATCGGACTAAAAAATGTCTTATGGCAAGCTTGTAGAGCACGATATTATCTATCTTTTCTCTCACAGGCGCAAATTTGTAGGAGTTATAGTTTTTGAGCTACAGCCCGTCGGATGAAAAAAATAACGGTTTTCTCGAATTATCTCGTTAACTATTGGTCGGACTAAAAAATGTCTTATGGCAAGCTTGTAGAGCACGAAATTATCTATAATTTCTCTCACAGGCGCAAATTTGTAGGAGTTATAGTTTTTGAGCTACAGCCCGTCGGATGAAAAAAATAACGTTTTCTCAAATTATCTCGTTAACTATTGGTCGGACTAAAAAATGTCCTATGGCAAGCTTGTAAAGCACGAAATTATCTATCTTTTCTCTCACAGGCGCAAATTTGTAGGAGTTATAGTTTTTGAGCTACAGCCCGTCGGATGAAAAAAATAACGGTTTTCTCGAATTATCTCGTTAACTATTGGTCGGACTTAAAAATGTCTTATGGCAAGCTTGTAGAGCACGAAATTATCTATAATTTCTCTCACAGGCGCAAATTTGTAGGAGTTATAGTTTTTGAGCTACAGCCCGTCGGATGAAAAAAATAACGTTTTCTCAAATTATCTCGTTAACTATTGGTCGGACTAAAAAATGTCCTATGGCAAGCTTGTAAAGCACGAAATTATCTATCTTTTCTCTCACAGGCGCAAATTTGTAGGAGTTATAGTTTTTGAGCTACAGCCCGTCGGATGAAAAAAATAACGTTTTCTCAAATTATCTTGTTAACTATTGGTCGGACTAAAAAATGTCCTATGGCAAGCTTGTAGAGCACGAATTATCTATCTTTTCTCTCACAGGCGCAAATTTGTAGGAGTTATAGTTTTTGAGCTACAGCCCGTCGGATGAAAAAAATAACGGTTTTCTCGAATTATCTCGTTAACTATTGGTCGGACTAAAAAATGTCTTATGGCAAGCTTGTAGAGCACGAAATTATCTATAATTTCTCTCACAGGCGCAAATTTGTAGGAGTTATAGTTTTTGAGCTACAGCCCGTCGGATGAAAAAAATAACGTTTTCTCAAATTATCTCGTTAACTATTGGTCGGACTAAAAAATGTCCTATGGCAAGCTTGTAGAGCACGAAATTATCTATCTTTTCTCTCACAGACGCAAATTTGTAGGAGTTATAGTTTTTGAGCTACAGCCCGTCGGATGAAAAAAATAACGGTTTTCTCGAATTATCTCGTTAACTATTGGTCGGACTAAAAAATGTCTTATGGCAAGCTTGTAGAGCACGAAATTATCTATAAATTCCCTCACAGGCGCAAATTTGTAGGAGCTATAGTTTTTGAACTACAGCCCGTCGGATGAAAAAAATAACGTTTTCTCAAATTATCTCGTTAACTATTGGTCGGACTAAAAAATGTCTTATGGCAAGCTTGTAGAGCACGAAATTATCTATCTTTTCTCTCACAGGCGCAAATTTGTAGGAGTTATAGTTTTTGAGCTACAGCCCGTCGGATGAAAAAAATAACGGTTTTCTCGAATTATCTCGTTAACTATTGGTCGGACTAAAAAATGTCATATGGCAAGCTTGTAGAGCACGAAATTATCTATCTTTTCTCTCACAGGCGCAAATTTGTAGGAGTTATAGTTTTTGAGCTACAGCCCGTCGGATGAAAAAAATAACGGTTTTCTCGAATTATCTCGTTAACTATTGGTCGGACTAAAAAATGTCTTATGGCAAGTTTGTAGAGCACGAAATTATCTATAACTTCTCTCACAGGCGCAAATTTGTAGGAGCTATAGTTTTTGAACTACAGCCCGTCGGATGAAAAAAATAACGGTTTTCTCGAATTATCTCGTTAACTATTGGTCGGACTAAAAAATGTCTTATGGCAAGCTTGTAGAGCACGAAATTTTCTATAATTTCTCTCACAGGCGCAAATTTGTAGGAGTTATAGTTTTTGAGCTACAGCCCGTCGAATGAAAAAAATAACGGTTTTCTCAAATTATCTCGTTAACTATTGGTCGGACTAAAAAATGTCTTATGGCAGGTTTGTAGAGCACGGAATTATCTATAATTTCTCTCACAGGCGCAAATTTGTAGGAGTTATAGTTTTTGAGCTACAGCCCGTCGGATGAAAAAAATAACGGTTTTCTCAAATTATCTCGTTAACTATTGGTCGGACTAAAAAATGTCTTATGGCAAGCTTGTAGAGCACGAAATTATCTATAACTTCTCTCACAGGCGCAAATTTGTAGGAGCTATAGTTTTTGAACTACAGCCCGTTAGATGAAAAAAGTAACGGCAAAAAAATTTCAAAAAATTTTTATTATTCAAATAGGCTTAGAATGTCATGAAACGTCGAGATTTTAAGTTTGAGAGAAAAAAATTTTTAAAAATTTTTATTGTTCAAATAGTCAGAATGTCATGAAACGTCGAGATTTTAAGTTTGAGCGAAAAAAAAATTTAAAAATTTTTATTGTTCAAATAGGCTTACAATGTCATGAATCGTCGAGATTTTAAGTTTGAGAGAAAAAATTTTTTAAAAATTTTTATTGTTCAAATAGTCAGAATGTCATGAAACGTCGAGATTTTAAGTTTGAGCGAAAAAAAAATTTAAAAATTTTTATTGTTCAAATAGGCTTACAATGTCATGAATCGTCGAGATTTTAAGTTTGAGAGAAAAAAATTTTTAAAAATTTTTATTCAAATAGTCAGAATGTCATGAAACGTCGAGATTTTAAGTTTGAGCGAAAAAAAAATTTAAAAATTTTTATTGTTCAAATAGGCTTACAATGTCATGAATCGTCGAGATTTTAAGTTTGAGAGAAAAAAATTTTTAAAAATTTTTATTGTTCAAATAGTCAGAATGTCATGAAACGTCGAGATTTTAAGTTTGAGCGAAAAAAAAATTTAAAAATTTTTATTGTTCAAATAGGCTTAGAATGTCATGAAACGTCGAGATTTTAAGTTTGAGCGAAAAAAACTTTCGGTCCGTCTGTCGGTCTGTAACTTTTCTGTGCGCACGCTTACTCTGGAACCGTTTGAGATATTGACTTGATAATTGTTAAAAAAAAATAATAATGATAGCTTACTAGTTTGTATTGTGGAAGAATTTATTATTTATTACTTCCACATCCAGTGGAAGTTTGGTAACGGCAAAAAAATTTTACAAAAATTTTATTGTTCAAATAGGTTTAGAATGTCATGAAACGCCGAGATTTTAAGTTAGAGCGAAAAAAATTTTTCGGTCCGTCTGTCGGTCTAACTTTTACAGCCCGTCGGATGAAAAAAATAACGGTTTTCTCAAATTATCTCGTTAACTATTGGTCGGACTAAAAAATGTCTTATGGCAAGTTTGTAGAGTACGAAATTATCTATAATTTCTCTCACAGGCGCAAATTTGTAGGAGTTATAGTTTTTGAGCTACAGCCCATCGGATGAAATAAATAACGGTTTTCTCGAATTATCTCGTTAACTATTGGTCGGACTAAAAAATGTCTTATGGCGAGTTTGTAGAGCACGAAGTTATCTATAACTTCTCTCACAGGCGCAAATTTGTAGGAGCTATAGTTTTTGAACTACAGCCCGTCGGATGAAAAAAATAACGTTTTCTCAAATTATCTCGTTAACTATTGGTCGGACCAAAAAATGTCTTATGGCAAGCTTGTAGAGCACGAAATTATCTATCTTTTCTCTCACAGGCGCAAATTTGTAGGAGTTATAGTTTTTGAGCTACAGCCCGTCGGATGAAAAAAATAACGTTTTCTCAAATTATCTCGTTAACTATTGGTCGGACTAAAAAATGTCTTATGGCAAGCTTGTAGAGCACGAAATTATCTATCTTTTCTCTCACAGGCGCAAATTTGTAGGAGTTATAGTTTTTCAGCTACAGCCCGTCGGATGAAAAAAATAACGGTTTTCTCGAATTATCTCGTTAACTATTGGTCGGACTAAAAAATGTCTTATGGCAAGCTTGTAGAGCACGAAATTATCTATCTTTTCTCTCACAGGCGCAAATTTGTAGGAGTTATAGTTTTTGAGCTACAGCCCGTCGGATGAAAAAAATAACGGTTTTCTCGAATTATCTCGTTAACTATTGGTCGGACTAAAAAATGTCTTATGGCAAGTTTGTAGAGCACGAAATTATCTATAACTTCTCTCACAGGCGCAAATTTGTAGGAGCTATAGTTTTTGAGCTACAGCCCGTCGGATGAAAAAAATAACGGTTTTCTCGAATTATCTCGTTAACTATTGGTCGGACTAAAAAATGTCTTATGGCAAGCTTGTAGAGCACGAAATTATCTATCTTTTCTCTCACAGGCGCAAATTTGTAGGAGTTATAGTTTTTCAGCTACAGCCCGTCGGATGAAAAAAATAACGGTTTTCTCGAATTATCTCGTTAACTATTGGTCGGACTAAAAAATGTCTTATGGCAAGCTTGTAGAGCACGAAATTATCTATCTTTTCTCTCACAGGCGCAAATTTGTAGGAGTTATAGTTTTTGAGCTACAGCCCGTCGGATGAAAAAAATAACGGTTTTCTCGAATTATCTCGTTAACTATTGGTCGGACTAAAAAATGTCTTATGGCAAGTTTGTAGAGCACGAAATTATCTATAACTTCTCTCACAGGCGCAAATTTGTAGGAGCTATAGTTTTTGAGCTACAGCCCGTCGGATGAAAAAAATAACGGTTTTCTCGAATTATCTCGTTAACTATTGGTCGGACTAAAAAATGTCTTATGGCAAGCTTGTAGAGCACGAAATTATCTATCTTTTCTCTCACAGGCGCAAATTTGTAGGAGTTATAGTTTTTCAGCTACAGCCCGTCGGATGAAAAAAATAACGGTTTTCTCGAATTATCTCGTTAACTATTGGTCGGACTAAAAAATGTCTTATGGCAAGCTTGTAGAGCACGAAATTATCTATCTTTTCTCTCACAGGCGCAAATTTGTAGGAGTTATAGTTTTTGAGCTACAGCCCGTCGGATGAAAAAAATAACGGTTTTCTCGAATTATCTCGTTAACTATTGGTCGGACTAAAAAATGTCTTATGGCAAGTTTGTAGAGCACGAAATTATCTATAACTTCTCTCACAGGCGCAAATTTGTAGGAGCTATAGTTTTTGAGCTACAGCCCGTCGGATGAAAAAAATAACGGTTTTCTCGAATTATCTCGTTAACTATTGGTCGGACTAAAAAATGTCTTATGGCAAGCTTGTAGAGCACGAAATTATCTATCTTTTCTGTCACAGGCGCAAATTTGTAGGAGTTATAGTTTTTGAGCTACAGCCCGTCGGATGAAAAAAATAACGGTTTTCTCGAATTATCTCGTTAACTATTGGTCGGACTAAAAAATGTCTTATGGCAAGCTTGTAGAGCACGAAATTATCTATCTTTTCTCTCACAGGCGCAAATTTGTAGGAGTTATAGTTTTTGAGCTACAGCCCGTCGGATGAAAAAAATAACGGTTTTCTCGAATTATCTCGTTAACTATTGGTCGGACTAAAAAATGTCTTATGGCAAGCTTGTAGAGCACGAAATTATCTATCTTTTCTCTCACAGGCGCAAATTTGTAGGAGTTATAGTTTTTCAGCTACAGCCCGTCGGATGAAAAAAATAACGGTTTTCTCGAATTATCTCGTTAACTATTGGTCGGACTAAAAAATGTCTTATGGCAAGCTTGTAGAGCACGACATTATCTATCTTTTCTCTCACAGGCGCAAATTTGTAGGAGTTATAGTTTTTGAGCTACAGCCCGTCGGATGAAAAAAATAACGGTTTTCTCGAATTATCTCGTTAACTATTGGTCGGACTAAAAAATGTCTTATGGCAAGCTTGTAGAGCACGAAATTATCTATCTTTTCTCTCACAGGCGCAAATTTGTAGGAGTTATAGTTTTTGAGCTACAGCCCGTCGGATGAAAAAAATAACGGTTTTCTCGAATTATCTCGTTAACTATTGGTCGGACTAAAAAATGTCTTATGGCAAGCTTGTAGAGCACGAAATTATCTATCTTTTCTCTCACAGGCGCAAATTTGTAGGAGTTATAGTTTTTGAGCTACAGCCCGTCGGATGAAAAAAATAACGGTTTTCTCGAATTATCTCGTTAACTATTGGTCGGACTAAAAAATGTCTTATGGCAAGCTTGTAGAGCACCAAATTATCTATCTTTTCTCTCACAGGCGCAAATTTGTAGGAGTTATAGTTTTTGAGCTACAGCCCGTCGGATGAAAAAAATAACGGTTTTCTCGAATTATCTCGTTAACTATTGGTCGGACTAAAAAATGTCTTATGGCGAGTTTGTAGAGCACGAAATTATCTATAACTTCTCTCACAGGCGCAAATTTGTAGGAGCTATAGTTTTTGAACTACAGCCCGTCGGATGAAAAAAATAACGGTTTTCTCGAATTATCTCGTTAACTATTGGTCGGACTAAAAAATGTCTTATGGCAAGCTTGTAGAGCACGAAATTATCTATAATTTCTCTCACAGGCGCAAATTTGTAGGAGTTATAGTTTTTGAGCTACAGCCCGTCGGATGAAAAAAATAACGGTTTTCTCGAATTATCTCGTTAACTATTGGTCGGACTAAAAAATGTCTTATGGCAAGCTTGTAGAGCACGAAATTAACTATCTTTTCTCTCACAGGCGCAAATTTGTAGGAGTTATAGTTTTTGAGCTACAGCCCGTCGGATGAATAAAATAACGGTTTTCTCGAATTATCTCGTTAACTATTGGTCGGACTAAAAAATGTCTTATGGCATGTTTGTAGAGCACGAAATTATCTATAACTTCTCTCACAGGCGCAAATTTGTAGGAGCTATAGTTTTTGAACTACAGCCCGTCGGATGAAAAAAATAACGGTTTTCTCGAATTATCTCGTTAACTATTGGTCGGACTAAAACATGTCTTATGGCAAGCTTGTAGAGCACGAAATTATCTATAATTTCTCTCACAGGCGCAAATTTGTAGGAGTTATAGTTTTTGAGCTACAGCCCGTCGGATGAAAAAAATAACGGTTTTCTCGAATTATCTCGTTAACTATTGGTCGGACTAAAAAATGTCTTATGGCAAGCTTGTAGAGCACGAAATTATCTGTAATTTCTCTCACAGGCGCAAATTTGTAGGAGTTATAGTTTTTGAGCTACAGCCCGTCGGATGAAAAAAATAACGGTTTTCTCGAATTATCTCGTTAACTATTGGTCGGACTAAAAAATGTCTTATGGCAAGCTTGTAGAGCACGAAATTATCTATCTTTTCTCTCACAGGCGCAAATTTGTAGGAGTTATAGTTTTTGAGCTACAGCCCGTCGGATGAAAAAAATAACGGTTCTCTCGAATTATCTCGTTAACTATTGGTCGGACTAAAAAATGTCTTATGGCAAGCTTGTAGAGCACCAAATTATCTATCTTTTCTCTCACAGGCGCAAATTTGTAGGAGCTATAGTTTTTGAACTACAGCCCGTCGGATGAAAAAAATAACGTTTTCTCAAATTATCTCGTTAACTATTGGTCGGACCAAAAAATGTCTTATAGCAAGCTTGTAGAGCACGAAATTATCTATCTTTTCTCTCACAGGCGCAAATTTGTAGGAGTTATAGTTTTTGAGCTACAGCCCGTCGGATAAAAAAATAACGGTTTTCTCGAATTATCTCGTTAACTATTGGTCGGACTAAAAAATGTCTTATGGCAAGCTTGTAGAGCACGAAATTATCTATCTTTTCTCTCACAGGCGCAAATTTGTAGGAGTTATAGTTTTTGAGCTACAGCCCGTCGGATGAAAAAAATAACGGTTTTCTCAAATTATCTCGTTAACTATTGGTCGGACTAAAAAATGTCTTATGGCAAGCTTGTAGAGCACGAAATTATCTATAACTTCTCTCACAGGCGCAAATTTGTAGGAGCTATAGTTTTTGAACTACAGCCCGTTAGATGAAAAAAGTAATGGCAAAAAAATTTCAAAAAATTTTTATTATTCAAATAGGCTTAGAATGTCATGAAACGTCGAGATTTTAAGTTTGAGAGAAAAAAATTTTTAAAAATTTTTATTCAAATAGTCAGAATGTCATGAAACGTCGAGATTTTAAGTTTGAGCGAAAAAAAAATTTAAAAATTTTTATTGTTCAAATAGGCTTACAATGTCATGAATCGTCGAGATTTTAAGTTTGAGAGAAAAAATTTTTTAAAAATTTTTATTGTTCAAATAGTCAGAATGTCATGAAACGTCGAGATTTTAAGTTTGAGCGAAAAAAAAATTTAAAAATTTTTATTGTTCAAATAGGCTTACAATGTCATGAATCGTCGAGATTTTAAGTTTGAGAGAAAAAAATTTTTAAAAATTTTTATTCAAATAGTCAGAATGTCATGAAACGTCGAGATTTTAAGTTTGAGCGAAAAAAAAATTTAAAAATTTTTATTGTTCAAATAGGCTTACAATGTCATGAATCGTCGAGATTTTAAGTTTGAGAGAAAAAAATTTTTAAAAATTTTTATTGTTCAAATAGTCAGAATGTCATGAAACGTCGAGATTTTAAGTTTGAGCGAAAAAAAAATTTAAAAATTTTTATTGTTCAAATAGGCTTAGAATGTCATGAAACGTCGAGATTTTAAGTTTGAGCGAAAAAAACTTTCGGTCCGTCTGTCGGTCTGTAACTTTTCTGTGCGCACGCTTACTCTGGAACCGTTTGAGATATTGACTTGATAATTGTTAAAAAAAAATAATAATGATAGCGTACTAGTTTGTATTGTGGAAGAATTTATTATTTATTACTTCCACATCCAGTGGAAGTTTGGTAACGGCAAAAAAATTTTACAAAAATTTTATTGTTCAAATAGGTTTAGAATGTCATGAAACGCCGAGATTTTAAGTTAGAGCGAAAAAAATTTTTCGGTCCGTCTGTCGGTCTAACTTTTACAGCCCGTCGGATGAAAAAAATAACGGTTTTCTCAAATTATCTCGTTAACTATTGGTCGGACTAAAAAATGTCTTATGGCAAGTTTGTAGAGTACGAAATTATCTATAATTTCTCTCACAGGCGCAAATTTGTAGGAGTTATAGTTTTTGAGCTACAGCCCATCGGATGAAATAAATAACGGTTTTCTCGAATTATCTCGTTAACTATTGGTCGGACTAAAAAATGTCTTATGGCGAGTTTGTAGAGCACGAAATTATCTATAACTTCTCTCACAGGCGCAAATTTGTAGGAGCTATAGTTTTTGAACTACAGCCCGTCGGATGAAAAAAATAACGTTTTCTCAAATTATCTCGTTAACTATTGGTCGGACCAAAAAATGTCTTATGGCAAGCTTGTAGAGCACGAAATTATCTATCTTTTCTCTCACAGGCGCAAATTTGTAGGAGTTATAGTTTTTGAGCTACAGCCCGTCGGATGAAAAAAATAACGTTTTCTCAAATTATCTCGTTAACTATTGGTCGGACTAAAAAATGTCTTATGGCAAGCTTGTAGAGCACGAAATTATCTATCTTTTCTCTCACAGGCGCAAATTTGTAGGAGTTATAGTTTTTGAACTACAGCCCGTCGGATGAAAAAAATAACGGTTTTCTCGAATTATCTCGTTAACTATTGGTCGGACTAAAAAATGTCTTATGGCAAGCTTGTAGAGCACGAAATTATCTATAATTTCTCTCACAGGCGCAAATTTGTAGGAGTTATAGTTTTTGAGCTACAGCCCGTCGGATGAAAAAAATAACGGTTTTCTCGAATTATCTCGTTAACTATTGGTCGGACTAAAAAATGTCTTATGGCAAGTTTGTAGAGCACGAAATTATTTATAACTTCTCTCACAGGCGCAAATTTGTAGGAGCTATAGTTTTTGAGCTACAGCCCGTCGGATGAAAAAAATAACGGTTTTCTCGAATTATCTCGTTAACTATTGGTCGGACTAAAAAATGTCTTATGGCAAGCTTGTAGAGCACGAAATTATCTATAATTTCTCTCACAGGCGCAAATTTGTAGGAGTTATAGTTTTTGAGCTACAGCCCGTCGGATGAAAAAAATAACGGTTTTCTCGAATTATCTCGTTAACTATTGGTCGGACTAAAAAATGTCTTATGGCAAGCTTGTAGAGCACGAAATTATCTATCTTTTCTCTCACAGGCGCAAATTTGTAGGAGTTATAGTTTTTGAGCTACAGCCCGTCGGATGAAAAAAATAACGGTTCTCTCGAATTATCTCGTTAACTATTGGTCGGACTAAAAAATGTCTTATGGCAAGCTTGTAGAGCACCAAATTATCTATCTTTTCTCTCACAGGCGCAAATTTGTAGGAGCTATAGTTTTTGAACTACAGCCCGTCGGATGAAAAAAATAACGTTTTCTCAAATTATCTCGTTAACTATTGGTCGGACCAAAAAATGTCTTATAGCAAGCTTGTAGAGCACGAAATTATCTATCTTTTCTCTCACAGGCGCAAATTTGTAGGAGTTATAGTTTTTGAGCTACAGCCCGTCGGATGAAAAAAATAACGTTTTCTCAAATTATCTCGTTAACTATTGGTCGGACTAAAAAATGTCTTATGGCAAGCTTGTAGAGCACGAAATTATCTATCTTTTCTCTCACAGGCGCAAATTTGTAGGAGTTATAGTTTTTCAGCTACAGCCCGTCGGATGAAAAAAATAACGGTTTTCTCGAATTATCTCGTTAACTATTGGTCGGACTAAAAAATGTCTTATGGCAAGCTTGTAGAGCACGAAATTATCTATCTTTTCTCTCACAGGCGCAAATTTGTAGGAGTTATAGTTTTTGAGCTACAGCCCGTCGGATGAAAAAAATAACGGTTTTCTCGAATTATCTCGTTAACTATTGGTCGGACTAAAAAATGTCTTATGGCAAGCTTGTAGAGCACGAAATTATCTATCTTTTCTCTCACAGGCGCAAATTTGTAGGAGTTATAGTTTTTGAGCTACAGCCCGTCGGATGAAAAAAATAACGGTTTTCTCGAATTATCTCGTTAACTATTGGTCGGACTAAAAAATGTCTTATGGCAAGTTTGTAGAGCACGAAATTATCTATAACTTCTCTCACAGGCGCAAATTTGTAGGAGCTATAGTTTTTGAGCTACAGCCCGTCGGATGAAAAAAATAACGGTTTTCTCGAATTATCTCGTTAACTATTGGTCGGACTAAAAAATGTCTTATGGCAAGCTTGTAGAGCACGAAATTATCTATCTTTTCTCTCACAGGCGCAAATTTGTAGGAGTTATAGTTTTTGAGCTACAGCCCGTCGGATGAAAAAAATAACGGTTTTCTCGAATTATCTCGTTAACTATTGGTCGGACTAAAAAATGTCTTATGGCAAGCTTGTAGAGCACGAAATTATCTATCTTTTCTCTCACAGGCGCAAATTTGTAGGAGTTATAGTTTTTCAGCTACAGCCCGTCGGATGAAAAAAATAACGGTTTTCTCGAATTATCTCGTTAACTATTGGTCGGACTAAAAAATGTCTTATGGCAAGCTTGTAGAGCACGAAATTATCTATCTTTTCTCTCACAGGCGCAAATTTGTAGGAGTTATAGTTTTTGAGCTACAGCCCGTCGGATGAAAAAAATAACGGTTTTCTCGAATTATCTCGTTAACTATTGGTCGGACTAAAAAATGTCTTATGGCAAGCTTGTAGAGCACGAAATTATCTATCTTTTCTCTCACAGGCGCAAATTTGTAGGAGTTATAGTTTTTGAGCTACAGCCCGTCGGATGAAAAAAATAACGGTTTTCTCGAATTATCTCGTTAACTATTGGTCGGACTAAAAAATGTCTTATGGCAAGTTTGTAGAGCACGAAATTATCTATAACTTCTCTCACAGGCGCAAATTTGTAGGAGCTATAGTTTTTGAGCTACAGCCCGTCGGATGAAAAAAATAACGGTTTTCTCGAATTATCTCGTTAACTATTGGTCGGACTAAAAAATGTCTTATGGCAAGCTTGTAGAGCACGAAATTATCTATCTTTTCTCTCACAGGCGCAAATTTGTAGGAGTTATAGTTTTTGAGCTACAGCCCGTCGGATGAAAAAAATAACGGTTTTCTCGAATTATCTCGTTAACTATTGGTCGGACTAAAAAATGTCTTATGGCAAGCTTGTAGAGCACGAAATTATCTATCTTTTCTCTCACAGGCGCAAATTTGTAGGAGTTATAGTTTTTGAGCTACAGCCCGTCGGATGAAAAAAATAACGGTTTTCTCAAATTATCTCGTTAACTATTGGTCGGACTAAAAAATGTCTTATGGCAAGCTTGTAGAGCACGAAATTATCTATAACTTCTCTCACAGGCGCAAATTTGTAGGAGCTATAGTTTTTGAACTACAGCCCGTTAGATGAAAAAAGTAATGGCAAAAAAATTTCAAAAAATTTTTATTATTCAAATAGGCTTAGAATGTCATGAAACGTCGAGATTTTAAGTTTGAGAGAAAAAAATTTTTAAAAATTTTTATTGTTCAAATAGTCAGAATGTCATGAAACGTCGAGATTTTAAGTTTGAGCGAAAAAAAAATTTAAAAATTTTTATTGTTCAAATAGGCTTACAATGTCATGAATCGTCGAGATTTTAAGTTTGAGAAAAAATTTTTTAAAAATTTTTATTGTTCAAATAGTCAGAATGTCATGAAACGTCGAGATTTTAAGTTTGAGCGAAAAAAAAATTTAAAAATTTTTATTGTTCAAATAGGCTTACAATGTCATGAATCGTCGAGATTTTAAGTTTGAGAGAAAAAAATTTTTAAAAATTTTTATTCAAATAGTCAGAATGTCATGAAACGTCGAGATTTTAAGTTTGAGCGAAAAAAAAATTTAAAAATTTTTATTGTTCAAATAGGCTTACAATGTCATGAATCGTCGAGATTTTAAGTTTGAGAGAAAAAAATTTTTAAAAATTTTTATTCAAATAGTCAGAATGTCATGAAACGTCGAGATTTTAAGTTTGAGCGAAAAAAAAATTTAAAAATTTTTATTGTTCAAATAGGCTTAGAATGTCATGAAACGTCGAGATTTTAAGTTTGAGCGAAAAAAACTTTCGGTCCGTCTGTCGGTCTGTAACTTTTCTGTGCGCACGCTTACTCTGGAACCGTTTGAGATATTGACTTGATAATTGTTAAAAAAAAATAATAATGATAGCTTACTAGTTTGTATTGTGGAAGAATTTATTATTTATTACTTCCACATCCAGTGGAAGTTTGGTAACGGCAAAAAAATTTTACAAAAATTTTATTGTTCAAATAGGTTTAGAATGTCATGAAACGCCGAGATTTTAAGTTAGAGCGAAAAAAATTTTTCGGTCCGTCTGTCGGTCTAACTTTTACAGCCCGTCGGATGAAAAAAATAACGGTTTTCTCAAATTATCTCGTTAACTATTGGTCGGACTAAAAAATGTCTTATGGCAAGTTTGTAGAGTACGAAATTATCTATAATTTCTCTCACAGGCGCAAATTTGTAGGAGTTATAGTTTTTGAGCTACAGCCCATCGGATGAAATAAATAACGGTTTTCTCGAATTATCTCGTTAACTATTGGTCGGACTAAAAAATGTCTTATGGCGAGTTTGTAGAGCACGAAATTATCTATAACTTCTCTCACAGGCGCAAATTTGTAGGAGCTATAGTTTTTGAACTACAGCCCGTCGGATGAAAAAAATAACGTTTTCTCAAATTATCTCGTTAACTATTGGTCGGACCAAAAAATGTCTTATGGCAAGCTTGTAGAGCACGAAATTATCTATCTTTTCTCTCACAGGCGCAAATTTGTAGGAGTTATAGTTTTTGAGCTACAGCCCGTCGGATGAAAAAAATAACGTTTTCTCAAATTATCTCGTTAACTATTGGTCGGACTAAAAAATGTCTTATGGCAAGCTTGTAGAGCACGAAATTATCTATCTTTTCTCTCACAGGCGCAAATTTGTAGGAGTTATAGTTTTTCAGCTACAGCCCGTCGGATGAAAAAAATAACGGTTTTCTCGAATTATCTCGTTAACTATTGGTCGGACTAAAAAATGTCTTATGGCAAGCTTGTAGAGCACGAAATTATCTATCTTTTCTCTCACAGGCGCAAATTTGTAGGAGTTATAGTTTTTGAGCTACAGCCCGTCGGATGAAAAAAATAACGGTTTTCTCGAATTATCTCGTTAACTATTGGTCGGACTAAAAAATGTCTTATGGCAAGTTTGTAGAGCACGAAATTATCTATAACTTCTCTCACAGGCGCAAATTTGTAGGAGCTATAGTTTTTGAGCTACAGCCCGTCGGATGAAAAAAATAACGGTTTTCTCGAATTATCTCGTTAACTATTGGTCGGACTAAAAAATGTCTTATGGCAAGTTTGTAGAGCACGAAATTATCTATAACTTCTCTCACAGGCGCAAATTTGTAGGAGCTATAGTTTTTGAACTACAGCCCGTCGGATGAAAAAAATAACGGTTTTCTCGAATTATCTCGTTAACTATTGGTCGGACTAAAAAATGTCTTATGGCAAGCTTGTAGAGCACGAAATTATCTATAATTTCTCTCACAGGCGCAAATTTGTAGGAGTTATAGTTTTTGAGCTACAGCCCGTCGGATGAAAAAAATAACGGTTTTCTCGAATTATCTCGTTAACTATTGGTCGGACTAAAAAATGTCTTATGGCAAGCTTGTAGAGCACGAAATTATCTATAATTTCTCTCACAGGCGCAAATTTGTAGGAGTTATAGTTTTTGAGCTACAGCCCGTCGGATGAAAAAAATAACGGTTTTCTCGAATTATCTCGTTAACTATTGGTCGGACTAAAAAATGTCTTATGGCAAGTTTGTAGAGCACGAAATTATCTATAACTTCTCTCACAGGCGCAAATTTGTAGGAGCTATAGTTTTTGAGCTACAGCCCGTCGGATGAAAAAAATAACGGTTTTCTCGAATTATCTCGTTAACTATTGGTCGGACTAAAAAATGTCTTATGGCAAGCCTGTAGAGCACGAAATTATCTATCTTTTCTCTCACAGGCGCAAATTTGTAGGAGTTATAGTTTTTGAGCTACAGCCCGTCGGATGAAAAAAATAAAGGTTTTCTCGAATTATCTCGTTAACTATTGGTCGGACTAAAAAATGTCTTATGGCAAGCTTGTAGAGCACGAAATTATCTATCTTTTCTCTCACAGGCGCAAATTTGTAGGAGTTATAGTTTTTGAGCTACAGCCCGTCGGATGAAAAAAATAACGGTTTTCTCGAATTATCTCGTTAACTATTGGTCGGACTAAAAAATGTCTAATGGCAAGCTTGTAGAGCACCAAATTATCTATCTTTTCTCTCACAGGCGCAAATTTGTAGGAGCTATAGTTTTTGAACTACAGCCCGTCGGATGAAAAAAATAACGTTTTCTCAAATTATCTCGTTAACTATTGGTCGGACCAAAAAATGTCTTATGGCAAGCTTGTAGAGCACGAAATTATCTATCTTTTCTCTCACAGGCGCAAATTTGTAGGAGTTATAGTTTTTGAGCTACAGCCCGTCGGATGAAAAAAATAACGTTTTCTCAAATTATCTCGTTAACTATTGGTCGGACTAAAAAATGTCTTATGGCAAGCTTGTAGAGCATGAAATTATCTATCTTTTCTCTCACAGGCGCAAATTTGTAGGAGTTATAATTTTTGAGCTACAGCCCGTCGGATGAAAAAAATAACGGTTTTCTCGAATTATCTCGTTAACTATTGGTCGGACTAAAAAATGTCTTATGGCAAGCTTGTAGAGCACGAAATTTTCTATAATTTCTCTCACAGGCGCAAATTTGTAGGAGTTATAGTTTTTGAGCTACAGCCCGTCGAATGAAAAAAATAACGGTTTTCTCAAATTATCTCGTTAACTATTGGTCGGACTATAAAATGTCTTATGGCAGGTTTGTAGAGCACGAAATTATCTATCTTTTCTCTCACAGGCGCAAATTTGTAGGAGTTATAGTTTTTGAGCTACAGCCCGTCGGATGAAAAAAATAACGGTTTTCTCGAATTATCTCGTTAACTATTGATCGGACTAAAAAATGTCTTATGGCAAGCTTGTAAAGCACGAAATTATCTATAATTTCTCTCACAGGCGTAAATTTGTAGGAGTTATAGTTTTTGAGCTACAGCCCGTCGGATGAAAAAAATAACGGTTTTCTCGAATTATCTCGTTAACTATTGATCGGACTAAAAAATGTCTTATGGCAAGCTTGTAAAGCACGAAATTATCTATAATTTCTCTCACAGGCGTAAATTTGTAGGAGTTATAGTTTTTGAGCTACAGCCCGTCGGATGAAAAAAATAACGGTTTTCTCGAATGATCTCGTTAACTATTGGTCGGACTAAAAAATGTCTTATGGCAAGCTTGTAGAGCACGAAATTATCTATCTTTTCTCTCACAGGCGCAAATTTGTAGGAGTTATAGTTTTTGAGCTACAGCCCGTCGGATGAAAAAAATAACGGTTTTCTCGAATTATCTCGTTAACTATTGGTCGGACTAAAAAATGTCTTATGGCAAGCTTGTAGAGCACGAAATTATCTATCTTTTCTCTCACAGGCGCAAATTTGTAGGAGTTATAGTTTTTGAGCTACAGCCCGTCGGTTTAAAAAAATAACGGTTTTCTCGAATTATCTCGTTAACTATTGGTCGGACTAAAAAATGTCTTATGGCAAGTTTGTAGAGCACGAAATTATCTATAACTTCTCTCACAGGCGCAAATTTGTAGGAGCTATAGTTTTTGAGCTACAGCCCGTCGGATGAAAAAAATAACGGTTTTCTCGAATTATCTCGTTAACTATTGGTCGGACTAAAAAATGTCTTATGGCAAGCTTGTAGAGCACGAAATTATCTATCTTTTCTCTCACAGGCGCAAATTTGTAGGAGTTATAGTTTTTGAGCTACAGCCCGTCGGATGAAAAAAATAACGGTTTTCTCGAATTATCTCGTTAACTATTGGTCGGACTAAAAAATGTCTTATGGCGAGTTTGTAGAGCACGAAATTATCTATAACTTCTCTCACAGGCGCAAATTTGTAGGAGCTATAGTTTTTGAACTACAGCCCGTCGGATGAAAAAAATAACGGTTTTCTCGAATTATCTCGTTAACTATTGGTCGGACTAAAAAATGTCTTATGGCGAGTTTGTAGAGCACGAAATTATCTATAACTTCTCTCACAGGCGCAAATTTGTAGGAGCTATAGTTTTTGAACTACAGCCCGTCGGATGAAAAAAATAACGGTTTTCTCGAATTATCTCGTTAACTATTGGTCGGACTAAAAAATGTCTTATGGCAAGCTTGTAGAGCACGAAATTATCTATAATTTCTCTCACAGGCGCAAATTTGTAGGAGCTATAGTTTTTGAGCTACAGCCCGTCGGATGAAAAAAATAACGGTTTTCTCGAATTATCTCGTTAACTATTGGTCGGACTAAAAAATGTCTTATGGCAAGCTTGTAGAGCACGAAATTATCTATATTTTCTCTCACAGGCGCAAATTTGTAGGAGTTATAGTTTTTGAGCTACAGCCCGTCGAATGAAAAAAATAACGGTTTTCTCAAATTATCTCGTTAACTATTGGTCGGACTAAAAAATGTCTTATGGCAAGCTTGTAGAGCACGAAATTATCTATCTTTTCTCTCACAGGCGCAAATTTGTAGGAGTTATAGTTTTTGAGCTACAGCCCGTCGGATGAAAAAAATAACGGTTTTCTCGAATTATCTCGTTAACTATTGATCGGACTAAAAAATGTCTTATGGCAAGCTTGTAAAGCACGAAATTATCTATAATTTCTCTCACAGGCGTAAATTTGTAGGAGTTATAGTTTTTGAGCTACAGCCCGTCGGATGAAAAAAATAACGGTTTTCTCGAATTATCTCGTTAACTATTGATCGGACTAAAAAATGTCTTATGGCAAGCTTGTAAAGCACGAAATTATCTATAATTTCTCTCACAGGCGTAAATTTGTAGGAGTTATAGTTTTTGAGCTACAGCCCGTCGGATGAAAAAAATAACGGTTTTCTCGAATGATCTCGTTAACTATTGGTCGGACTAAAAAATGTCTTATGGCAAGCTTGTAGAGCACGAAATTATCTATCTTTTCTCTCACAGGCGCAAATTTGTAGGAGTTATAGTTTTTGAGCTACAGCCCGTCGGATGAAAAAAATAACGGTTTTCTCGAATTATCTCGTTAACTATTGGTCGGACTAAAAAATGTCTTATGGCAAGTTTGTAGAGCACGAAATTATCTATAACTTCTCTCACAGGCGCAAATTTGTAGGAGCTATAGTTTTTGAACTACAGCCCGTCGGATGAAAAAAATAACGGTTTTCTCGAATTATCTCGTTAACTATTGGTCGGACTAAAAAATGTCTTATGGCAAGCTTGTAGAGCACGAAATTATCTATAACTTCTCTCACAGGCGCAAATTTGTAGGAGCTATAGTT